>CM029924.1:9643036-10843036 GCA_017639245.1 Myiopsitta monachus | reverse complement strand
GCTAGTGCTCACTGCAAGTGCTCGCCACAGTCCTGCTATTAAAATGCTCACAGGCCACAAAAACGCTCTTAAGCCAACTCACTAGCCCAAATTATGAATTCTTCTAGTTAATAGAACTCACAACACACTTGCACCTTAGGGCAGAATACTTTTTTCCCCCTTAAAATACACCTGCCTTCATAAAAACACTAAATAGTCACTCATGGGTTTGAATCTCCATTATGCTGAGGCAGTGATTTTATTTTTTAAACACACACATACAGAGATGAGCCAAGAGTAAAGTCACTGTGCATGTCATGAGCCCCTCTTCAATGTTTATTCCACAGCCTTGTCTTCCAAATTTAGCTATTTGTGAGGGTCTCAATGGAGGGAAAAGGTTGATGAGTTTTTGGGGACTTTGTGTTTTTGGAAACTTTGCAGGTGATGTTTAGGGAGCCTTGCCAGTTTGAAGTCTGCAGGACAAATACAACAAATCTTGTTAAATGTTTTCAAGGAAAAAAAAGGATTTTGTATGAATCCTTCTTCAAATGTTTCTCAGGCTGGCTCTGTATTTCTCTAGCCTTTTGTGGACATGAAACCACTCTTCCTTTTAGAAGAATCAACATCATCTTGTCCTTCTGATTGTTCCTTTCTCATTCAGAGGCTATGGCACCAACTCTGGTTTTTAAACATTTTAATTGTTGTTGGATAACTGATCTTCTGCTCACAGAGCATGGGATGCTACGCAGTGGAGGAACTGCAGTCATCATCAGACATTAGAAGGACACTCTCTTGAAGAAGAACTACAGAAAATAGTGGCTCCAATGTCAGCAATCTGAAGGAAAATGCCTGGAGTAAGATGTATCAACAGTAAATAGGAGATGGAAGGAAGCTTCAGAATTAGAAGAATAAGTCACTGTGAAGAGAGGGAAGTCCCACCCCTCAATGTTCACTGGACACTGAAGAACAAATAGTGTTGGGACCCTGGAAAAGGAATGTAGGGCTACAAATCATAAGTCTACTAGTACAGAAACAAGACCGTTAAGGGGCTGAATTCTCAGTCTGTGGCAACTTACAGGAAATCCTTTTCCATGAAAGGTGAGAACAACCTCATCAGAGTAATTCAAATGAGTTAGCAACATGCCAGTACATTCTGCATGTGCCGCAAGCAAGAAAGCAGCCCTCACAAGAGCTCAGGAAGAAGGGAATTTGCAGTAATAGATTTTGTGGTCACATTTTGCTGTTGTGAGCTTGCCAAAGAATAAAAAAAGGGGTTAGGCTCCACAGCAAAAAGCCTCATGTATTAAAACCAGTGCTAGCGCTGGAGAAGCCTTTGCTGTAAGGACATTTGAGGACTTTGGACACTGTGTTGTGATGCATTCAGTTTTTCTGGTGGCCTGTGAAGGTCAATCACCATGACAGCTGGCACAAGAGCTTGACAGGGAAAAAAGAGGCCAACTTCATCACTTTAAGAGCTCCAGGACTTCAGCATTTCAACCCAGCCACACCAGCTTTTTTTGCTTAGGAGTCCTGCACAAGAATTATGGCCTTCACCACGCACACACAGATTCCTTTCAGCTCCAATCCAAGATTAAATGGGATTTCAGGAGAAAACGACTGACCTAATTAATGTACAGGGCGTTTACAGAAATGAGAAGGAGCCACAGGCTTTTGCTCTGTCAGACACCACACAAGTTTTGGCAGCAATCCCCATAGGCATTATTCTGGGGACGATTCTGATTGTATGTTAAATCCATGGGACAATTAGCATGCCTTTACCATTGCTGATCACATTAATTAAAAAAAAAGAAAAGTCTAGAATAAATGGGCAATATTTAATGGAGAATATATGCTCTCTAATGAAAAGATGGGGCTTGTTCATGTATTCTGTTCACTGAGGCCTCCAATATGAATATGTGTTTAAGATTCAGTGGCAGATAAAGCAATGGAGTTGAAGCAACACGGAGAGATAAGGTAGTAGACAGAGTGGTACGATCTTGCGTGGTAAGCACCAACTCTTGATCCGACTTCAGGTGTGACCTCTGGCAAGTTGCAACCTCTTGACAGTGGTTTAAACCTATAATCAGGATAATAGAACATTATTTATCTACCTCTTCTGGGTATTGTGGAGACTAATTAATGTTTGCACAGTAATTTGGAGAGAAATTGGAGATGCTGGATGAAATTCCAGTATCATGTTTGCTTTCAGCAGGTGAAGTGAGGACATCTTTTCAACACAGAAAGAAGGAAAGTTGTTCTCAAAATAAATCAGAGGCATCAGAAGGCAATCTTATCTTTGCTTCATTCTGATTATTCAGCATTCCTTAATAAGATTGACAGGAAATGAGAAAGCAAAGCTTCCACTAATCAAGGAAGTAAAATTTAGCAACATTTAACACTGTATCTACAAAACTTTTCTAAACAACCGTTAAAAATTCAAAAGATTCTTTTTGCTCTTTCAGAAGAAAAAATAAGACGCACACAGTAGAATGAGCATAACAGACTGACAGATCTACTAAATAACTTTTAATTAAATAACGACAGCTTAAAAATGGAATAAAAATAAAACATATGAAATTAAAGCACTAGAAGACTTAATTATACCCTATATTTTAACTGGCCCCAGTTTGCAGCAACCTCATAAAGCCAGAAAAGAGCCTAAATAAATTAACCCATTTTCTCCATAATCTGTGTATTCTGAATAGAGATTTCAAATTGAAGAAACAAGTAATGCATCAGCCCGGAAGTGGCAATAGAATGAACTCTTGATTTTTATTTTTGTTGTTGTCAGAAAACATGTTCTGCCTTCCCAGAGCAGGCAGACTAAGTATGAGCTGAGAGCTGTGTCTGGCAAAGTGGGTCTCTTCCAAGAGGACAAACACCCTACAGAGTAAGATGCCAGAGCAGATGCTGTATGTGCTGACGCCCGACATACCCTGAAGCTTCCTGAGCAATCACAGAAATGCACAGAGCACACTGGGAGCAGTTGCATTTTTCTCAGCTGTGTTGGCTTTATCTCCAGGATTATCTTTTTATTATGAGACCTCTGACACAAAGGCATCAGACAGGTATTGAAGATAAGCTCTTTTCTCCCTGAGAAAACATTCAGCCAGAAGTGGCAGAGGTTCCTTGACAGATCAGGATGAGAGGCAAAAAAGTCAGGAGAGACACAGCAGAATGACACTTGGACCTCTTCTGTCACTGGCAGTATGTTGGGATAGAGAGTAGCGTAATTATTCCCCCAAAAAATCAAGGAGCAAGACAGATGATACAAGAGTTGCATATCTGCTGTATAGACGCCAATCTCTTTGGAATAACCTTTTGACTAGGATGCAGACCACAGGGTGTATTGGAGATGTGTGAACAGCACAAGACCCACTTTTGCTGGTGCCTTCTTCCTCTCTAATAGTCTGGTAATTCTTGCTATAGATGAGCAGAAAATAGGTAGGTGCCTGTGATACTGCTCTGGAGTGACTGTGTTCCTCAAAAAAACGCACTGTTTTTGAAGAATGAATTCTAACCCATGTTTACCATGGTTTTGTTTCCTTATGGCATACAGTGATGGCCTGAAATTGCTTATATCCTCGTTGTCTAATTCAAGGGGTCAGGCGTATCAAACTTGGCCTCCCTGGTGTTTTGGTTTTTTTTGAGTAATTCCCAAAGCTAGCATATTCCTCTTCCAAGCAGAAGAACAAGGGAAAGCTGCTGTAATTTTAACAAAACTCTTCTTTATTCCTCAGTGTTCACTGATTATAATGAATATGAAGTTAATCAAAACTCAAAGCAAAACAAAATAAGATCAGAAAGCAATTACATTAGAAATATTTTCCCCAGTCATTTGCTTGCTTTTCATGCTTTTAGCAATACTGTATTTTCAGTATTTATGGAACCACCATAGAATTTTCTAGGTCTGAATTCCACTTCAAAAGCATAAACTTCTCACCAACCAACCCCTTCAGGTCCAAGCCAAAGAACTTTTTCTTGGGAAGGGTGGGGGGAGAGAAATAAGCTTCCTTTTAAGTCTCCTTCACACTTTCAGCCTCCTCAGACACTACCACTGCATCACTATCAGGCACCTTCCTTCCTGCTTACTGCAGATCAAGTCAAGGGCACTTTGAATCATCTGGGAGACACTGCCTCATAGCACGCAGCCCTTGCAGGAATAAAACCTCCGGGGAAATCAGTTTATGGCAGATTTCGTATTGCACCAGGTTAACAGAATATGTATCCCTGTCCTTTTAGTGCAAACTGGAATAAATGTTATTTACTGAAGCTACACAGCCAAAAAGCATACTTTAAAAATACAGACTGTAATCAAATGTCTGTTTGTAATACTTACGACGAGGCAGATTGACTTACACATCAGGCATACGTTTTGCTGGTTAATTTTGAGCCCTAATGCAGCAGTCTTCTACCTGGCTGGTGTCTATCCTTTTCAAAAGGCAAAGGAGTGCATAAATTATGTTTCAAAAGAGGTAGGCATTTTCTACCCACAGTATAGAGTCACTGTAGGCGGATTATTACCCAGGAATACCAGAGGTAAGAAGTCTGTGATTTAACCCATTCTTTGTAGTCTCCTTACATGCTATTGTTTTTACTGCCAACAGCCCAAAATTATCCATGTGATGGAATTTTTCAGGTAGTTCAGCAGCATAGCAGCTGCATTTCTGAGAGTCAGCAGGAGTTGAAGCCAAAACCAAGGATTTTATTCTGAAATAATACCAGGTAAACCCAGCAGTAGCATCCAGTTGCCTCTGCTGAAGTTGGCAACTATGAGATTGTTCCAGTTTATTCCTCTTAATATTTTTCTCACTGGATCCTGCACTACAAATACCATATATTAGCATAACAGGATGAACTCTACACCATCTTACAGTTGACCAGCAGGATTTTTAAGCCTATTTCTTCTGCAGTATCTATCTTTACTACTGAGGAAAATAGAAATCAATGGCTTTCACACTGCAAACTGAGACATTTATATGTTAGAGTGTGGACATGAGTTTTAGCTAATACAAATAGGCATAGAGATGTTCAGCTGAACAGAGCTACCTACACTTATTCAAGTTGAGAACTTGGCCTTCTACATGGAGCTCAAAGATAATATTCTGAATTGTGATAAAGAAAAAAGTTGGTACAGGGCAGAGCATCCTGAAATTCCAGTGATTTGCCTACAAGTTGCTGACAGTGAGCAAAAATAGGACCTGTAAGAACAGCCAAAAAAAGAAGAGGATTTATAAATGTTTAAGATGATTTTTAGATTATCTTAGGTATCACTGTTCAACTTCTACACTTATTTATATAAAGAAACTAAAATTTTTCTTGTCCATAACATCATTTTTTCCAGAAATCCAAAATACTTCACAAAAATTACTTAATCCTTTCAGCATTTCACTCCTCTCTGTGGCCCCAACATAGCAGCTGCCCCTCCCACTTTGCCATCCTCTGCAGATACTACCATTAGTTACTTGGCCACACTGGCTCACAAGCTGCTCAGTTTAAAACTATCACCAATAAACTGAAATTCTCATTTCTACTCTGAACCTCAGGGGTGCTCAGCAGAACTTCCATCACAGTCAGACATCTCCTACCCCATAACAAAGGATACTAAATAGTATCAGCATTCCTTCACCTTCCTTCAGTAGCCTGTGCATGGGATTGCCTAAGGATCCCATTTTAAAGCCCACATGTGTGGAATTTATCCCTTCACATTTCCATTTCTTCTTATAGCAATACTTCAGTTAATCAGTCGAGATCAGCTATCGCACATGGAGCATTGAAGTAAAGGCTCCTTGCTAAACAGAAGTCTGGGCACTTAACTTCTGACTACCATAAACTCCTGAGGTATGTCTCTCAAGTAAAGTCCTGCTCAGCTCTATCCTGGAGTTTTTGAGGAGTTGTATTTTGTTTGGTAGTTGACCCCTGCCACCCTGTACTTGCTGTTATAGTTGAGCTGAAATTCTTATCTGCGATCTTGTGGGGGATGAAATTTTTATTTTGCAACGATTTCCACTTTCCTCCCAAATAAAAGAGAACACAAAGAAAGAGGAATTTTATTTTCCCACTCTTTTGTAACACAAATCACAGGGAATGATTTTAAGATAACATACAAACTGAGGGCACCATCAGCATAAATCTAAATTCTGTTTCAAGACTGCCAAATGCTGCTGCTCAGGAATAGATAGATACAGAGTTCCAAAAATAACTTTTCTACCCTGAAAAATCCACAGAAGATTCCCACCAAAAGAAAAAAAACCACCTTCAAAAGCATGCTACAGCATTTATTACTTTATCATCCTGAATGTTACTCAGTGTTTCTTGAAGGAACACTCAGAGGCCCCACTAAAGAATAGGCCATACTATACTAGCTCATTTAACTAGAGGATACTGATATTGATTTTAGTAGTAATTACTGTGGGCAAAAGAACCTTACTTATATAGATACATACATACATAGATATATTTAAACTCTGAGAAACACGTCCTTCTTTCTACAAATGTGGAGCCTAGCTGAAAACTAGAAAATACATCTTTCTACAGAAAATAGAGCAGACATCCTCAACCAGAACTGACCTCTGGGATCTTAAGTCGTTACTTTTTTAAAGTTAGAAAAATTACTGGGATTTTTAATAAGTTTTCGTACTCTTGAGCCCTGAAAACATGAACTGATAGCAGGCTATTTATTTGTTTCTATAGGTGTGACTTATGAATAAATAATCTCCACATGTTTCTGAATATTTCTAAAGCACGCATAAAATACTTGTCTAACATATTCCACAGACAGCCATTTGTGGTAAGACCTTTGGCCTCCTCTATCAATCAATCATTCTAGTCTTCCCTTTGCATATTGCTAAATTTGTGCCCCTCTGTAAGAAAAGGATAACACCAGTGGAAACAGTCATTTAAATGCTGTTTCTCTTAATACCTACAGTTGTATTTTCTTTGACTGCCTATATACTGTCGGGTTTTTTCATCAGGATGTTTCCTGTCACAAGGCGACAGGAACTAGGGCAGTATATTAATGTCCATGTGTCCAATTTGAAATCCTATGCTACTCCAACATAATATAATCAGTTTCCCAGGGAGAAAGATACTTTTCCCAGGGATGGCTGTCGTCTTGGGTCTCATCAGCTTTCAGATTTCTTAGCTGAGAAGTTTTTATTGATACTCCAATTGTTATTTTTTAAAATAACCTTTTTTTTTAAGGACCACCCCAAGGCAAAACAGATTGAGAAGCTACTGGTTTAAGAAACCGAACACATAAGGGGTTAGAGTTTGCTAAGGCAGCTGATGAATTCAGGCATACTATAATGTGCTACACTATTTGTATAGAAGAATTAGATGCTACGTTGCTTATACAGTGCACACAGTTATTGTGACTTTGTCAGGAGACACACCTCTAGTTTGCACCCTCTGTTAAGGGGAACAAATGAGGAAGTCCTGCTCTAGGCTTTGTCTGACTGAAGCAGGACTCATTGACAACCAAAATACTGGGAGCCCAGAAATCCAGAACAGCAGCCTGGATGTTATCCATCTAATTTCAGTATCTAATCTCTCTAGACACTTATAATATGCCACTCACTGGTGTGCTCCATCTTAGCTGATAGTGAAATCATTTAACGGGTAAATCACTCAAGTGGGTAGTGAGGTAGGTGACAGGCTGATTGATGGCAATATCTTCATTGAAAGCCATACAACAACACCAGACAGAGGTCTAAAGCAGCTCAGTAGAGGTCTGCCTAAATGTGTTGGTATCCATGCAAGTTTATAATGCCAAACTGTGGCTTACACAATCTACTAAATCATTTACCTGAAAAAAAAAAAAAAAGAGATATCTTAAACCCATTTCTTAAAGCAAAAAGCATCAGCATTTCACAGGATACTTAAGAGTGAGATTACACTGAGAATTATCATTTCTCTCTCTTGACAGCAAGAATTTGCTTTCCCACTACTTAATGGTAACCAAAAAGAATACAGGCTTCTTGAAGATACCTGTATTTTAACTGTGACCTCTAATGCCTAGACAGCAAAGCTGGTGCTGTCTGACAATAAGCACGTATGCACTCCAGCACTGCTCAGGCCTGGTGTCACAACTCTGTCCTGCATATTATAAGAGTGGGAATCAGACAGACCCTTTGAGGCAAATTTGGCATCATTTGCTACAGATAAGGGAAGCCAGCAAGCACCAAAAGCACAGATGGAAATGAAGAGATGCTCCTGTAAAAAATGGTCCCACAACAATAATCAAAGCTTGGGAAAGCTTTCGCCCCTCTATTTCTTCATGGCATTTCTGCTCAGAGTTCCCAGAAGTACAGACTGGATCCCAAAGTGAACACTAGAGAAAGTTCATTCTTGATGAGCCTCCACAGTTGGAAGTCTAAAGGCACGGTTTCATGTAAATTAAAAAGGGGCTGTACTGAGTTTGGAACAAACAGGAAGGTTTGTTCCTTTCCTTTCTTAAGGGCCTTAAGCATGTGAGGTTAATAATTTGTGCCCACTTTTCTTCTCCATTCCTTAAGCCCAGCTGGCTCTAGGGAAAGCAATGGCAGAAGAGTCCCTGACCACCCTTGTATTGCCCTGAAGACACAACCTGACTACAACCTCTGCACCCACAAATTCCCTCAAACCCAAAAAACCAAAGAGAATCTGCAGCCAACCTATTGTTCTGCCTTAAGGAAAAAGATAAACACAAATTAGGTCCTTTTCACCTCTACCAGCACTCTCTTAGAAACTGAATCCAGACAGTTTCAAACTCTCTGTTCAAGAGTGACCTGCAGAAGAACTTCTGAGTATATATTTATTTAGCTCTTGTGGAAAAAATCAAAACATGTTCCCCTTAATTCATAACATAATATCTGCAGGTGGTGGCTAATTCTGTCCCAGTTCTTCCATGCTCCATTCAAGCTCCTCATTGTGGGGCTGTTGCCAATCCAACAGCAGCACAAAGACAAGCTTTCAGTAAAACCTGCATTTTCCAAGGTGTTCAAATGGGTACAACCAAAAGCATTTCCCTATGAAAGTCTGAATTGACGTTATTTGCAATGAGACTGTGACATACCAGCGTTATACACCCTTCAAACAGCAGGGATAAGATGAAGAAAATTTTTATGCTAGTGATTGTCCTTAATGAAGGAGCTTTATCTCTCCCAGTGCCATGTGTTGTTGCAGTTTCTGTGGTAACGACTGACTGCATAGAAAAAGCAGTGGCGGCACAGAAGTCAGTGTAAATTGTCAACGTGTAAACAATGGCTACCTTGGGGTCTGGTTTATGTCCATACTTTTTTTGACTCGGTTTATGGTCAGTTCCTGGAAGGTAATTATTAAAGTCTACAATATTTATTACTTATATTTTGGAAACCACTGCGTAAATGTCCTACATGACGTACTTTATATGCCATACTTTGCCAATACGTAAATGCAACTTCTAATTTGGGATAAAACCCATTTGATTTTTGTCCAAACAGGAAAAACTCATTCTTTAGTCCAGCCTAGGAAATGAGATGTGAGCTCGCTCAATGAAAACCACAAAATAGAAAATATAAAAGCATAGAGTATAAAATATATATACATATATACAAGCAAAACAAAGCAAATGGAAGATTACATGATGTGAAAGATGAGAGCCAGTAAACTCTTTTTTCTATTCCACTTTCATGGAAGAAGTTGATGTGTGTTAATCTCAGGAAGCAAACAGATCAGAACACCAAAACTGCATGAGCACTTCAAGGGAGTGAGGCAAAGCAATGGAGAGTACCAGGCTTAAAAGCTTTCATTTAAAAAAATAGTTCATATTCATTTTAGTAACCATACGTAAAACCTTTAAAATTATCTCAGGAAATGCCTTCAGAAATAAAGACTGCAACGATTGGTGCCATTTCTTTCACTACCCACATCTACTCACACCCTACTTCTCCAGAAACACATTCTCAAAATGGAAGCAACTTCTCAAGCACCAAGCTGTATTTCTGGTTTACTGAATTCCTTCAGACTATTGAAGTTTCATTGAGTAGAAACTAAGGCATCCAGACCGATTTGTTTAGTCATGAAAATAACAGAAGAATGGAAGGCAAACAAGTTGCAAGGATGGAAACTCCTCAACTAGTTTTCTACCAGCTTTTCACAATGCACATATGTTTTATGAAATGTGTTTGTGTTGGCTAGGAGACAGGACTAGCTGCTTAAAAAAATGGGGCACAGTCATTCATTTCTCTCAGCCCAGGTCTGAAGAATGCTCTTTACCACAGAGATTCAATGCTGCGGTAACCACCGCATCAACTAAATCACTTTCTTACCTGAAGGGTAATGGTGATACCAAACATCCCATAGAAAAATGTTGGCATATACCAACCACTTTGCAGCCCAAATCCTACTGCAGTCAGTAACTGATTTATGCTAGGAGAAGGAAGATTTTGTTATTTATGGATGTCGCTTGATGTATTGGCTACATGGCTGAAAACAAACAACCCCAGTTGTTCTGCTGTTAGATTTGACCATGGCAAAGCTGGCTTCACTTGGCTGTGGTACCCATGAGCCAGGGTAACGGAGGTTTCCAGCTTGTCCTGGAGCACTCAGACTCAGTGATGCTGCAACTCCATTTCCAGGTGGTACAGCACATTCTTTAATATTGCATTACTTCAGTTTCCGAGTGTAGGTGGACATCAGGTTGCTTTTCACAGGGGAATCCTGCTAGGCAGTGTTGCTCTTTGGCTTTTAGCATCTCCTGTCACAACAGGCAACAGCTATTCCCATCACCTGCTGGCTGTTTGTCATTGCTTTCCATCATATCAAGCTGTCACCATCAGGACGGCTACAGAGCTACAGGCATATTGCAGTCAGCTCTGCTTTGCAGTGGGGAAGATGGCCCTTGAAAGGCAAGCAGCAGCCCTCCTCTTCCAGCTGAACCCCTGCTGTGCTGGTGACAGCCTCAAGTCATCCAGAGCTATTCTCACACCAGAGGCACTGAGGCTGCCCAGTACTATGGTGTAGGCAAGAAGGAGGAAAAAAGCAAAATCCTGAAGACCACACTAAAGTTGTCCCCTATGATTAGCTTTGTTTTAACCAATTAAAACTACACATCTGCCATGTGTCAACAGAGCCTTCATTTCTCCTCACTGCAGCTTCTCTGTGTCTCAGTACTATCATCAAATCTCAGTCAGTTCAGAGGGACAAATCTGGACCCAAACCACTCAGTTTGGCCTTGTTCCTACTCAGGATTTTTAGATAAACTCGTGTTTGAAGGCAGCTAGGATCCAATTCACATCCTGGGAAAAGGATGGTCAGCAACTTCACTATCCAGAAGCCTCATCTTGAATGAAGAATTCAGCACTAAGTTCAGTCATTTCCTTGAAATGAGTTACCTGGTGCATGCTGAAAAGCAATGCTTAAGGCACCTGATGGATACTGAAGGAGAGTTTTTAAGCACCCTGAAAGCATTCAGTGCTGAAGTTTTCCAAATTTAAATAAGAAAGAATTATTTCAAGAGGAATTGGCACCTAAATTAACAAATCTCATTACAGATTTTCCTTTTGAGAAATGATCTACTGGTTAAGTTTCTTAATTGTATAACAACTTTACTAGTTGATATTTTCTAAACAAAGAAGAGAGATTAATATCAATTCTTTTATGAATTGCTAACTCTCCTTCCATTGAAGTTAACACGATTTTTCAAATAGAAATGAATGTAATTTGCAGGTTAACTACAAATTTGCTAATTATTTGGTTAGCATTACACTATATCAAGAGAAACACCACTCCCTGTTTTTATCCAATTACCGGGAAATACATCTCATTGCTTGGGTATGTAAACTATCACCTACTCCTTCATTTAGGAGATAAATGTTTTAAAATTATGATTGGTTAATATTTATCCTAGGATTAAAAAAGGGACAATACCTATGCTATTCCTCAGACTTAAATAATCAGATCCTTATCCCAGTGCAAGCAGAAAGGAGAAGCAAGGTATGTGCAAAGCAATGAGGCATTTCAAGATACTAATTAATATTTGAAGGGGCCATGGGTTTAAACATTACCCCAGATATTAATTATACTGCTCTTAGAGAATGGCAAGCATTTCATTATTGACTGCAGTGGGAACAGAACCTCACCTGTATTCTGTTCTCCATACTTAACTAAACAATTCATCTAGTATTGGCAGATGTCTGGGACAGCAGAACTTTCATGCTGCACTGATGCTAAATAGAGCAATTGGCAGCATTCTCTCTGGACAAATGAATTTAGGCCATCAGAGAAAACATTTCTGTAACTACTCCTGACAGGAAGGATTATTTTCTTCAGTATTTTGCCCAAGATTTTAAAGCCTGTATTAATAATTTGCATGCTCCTGAACTGAATGACAACTTGGTGCCAATGTTTTCCCATGGTCTTGTTCAGAATCCCTTAGCAGTCTGGCTTCTCCTCAAGATGCAGATGTTCTTAACAGCTTCCTGTTATTTATGAGTTGACAACATGTCATCAGCATTAGGTCCCCAAAGTCTTCAAGACAATGTCTGTGGCCTCCCCTCCTTCATATTATCAGGGTGCTATATGGAAGAAAGGTCCTCACACTGCTGCCACAACTATCATAATCTGTTTAGCTGACAGTCCATTTCTTATGTGATCAGAAGTTACCATCAAAACAGGAGACTGTTTCAGGTTGCTGCTGACCACATTCCATCATGGAGTAATGCCAGGGCATGCTGGGACACACCATGCTCTTGTGGGGAGGTCAGTGATAAACAAACACCTTGGGTGTAATAAAGACATGTAATCTACTTTTTCTGTCCCTGTGGATGAAGACTGGTCAGAGCACTGTCTTACCCTGTGCTTCTGGCTTAGGTAACTGTTTCCTTCTGGGAACAAAGATGTTCAATGGAACAGCATATTAATGGCCAAGGTTTTGTGTTTCTGTTTAGCTGAGAGGGTTTTGGCTAGAAGCAAGACTTGGATGCCAAGAGATCTATATAAAGAACGTAGCCTTAGTGATTAGGTCCTAGGATGTGGGATGCAAAACAAAACCAAACAAGAGCAAGAAACAATGATTAAGATCTATGGTCCAAACCAAGAAGCCAAGAGTACTTGTAGAGATTCCCATAGCAAGCAAAGAGCAATGAGTTGAGAATATGAAGTACTACAAAATTATAGGTTATTTAAGGCAGAACTGGTAAAAATGAATTGGAAAGTTTCCAAAGGATGCCTTTTTGCTTTATTATTTATAATGGCAACTGCTTTTTATAAACTACCTTACACAATTGGTTTTGCCTTCATCCTGGTTTATAGTACTTTCCTTGACAGATTCTGCCAGAACTGCTTAAATAATAATTTGATGTGCTACATGCAGATTTTCCTCTGTCTACCCTCCGCCCTCACACGCACACAACCCAGCAGTCTAACTGAAAATTGCACAGGGATCCACCAGGCAGTTTCTCTACATAAAAGTTGCTGCTCTGCTTTCAGACAGAAGAGCTTTGACTCTTTTGAATGCCGTACAGACACAAGAAATTAAGGCGGGGGAGACATTACCACTGTGACACTTTAAGACAATTGACTTCTTAGGGGTAACACCACACTCCCCATTCGCATTCTCTGCATCATCTGCATGCAGAGCTTTCAGTGATACTAAAAAGAAGCCTGTCAGGGAGAACTAACTGAGAAATGCGAAACTGGTTAACAAAGTAGAGTTTCTTGCCTTTTGAGCACATTACCCAGTTAAGAAAATAAATAAATTTGTTTTGCATGGAGTCTTCGATGTTTTCTAAAGTGCTTTGCACTGTTTGAAAAATATTAAAAAGCAAGGAGATTGAAAAGGCGTACAAAGAGATATCAATTCAACATAAGTATTGGTTCAAATGCAATCTGAAATCAAAAATCAGTAAGTACACAGAAGAGGATACAAATTACAGGAGCTGCAGGAGCTGATAGCAATGAATGATGTGGAAGGGTTAAGCCTTAAGTCCATTTCAGAGCAAGCAGAAAAGGCACAGACATAGACAGGATTTTCTGGACAGGCTGGAGTAAATCATGAGAATTTGCAACATGCCAAATATATATAAAGAAGAACGTAACTGATTTGGGGTTTTTTGGGGGTTTGTTTTTTGGTTTGTTTTTTTTTGTAATTTTGCTGCAGTTGACAGTAATAGGAAACCATGAGCCTGTTCTTTAAAGCAGGGTGGGCATGGAAGGGCATGCCCAAATGTTACCTGCAGATTTTTCAGTTTTGTGTTCAAGTCACACGTGCGTGCTCCCCTAATTAACTGAATGAAATTGGATGGGCAGTGGTTTCATTTGCCCACAGGATAATGTTTGGGCTAGGCATGTGATTTTTTATTTCGGTTTGTTGGGGGGGGGGGGGCTGGTTTGGGGTTTTTTGGTTGCTTTTTTTTTAATACACATTGAATTCAGATTTTCTAGGGTTATAGGAAATAAAACAGATGCCAAATCTTGACATGACACTGACTCAAGTAGGACAACAATGGTGCTTTTGTATACACAACCTGTTAGCTAAAGTCACTCAAACTTACAGTTCAGAGTTACCAGCTAGACTGTTAGCTTCTCTGTGGTGCTTTACAACAGCAAGCTTTCTTCCACGTCACTTGTGTGAAGCCATGGCTTGTAGATACCCACAAAGTTCATTCAACCAAAGGGCAAGAGCTCCAAGTATACTCGAGACTACAACACACTTCAAAGGTCATTATTTATCACCATTTATCAAACAAGCAGCAATGAATTTTTAATGGAAAATCAAGTCAATACATCAAGGGCTTTTTCTGACATGCCACAGCTTTATGAACTGCTGGGAGAAAATGAGGTAGCCTGTAGGGAAGTAGGAAGACTTTTATTTACTAGTGAGGAGAATCCTAACAGGTATCTCTTGTGTTGTCGGATGTAAGGTAAAACACAGTCAGATATTACAGCAACATTCAAAAGCACATAGCGCAAATATTTCCCTCTCTCACACAGCCTGTTTTCCTTCCTTCTAAATATTTGCAGTGGGAGTTCTTTTTCCCTCCTGCTTACCCTTTCACCAAACAAAAATAATGCTAGAAAAACACACTGCACACAGACAAAATGAAGAAATAGCTAGCAAATATCATGTAGTCAGAATGACCCAGGCTAGTTTAATCTCATTCTGATTTAATGAGGCTGTTTTGTTTAAGTTGCTCAACTTCCTTAGGAAAAAACAAAACCAGAGAGAAACAGTGCAACCTTGCTGCTTCATTACCATTTGTGTAAACGATTGGTGTAAACCAATTCCTACACACAAATCTCCTGACTAACTTGAGAGGAATGGAAGAGTCTTGTAGTCTCTCACCTCTTAGGATATTCCTTTCTAGGCCAAGTGCTTTTAAAGGAATGCTAACCTGGAACATCGCCACAAAGTCCTCCTGCCTTGGGCCTGTCCCTCAGGCCTCAAAATCACTAATGCCTTCAGAGGCAAAGACTCTTCAGTAAGATCACACTTGTATCAGCTTTATTGCAGATAGCCCCTGCAACTCAGCTTGGGGGGAAAGGCAGAGAAGCAGAGAGAGGAAAAGGTTATTCGCATATTGGGAAATCACAGCTTTTGTTTCAGATGTAAAGAGACATTGGAAGCTCAGGGACTGCCTGATGTGGAGGTAGTCATTTAGCACCCAGCACATGCCAAATGAGGGGGATGGACAGTCAAATGCTCCAAAAATACTGTATCACAGAGTTCTGGAGATACTCTAAACTCTGCTGATCATCCCCCCAAGATACAAAATGAAAAGCACATTCCTGCAACATGGAAACCATGTTCCTGCTTCCTCCTGGCTGGGGGATAGAAATGCTGCACACACAGTAAGGTAGCTTTTCCTCTCCTAAAACATCTCTAAAATGTCAGAAACTGAAATATAATAGAAAGCCATCAAGTCTCCTTTTATCAGTCACTGAGGGGCTACGGATCCTGGGTGTGGCAGACATACAGAAGGGCAGATGAATATAAACACAAAAGATGAGTCTAGCAAACACCTGGGACCACGGGACAGAGAGGTTCAGAAGACACAGCCGTAAGCCAGTGGTGGACAACTGCATTGCAGAAGCAGACATGAGACAACCAATACAGGTGGGCACAGTTTTCCAGCTATGGAGCTGACAGATTACACCCTACACTGGATGAGTGCCCTGATAACCAGGAGCGAGACTTGCTCATGATTGTTTCATTCACACATGGTTAGGGTTTACTCACCCAACAGCTCCTGACTGGCTCCAGCTGACAGGAAATTACAGTCCCTGATGGTTTTCCATGCTAAGGCAGAAAGCTAAAAGGACTTCTGAACTAGTAAGAATAAAACTATTAGCTGTAACGGAAGAAAGACTTCCCTTCTGCCCCTTCTCCCTGTCCCCCCCCAATACAGCTTTTCTACTATCTTTGGCACTTCTAACATGTCTGTCTCCCCAGAACAACTATTTTGCTGGGACAGGATGGAAAAACATGATACTATATTTTCCAGCCACAAGAATAAACAGGATGCTAAACTCAGATTAATTCTCACTAGGATCATCTAACAAAAAATAGCAGCAACAAAACATTTGAGTCCTTCTGCATGTGTTGTACAGAATAGTTAAATTGGGGCTGTACTGCTGGGTTCAGTGCTAATCATTTTGCCACAGAGATCATAGAATAATACTTTTCTCAGAGCTTGCTCTGTGAAAGGGCAAAATCCTGAAAACACATTAGCGGTAACTTTTTGACACAAAGGGAGAAGAAAATAATTAGGAGCAAGACTTCTCTTCATTTGACTCTAACAGGAAATAATGTTTCGGGAATAAAAAAGTAGAAAGCAATTCCACTGCCACCAGCTTATCATCTTTATTTTACAATTACCACTCTGCAGTATTGCATGGATCCTCTGAATGCTTAAAGCAAGTGGAAAGCCAGGTGAGCAGACAAGTATGGAGGAGTGAGTACTGATAGTGTGGGCTGGACCAGCTGGGTATGAACCACAACTGAAAATGCAACAATGCATTTCAGTGTCTTCAGCAAACACTACAGTCTCAGCCCTTCTATAGTGACTGGAATTTGGAGTTAATGGATCCAAGTATGTTCCCACACCACTATTACCATGGTCACTGCATTAATTTTAGATGGTTGCCTTCCTGATTTACAGGGAGTCCCAAGAGATCAAAAGCAAGCCAGTGATCTCCCAGCTCCTTCCCTTCTTATATCTTATTGCCAGAAAATCCATAACAGAGCTGGTCAGATTTAGCCCTACCATAATTCTACTAAGTTCCATTTCAAAGCTCTAGTGTGACGAGAAAATTGGTCTTGTTTAGTGTACTTAAAGTTCTAAAGGGATTATTCTAAGCTTCGGATAAAACACTGCGGAAAATATCTGCATGCAAGTGTGGGGATTTACAGGCTACTTAATGACTTATCTGTACTCTCTATTTCATTCTAATGAAATAACTGGAGCTCTCTGACCCTATGAAATGTCTTCAGTACCAAAGAACCATTATAAAGATACATAACTGTGATGTTACAGAAAAACCCAACCCCAACCCTGTGCCCCTTGTCTTGCAGTTCTAAAACTAACTTAAATTCAGTGTAGTCCACAAGCATCAGAAAGCATTGAAAGACTGCCAATGTCCACAGGAAGATTAGTGCTAATTGGTAGTGATCTTTGAAAAGAAATCAATGTGGAAATATTAAAAGGGAAATATAAAGTGGCAACTTACCAGTAAGTCATGGGAAGTATCTTTGCTGAACAGTTGCCCTAATTAGAGAGAGAGGTAAAAAAAAAAAAAACCAAAACTGACCCCAATCTAGCAAAGGGAGCAAATGACTTAAATCCATAGGAATTGGACATCAAAGTTATTCTTTCTTCAGAATTAAACATGCATTTCTTGCTTAGCTGGACAAAGGCCCAGAAATAGGAGACATAACACATCTCTCCCTTTCATTTTGACAGCTGCTTTAACTGTATGTTGGTGATCCAAGTAAGGAATAACCCTCAGTTCTCTGAAAACAGCCTTTAAGTTCTGCAATTCTCAGTCTGCCCACTTTTAGACCCATAGTACAAAACAATATGCTGGATATGTGCCATCATAAATGGCCTAGGTGCTGGGTGCCACATGGCACTGCAGACCCAGCATCTGCCTCCATCCTCCCAAGAGCCAAGACTGTTTCAAGCCATTAGCCTGTCCCTCACTGACAGTCAGACAAACTCAGAAGTCTTTTAGCCTGCCCCTGCCAGGACTGCACCTCACCTGCCTGAGGGCATCTGTCCTCCCTGCCATACTCTCCTACCTGCACCCCACAGAGGGGTCTGCCCAGCTGTGCTCATCTTTCTCTCCAGTCTCACAGGAACCCAACCTGTTCCCTGTAATTCTTTTCATTAGGAAAAAAACCACCTAACCTTTTCTGTAGTTTCTGAAAGATACGGCTGGTCCCCTCAGGCACCGTAACATTAGTTAAAGGGCAGAAGCCTGGGATGGGGCATTTCTCCCCATTAAGCTGCCAGTGTTAAGCATTTAAGATGATTTGCTGATCCCAGTAAGAAGGGAAGATACTCAACAGTTTTGAAAAAGAGGTCCATTTTTACCCAGATACCAGCTTGCATCCCGAAGAGCCCTAAAAGCCAAATTAAAGGAAATGTTCCCTGAAGTGGCATCCTATTCTGCACTCTTGATTTCAAAGGCAGGCATTCAAGATCCTGTAGTTCACTGTATTCCTTTATCATTTTGCATTTAAGAGAGGATTTTTCACACTGTGTTCATTTTATCCACTATTTTTCTCTGGTCAGAAGGCTTACAGTGAAAGACAGCTTTCACTGAAATCAATGACAGCACTAAATGAGTTGAGGCTGGGTCAGTATTTCAATTCACCTCTTGTCTTGAGACTAATTTCTAAACATGCATTAGGATTGCATGATGGTGTGACTCCTTTGTAAGAATGTGTAAATTCAGTGATAGGCCTGAAACTGGTTGTGCCCTGGTCAATATTTTTCATACAAGTTGCAGCCTTCATTCTCACCTCTAGCCCAGAAGTATGAACAACTCCACTTATTTGTTTGTTCTTAGGACTTCACAGGAATATCAGTGTTCTTGGCTGTGCTTATGAGATTATTTCAATACATTATAACACCGTAAAAATCACTGAAATGCAATAATACTGTTGCAACTGCTTTTAACCAACTATAAAAACTAAAATGTTAGCTTTGTTTCCCTCCATTGGTTTTGGGAGAAAGCCAACCCTCACTCCACAAAGTGTTATTTGCAAAATGCTCCTACCTTGCCAAACCATTAGATGTAAACCTTTTTAAACAGTGAACAGGATATCATAAACCCTAGATAGGCTTTGAATGACTCTACATCTCCATTCTTTCCCTTTGGAGTCATACAAGTGCTATTTAAACATGATACATGTTTTAATACACCGTCATTACTTCCCATCTTTAGTCAATTACTTCCCAAGCAATCCTTTTCACTTAATGTTAAGGACTTGGAGCCAAGGCTGTTATTGAAGAAGATGATGTGCCTTAAGGATAGCCAAAGATTTTCTAGATACTCCCAGAGGAGGGAAGAGGTGAGGACTGGGGTCTACAAGAATCCACAGTGTTACATTAATTCTAATGTTATATTAACAGTGCATTAACTGGATTGGCCTATCTTTTTTGTTTGGTTATTTTTATGTTTGCTTTTTCACTTTAATAAAAAAGGATGAGAACCTCAAATCTAAATCATTTAACTTTTAAAGAAACTTGACTGTTTTCTTCCACATTCAGATCCATAACCAATATAATTTTGCTTCCAGGTTCCACATTTAAGGCTGCAAGGAAGCATACCTACTTTTATTGAAAAATCTGAGATTTATGCTTATTTATGCAGAGCCTTAACACACAAAACATAGCTGGCAGGATTTTAATTTCTATCAACCTCAAAGTGCAGAATGTCCTTCCAGCCTGATCTAGCACCAGTATAAGGACCTACTTTGAACCCAGTCAGGACTCTAAAATTAACAACAGCATCTGGTACAAAACTTGAAAACCTGCCATTCAAAAGGTAAGAAAAAAACCCTTGCTCAATTCCAAAAAGTTTAGGATAATATCCTCCCAGTAATATTTTCTTGGCTTTCCAAAAGAATGGTCTTCCTGCTTGAAATCCATTCATTTGGCAGATCAGAATTGCCTAGATGCAGTTCTCTACTGCATAAGCTTTACATTTTTAGTCTCTTTTAATTACTTTGATTCAGACAAAATGAAGCCACTTAAGACCTGGCAGAAAAACCCAATTAATATTTCCCATCTCATTAAGTTTGAAGATTAATTATGCATTCTAATAAAGGCTTAAGGACTCGTTTCTGACAGCTGCTGACCATTTTCATCTTAAACCAACAATGCCTTTAAACACATGCTTAATGTAATTGTCTAAAAAGTCCTTTCATAGTAAATAGCACTATTGAGAGTCATAAGAATTTAGGCAGAGGAGATGACCAGAACCTGACAGCTGAGAACCTGGCAGAGCTGGGGAGTGGAGAGAGGAAGAGACAAATGATCTAACTTAAAAAATTTAATAAAGCAGACAGCTACAGGTTTGGCAGAGAAGAAATTGAGAGCAAATTGAGAGCAGCCCTGTGGAGAAGGACTTGGGGTGTTGGTCAATGAGAAAATGAACATGAGCCGGCTTCAGTGTGTGCTCACAGCCCAGAAAGCCAACTGTATCCTGGGCTGCATCAAAAGGAGTGTGACCAGCAGGTCGAGGGAGGTGATCCTGCCCCTCTACTCTGCTCTCCTGAGACCTCACTTGGAGTATTGTGTGCAGTTCTGGTGTCCTCAGCATAAAAAGGACATGGAGCTGTAGGAACAAGTCCAGAGGAGGGCCACGAGGATGATCAGGGGACTGGAGCACCTCCCATATGAAGATAGGCTGAGAAAGTTGGGTCCGTTCAGCCTGGAGAAGAGAAGGCTGCGTGGAGACCTCCTAGCAGCCTTCCAGTATCTGAAGGGGGCCTATAGGGATGCTGGGGAGGGACTCTTTGTTAGGGACTGTAGTGATAGGACAAGGGGTAATGGGTTCAAACTTAAACAGGGGAAGTTTAGTTTGGATATAAGGAAGAAATTCTTTACTGTAAGGGTGGTGAGGCACTGGAATGTGTTGCCCAGGGAAGTTGTGAATGCTCCATCGCTGGCGGTGTTCAAGGCTGGATTGGACAGAGCCTTGGGTGACATGTTTTAGTGGGAAGTGTCCCTGCCCATGGCAGGGGGGTTGGAACTAAATGATCTTAAGGTCCTTTCCAACCCTGACTATTCTATGATTCTATGATTCTATAATAATTTCTGTTTCTCATATCTTAATACATTGTAGCACTTGTATCCGCTAGATTTGCAAAAGGCTTGGGTCAGTAAAAATTGAGATGAGAGTGTTAGTATATTGTAAAAATACTGTCTTTTTTATGTAAAAGATCTTTTGAATGAAAGGAGAATGTAAAGAAGCAACAGACAGCAGTTACATATTATTAAATACTATACTAGGGTTAATAGCCACTCTACTTGAAAAATCTGCTTTCAAATTATCATGAAAAAGGTGCAATTAATCTAAACCCATTGAAAACCATTCTTCTGGGTTCTAACTCACAAGTGACATTTTATTACCTATGATTTTTTTATCTCTTTCATGAAAACCACAAAACCTGGTACTTCCAAATATTGCTATGTAATTTCAGTTTTGCAGTTCCCATATGTAAATCTTCAAGCAAAATGCTGCAAAATCTATCCATTTTAGTTGTATATTTATTGTCATGTCATCTTAGGCAGTGCTCCTTGAATACAGGAACAATTAGAACTGCCAACTTTGCTAACCTTACAGAATCAATATGTTCTTAGCAAGTTAAATACCAAAGGGGTTTAGGCAAAAAAAAAAAAAGATGTTATAAGTGATCAATATGCTATGCATTTATGGACAAATAAAATTGAAGTGATAAGTAACAGGTTTTTATTACTGCTATTTTGAAAAGAGTTAATGTAGATCCTGTGGGAGAAAGCTGTACCTCAGAAATCTGTTAAGTCAGTGAGCCGAAGGATAAATCCTCAGTTCATACCTGGATTCTCAAAAACTTTCAACACTGTCCACAACAGTAGTCTCCAGTGGAATAGAATGAAACATTTCAGGATTATTAACATTTAAAATGGCTGAAGAAAAGCTACAGGAAAAAAAAAATCTGATTTTTGAACCAGAATAAAGCTACCAACTGGATAATGCACTATTTTCTATTTCCATATAACCTGTTATGTAGATGGGGACCACAGAAAGACCTTAAACCAGACATCTGGCCAACCATATATTACTTAATTACAAATTTACTTGACATTTTTGGACCAGATCACTCAAATAGGCTCTGTGAAAGCCAAAGTTTTCATCGGAAACTTTTGACAGTGCGAATGTCTGTCAGTCAGCCATGGGCTAGTGGTCAAGCCAAGTCCTCTTAATTTTTGCATATGAATATAGTCTACATGTCTGTTTATAAGGAGAGGCAAAGGTATACAGTTCAGACGTCTGTATCCTAAGCCTCTGTCACTGGTGGATGGACAGAAATAAAAAATTTAAATACTTCAGTCATTCCCCTACCCATGGCAGGGGGGTTGGAACTAGATGATCTTAAGGTCCTTTCCAACCCTAACTATGCTATGCTATGCTATAAAATATAAAAAGTCTCGATTTATTAAACATGAGTGGAGTGAGACTAACTCTGATCTTCCATTAATCTTAATGTCAGCTACTTATCAGCCATAATATATTATTATTGTGTATAATAATATTCTATATTCTATATTTATTGTTTATAATATTTATTAATAGAAATTATATAATGCATTCTAATTCTATAGTTATATATAGTAACTATATAAATTATTATATTTTTTTATATATATATAAAGAATATATATGGTCTTCCTTCTACTTTCAAGAGAATGAGCAGGACAAGTTACAATGTCCTGCTCAGCCAAGAATTCAGGGATTGTGTGATTTTAAGACAGAAAGGGGAAAAAAGGAAATACAAAAGAAAGCAGAAGCCAGATTACTGAGCTTGTGATTTCACAGAGTAGTTGGCCTGATTTAACCGCATTCAGGAACCGATATGAAGCTTGCTGGAATCAAGCAGTCTTTAAACTAAACATCAGAAGAGCTCTGCTGGATGTGTGCATTAATGACAAGTATTTTCTGGAAAAACTATGTACCTTTTCTGTTTGCTGAAGATACCTGAAAATGCTGGTTGAAAACACAACACAAACCAAATCTCCTTTCTTAAAGATCTAAATGGGAAGAATGATAAATCAGATATGGTGTCTCCACACCCATCTCTGAGAAAGTTTTCACATGAATAAAATTATTCTGTTGCATGACTGGATGTGATTTAAACTACTTTCCTGGGTTACAGAAAATAAAATATGAGCAGGAAAGGAAAATCATCTGAATTCACTGCAGCAACTGAGTCTGGGCTGAGTTCCAGTGTCATTAAAACCGGAAAATAATGGACCAGTCCAATATGCTGGCAAAGACACAAGAGCAATAGAGAAGTTTCTCCCTGCTTTCTTCATCTTGACATTCACATGTGAGGACAAGGACATATCAGTATTGCCTCACATGTAAACATAGCAAGAAGGACAGTACAAATAAGCTGGCATAAAGATTTGTAACTAATAGTCAAAGAAAGCAGTAGGTAGTTCTTCTGCAGGGTTGTATAGTTGAAATGTAGTTTTGGCTTGATAGTTCGCTATTTTGAAGATGCACTGTCTTACCTATGTACATAGCTTCAGCTGTTTGGAAATCTGAAAGTCTGGGGTGTTTGGTTGTTTTCTTATTTTTATTTAGACAACTAAGATAGAGTGGGAGAACATGGGCAGAGTGTGGCTTTATAGAAAACGAGCCTCTAAGCATCAGTTTCTTTCTCAGCTCTGCTCAGGGAGATGCAGCTGCACAGTCCCCAGGCTGTTTACAAAGAACAGAATTCTACCATAGAGAACATTTTTTTTCCCATTTGTATGGTAATAAATGAGCTTCAAATTAACATGATCAAATGATCAAAGCTACTTTTCCTCCACAAATACCACTGATCTTGAAAGACAATTGCTTCCTCAGTGCCCTGCACTGAGAAAGAAATCAACATAAGAAAGTTGGGTATGTTTTGTGCTGTTCTTAACATCATTGATCCTCTCTGAGTGGAGATCCGTGTTGAATTAGAGCTAGTCATTTCTGACAGATCAATGCTACTGCAGCTAGACTGACTGGTTGTGAAGTTGCTGTGGAATATCATCATTTCAAAGAATCTAATACAATTACTATTACTATCCTAATTTGGTTTCTTATGACACAAATTTGTAATGGAGAAGAGTGTTTGATAATTGATCCTTAACAAATGTGAAGGAAAAAGTGGCTTGCTTTGTCCTTCAAGCAGCTCCTCCTTCCATCTAACATACAGAGCCATGCTCCAACTGGAAATAATTCTTTACCAAAAAGAGGTGGGGGGGGGGGGGGGGGGCAGGGGTGGAAGACAGGTGTCAAAGAGAGTTTCTGATTCAAGGGAAAAGATCTTTTGAAAGACAATACTTACAGATATACCCTGCACGGAGCACTTCTCATTAATAACATCATAAACTTGTGCAGTTTTAACGTGCAAAAGGAATACACAGGTCAAACACTACAAAGGAGGAGAATACAACGTAGCTTTCAAACAGATCTAGATGGAGTTACATTGGACAGGCTAACTTGGGTGAGAAACACAAACCAAGGGGAAGAAAGATCGGGGCCCACAACTCAATTCTTTTGTGAATTTTTTTAACTGGGTCTTACGCAAGTGATTCTTTTCATTTAGATACTTTCACTGTGACTTCTTATCCTTTAAAAATGCTGTAAAAAGAGAGGGGGAAGAGAGAGAAAGAAGTATTGGTTGTGTGAACACAATTTTTGATAAAACTCAATTTATGTAAAATTATTCAGCTGAAATTCTTCAATTGTTTTCAAACATTTAAATAAGTGATAAGAGCCTGTGAAACTAGTAAGAGATATTACACCAATTTTACTGAAGGGACTATATAGCTTGGTTGAAACTCAATGGCAGAGTTGAGACTAGAGGAAGAACCTCTCTTTGGAACAGGAGAGCTGATAAAAATCACCGGTTTGAAAACAACATTTGACTTTAATCTTCTTTTGGGATAGGAGAAATGTCCAGGAGCTATTCACATTCCACTCTTCAGATCAGATAATTTCTAAGTCATGGCACAATTTTTACCTTTAAGGTCTAGAGAAGAATATCCCAAATTCTCATTTTCTCCTGTAATGAGATATCCCGCATAGGAATTACAAATCTTTGGCGTAAAAGTTAAGAATTTCATTCTGGAGTGGAACTTTTACTGTACTTACAAGATCTTTACACCACCAGAACAGCATAGTCTATGTGCTATTAAGAATGGCCTGTGACTAAAATCCTGTGGTTACAATCAAGAACAAGGTTTATCAGTCAAATGGTGGGGGCCTGTCTTGATCAATATGAGTTGCAAAAGTTCACCACAGAGTAAAACGAGGACAGGGGAAAAGGCATCAAGGTGAAAGAAATAATAGTAAGGTGAGAAGTTACACACTTATCCAAGTGAAAAAGGCAAACATTTACAGGGGAAATAGATACATTCTCTAGTCCTGGGAAATGGTTTAAGTCCTGAATTTACAGTGACACTTCTGCAGCTCAGCTCTTGCATTGTGAGCACCATAAGAATACTGAAGCTGCTGGATTTGGGGGACATTAATGGAGCTTCTAACCCTATGAAATGCAGCTTTTTGAGGATTTTAGGAGGCACCCTTTATTGGGAAGCTGTGGGATATATTGCATGCTGTTAAGTTTAACACTGGGTTTTACCTGAATTTTCTTGATGCCAGCCGAGTGCGTCAAATTCATTCTCAATGCCTTGTGCAATACCCACGCTGCGGCTCAAGAACATAAACAGAACCAAACATAGCAAAGAGAAAAGTGGAAAAAACAGTGTAAATAATGGATAACTGTCACTTGAAAGTAACATTAAAATACCACAGAAATAATTCAACAGATCTTTTTAATATAACTTATTCACTAATTACCCACTTTAAAGTTTTACATGCTATCTTTTCTTCACAACAGCTGTACAGAATCTCAGCCTTCAACTATTTGCAGGCTGGTTGTTGGCTGTGTCATAATGCATGACAGCGAATCTGCTTGCCACGTACCAACAGCTGTAGTTTGTGTGCTGCCATCACCAGTCCATCTGCCACCACCACCCCTGCCAGTACAAAGGGCATCATTATGCAGCACTGAATAAAAAGCCAGAGGAAGAAAATACCTCTGGCAGCAAAACATTCCTGCTCTCAATGCTCCTCTCTGCTTCCTTGTTTTCATCAGTATTCAGTTCTCCATCTGCTCTCCAGGGGTGCTATGGCAAAATGGTAAAAATGAATGCAAGGCAACATAAGGCAAACTACAACCAGAAAGGCATTCTTGGGTCATTTCTACTCTTTCCCTGAGAGACGAAGACAAACAGATGTATTCATTAGTCTGATGCTTAAGGTGTAAATGGAGGTACACACCAAGAAACACAGGAGGGTTTGAGGCATGTCCTACTCTCCCAGAATCCAAAAAAGGAGGGGCCTGGAAAAGCTGGAACACAAAAATTTTAAACTGCCCCTAACAGACAGCATGTACTAATAATATCTGAAGGGGGCCTACAGGGATGGTGGAGAGGGACTTTTCATCAGTGACTGTAGAGATAGGACAAGGGGTAATGGCTTTGAACTTCAAGAGGAGAAGTTTAGGTTAGATATAAGGAAGTTCTTTACTGTGAGGCTGGTAAGGCACTGGAAGAGGTTGCCCAAAGAGGTGGTAAATGCTCCATCCCTGGCAGTGTTCAAGGCAAGGCTGGACAGAGCCTTGGGTGGCATGGTTTAGTGTGAGGTGTCCCTGCCCATGGCATGGGGGTTGGAACTGGATGAGCTTAAGGTCCTTTCTAACCCTAACTATTCTACGATTCTATGGGTTACAGCAGCTCATGGAACAGCTTGGTTAAAGAGGGACTGTTGTGTATTGTGGGAGACTACGTGAGCTCTCTAAGTAGCAATAGTCAAAGGAAGTACCAGTACAATTCCCACCAAGCACTGAACTTCTATGACACAAAGTCTAATTCATTTTGAACAGAAGTGCTGTACTTCAATTGCTGTTTCTCTGAGAAAAGATTAAAATATTTCAATGGAATTTAAATTTTCTGGAATAATATGAAGGGGAATAAAACTAGATTTTCCAGAACATGCAAATTTAATTAACTGAAATCTGTTTCAATGGAAAATTCCTAAGTGTTGCCACCTAGTCTGTAAGGACAGACAGAAACCTGCCACTATTGAGCTTCACATTAACAGCTACACATTATGAACAGGGGTGCAGGAAACAAGGGTCCCTGTCAAGCTTTCCCTTCCACTTCCCAGGGCTCAGCTGTAGAAATCCAAAACTTTCTTCCGTCCTCTGACACCATATCTCAGGATAGGACTGTGGAGCAGGAAATTAGTCAGCTCACTCCCAATTGACAGTACTAAGCAACAGCAAATCCCTACTCTAAGACTGCTAATATTCTCCCTACCAAAGATACCATTTTTATTCCTCCATTAGTAGGAATAGTGTGAGTCAGACCATGCGTCCTCTTTTCAAGACTGCATGACAAATGTGATTTCACCTTTAAGTTGTGGATTCCCCCACTTCAGGAAACTGGCTTTGTTTTTAAACTAACTGAAATGAAACATCGACATTCCCCTTAGAAACCAAGCCTCCCTTCCTCTTACTGGAGTGGAGCAAAGAGGGACTGAAACACAAGCTTAAAGCTTTACAAGTCACCTCCATACCTGACTGTTAAGATGCCTGGGGTGAGGTCAGTACAGAAGAGCCTGCTGAAAATTTCAAAAAAAAAAAAAAAAGAAAGGATGCTATAGCAATTTATAGTGATTAAGGATCTGACTCATTGGTTCCAGCTTTTCTTTTCCTCTCACTAATGGAAACCAGAAGTTGTCTTACGAAAACAACAGACAGTCATGCACGCATAATTGAAGAAATGGACGCCTAGTTTTTGGTAAATACCAATCCCCTCTTTTCTACGTGCGTTAGTTGAAGTACTGTAAGCTGGCAGTAAGGAAATCAGTTCTTTTTGCAGTTACAGCTGAATAGATTCAATGCTTGGGATAAATTCGCCTTGAGCAAACCTTAAAAAAATTGAAGTATTTCCTTGCTAAGCGATCCCAAGAGGCATATGTCTCTATAAAACAGTTAAAGGGAAGCTGCTGACTTGCACTCAGTGAGTTCAACAATTTGAAAATGATTAATTTTGTTTTAAATCTTACAGACCCACTTATGCAACAGACAGCAAGGAGAGAAATTAATTTTTTTTTTAAGATACTTCCTATTTGGAAGATTAAGAGATGGAATCAGTGGTACATTACAATGAAATTTTAATTATCAGAAGTTTGGCACAGTGATAGATTTCACAGCACTACTTTGCCAGTGAACTCTGTCTTCCAGAAACTCAACTTCACACCCAGCCTTGAGCTCCCGTTCATTCAGTTTGGAACTTGCCTCTCTACAAAGTGCTCTGTTTTGGAACCACTGAGGGAGGAAACAGTCATTTGCCATTGATAAAGACCTTATGGTGGCTTTCTTAGTGCAGCTGCATTGGCGCTCCTGCAGTCAGGGGGAGAGGGACTTGTGTACCTCCTGAGGGCTGGTCGCTCTCAGGAGAAGCTTCTCCAGCATGAAAGGAGATGTACAGCATGCACCCTACACTGACAGAGGATTATCATTGCATGCACCATCACTGTCCTGTACACAGAAAAGCAGTGGGACAGCTAGTGCAGTAAACAGCTCCAATACCTCTGTGCCAGCACATTACTCCTTTTTGCCAACTGAATTCCCAGATGGCCATTAGCACCCAGCTATTTGACTCGGATACTTTCAAAGGCTCAGAGTACAGTGTCTGCGCTTATGCCAGATTCCTATAGGGTAGCTGTAACTCGTACCACGCTCACTTCAGCTCTTCCAGCAGGTCTGTTCAAATGTGGAGCATACTTAAAATTTTCAGTCCTTAATTACAGTGGCTAAATAAATGGCATCTTCACTCCATTTGATTCCAGAGGTGAGAAAAATCACTTGTACATGCACTTTATACACATACATTGTATATGGGGCTTATATTTATCAGGGTAGGATTCTCATGTGAGATAAACCAGAGTAGGTTTAGAGATGCTCTGATTTATGGCAAAAGAATTCATGCAGATAGAGGCTTTAGGATAAGAGGTGGTACAGAAAAGCCAGGCATTCTTATTAGTCTCTGTTTTAGCCCTCCTATGTAAAAGAAAAAAATTGGTGATGTGAAAGCAAGTCAGGAGAAAACACTGCTTTAATAGTAAGGGCTAGAGATTAAGTATATTATTAACTACATATTCTCTGCATATTTTTTTCAGAGCCTACTGTGCTATTCACAGTCACTTTGTCTATTTAGGACAGAGCTCTCCCTGGGGGCTCACCCAAGAGTAAATAGAGTTACTTCAAGAATTAAAATAAACTGCTGGAGGTATATCACACCTTACGGCAACTGCAATTTTCCTTTCAATTATGAATCAAAGAGACAAAGCCAAGGGCTGCAGTAGAAGTGGGGCTGGAAAGGGGCTGACCACAAGGCAGGTAGGATGCCAAAAACATTTTCTTGGGAAAATTTTTTCCTTTGAACCGTCCCTGGGGTTCCTGGGCTCAGCATCAGCCCCAGTAGATGCCTGGGTTTGGAGCTGGGATAGAGACAAAGCAGAGAAATATGTCTGGAGTGGTAGAAAGGGGCTGTCAATCCTGCAGGTAAACTTTGGGTTTCATTAAGGTAACTTGAATGGAAGGGTAAGGAATGCATACCACATCTTAGGGCATTCTAGGAAGAAAAAACTGGAGGAAGGACACTGGTAAGCTTTGATCTTATGGAAGGAAGGTATAGCATTCTGCACGTAAGCAGAGCTGAGGAAATTCGAGTAGTCTTCCCAGATTGCAAGGAGTGAAGAAAAATAGCCTGTTACATTAATAGGGAAAGGCAAGTAACCAGTGACTTACAGAATGTCGTGGTTTAAGCTGTAAATTTCACTTCTCCCCCCCTTCCCCCCCCACTCTGATGGGGGGGAAATGGGGAGAAGAACTGAAAGAATGTAACTCCCACGGGTTGTGATAAGAACAGTCCAATAACTGAGATATAATACAAATCACTACTGCTACCACCAGTAATAATACAAGAGTAATATAAGGAAAGAGAATACAACTGCTCACCAAGCCTGACCCAGCCAGTGCACCCCCCAGCAGCGAACCCCCCAGTACCAAAAACTTGACCATGCCGTGCACCCCCAGTCCACCACCACACCCTTCCGGGTCTCTGCTCCCCGTCTTCACATCCTGGACATGATGTGCTGTGGTATGGAATAACCTCTTTGGTCAGTTTGGGTCATGTGTCTGTCTCTGCTTCCTCCCGGCTTCCCTCCTCCCTGGCATAGCATGAGACTCAGAAAGTCCTTGGCCAGACCAAAACATTACCAAGCAGTAACTGAAAACACTGGTGTTGTCAGTGCTGTTCCCAGGCCCAAAATCAAAAACACAGCGCTGCACCAGCTACCAAGAAGGAGAAAAATGACTGCTGCTGCTGAACCCATGACACAGAATCATACCTACTTACCTGCAAGGAAGGTTAATTTTTATGTATAAAACAGGAACTAAACACAACCTCCATAAGACCTGGAAATAGAATAAAACAAGTGGATCTGATTGTAGCTTCAGAATCTATACAAAGAAAAGCCAATTTCTTTTTGAATATGTCCTGCTTTTGTCTGGGATAAAGGTAGTTTTCTTTTTAGTAGCTGGTACAGTGCTGTTTTGGATTTAGTCTGAGAATAATGTTGATAACACACCAATGATTTGGCTGTTGCTAAGTAGTGCTTACCCTAAGTCAAGGACTATTCCGTCTCTTATGCTCTGCAAGTGAGTAGGTGCACGAGAAGCTGTGAGGCAGCACAGCCAGGACAGCTGACCTGAACTAGCCAAAGGGGTATTCCATACCACAGCGCATCGTTCCCAGTATATAAACTGAGGGAGTTGGCAGGAAGGGGCTGATCACTGCCTGGGGACCAGGTGGGCTTTGGTCAGCAGGTAGAGAGCAATTGTGCATCACTTGGATTTCCTGGGGTTCATTCCTTTCTCTCCTTTTCATTAAAATTACTATTATTATTATTTGCTTTGCTTTTTTTTTAATTATTAAACTGGTTTTATCTCAAATGACAAGTTTTACCTTTTTCTGATTCTCCTCCCCATCCTGGTGCAGGGGGAAAGAGGGTAGGAGAGTGAGTGAGCAGCTGCATGGTACTTAGTTGCCAGCTGGGGTTAAACCATGACAGAATAACATGCTTATATATTCAGGATCCTAAATCTGTATAGGAAACCTAAGGAACTGTCCTGATATTCTGAATCACCCAGTGAATGAGTGGAAACATTTTTAATGGCTTCAGTGGGAACTGCTGTATTCAAGAGCTTTGAATGGAGAGGAGGAAACCAAAGTTTCACTCTATTTCTTAACTTTGGGCATACAGATCTAAGACTTGCATTTTCAGAATTCATAACTCTGCAGTAGTGTCTGGACTTGCTTTAAATACTGTACCGCTAGAACTACTAAGTGTGTGGTTTTTTAAAAAGCTTTCTGACTCTTTCTCTACCAGTTTAAATAAGGATATTTAACACAGAGTAAACACAACTCCACTTTGCTGCCATGCGAGTTTCAAATCTAGATAAAATAATCCCTTCAGCAAAAGCAAAGCTGTATAAAAAGTGCCATAGCAAAGCCATATGAAAGCCAATAGTAAACTACATTTGGGAACATTCATGTTATGTAAAAGGTAGACTTATAGTATCTCAGTTGAGGAAAAAAGCAGAGTTCTCATGATTAATTAAACTGTGGAGGCCTCTATTTCCCTCAAAGTAGCCTTTCCTCAGCAGATTCTCATCTTTTTTGAGGTTGCTCTGTTCCATGTCTTAGGCACTGGTATCAGTATCTTCCATTCAGAAACATTCTTTTATCCTCTCAAGACCACAAGACTGTACAAGCTTTTTTGGGAAAGAGCTTGTATAAACCTGTGGCCTAACCAATCCATGCCAAAACACAAGGGGACGTCATGTATTACTGCTGTATTGTTTTCTCTTAATGGCATGATAGCACGAAATCCCAGAGTTCACTATACACAATATTTGCAAATGCAAATATTTTTAAAGTGCTACTGACTTTCTTTAGAAGCTCTGAAAGCTGGGAGAAGAAAAAGATATATTCTCACTGCATTCCTTTTATTTCAAAATGAATATTTTTAAGTTTTAATGGAATTCATTATTTGATTAAGGTTTGGATGGAATCTCACCAAGAAAGTCTAAATACAGTCCTCTCCACCTGCCCTTCACAGCATTAGGGTCTACACATCTCAGAGACTTGCCTGATAAATGACTTACACATTAAGCCACATTTTAGAGAGCAGACACTCTAAATTAGGCACACCTTTCTGCAGAGATAAGTTTTACAGTTTAGTGTACTCTTCATAGTATAAAATACTCATACACACAGGGTACCATTATTAGCAGTCATGAAGTAAAAGCTCATTAAAAAATGAAAGACAATTGGAGTCTTTATAATGCAGAAATGCAACTACCCAAAATGAGAAAAATGTCAAGACTATTATTTTCAGCATAGAAATGTCCACAGGAGCCAGAAGCAAGGTTGACAACCCTTTATGACAGGCTCTGCTTGAGTACTAGCTAGAGGTGGTCATTACCAGCAGTCATCGTATTTGTAAAATGACAGACCAAAGACAAGAAGTGGAGCAGAACAGAAATGACCCATCAGACCAGACCAGTAAGGAATTAAAGAAGCTCCTCCCATCACCCCCTCCTGCAACACCACCAACTTTTAACAGGCCAAATTTACCCCTCAGATAGGCTCGTGTCATTTCTGCATTTTCTGAAATCACGTGTGTGTATGAAGTACTTTCAACACCAACTGTAACAAAAGCAAAGAATGACAACTGAATTTTCTACATCAAAGCCTTTTTGTGAAGTCTTACCACCTGTTTCCAAATTCCCTATTGACTATGGATTGCCACTATACCCAGGCAAAATATTTTCCACACTCTTCAATAGCCAGGGGCATGTAGATGGCAAATTCAGGCCCTCTGCTGTCTGAAAGCTTTTATATCACTCGGGGGCAGAATTTCTAGGCAAGGTCTTCAAAGCACAGCAAGGAATATGATCACCTTGCATTATTTTCAGTGGAAAGCACATGAACCAAAGCCTGCAACCCCTTAAAGAGTTCAGGCCAGGCTTGCCTTCGAATGCCTGGCCAACACTTAATTGTACAGTCTTTTGAGTAAACTCACCAAACCTGAATCTATACTGTATTTACTGTTCACGAAAATGTGTAAAAAGAGAGGACTTACAAAAATTCTTAAAGTTTACTTTTTTTTTTTTTTGTGGGTTTTTGTGTGTGTGCGCTTTTGTTTCTTTTTGGTTTTTAGGGGGGTTTATTTGGTTTTTTTTTTGTTTGGGTTGGGTTGTTTGGTTTGTTTTGTTTTACTTTAGCCATGACAGTTTTCCCTTAAAACATTAATTCTAGGGCAGGTGATACACCCAAACACATGCACTGCCGGACAGCACTCTTTATCTTGCAATTGTAAAGCTGTTTCATAGTGTGGTACTCCCAGTACTACAGCTTTCAGACAATGTAAAGCAATGATTTCATAGAAAAGCTGACTATTAAGCTTTGCAGTCTTAAGAGAGACACCAGTAAACACTAAGATCCCAGCTGGGACTGAAAGTTTCTTCCCTGGGAACCATTCAACTCATAATTCAGCAGTGACTGCAGTCTCTGCAAACAGGCAGGAAGTAAATAGCTCATCCTTACTGCCTGCTGTCATGGGTGTCACAGAGCATACAGCATAGCAGAGAGGGGCTCTCCGGCTGCCCCACTGATGGCTGAATGTGTTGTCCCTCCCTAAAATAGGTGCAGAAGTGAGTGCTCCTGAGCACATCACATAGACCCTCAGGGACTGATATATCTCCAAATGTCTGAGACCACTCCAGGAGAGACTTGAAAAGGAAAAGAAGAGGAATAAGAAGGAAGCTTTAACTCCTTGATTTAAAGCCATTTCTTAATGCCAGTCTCACCAGAGTACTTTGCAGCCCAAACCACTTCTGTCTCCAGGATTAACAGTATGTGCCTGCAGAAGAAAAGTAGTCTTGTGGATGTCAGTAAGTCACACACATAAAGCCCAGAGAAAATGCATCAGAACTAGACTGCTGGTTGTATCAGTACTGCTATGCAGTACTGATTTCTCAACTGTAATGCAGCAAAATTTTCCATTAAATTATTGACTGATCTATTGTAAGGGAACCTACTAGAAAGTAAGTAGATTTCACTACTGAAAAGTGCAGAAGTGAAATGACAACACTGCTTAATTGCATAAACAACTGGTAAAAGACACAAACCCGAAGGATTGGAGTCCACACAGCATGCCCAAAGCCAACAATCTTTAATTCCATCCCTTACATAAAATACCTAGTGAAAGGTATGAAAATGACCACTTTATATATAATCAGAAACCCAGTGAAATAATACCAATCTAGATCTAAGTTGCCTGTAATAGTCCTTCATATTGTATATCAGCTATTTCTAAATGGACTTCTGTACTCAAGCACACAAATCTAGGTACAGAAAGACGACCAGCATGATCTACAGATATAAAGCTCCCCACAGCTGGTCACAAGCCATAAAGCTCAATGTTTTCTACACTGCAAAGGGGTAGCTTGTGGTGTTTGAAATGGTTTAGTAAGCCACAGTGCTTCAAACTGAATCCTTGAATCAATGGGAACTTCTCTCAGGCAAAAATGCTATAGGATTTACATCTCATTGATTGAAGTGACAGCATTCCTTCACTCTGTTGATGGCACAGAATTCCAGTGTAAGGAGAACAAGATGACATACACAGTGATTTCCTCCAAAAGATACTTTGATACCATGAAAGAGAAATTGCAAAATACGCAGCCAGGCTCTGTTTTCTGTATGTCTGCTTAGCCAGTTCTTTAGGGTACAAATATGATTGGCAAAGTCTATAGAGAATCAGCTGACAACAAGACATTAGTCAGGGGAACTGCACAGATGTTACAAACACCTACACTTCATTCCAAAATTAACTTTTCTATTAGCAAACATTTGACAATCTCAGGTCTGACTTAGAACAACAGTCTGCTCATGAATGCTCATCGGGAAAATGTTGCCTATTAGTTCAGGTAATTTGATTTTAGAAAATACACATATAAAATTAACTTGAACCAATAGGTAGAGGAGAAAAGAAAGAGCTATTTAACCATACACTCAGTACCACTAATTACTTCTCCCTTGCTACTGCTACTGATTACAGTCATTTATTGCACACAGCAATGTGCCTTGGATGGTTTAGATACATCATTACAGTGATAAAGCCATTTCTGATGAAGTTCTGAAAGCAGTTTTCCTGCCAGATTTCATACTTGCTTATGGTTCCAAGGTTTAGGCTCTCCTTTACTGATCTTCTTTATGCATTGCACTGTCTTCCAGGACATTTGGTCAGACTCTCATCTGATGTAAGTGAACCTGGCAGCACTGCAGGGAAGAGAATGATTTCCTTTTCCACCAGCTGAGTGTCTGGCGCATACTTTCTCCTAATTAGGATTCATCTTTAGGTCTGTTTAATTTGTGGGAGGGAGTTAGTTGCCCTGGAAGTCCTAATTGTTTAGGAGCTTGGACAATTTCCCTTGTTGCTTGCAACCCCTTACTGAGAGCACCTTACTTCTTAAAAAATGAGACTGGTATATCAATTGTCCTCCATAAACTGACACTATGCAAACTAACATGGATCTATAAAGGTATTCATGGTGCCCTTCAACCTCTCACCTCACATAGTTTAACAACTAAGCAAAAAATAGCATGAAGGTCGTAGAAAATTCCAACCATATTTGGAGAAAACCTTTATTTCATTTCCTCCAAGAAATTTGTGGGGAAATTATGGAAGTTTGGTAAACAGAAAAGTAAATAGTTCTGTAATGACTTAGAATGCTTTCTAAAACATTGAAATAATGGAAGAGTCAAAGTCCAATTATCAAAAGTTGGAAGACCTCTAATCCCATAGACATTCAGAGAAATACACCTAATTCTTGAAATTGCTCTTACACTCCTAAGTCACTTGGGCATACTTAACATTTTAAACCTGGATAGACAAAATTCTGTAGTCTTTCAAAGCCACAGGGAGAAACATTCATGAATGAGGAATTACAGAAACATTCATGAATGAGGAATTAAACATTCAGGAATTCTGTCTGCTCTCTCACCTCCTGTCAACACTGTCATGTAGTATCTAACCTACAAAAATGTTCTGTATTTTCATTCTTTAGTCATTTATTTATCTTTCAAAAAAAAATACCTGTCCCAACTTTCATTTAAGTTGTCATTTTCTCTGCCTTTCCTTTTTCCACTTTTTTTCCTCATTTTTAATCCTTTTAACTTTTCCCATCAAAAGAAAAAGACTTTCAAAGCCAAGGGACAAAGTCAGACCATCTACAGTATGGATGACTTGCATGGGTGCTAGGCACAAAAGCTGACTCCAGTAACTGGTCAGAGTTAACAGAGCTGGAAATGATAGTAGCTTCTTGAGGCTCGGTACTAGATTTTAGACACTCAGCTGTGACTCCTTTCTCTTCCCTCTCCCTTTCCCAATATTTCATCTGCTGTGAAATTTGCATGAGAATTTCATTTCCAATTACCCTTCCAAAGCGGTCCGCTGAGGAAACATAGGGTACAAATTTTAGAAGTACCTCCAAATGAACTGCCAACATGATTTCCAGCACTAAGGCAATAAGGCACACCTATATAAAATGAAAGAATCTTTTATTTTATACAAGTGGCTTTGAAGTCAACCAGCCATTAAAAGTGACATACGCAGCTCAGTCTGAATGAATGCACTGGATACCACTGCAAAATGGCACTGATTTTCAAACTTCTTGAAAAAGATTAATTTGCTTGCAGTCTAAGAACTCAAGACATTCACAGCACCAATCCCAGTCCCACGACAAACCACAGACACTTCCTTAATCTGGATACAATCCCAGGCAGCTTCACATCAAAAAAAAAAGAAGCTGTTAAATAAAAAATGCACATTTGCTGATAGAAAATAATAAGCTTGGGAGAAAAAGATAGAAGGCAGTAGCTTCCATCAAGGATTACTTTCATAAAACTCAAAGCCTTTGGTCCATACAGAAAAATTGCAGTGATCTGTGTGAAAAATTCTTCTATGAATGGTAACTGAACTCTACTGTATTTTTTCTGACTGAATACAGAATTTATTCATAATATCTATATTCATTTATTCTATATTTAGTTTATTCTATATTCAGTCAGTTAGGACTGATTTAAGTATTTTGTTTCTGGAATCTCCACATAGACGTCTATGTGTTTTTACATTTAAAAATTAAGCAAGTGTAGTGTTTTTGTAAACATAGTTGAAGGTATGGCAAAGCTCCAGATCTGGTACAAGATACTAATTAATGTCTCCTTAGCTGATCACTACCTGTGTGCATTGTTTAACAATTAATATTTTATTTTGTTTAAAAAAAAGTACAATTAATTATATTGAATGCTTTATAATAAGTATTTCATTTGGTCTCTCTGACCAAACTTGCGCTTCAGGAATCAGAATCATAGAATTGTAGAATGGTTTGGGTTGAAAAGGACCTTAAGATTACCTAGTTCCAATGCTCCTACCATGGGCAGGGACACCATCCACTAGACCATGTTGCTCAAAGCTGCATCCAGCCTGGCCTTGAACACTTCCAGTGACGAAGCAGCCACAGCTTCTCTGGGCAACTTGCTGCAGTGTCTCACCAGCCTCATGGGGAAGAATTTTTTCCTAATATCTAATCTAAATCTTTCAGTTTAAAACTGTTACCCTTGTCCAATCACTACATTCCCTGATAGAGAGTCCCTCCCCAGCTTTTCTGTAGGCCCCTTTTAGGTACTGGAAGGCTGCTCTAAGGTCTTCCCAGAGTCTTCTCTTTAACAGGCTGAACAACCCCAATTCTCTCAGCCTGTCCTCATAGGGGAGGTGCACCAGCCCCCCCCAACATTTTTCTGGCCCTCTTCTGGACCCATTTGAACAGGTCCATGTCTGTCTTGTTTTGGAGATTCCAGAGCTCAACACAGTACTCCAGGTGAGGTCTCACAAGAGCAGAGTAGAGGGGGAGAATCACCTCCCTTGACTTGCTGGTTACACTTCTTTTGGTGCAGCTCAGCATACCTCCAGACTAAACAGCCCCAGATTTCTCACATGAGATATTAAATATTTCCCTAATCACTTTTCAGATGAGATGTTCCACAGCATTTTTTTTCCTGGTTACTTAAAAGGCTCACCTGAACCACTTAAGCATTTAAGTCAAAATGACAGCAGAACGTTTCCTCTGAATGATCTATAGTCTACACTTCAGAGACGAACAAGGAAGAACACAAGTTCTCCATAAAAAAAAAGAGTTCCTTAAAAGCACCCTATAACAAATAATTACATTTTTGCATCTGTTTGTTCCACACAACATCTCACTGCACACACTTAAAAGGGAACTTTTAAATAGAAGTCATATACAATTTGTTAAATTTATGGCTTGGATACTTGCAATTAAACTATAAGGATATATTTTTCAGAGACAAATTATTTTAATAGCCGTAATCAACACAATCAAGTATAATCAGTCTGTCAAGATAACAACACTTCAGAACCATTTACAATAATTTTGTACCTTGCCAACTCACGTATATATGAAGATGATTACACCTGGAAAAGATGTGCAACTCTAAAGTTTCTGCCTCTATTTCATTAACTGTGCTATGTTATGTATTTTCGGTTTTGTTCTTCTTTATCTTTATCCTCATCTCTCCCACTCTCTTAACTTTTTTTGAGTTCTATTCTTGGTCTTTTCCTTCTCTCTCTACATTCCCCTCTGTTTTATTTAATTAGGAGCAAAAATTATCTGTTTACAGTCATGGGTGAAAAAGAAAGATCAAGACATTACACTATACAAGATACGTTTCCCCCTCCTTGAAATCATTAGATTTATTACTTCAAGAACCAAATAAGGAGCTTAGACTTCAGGAAGGCAATGTATTGCAGTATTCAGTAGCTCTCATGACAGAAATTCAGGAGAAAAAGCTACTTGCTCTTGTTTAAATTATTGTGATTGAAGAAAGTGAAACCAGGTTGACTTGTAGCATGTGGGAACCTAGCCTTCTGTCTTTACTGCAGTCTACTAATACTCAGCAAAAACAATAGCTGTTTGCCTGACCTTCCAAAGAAAACAATTTATTCAAAACCATATGATATAGAGCCAAGGGAAAGAACATGAAGGAGGGAAGAGTGTACAAAGCATATGCTAAAGACCAACATACTTGTTCTTCAAGGGTGTGTCACCACATTTATGACCTCTGTTAGATCTACTTCTCATAGACAATTAATTCAATAAAACTGTCACACTGTCAGACACATTGTGCTGTTGGGGTGGGTTCTTTTTTGTTGGTTTTGGTTTGGTTTGGTTTGGTTTTTTCTTTTTAAACACAGAACTCCTAAAAGCAGTCCAAGAAACATGGGCAGTTTTATGGTAATGTTTGTTATTTTTTGTTACAAAATTCAATATGCTAAAAACCTTAAAATGCTTGCAAACACTAACAGATATCAATTATTACTGATTTTCCTCTGTGGTAAATGGGAAGGAACAATGCCTATCGTAGAAACTGTCTGGATATAAAAACTGATGACCACACAGTTGCAAGTCTTAGCCATAATTTCCTTTTTGCTAGAAGGAGTGCTTGAGTTCTTTCTGAAATCCTGTTGCCAAGAGCAGACCTAAGCTTCATCTGATTAATTTGCAAGAGTATCTGTCCTAAAAGCTCAAAGCACTGAAAGCTAGAGAAGTCTAGGCTGTATTTTTGAAGGCTGATGATAATGTGTGATGAAAGTATAATAAAAAGCTTCAGATGTAAACAACTTGGTATATAATTCACTTCCATCTACAGTAGCAGCACCTTTCCCTAAATCTTTGCCTGCTTCTTCCTCCTTTGCCATCAACCCACTTATGACATGAACCTATCCCTCTGCCAACATGACTGAGACTTTTTTGCAATGGCAATAGCATTAGCTTCTGTCTTTATTATTGACAATGCCTTCTCCAGACACATGATAGATGCAATTTTAGGCATAGCAAGAAATAGTGAGACATGGACTATACCTAGAGTTTAAAGTCTGTTTAGGCCTGTCAAGAGCTAAGAAAAACAAATGTAATATGAATCATGTTTTACCAGTGAGTACCAGTCAGTACCAGTAAGTACTAAGGTCGTTTTCAAACGACCAAGATGCTGCCAGAGGAAGTTTGTTGCAGAGTTATGAAAAATCCTTTACATCATTTGAGTCTTAGTCTAGCACTTTGGCTGACTCTGTGCTTACTTCATTAGAGGGTTTTGAGGGGAGAAGGATCTTAAAGTGAAGAAGAGGGTAGCATGGAAGAGGACATTTTGTATTGCTTCTTGGGCCCTAAGCTAAGGTAATTTACAACAGCATTATCTAACCAGAAGTTTTTGTGATTTGGGCTTTTTTTGTTGTTGTTGTTCAGGGAACTTTGCACAGGAGTACATATAAAGAATAACAAGAAGATATGAAAGATAGTACTCAAGGAAATTTAAAGGTATACAGCACCCAGTCACAGCCCTAGGAGTTCCTCTGAAAAGGACAGCTCAGTAACAGACTGGGTTCTATCCACTGCAAAACACATCTCATGTATATGAATGGATGGAGAGGGTTTTTTTAAAAAGCCACAGTGATTTGGCCATCTCAAGCATTTTTCATACTTAGGATGACCCCAATGCAGTGGCACAGGTTCACATTCTAGACGTGGTTGCATTTGGGATATACCTTTGTTTCTAAGGTACACAGAAGCAGATGTGCAGACATAAATATAAATAAAGCTACCTACTTCAAGGAAAAAAGATCTTGTCATTAAATCACAAGGCCAAGAATCAGAAACTACTTTTTTACTTCCACTTAATCTGACACTTCAGCATCTCTAAATAAATGGACCACATTCATAGAATCATAGAAGGGTTAGGGTTGGAAAGGACCTTAAGGTCATTTAGTTCCAACCCCCCTGCCATGGGCAGGGATGCCCCACTCTAGACCATGTTACCCAAGGCTCTGACCAACCTGGCCTTGAACACTGCCAGGGATGGAGCATTTACCACCTCTTCAGGCAACCCATTCCTGTGCCTCACCTCCCTCACAATAAAGAACTTCTTCCTTATATCTAACCTGAACTTTCCCTGTTTAAGTTTAAACCCTTTACCCCTTTCCTATTACTACAGTCCCTAATGAATAGTCCCTCCCCAGCATCCTTGTAGACCCCCTTCAGATACTGGAAGGCTGCTACAAGGTCTCCATGCAGCCTTCTCTTTTCCAGACTGAACAGCTGTCTTTAGACTTCCAATATTTAAAATACAGCTTCTGGAAATGGTACTTTCCTTGTGCTTCATTTTCTTCCTTGATTAGCCAAATAATTAATGGGAAGAAGGGGAGGTATGACTTCAAGTTTGTTTCCTTGTTTAAAGAACTGATTTCCATTGTTCTAGGAAGGTTCATGACCTTTGGTCATTGCAGTCATTCTGGAGACAAAGCACTTAATTGAATTTGTGTCCTCAGCTTAGCAAAATGGCTTTACATTAACAACTTTTCAAAACACAGCCTACTTCTAAGTATACTACCAATAACATCCATGTAAAGAATTTAAAATATATTTTAAACCGTAAGAATTAAACCTGCCAGTTAAGATGAAAGCTATCAATGATAGCTTGAGTTCTTAATATTCCTATAGAATACATGACATCCAAAATTCGAAGACTATATATTTACTTTCAAACTCATTCATAGGCTGCCCAATGTAGCACCTGACTTCTAGCACCAGTTTTACACTTACATGTCCTGAAATGTTTAGCAGACTTCAGTAGGTGTTGAAAGCCAGGTGAAATCAAAGCACCACTGAACCTTGTACTAAGCAGCAGTCCTTCCACAAGGAAGGCGGAAGGCAGGGAAGTCTGACTGGGAACACTGAGGAAGAGCAACACTATGATTAGCAGACCCAGGTGACTGGCACAAAAGACCTGAGGGATTCCAAGAAAGCATAAGGAAGGAGGATAACAAATACAGAGTAATATACGCTGACCACCACTATATATTTAGCAGAATTCCAAATGTTTGAATAAAAAGCAGAAGCAGTAGGGAAACAATAATTTCTACCCTACTCACTGGACACTGCAAAAATAGGAGAGCTTGACTGAGGAAGAGATTTCATCAGAAGTAAATCTTCAAATGTCCTAAATCAGATTGTCAGCCAATATAAGTCAATGCAGTGGAGCTCCATGCACACACAAAACCCTCAAACCACCACAAATAACCCACTCCAAGCACATTCCTAACCTCATTTTATATTATGAACTCCTCAGATCCATTCCAAAATCTTGTCTGTCTGAGGAATTTCATTATGAGGATACATGGGTGTAACTTACAGGTGCCCCACTCACTCTGTCAGTGTTAAGATTGCCATTCAAGACAGCTTAAAAACTAGGAAAACATACCAGCAGCAGCTTTCATCAGGAAAAAAAACCCTACAAAAATAAATGCCGACTTTCCTGCATTTGGTTTCATAGCTAAGGAACCATCCTAATTTTCTATGTAACACACTTTTCATATGTTTCAATTTTAGAAAAACTTTTATGAAGTTACTGAAGAACTTCGAAGTTTTAAACTGGAATCTGCTTTTCAAAACCAAAAATCTACTCTTGGTTTAATACTCGAGAATTTATCTGTGCATTCATGAGTATCACGAAGGTAGACATCACATTACCAGGGAGGATAACTTCACAGTATGAAACGCTAATTTAAACATGCGCTAAGAAGTAATTAGATCTAAAATTACTTGCACTGGTTTCCAGTTTGCACACTGAAGTGAAATGCAATGTTTCTGCCTTATTAAAATAGAAATATTTTGGCCAAAAGCTGCAAAAGTCCTTATTCATTGTGTATGCTCAAGACGACAATCCAAAGTGGGGTAAACTTGAAATTTTTGCAAGTATCATATATATTCCTTCTGTCAGGTGAGTGCCTTATCTTGCTGTATGTAAAATCCAGTGCACAGGCCATGGTCTTTCATGTGTACTGCAGCAGTTTTATAACTGGGTTTCTACTTCATAATCATTTTGTTGGAAGTAGAAAGGGCTGTCATGTAACATTACTGGTCAATTTTCAATGACATCCATATAGGTGGCAACAACATCTTTTGAAGACAAGAATGTAGGTTTTAGTGCTTAGCTTTAACTTGTCTTTATTGTTTTAATACACCAGAGTCATCTTTACATGTAAAAATAATATCTTTGCTTGCCTGGGAGCTGAGGATGCAAAAAGATAGCTGAACATTCAGATCCCTGCATTGCCTGAGCAGACGTCAGTTTTGGAAAGCAACTGAATGTTCGTATTCCCCTGTAAGAGCTTTAGGCAACTGAATATTAAAATCCACTCCTAAAATAAAACAGATCTGCTAATTATGTGAAAAGAGTTACTAAAAATATAGGAAAGAAGAAAAGTGATAAGTCCAAAATGTGTTCAGTAGATAAGCAATTGCTCAATTCTTCTGCCCTTAGCAATTTGAGGAAGCATTTAATGCTGAGATGGAGTATCAGAGGTGGTTAGGTAGAACAGAGATAAACTTGGAGTTAATTAGAAAACATGTTTCACGTTACTCATCCACTCTCTAGTAACAGCTGTTTTGAGATATTGCTATAGGGATGATCCCACTGCAATACTGACTTTTGAATGCCTTCCAAACCCTGTAAAATGTATTAATCTGTGACATTCATATGAATAGCACAGACAAATTACTTTCTCCTCTTTGTTCTGATTCATTATCTTTGATGTGCATAGCCTATACCAAATAGCTATCCATGACACTTTGCTTATGATATAAGATATTTATTTTAAATTATTTGGTCTGTTTGGGGGCTTCGGCTAATGAAAAAAACAACCTTACTACGTAAGAAAAAAATATAACTGGCTTCAATACTCCTTCGGAAGCCCCAGATTTGGAGGTCTTTGTTAAGCTAGTTGTTGGAATAAAAAAGACAGGGGTGGGAAGGAAAAGGGAGGAAAGATGTTTTTCTGAAGTACTGCAAAATCTGCTACCATAGGCAACCTATACAAAAGTCAGAGGAGGAGAAAATACTCCATGTTGCAAGTCATAATGGAGATAGATTCGTAAGAAGGGGCAGGAGAACTGCAGCAGAGAGCCTGGCTGCACAATTGCCAAGCCCAGCCAGAGGCTATCCTGCCTACTTTGTTTTTTCTTACATTGATTAAATGTAATGATTAAGAGGCTCTTCTGACTATCCCGAAGATGCAATATGAACAGTGGCAGCTGCTTGGACTGGGGGACAAGAGGGAATGGCACCACAGATGGATCCTGCTGCTTTACAATAGCTAGGATGCTCTCAGAGCTTTTTCAAAAACATGGCCAACCCCAGGGTCCCCACAGCACATTGCTATAGCTCTGCTAAAGCACATAGGGGATGCTTGAAATCCCCTGTTATTGTAAACTTGTCCTCTAAGGATATTAGTGAGCTTCTGCCATGCCACCCCAGTAGGGCTGGGAAGGGGGACAGAAATTAAGTGTGCTCAATCCCATCCAAAGGACAAGGACACGCAGTCTGCCTCAGAGGCCGCTAATGTAAGCTCTGGGTTTTGGCTTCCCACAGCACAGCACTGAAAGCTTTCCTCTTTGGGAAGGCCTAAAAAAGCTGAGGAAGGTCACTGGCCATATTTTAGAAGCAAGAACCATCTCCTAATAAGCAAAGGTATAAGGACTTGAGAAGAAAAGAGGACTGCAATAAGGAAGGGCCTGGAGGAAGACAAAGGAACAGCAAGCACAGAGAGAGCTCTCAGAGGTTTCAGAGCCCCAGGGCTCCTGGCTCTTGTTCCTTATTTTCTTCATCCTTCAAAAGCAACCATACTGGCCTGGCTGTAATTTGGATACTAATTTTTTCTCCTCTCTGCAACAGATTACTGCCATCACAGCTACATGGGCTAGTACTTCATAAAAACAAAGAAATCAGTGACCTGAAGCCATACTCAGCACAGAGTCCCCAGCCTTACTGCCAATTTTTAAAACAGAAAGATTTGATCCAAAAGCCCAAATGGCTTTGGATCATACCCTAAGCCTGCAGCATATCTTATGTCGTTGGCACTTTGAAATGGCATGTGAGGGGCAAGGCTTCCAACTGCCCTGGATCAAAACTCAAACAAATGGCAGAAGGAGAAGGGGTTGCCCAGGACAGGAAAATCTGACAGATGCAAGCCTGTTGGGAGTGCTGTTCTCCATGGACACAGCCAAGCGGACAGGAAAGAAGGATGCATGAGCACATGAGTGGGGGGTGCAGGACAGGGATGACATGCTGATATTAAAAATACAAATAGTTGTGTTGGATATTGTGTACAAGGCTTAAAAAAAAAGCGTTTGCTGCTGACAGGGGGTCGACGGTTTTGTTGTGGCTTTTCTTTTTTTCCTTGGTTAAGTGCATACATCACATTACCCCAAGCTGACAACTCCAGTCAACCGTTATGCCAGAGCGGCAACCCTGCAGATCCCCTTCTGTGTATTCTGCTTGCCTGGGCACCCTGACACTTCCTTCGTGACAGCTCTGGAGACCTAAGGACATGCTCTCCTTCTACTGCACGCACAAACTCTCAGTCATGCTGATCATCAGCTACCCAGGCAAAATGACCTCACCACCACCACCACCACCTTTTTCTTTTTTTTCCCCGTCCACAGCAAATATCCTTTCATGGGAAACTGGAATCCCATGTTGGCAAATAGCTCACTTCCACTACGTGCTGGAGAGGACGTCTGATATTTCTATCTGTTCATGCAATTCCTGGCCCAGTTTTCTCACAGAATCGTTAGAAGATTACATCCAAGCAGTAGCTGTTCAAAGTCTGACACAGAATGCAAGTGCAGCTATAGAGGAATAAAATTCATGACTGGCTTCTCAGATTACATTCCAGTCATTATTTCGAAACACCTGAATGCATGCATTTGCATTTTGCAAAGTTATACCGAGTCATTTTGTGAGGAATCTTCAGAAATCACATGCCCCATCCCATTTAGGTGGGAAGAGTTCTGGGTTCCTAATCCACTTTTCGTTCACTTACAAAAATCCCAGCTCCTAAAGCTAACACCCTCAAATCTTTTATTCTATTTCTGGGGCTGTCACCACCTGTAAATTTGGACAAAGACAGAATTTTCTGAATGACTCATCCCTAACAACAGGGAGCAGCAAAAACTCAACTTCCATTGCAGGAGAAAAGCTAAGAGTACCCCCTAGTGTTCTGGGTGCAATCTAAAGCCTGGCCAGACTATGAAACCAGAGACAATCTCATTTCAGAATATGGCTGTTAGCTGTTTGGCACCTGTCATTTGCCTCTGGAAAAGGACACTTGTTGCAATGTGATTATGTGAACGTGTCTCCAAACCACCATTTACCACAGCTTGCGAGTGAAGTCATTACTAACCAACTTTATGACTTAAACATACTCAAGTGGATTTATACCAGCGAACCCTTCTTTGCATTTGCAGTGGGTTAGAGGTGCTCTCTGTCACCTAGAGCTGTTAAGACGCAAAAGTCATTAGGGTTTTGGTAACTCAAGAACTTCTGATGCTCTATGGATCCGTGTCTTAATTAACCTGTCAAGTGTTTCAATACCCATGGAGAGAAGGTGCAGTATAATTAAGAAATTGTTATTTATAACTCTCCCTCCTTTCTTCACAAAAAGACACATTACCTCACATTAAATCCTGTCTTAATGACAGTAAAGTTAAAAAATAAAAAGTATAATTTCTGTTAACTGAATCCATTCCAGACATCCAAGTTTCTTGTCCTGCTAGGTAAGAAGACCAGCAAGGTTCTGCCATTAACCTCCTGCTGAATGAGCACAGGCATATCTTTTCACATTTCTAGGGCTTCCCTTCCACCTAGTCCCTCTAGAGATGTTCTTCCTGTCAGGGTTTGCCACCATGTGCATTTACTAAGTAGTAGTAGTTATTTCATCAATAACAGCGGAAATTTGCTGTTGTTGTTAGCAATAGTCTTAATACACTTTGTCTTCATTGCTTTTCTGGGATAATAGCAACTGAGGGCAAGTTTCATTTACATCCAGGGAGGCACATGGGCAGTGCAGCACTTAACAGCATGTATGTAGGTGATAACATGCTTGAGCAGCCTTGCCAATAGAGTAATTGCAGTAGCCCATCCATCAAGACTTAAGTTCTAGCAGATGATGCAAATTTAATGATGAAAAATAAAAGCTTAAAATGCCAGCTAGTAGCAGCAGCTTAGAGTGGGGAAAAAGTCATGAAAGCCTGTCACCTAAGCATCTTACACTAGAAAAAATATCTTCCTGGAGCAAGGCAAGCACATTAATAATGCAGCAGTGCTGGCTGAGGAAAATGGCTGGTTTGAAAAAGCAATTCCAACTGTAAGGGTCCAGGAAATGGAATCTCAACAGGATAAGCAACACTTACAAGCTCCTGCTAAGATGACTCCTTTCGCAAGCCAGAAAATAACTTACAAACAGGTCACAGTTTACACTTCGGCAGCACAGTTAATACATGTTCCAAGTGTCCAATCTGGAGGGAGAAACACTGTAATTATAAAGACAGTGCAACTTGTGCAGGCCAGGCCACAAAATGCCTGTTGTGGATCTTTCAAAGCATCTTCCAGTTTCACAGGTTATATTAATACAAAGTTCAGAGTGGTTTTTATTGCAAACCCTGCAAAGCATACAGATGTGTGACTTTCTGCAATTTTTGGGGGGATGTTTTCTTTCTCTGAGAGCCTGTTTTTCTATTTTCTTGTGATTTTAGCTGGACCAAAGATGTTTTAATATTAACTGGCTTTCTGTGCTTAGACTCTAAGTGCAGCTCTGGGGTGTTAAAACCAGGAACTAAAATGAAATGCAAGTTTGTCTGAAGCAACAGAAGATAAACTGGATTATCTTGTTTTTTGCTTAATCCAGGGTTCAGTGTTCCCTTCACTTGTTTCTTTTTCCTGACTTGTTACATAAGGCAATAGTTCTTATCCAGCAATCTCAGAACAAATTGTAAGGACTAGTTTGTCACCACTCACTTAAAACCATGTAAATTGCTTTGAGCTTAGGAAGCACTAAGATGCTCAGCAGCTTCTGTGCTGTGATACCAAATTAGATCCTTATAATTGTCTTGCCAATATATAAAGATGCAGTAAAGATGCAGAAAGGATGAAAGCTCTGTTGTTTTGTTTGCTTTTGTTGTTGGTTGTTTGGACTTAGGTTTCTTGGGTTTTGTGTTTGGGTTTTATTGTTTGCTTTTTACATGGGCTGTGTAAGGATTGTTTTCACCTAACGTAACACACAGAAGTTCTTGGAAAAATATAGTCTCTATCCCTAAACATCTGCAAGAAAAACTAACCTCTCCACAGTACATACATGGTCTGCTGTGCATGTTCCCATCACAAACACAGGAAAGTGAAGAGTAAAAGAAAACTAGTATATACATAGAAGACCTCTGTCCAGAGTTATCAGCGTCGATTTCTTTGCTGTAGACTTCTACAGCAAGCTGGATTTTTTTCACTCCACTATTCTGCAAGCTTACTTCCCATTTTAATTGGCCTGCTCACTGCTTTGTTACACATGAAGAGGGTTTGGTGGTTTTTATTTCTAGACACACTATAGCTTAGCAGCAGAGAACTGCTTTTCAAAGAACAATGCGAGCATGCTACAGAGGCTGCCAGGTGTACATACGACAATGCTTGAATGTGTCATTGTTTAGAATTACACAGCCCTGAGCAAAACACAATCCAGCCACAGTTTGTTTTCCTGTCAGGAAGCTGAACTGAGAACAAACACAAGATTCACATAAAAAGATAATGCAGCTTTTCTAGCTGTAATAAAAACAAAAAAGCAAATGGGATATGTCCCACCACTTACACTCAAATTTACTCGTGTATACCCACTGCCTCTGAGTACATTCACAGAGAGCCCAGTTTTTACTTCTGCTCTTCTACCACTGCATAGAAATCACCACTTCAATTCCACAGTGATTCGCTCTAGCTTTTAGTCACTCCCATGCGGAATTCCACATTGGTAGAAATTCTGTTGTGGCTTCAAGGAAAATTAAGGAGAGAACATTTTTGTCAAATGGAGTCACACAACAATTTATGGAGTGCAGAACTTCCCACATCACTGCATGACATCAATTTGCTGTGATAGTATCTGCAAATACACTGGATGATGGGAGAAGGTGGATGCTATCAGGCAGAAGGCATTCGAAATGAGAAGTTGTGGATCTGGGGTATTTGCTTGAACCTCTGTGTGGAGAGATGGGGTCCAGGAGGTCTGAGGATTGCCGAAGGGCTGCTCCTTCACTGTCAAACGTTCATTTTTGTGCATACAATTGCAGCAGTTCTGTTCCTGTTTCACTGACCCCTCCTCCCTACATCATCACCAATTCCAATTTAACAAGGATTAACAAAGCTACAGCAGGCTGGGAAAACATGGGACTTCTGCAGATAACAGCTAGGAAAGTTGACTTGCCTCAGACTAGGTGAAAGATCAGTGCAGGCTGTTGTTCGGATGCATCATTAGTGAAAAAGGATACCTGAGCTCAGGTAGAGCTATTAAGCTTAGATATTTCTCCTAGCTTACTGAGATGTTCAATATACAGGCAAAGTATTAGCTTTGAAGTTTATGCCTTCTGCTACCTGCTGTCAAATGCCCTAGTTTGGGTAGTGAATAACTAATGCCCGCTGTAACCTAATAAAGAAAAAGGCTTTGGACTTTGCATGCATAACCAACACCTGTCCAAATGACACTATAAACCTGCTGCTGCAGCATTTGTTCTCTCAAGGGTGTATAGTTCAACATAAAATGGAGGACAACAGAGGAAGATACCAGTACCTTTGTTGCACAGACCTACAAACACATAAAATTCAGTATTTTGAAGCTGAAGCTAACAATGCCAACTTGCTATGTGAATTGTGAAGTGGGAATTGGTTAGCATGTACTGCATTCATACCTTTGCTTTAACTCTGCCTCTCTTTTCCCCTGCAAAAGTCAACAACTGCCAACTCCCACCTCCCTCCCACCAGGACCTGGCCATTTTCCTCCATTACTGGCATTAGCAAGTCCTGACCATGCCCAGGAATTTCACTGCCTCCTTCACTGATGCTGCGTCTTGTCAGTCCCTCATAAATATGGGACATCATGTTTACGAGGATGATCAGGGGACTGGAGTACCTCCCGTATGAAGATAGGCTCAGAAAGTTGGGGCTGTTCAGCCTGGAGAAGAGAAGGCTGCGTGGAGACCTCCTAGCAGCCTTCCAGTATCTGAAGGGGGCCTATAGGGATGCTGGGGAGGGACTCTTCATGCGTGACTGTAGTGACAGGACAAGGGGTAACGCGTTCAAACTTAAACAGGGGAAGTTTAGATTGGATATGAGGAAGAAGTTCTTTACTGTCAGGGTGGTGAGGCACTGGAATGTGTTGCCCAGGGAAGTTGTGAATGCTCCATCACTGGCGGTGTTCCAGGCCGGGCTGGACAGAGCCTTGGGTGGCATGGTTTAGTGTGAGGTGTCCCTGCCCATGGCAGGGGGGTTGGAACTTGATGATCTTCAGGTCCTTTCCAACCCTAACTATTCTACGATTCTATGTTCTGCCCTCAGGAGACCCACAGCATGAGAGTCAGGAACCTATTTTAAAAGGACAGGCATTCCTCTACCATGAAGGGCCAATATTTCTGTCTGGATATATGTATTTGAGTGCATATTCCCTGGCAAAATAAGGCAGTGAAGAAAGGATGAAACCAGGATTCATTTGATGTTCTAGTCCTCAGGCCTGGTAAAACTAAATATTTAACAGATACCCTTCAGAAGTGAGGGATCTGACCAAACTGCTAGGTTTGGGTAGTGATCCTGAAGGATACCTCTGTAATCTTTTTCTAGCCTACCCAAAAGAATGACAAATGGCATCCACTAGTTCTGTTCTCATGGGATACCAAATTCCCATTTTAACAGATCCCCTGCTACATTTGCAGATGCAAGAGCTTTATCTCCATTGCAGAACACAGGTTAATCCCAACCTTTACACTTATCACTAACATGCACCCAATGCATTACACAAAGGTGTCTCTCCATCTCCCCAGAAACGTTTTTGGTATCACTTCATCAGCTACTACAAAATGTAGGAAATTGATTACAGGTGGAAAGGATAAACTTTCCATGCACTGCAAAATCAACATGGCAACAAGAAACTGAGGCAGGGAAAAGCTATAGACTGCGTTTTTATGAGTGAGTCTGGCTCAATAATGAAAAGTTCACAACTGCTCTAGTGACTGCAAACAGCTTTGTACAGAGGACACTAACTGTTCCACGGACAACAGAAGCTGAATTTTCTATACGCTGAAACAAGCCACAGAAAACCTACTGATTTCAACAGCAGCATTATTTTGGCCTAGGTGGATTTTTTTTTGTTTCTTTTGTTTGTTTTTTTTTTAAGAACAGCAGTGTTGCAGCTCGAGTACTGAACTCCAAAGACTCATACGTAGCTTCTAACTCTGCAAGAAGCTTCTTAATTCAGTCAGGCAAGTCATTTCAGACTAAAGTGATCCCCCGGGATACAATTCTAAATATTATATACTTATAAGTTGCAAAAGTAATGATATACATGGGTTTCTTATTTCCCCAACTGAATAGGAATAAAAGCAAGCATTCCTCAAATTGTCTTTGTGCTTCTAACCATGTAGTCCTGTGCAATGAGCAGACAAATTCCATAATGTTTTTTCTTTGGCATTTTTGGTTGGAAGAAGTTACTTCCCAGGTTGGGGGAAAAAAAGTGCACACTGTTTTGAAAATATAACCGTCTATGACAAAGAAGTCTATTATTAATATCTTGATGCCCAAGTTAAAAGGACAGCCTGCCAAGAAAAATGGTGATCATCCAGTTTGCAAAGTCTTTAACTATTTCCATAATCTTAATATTCTGAACACCAGCAAAACTTGAATTTTCACACAATAAAACCAGTGAGCAGACTCAGAAATGCAGCATATGTACATACAGTTTGTCCTTGCTCTAACACAAATCTCATCACTCACTAATAGCTACTTGGGAATTGATTTCCTGTGGGGCTAAATTACCTTCCTTTGCGATATTCTTGTTATCTTTCCAACCTCATTTGTTACCATAATTTGGTCTGATGTGGACATTGGTGAGATAAAACATACATACTCTGCATAATTTTAAGCCCACAGTTGAGAGCTGCACCCTGAATGTGGCCTTAAACACAACAAAGTGCTTTCCTGAAATCTGCTAGATTTAGAATCATAATAAGGATAAAAACCAAAGCTATGCCTTGACCAATTTAATTGGACAACTATGTTCTTTTAAATAAATTACAAGCCTACAAATGAAATTGCAAAATGAAGCCTGTATCTTTTACCAATCTCAGCAGTTCTTTAAATAATGAGTCAGGGAAAAATAAGCCAACAAGCCCTATCTTTTTTTGAAGACAAAACATCCTTGGAGGTAGATAAGAGCATTCTTGTTCTAATATAAAAACAGCATGAAATGGACTACAGAACTTTGTTTTCTGAATGGCCCTACATTCAAAACATGCCTAACAGGCTAAATCTACTAAAGACTGATGTTTGCATTTTCTCTGACTGTTCCATTAAGCTGTACCATTAATACAGCAAATGAATAGAAGCATCATAAGCCACAGTGCTCTACTATTTAGAAGCTGGCTGGCTTCTGCCCCATTTACTTCTATCTTAACAGAATTTTCAAAGAAACTGACTTAATGAATCATGTTTAGTTATGCCAGAATGCTCACTGACATCATAGTTTAAAAGCAATACCTGCTCTCAAGGGACGTTTTGCCATATCTACATTCCACACAAGGTTCTGGGTTGTATTTATTTATTTCCTAGAAGCATATATACTTCACTAGTGAACAAAAACAATTTCATATTTGCAGCTTAATCCTCCCCATCCACAAAAGGACAATTAATGCTAGAATATCAGGTTTTGTAAATCATTTTGAGATATGCTCATGGGAAAAGCCATTTAACACAAAACTATTAATCTTCACCACTGATTTCTAGGGAAGAAGGAACAGAACACTGTCTTTTTCTTCTGTCCTTTCACCTGCTTTTCTCCCCCTTAGGTTAAAAACCTACAAAATAGTAAAGTGCAAAAAGTTATTAGCTGACACTGAGAGGCCAGTTCTGCAATTTGACTCACCACTGCAGAAATAAGTTCCACTGGACTGAGGTTTTTGTGAGCAGATCAGAACACAACTAGTAACTGAGACAAGATAAATAGGCCTCATTAATATAAATCAGTATGCACTGCTACCAAACTTTGAGACAGTGTCTCAAGTTGGGCTTTTACTTAGGAATCCTGATGCCTCATTACACGTTGCTCCAGGTACAGAAACCAACTGCAAAAGCATGACTTTCACTGTAGGAAAAGGGTCTGTAAGCATCAAATACAGTAGAGCTGCTTCTACTACACATGCTGCTAATGTGACCTTACAACTGAAAAACAGATTTCTGTAGAAGATCACAGAACACAAAACCTAACACTGGTCTAAAAAGCTTTCAGGAGTGCTTTATTTTCCAACTACTAAGTTCTTCTATAACTTCAGTATAGTTTGGTTGCATCTGATGCTCTTTTCATGCAAACATACTCCTGTCCCGCACACTTTTTTTTTTCTTTTATTTAAAGCAACAAAGCCCATCATAATGGATGACAAAGGCCACTATTTTCTGACATCTGGTGGACAGGCTCACACATTTGAGATTCTATAAAGCATTGATACCCAAACCTATCAGATACTTTATGCAGTAGGTTTTTAGCAGACTGAAAATTAAAGTGTCCCTTGCAAATAATAAAGGCATAAAACTGCCTAATCTAATTCCATGGCGCAAGGAACAACTGGAGCAGGTGAGGGGTGTGAAGGGAGAGCCACCTGCATCCTCACTGGGGCATCATGGGGGAGATGGATGAGGATCACTTCAGGGCATTCCACCAAGTGATGCAGATGCCGTCAAGCAGAAACCTGGACACAGGGAGCCTATAGTCCTCTGCAAGTCTCAATGGCATGTTCTAGACAATTATGTGAAATGGAGGGAAAGATTTGTTTTTAATATGCTTTCTGCTTTGATGATCTCTCTTTTCAAGCAGGTTATATCCAAAATAATTACATTTAATTTCCCGTTCTTTTCCCAATGCTGCAGAGCACCTGGTTATTTCTAGTCTGACCTTGGTGATTTCTAGGAAAAGAAATATGGCAGTTTTTTCTTAGCTGAAAGCTCTGTAAAGATCTCTCTCTGAGCAAGGTGCATAAGAATAAAGAATTACCTAGTAAGCTTTACTGGAAAAATGAAAACAAACCAAGCAAACAAATAAGGCTGGGCAGCCAAAGGCAAGCAAACCTCTATCATGGTAGCAAAGTAATCTGTATCTAGACATCTCCATCATTCTGGAAAGGAAAACCACATCTCATCACACTTCCACCTCTGTGCAGTCCTTGCTCAATGCACAAGACTTAGTATACTAATGAGCATATACTGTTTGGACATTATATGTTGTCAAAGAAAATGTGCCAGGATAGGAAATGATCTCAGCCTTGACCTTATTTTCATATTTATGAGATGAAAAAAAATAAATAAAAAAGGTGAAAAGGATAGAATAAAATAAATAATTAAATAAATGATATGTCAAATCCTAAATCAGTTCAGTCTCCTGCTTTTCCTTTCAGTCCTACTCCTATTGCTCCCAAGTAGCATTTAGTTGTTGCCAGGCAGCAGAGAGCTAATTAGTGCAATGTCATGTTTCCTTGTTTTCATTACTTGCTCCTTCCCACTTACATGCACACTGCTCCTCAATTCAGCTGTAGAGGATGAAATCCCAGAATAAAGAGAAAGGGAAATTGGCTACAAGGAACAAAAGAATTGAGAGCACAGTCTTGCATGCAACCTATAGGAACACCCTCCCTCAAAGCACTTGGTCTTATTAGTAAAAATCACCCCTTAAGCTTTGGCCACAGAGCACACATTAACACCTCTAGCCAAGCAGCTGGCAGGCTTGGGCTGTGCTGCTAACCCACCTACCAAACCAGTCAGCTGAAAGCTACAACAGGTATTCCCACAGGAGATACAGTCACTGCAGTACTGGGGAAGCTCCTGCTGAGGGCAATTTAGAAAATTTAATATTTGTGCTGCAGTGCGCATAGGACAAAAAGCTGTCAGAAAAAACTAACAGCAGCTTCTGTCAATTCATTTGCTAGAATGAAAGAGATGCCTTATTTTAAAGCTACTCATTATATCCTATTTAGACATGCCACCTTCTCCCCATTTCATATCTCATTGCTTCCTCACAATAGATACATTTTTCAGAGTGGTGGAGGGCAAAAAGATTTTGTCTTCCAACATACAGACTAGCACCAGCACTCCTTTTTTAACCCAGCGATATATGTTCCTGGTATTGTAAGAATTTACTGCCTTCTCAGAAGACTTCAGTCTATTTCTGTATATGAAGTAGCAGAAGGACCTAAGAGCAAATACTCCTCCCATTTCACACACACACACAGAGATGGGAAAGGGATGCAGAAGTTGTCTGCACATACAAATCAAATAGAGAATGGGTTTAGAGGGTCAAAATAAGGCAGCCATGGCAATGCCAGCCAGAGACTGACTGCACTGGAGAGCAAGATCATCTAGTTAAAGCACAGCAAAGAAGGTGGTTTTTCAGCTCCTATGGCCACCATTCTGTACCATTAGCCAATAGGCTCTAGTTCTGTGTGTTGTTTTTGACCCCTAGCACTTTTCCCAAATGCTAGAAAGATGTGACAAACCAGAGGCTTTATCTGAATTTCTGCTTACAAGACTGTGGCTAAAAGGTCAACCCAACACCCATTTATAACTCAGAAAAATCAACAGCTATGAAACTCATTGTGTTAGGAGTGGAAGGCAACTCCAGTGTTGTCTTTCAGGGGAAGATCAGCAGTTACCCCCTCTTTATGATTCCTGACATAGCATATTCCACTACATGAGCTTTTTTGGAAAAATACGAAGGCAGGTGTAAACAAAGTAACGCCACTCTGTTCTCTGCTTCCCCATGTTTGACCCAATTACATTCTATTTTAGCTTTAGCCTTAATGACCACATCACATTCAGAGTCCCTGGCCCACAGGATTAATGAAACCAGGCCACTTCCCAAATATCTCCCCAGGAACAACGCCAGTTGGCATTTCAAAGCCTAGAGTAGAAAGTTCAGCCATGTGGCTACCATTAAACCTAAATGAGACCTGGGAAGAGAAATCCTCTAGTCAACATAGAAAATACTTCATCCCAGAGAGCAAGTCATAGAATCACAGAACCATAGAACAGTTAGGGTTGGAAAGGACCTTAAGATCATCTAGTTCCAACCCCCCTGCCATCGGCAGGGACACCTCACACTAAACAATGTCACCCAAGGCTCTGTCCAATCCAGCCTTGAACACCCCCAGCGATGGAGCATTCACAACTTCCCTGGGCAACCCATTCCAGTGCCTCACCACCCTCACAGTAAAGAGTTTCTTCCTCATATCCAGTCTAAATTTCCCTTGTTTAAGTTTGAACCCATTACCCCTTGTCCTATCACTACAGTCCCTAACAAAGAGTCCCTCCCCAGCATCCCTGTAGGCCCCCTTCAGATACTGGAAGGCTGCTAGGAGGTCTCCACACAGCCTTCTCTTCTCCAGGCTGAAGAGCCACAACTTTCTCAGCCTATCTTCATACAGGAGGTGCTTCAGTCCCCTCATCATCCTCGTGGCCCTCCTCTGGACTTGTTCCTACAGCTCCGTGTCCTTTTTATGCTGAGGACACCACAACTGCACACAATACTCCAGGTGAGGTCTCAGGAGAGCAGAGGAGAGGGGCAGGATCACCTCCTTTAACCTGCTGGTCACACCCCTTTTGATGCAGCCCAGGATACGGTTGGCTTTCTGGGCTACAAGCACACGCTGCCAGCTCATGTTCATTTTCTCATTGACCAGCACCCCCAAGTCCTTCTCTGCAGGGCTGCTCTGAATCTCTTCCCTACCTAACCTGTAGCTGTGCCTGGGATTGCTCTGATCCAGGTGTAGGACCTTGCACTTGGCATGGTTAAACTTCATTAGGTTGGCATCAGCCCACCTCACAAGCATGTCAAGGTCCCTCTGGATGGCATTCCTTCCCTCCAGTGTGTCAACCAAACCACACAGCTTGGTGTCATCGGCAAACATGCTGAGGGTGCGCTCAATCCCACTGTCCATGTCACCGACAAAGATGTTGAACAAGACCGGTCCCAACACTGATCCCTGAGGGACACCACTCGGTACTGGTCTCCAGCTGGACATGGAGCCATTGAGCACAACTCTTTGCATGCGGCCATCCAGCCAGTTCTTTATCCTCCAAATGGCCCACCTATCAAATTGATGTCCCTCCAACTTAGAGACAAGGATGTCATGCGGGACAGTGTTGAATGCTTTGCACAAGTCCAGGTAGATGACATCAACTGCTCTACCCCTGTCCATCAGTTCCGTAGCCCCATCATAGAAGGCCACCAGATTGGTCAGGCAGGATTTCACCTTAGTGAAGCCATGCTGGCTGTCACCAACCACCTTGTTGGTTTCATGTGCCTCAACATGCCTTCCAGGAGACTCCCCTCCAAGATTTTGCCAGGCACAGAGGTGAGACTGACTGCTCTGTAGTTCCCCGGCTTATCCATTTTCCCCTTCTTGAAAATGGGGGTTATATTTCTCTTTTTCCAGTCATCAGGAACTTCACCTGACTGCCATGATTTTTCAAATATGATGGACAGTAGCTTAGCAACTTCATTCACCAGCTCCTTCAGGACCTGAGGATGGATTTCATCAGGTCCCATGGACTTGTGCATGTTCAGGTTCTTAAGATGGTCTCAAACCAGATCCTCTCCTACAGTGGGCCCAGGGTCTTCATTCTCATAGTCCCTGCGTCTGCCTTCCAAGACTTGGGTGGTGTGGTCACAACATTTGTCAGTGAAGACTGAGGCAAAGAAGTCATTAAGAACCTCAGCCTTCTCCAAATCCAAGGTAGCCAGTTCTCCCGATAGCTTCCGGAGGGGGCCCACATTGTCCCTAGCCTGTCTTTTATTCGCAATGTACCTATAGAATCCTTTCCTGTTATCCTTAACATCCCTAGCCAAGTTTAATTCTAAGTGGGCCCTAGCTTTCCTAACCTAGTCCCTAGCTTCCTGGCCTATAGGGATGCTGGGGAGGGACTCTTTATTAGAGACTGCAGTGAGAGGACAAGGGGTAATGGGTTCAAACTTAATCAGGGGAAGTTTAGATTGGATATGAGGAAGAAACTCTTTAATGTAAGGGTGGTGAGGCACTGGAATGGGTTGCCCAGGGAAGTTGTGAATGCTCCATCGCTGGTGGTGTTCAAGGCTGGACTGGACAGATCCTTGGGTGGCATGGTTTAGTGTGAGATGTCCCTGCCGATGGCAGGGGGGTTGGAACTGGATGATCTTAAGGTCCTTTCCAACCCTAACTGTTCTATGATTCTGTGATTCTACAACAACATCCCTGTATTCTTCCCAGGCCACCTGTCCTTGCTTCCACCTTTTAGAAGCCTCTTTTTTCCTTCGAATTTTCTTCAGCAGCTCCTTATCCATCCAAGGAGGTCTCCTAGCCCTTCTGCAGCACTTCCTTCAAGTAGGGACGCATTGCTCCTGAGCTTGCAGCAGGTGATCCTTGAATTCAAGTCCACTTACAAGAGCATGGCACTGTAATAAACACACTGTTCGATACTGCTTGTATTCATGAGCCACTGAATCAGTTTAGATATTCTTTATGTTCAGGCAGCTCAGCTATCTTGATACAGTTCCCTGTCTGGCAAGCGATGGGGAGGGCTGTGTAAGTGCAGCGTATCTGTCAGTTGCATCAGACAAGAACATCTTGTACTTGAGCTGCTTGTTGAGTAGGTTTGAAAGGCAGACAAACCGGCAGACTAATTAGATTTTTTAAACTGTTGTATTGAAAAGTAAAATCCTTATAACATGCTATCAATTTAAACATGTCTGTGCATGATAACGAATTATCAAAAACAACAATAACATTTAAGCTTCAACTGCATACCAGGGAAAGTGTTAATACTCAAATTAAAGATATTTCTATCTAAACTGAGCTTTGAAAAGATCCCAGCATTTCCCATCCTTATTTTTTTCGGCAACCATCACTAAAACCAAAAGATACCTTTGCAGCCTGGAATAACTGAAACTAAGATGACAGATAGAACCAAGTCAATATATCCATTTCTGTTAAGAAACTGACTAAAGAGGTTAAAAAGTAGTTTGCAACGATCTGAAAGGCACTTTGATCTTGGAGGGAAAAGCTAAGCAAAAAAAACCTAAATCTTGTAAATATAAATAATGGGATGAAAGAGCATGATAAGGCTCATCTGCTACAATCCCCTGAATAACCCTGGAAGGGCCTCCCAGTTGCAGCAGGATGTGCAGGATATACCCTTTGGAGTTTCTCACTTCCAAGATTTCTAAGAATGATGTCTCATCTGAGATGCAAAAAACCTAGGATTAAATCAACACCTATTACCAGATTTGCTCATCTAATGGGAGTTGATGCACATGAAGAATGAATAGGGTTTTCTGAGCAAGAATGACTCATGCTAGTGGTCATTACACAAGAACACCAAGAGGACCGTAATGATATGCTCATGAGCAAGCACATGTTGGTCAGAGAAAATAAGCCAAGCACCTTCAAAATCCAATGGCTGTGTTAAATTCTATTACATCTGCCTAAATATCTATGGTTTTTTAACGTCAGGTTCTTAGCCTTGCCAGTCTTACAGCATTGCTGACACCAATCCTCAAAATAAACAGATCTGAAGGAACCTTCTACAACTCACCTTTTCAGTAATTCATAATTTTACTTGGTTTTAGACTGTAAGATTTGGCATTAATATTGAAACAACACAGCCATAAACACAAGAAATGAATGCAGCAGGCACTGCATATATCCAAAGAGTTAGATATTGCTTGCCTCCTAGTGCTATGCCCACTGCATGTCCCTGAATGAGTCACCTGTGCAGGGGAAATACCTCAAAATTAGCAGATTAGGAATGGCAGATCATAGAGATTTGGACATAACGTCATGGCTACGCTCCTTCCAGATCCAAGCTGTCTATGCTCATGCAGCTCTGATAAGCTTGGACTGCATATCCCAGCACACCCTCCTTCCAGAGTCAAGCAGGTCAGAATCTCAGCATACTGCTCCACTTGGACAAAATTGTGTTTGCATATGCTTTTCCTTGTGCACATAAGCCAGTGGCAAATTCTGCAGAGTGGCGAGTACAGACGGGCGAGAGGAAAGCAAAGGCATGTAGTGCTGGTGCACCCACCTAAGCTAGCAATGATGCCAGAGGCACGGTCAGAAGGATAGGTCCTGTTCTTCACTACACATGCGTATCAGGACACAAGCGTGTTAGCCTATTGCATAATTTACACTGAATTATGCGATCCTTCAGTGCTCATTAATGAGCAGAGGCTACCACAAATAATTATCAAAAACAAGCTCATAAGGGGAAATTCTGAATAAACATGACCTGTTTTAATAATAGGCAAACCATGCTTTTGGGCCAAGATATTACACATATTATCCCAGGAATAAAAAGTTACTGAGGCATAAATAGTAACAAGTCCACTACTAGTATTATAGAAGACAAACCTAGGAATACACTTGTTTGCATTAGTTGCAGTTAATCTTATTGGGTAAGACTACAAATGTCCTAATTTGTTTTTAAAAGTAAAATCAATTGTTATTTATTTATATCAATTTACCTGCCTGCCTCTTCTACATCACTGGGCCTGTATTGATTGTTTGAGATGGAACTCATTCCAAATTGTATGGATTTAATTCATTAGCAAATTTTTAGCAAAACATATTTTGTGGTTTCAGGACAGAAGTACAGAAAGCTCCATTTAGAGACTGCAGGACTGGAGCAGGGGGTATTGGGAGGGGACTAGGATTTCTCCAATAAGTAAGACTTAAAACCAGCAATAATACAAATAATATGTTTCAGACAGAAAAAACATTTTCTAAACAATAAATAAGAAAAACTAGGAGCAGGAAAAGCTTAGATACATTGATAGGGGGAAAAAATCCAGTTGGTGAAATAAAAATGGGGTGAATAATTCATAAATAGTAGAGTGCATTGGTAATTTTAACAGACATTTTGATTTATGGATTTAAGTGCCTAAAATAGATCAACAATTTATAAAACATTTTAAAATCAACAGATCATGAGTAGATTTGTCTGGCTTTACAGCAAGGGAGTCGAGCTGCATCTGTTACCTTGGTAACTGAAGGTACCTCTGTTACCATGGCTACGGCTCCTTTAAAATACGGTTGGCAATTCCTCACGCCCCAACTTTTGTGACTATTTTGAAGAGGGGGAAAAAATCCTAGTACTATGTAAACACTTGCATTGAGACAAAAGGTCTGCAAAATGCAAATTTTCTCAGCCCACAAGGCCAGGTTAAGAATAAGCTAATTTTTCTGTTGCAAATCTTCAGCTCTCAGAGAGACTATGTCATGAAGAACTTGATCATCACATACTTAGCACAACAGTTCACATCAAAAGCCAGCTCTACTGCTCACTGGAAGAAAGTGCATAAATGGACTCCTACCACACTTCAATTTCTCTGTGTATCAAGGTTCCCCATAACCCGGCAGCTTCCTGGACTGATTAATGAAACATAGGGGAGGGGGGAAAGATAGGCTGGGTTCTTGTTTCTGAGGCAAAGGAGGTGGCAACAGGAGTGCATTCATGTCCACTGACTCCAGTCATCCAGAAGGGACAGCTTTATGCAGGGAACAATTTACTGCACTCAAATTGGTGTGCTCTGAGTTATCCTGAGGTTGGAGGAGCATTTATGTTGCCAAGTTGCAAGTAAGGTGTTTACGGAAGTAGTTTGCACCTAATACATCAAGATGAGAAAAGGGCTTTTCCGCCTTTCTGGAAAATTGTGCATCTTTCCCAAAGCGCAGGGCATTCAAGGAAGACTTCACAAAGGGAAGCTTCCTCCTTCTCCTCACTGAGATTACACTGCAAGTTAAATATAAAAATACTTTAAGCTCTGATGGAGAAATAAACAAATTTTTTTAAAAAAATAATCACAAACTTCGATTTTGGCACCTTTTAATTACCCAACTAGTTCTATGCTTCAAAATAATCCTTAACATTTTCTGCCTGGGAAGTAGTTTCTTGTGCTCTCCTAGACATTCACTCACACATTGTCCATGCCCTAAGCAGGCCTGTCGGCCTGTGACAACACACAGTTGCCACAAACCACTCAAGAATCAGAAAAGGAACGGGTGGAAACAACCCTTCTGGGATGAATGCTATTTTCCATCCTTGCCAGCTAACACAGTATCTTGCTTGAATGCAAGTTCCAGCTTTCTCCTCTGTTGACTTCACACCCAGGACCCTCTCCCCCACTTCTTTGTTTCCTGGGGCTGACTGCCTTTACCTTACTACCCACAAGTCCGTGAATTACTTTTTTCAAACAAGTCAGCATTCCAGACCACTCCTTGGTTTTGAAGACCTTATTTCTAAATAGACTTTTGTATGTAATAGTTTGCCCGAGCTCTTCTTTAAGCAAAGAAAGGCATGCTACAGAAAGGACATGGAACAGCAGGCTGTCTCACATTCAAGAGAGAAAATTAAACTCATCCAGATGTTCCCAGAGAAAAATTACATTCTTGGAATCAATGCACGTCCAATGTCAGTTCATTTCACCCATTTTCCCTTAGTTTTTAATGCAGTTTTGTGCCTATTGTAGGGAAGAACAATAGGGAAGAATTGCTAGGGAATTCTAGAGAAGAATTCCAAAAGTGATTAGTGATTTCTGGTGATTTAAAGTTAACAAATCTCCAACCCAAAATCTCCTTACAGGCCAGATTTTTATAAGCTGTCAGTCTGATCCTGTTAAAACATATGATAAGAAATCATAGTGTTAAGGAATTCGGAGTCTCACGACAAACTACTGAAGTCACTAGAAAGTGTAGTGGAAAAGTTCTCACCCTTCTCTAACCCAGAGTGGCCATTTCTAGAGGTATCAGTGTAGTGGAGTTGCACAAGAAGAGCAAAACTCTGAGAGCCTACATAAATCTACAGCGTTGCCCCCCATCCTTTATACCCCCACCCTCCACGTTTGCTACATGTTGGGACTCACTGCACTGCAAGGTTAAAAGGAAGAGCATGGCTGAAAGACTGAGCTGGAATTTCTCTACTGGATGGCTTTGATTTCTGCAAACACAAGTTCTGGGGGACTGTATCTTGGCTACCAGACACAGTATCCTAAAAACAGCTCAGCGCTCAGAATCTGACAGTCTTACCCATCCTTGTGCAAGTCTGGTTATTAAGACACATTTTGAATGATAGCTCCAAATTTAGCCCCAGTCTAAGACCTCAGTACTGGTAGTTGTGTAGTCAAAGTTAAAACAACACACTTGAGAAACAGAGGCTCTAACATTTCAGCCTCACAATCACCTCATCTATGGAATAGTATCTACTTGTTTTGCCTTACAAAACAGCTGCAGAGATTGACACTGATATGCCAACATTTCTACAGCACTTTCAAGGCATAAAGAGCTTCACACTGTTAAACGCTATGCAATAGTTCAGGTTCTTTGCAACACAGGTAGGTGAATAATATTCAAATAAAGCTACTTCGAATGAAGGATATTTCCTTTTTATTAGAGGATAGAAGTCAGAAACTAAGTTGGCTCCTCAACCATGGTTCACATCATACCTTTTCGTGCACAAGAATAAACTAGAGAAATGAAAATACAGCACAGATGGTGCTGTATTTGGTACAGCCAGAATACAGCAAACAATAAAAGATGAGAGGATCCTATTATCCCACAAGATGTTGAGTGTACTGCAGGACGCAAACTAAACACAGTAGCATAATATTGCTAGTGAACCTCTTAAATATTGTAAATTGCTTTCATCTTACGTAGAAAACAATTTTCCTCTAGGTTTAAGGCATGACTTACCTTGGTTCCTTTTCCTTCCATCTTTCTTTTCAACCTTGACTGCACGAGAGGTTGGTTTTGTAAGTATTTGCCTGTTGTTTATGCACCTCACTGTAGATGTTTTAAAGCCTCCTTGTCTCAGTAGTGCTGAGCCTTTTACAGCCCCAACTAAGAGGGGTTAACAGAGAGAGAGCGAGCTAGGGCAGCTGCCCAGCACCAGATGGGATAGTAGCCCTCCCAGTAGCTACCTGCAAAGGGCTGCAGGAGCACTTTTGAACTGCTGTGCAACCAGCCCTGCAGCAGTACTCCTGGAAATCCAATCTCTGCAAGACCTTCACAGTTGCTAATATCAACCTGGTTTATCGGAGAGGTGGTCACTACATAACTGATAGACGGTTAGTATCACAGCGGCTATATGTGACTCATTAATTTAGCCTTAAAAACATAACAATGAGGACAGGTTTGTTTTCAATTGCTCTCCTGCATGTAAGCACAGAGTTTTTCCTGTCTGTAAGTACACACTAACGTGGCTAGATTGGGTACAGCGAATATACACAGTAGGAGAAAATATTTTACCAGGGAAAGAAAGGATGATCCCTCCCCTTTAAATCAGGATAGTGCTGTCAGTGAGGGGAATGGGAACATGCACTAACTACCCTATAGTGAATGATAGGTGCTCATGGGATGGCAGGTGCCGTCCTAAAGTTTTGGTTGGAGCTGTCCTATCTCTTCCTGAGATTTTGTATGGCCACAGTGTGCCTTATAATTACTTGAAGCCCTGAACAGGCACATGTTTGCCACAGTATTTCAGAGATAATTTCATGCACAAAGAAAGAACTAACTAGAGCCTCTGTGCCAAGCCCAAAGTGATTCTTTTTATGTAGGGAAACTCAAACTCTGGAAAGCATCATTGAAATGAAAAATGCTGCCTGAGTTGAAGAGTTACTAGAACATCCTGGAAAATAGGAAATCTAACTAGTGTTATCAAATTCCATAGCAAAAGGACATTTTTCTTATTTTCCATATATGGGAGCAATAATTCTTAAAGATACAGAATGCATTCAAAGAGATTAAAGAGACACACTAGGACAGCTAAAACAGACTAAGGTGCTCACTATTGATGAAAAAACAGCTTTCCCTAAATATTACATTTACAGCCAGGCATCCCCACAGTCCTTGAGACAAGTATTAGATACCTAATATATAAACATGTGTGTATATTTAACATATCTCTAGGTGTAATTTGGCATATTATAGGTTTTATATAAGTTATATATCAGTATGATGATCCTGCCCCTCTACTCTGATCTCCTGAGACCTCACTTGGAGTATTGTGTGCAGTTGTGGTGTCCTCAACATAAAAAGGACATGGAACTGTCGGAACAAGTCCAGAGGAGGGCCACGAGGATGATGAGGGGACTGGAGCACCTCCCGTATGAAGACAGGCGGAGAAAGTTTGGGCTGTTGAGCCTGGAGAAGAGAAGGCTGTATGGAGACCTCCTAGCAGCCTTCCAATATCTGAAGGGGGGCTACAGGGATGCTGGGGAGGGACTCCTTATTAGAGACTGTAGTGATAGGACAAGGGGTAATGGGTTCAAACTTAAACAGGGGAAGTTTAGATTGGATATAAGGAAGAAGTTCTGTACTTTAAGGGTGGTGAGGCACTGGAATGGGTTGCCCAGGGAAGGTGTGAATGCTCCATCGCTGGCGGTGTTCAAGGCCAGGTTGGACAGTGCCTTAGGTGGCATGGTTTAGTGTGAGGTGTCCCTGCCGATGGCAGGGGGGTTGGAACTAGATGATCTTAAGTCATTTCCAACTCTAACGATTCTATGATTCTATGATGTATTATTGTATCTATATTATAAATGTTATGCAGGACAATGTATGTAACATATATACCATGTAGTATTGTAATAAAGTGTAGTATAACTAGTATGCATGCAAATATATATGTGTGTTTGGAATTTATACCTTAATCTTATTCTATACATATGTATATACAAAAAGATTCTTTTTATTCTACCATCAGTGACACACGTCTTCATATACACTTAGGATTTTATTATTGAGTGGAAATTTGCAGCCACTCTGCCACAGCAAGTGAATTCTGAAACTCTTCAGGTGCTTGTGGGGACTAGCACTGGGGAAGTAGTCTGTATTTTGGGGCATTACCATGAATATATACATTACCATTCCTCGATCCGGTGTTGCAAGCAACATAACACTTTACTGAGAACTTGCTCTTGATAAAAAACAGTCAGCACTCACTGGGTCCAGTACCTTCAATCTTGTTGGCCTAAGATAAGACAGGATATATGACAAAGACTATTTCAGAAGTTGCCTCAAAAAAGCTACCAACACAGTTTTCTAAGTTATTTTGTCACTAATTCGTATATCTAAACTGGCTTATAGCCAGTCAAAACTAAGTACTGGCAAATATTGTTGTCAGCAGAGATTTTGTGTGAGTGAGGATGCTACCATCCAGTGCATTATCCCTGCACAAACTAATCTGTGCAATAGACTCTGCCTAACTGGGAATGAAAACATTTTTTGCTTTCCCAAATATTTTCTCATATGCTGTAATAGCTGTTGGAGTTTTTTAATGTTTTATAACAAATTAATAAAGTGATAGGAGCAGAAATTTAGATATTTGGTATTTAGGTTTTGTAGAACAAAGGAACAAAAGATGTTAATATTTTTTAACATATTTAGGCTATCTAGGAGCTTAACAGGTCTTTTCTGTTACACACTGCAGTGTTAAGGAAAGAACTGTGGCCATAATGCTTTAAAAGCACAAACTGATAGATAGGCTTGAGCTAAGTGAATTACTGTGGGAGGGAAAGTGTCTACAATACCCTGTTAGTCACAGTCTGTAAAACAAAAAAGTTAATGAAAAAAGGTTTTCACTGAGTAATGTGAAATCACCTAAACTGAAGCAGTCATCAAAATGCCTTGCCTGGGGTTTAACACCTCATTTTCAGCCACCTTGTTAAGAAGCCTGGCTTTTCAGGGACTACACCATCTGTGACATCCATCTACATGAGCTGCAGTAAAAGCAGGAAATCCTGAGCTCAACATTTAGTGACACCAAAGGGATCTCAGGGCACCCAGTTTTTCAAAGTGTTACTTTGAGTGTCTCATTTCTGAGGTGCTCAGCTCAACTATCAGAGGGTAAGCACTCAGCTGCTCCCAGAATTCAAAGATCTTTGGAACATCTCTCATGGAGAGGTCAGAAACTGAAGTTTCAAAAATCCATTGTCAAATACGAAAAAGTTGGTCTGCGTCTCCAAAGAGGCGTTCTATCACAATTACTTTTGCTACAGTATTGCTTTTGGGGAGAAACTGGATTAAGGACTCCACCGCTGCAGCCACTGCAGACACAAACTGCTCACCTCTGAGGGCTGATGCTATCTGGATCTTCCCCTCAGTCCTACATAGGAGCAGCCACCATCTTGACTGACACACCCTACCAGCTGCTGGTGAGTGCACATGGAGGATGTGCAGATAGATTTCACATGCTGTCCAAGGATGGTTATGTAGCCAGCCTACCCACATTTTAAGCCACTAGAGATTTGACAGCTGCTTATTTTAATTTATCTTGAAGCAGAAGCATTATTGTCTGAATACAAACACGATCTGGAACTCATTCCAAATACTTTGGCTTAAAAATCACAGGAGAAAAGTCAGCCTTGTATGTTAGGTTAGGGAGTTCTGTATTCAGGACAAAGCTTTGCTGCATGTTTCTGGTGTTTCCTTGTGAAGTTTTGCACTGAATACCTTCACATATTAGAGTGTTTCCTCTTGCAAAGAAATATTTAAGTAGGGCACACTCTTTCTAATGGAGCTGGAGACCACCAAGTACCCTCTGTCTGCTTCATGCCCATAACAATTTTATTCTTTGGGTCCTAGGGCACAGCTGAGGTTGGCAAATCCAACTGCAGTGAGGGTGGGCCATGAAAGCCTACAGAAATGTGTCTCCTGCTCTATGAAAGGCTTCTAGCACCACTCTAAAAGTATGTTTGAGAGAGGGTGTACTCTGTATAAGCATGAGCATTTGAACTGAGCCACCTTTGGGCAAGCCACGGTGCAGAAGCTGCAACAAAAAGGGAAAAAAAAATAGACTGGCAACAAGTTAGAGAGGAATGAAGCGTGATTTTCTCAGGAGATAAAATAGCATCCAGAAAAAAGGTGGTGAGGTGTGATCCTGAAAATCCCAACACATGAAACTACCACCAGTCAGTGCTACAAAACTCTCCTTTTCAGTTTAAAACAAAACGTATGCAAAGTCCTAAAAAAGGTTACCTAGTGCCTAACAGAAAAAGACTGAAAAAAATAGTAATAATAGACAAGTTCCCTGGTTTCATTTGTCATGATAGTTTATGTTCTGGTGTGAGTTGTTACCTGACTTTCTCAGTTTCTTTAATTCTAGGGCATTTGACAGAACTGTCAGCAGTAAAGTGTGTGGCATCATCTGAAAATAAGAATAATAACTACACTGAATTTATGCAGCAAAAGCATGAACATATGAAAACAGGAGTCTAGGACTCACAGAACATTTGAATGTCTAGTGGTTATTAGCTTACAAAAGAAGGAAAACATTGCAAATTTCTAAATGCTTAGCTGCCTGTGACGGGTATGACAAAAATGAGTAAGCGTAAGATGTAACAAAGATGATTTAGGTTAAGCATTAAAAAAAAACAAACCAACAGATAAAATGTGGTGAAGCACTGGGATACATTTCCTGCAGGATTTCTACAATATTCACCATTGGAGGTCTTTAATAACAGTCAATATAGCTGTCTTTCAGGAATGATCAAAGACTGTGTTTTGGGACAGGGGAATGACATTTGGAGTCCCTCAAAGAGATGTGAGGATTACTTCCACATTTACAACTCTTTCTGTGGTGTCCTGTATACCTACCTACCTGCACAAGTCTTGGGGTCATTTTGGATCAGGACTCTACGCATGTTAAGAATTTCCCTTTGAGTTAAGAAATTCCCTTTGAGAATTTCCCTGAGCAATATGAAATATTTCTTACTTCCTCCATACTGTCTCCATATAGTTCTCACTACCAGTCAGGCTAGGGAGTAGCAAGGAAGTTTGCAAAATAAGTTCACATCTCTTCTGTGACAATGTTCCTATTAAATCACAAGATTTAATCTATCCAAGATGAAACTGGAAAACCTGCATGTGAAGAAGCATTCCAACCTTTCCCTGGTGACCAGCTGGCTGGCCATGTGGTCACTGAGAAATACTGTGCATACCATACTTCCAGTTCTGATGCAGTCTTTCTTATCCCAGTAACTACCTTGTCAAAGCACATGGCTGCCTGCTAGGACTAACATTTGAGAGATCTGCTTCTAATTTATTTATTGCAATGTCAACACCGAATAACTTAAGCATATTTTCCACAGATGACTGCACATTTTTTTTAACACGCTGTTTCATGTCTGTGTGCCACTAAGCATTCCAAAATTTTTTTGCAAGCTGTCATATATTTTTTGGCATTATATAACAATTTCATCCATGAGCTGCTAGTGGACTTTTTCTCTGACTCTGGAGCAAGCTTTGTTTGTCTGCAAGCCTACTTCTTCCATTTGTCTCAGCCAAGAAACATGAATCTAAATAGTCTTGTGAGTGAACCAGTATGCTTGCTGATGTGAGCTTCTCTATTGACTGTCTTATCATCTCACTGAAAGAAGACAGACTGCCAAGATAATCATTTCCCCCTTCATAGAAGAGCTTGGTGGTTATATCTGAGTGTGCCTTCATATATTTTATCACACCTACAAAAGCAGAACTGTTTTTTTCCCTTTGCAAATAATTTCAATTTCATAATCATTGCTCAAGGATCTTGAAGCATCTTACATTAGGATTCTTAATGGAATATTACAGAGCTTGCTTTTTGACAGCATCCTAGCTCTTGCTCACTTCCACAGCATTATCTGGTTGCTAGTATCATGTGCCTTCATTTAGTCATTCGATCAGTCATACAGATTCAATATTTCTTTCAACAATTCAGCAGAATTACTTGCACATTCAGAATTAGTCATTTGTTTGAATCAGGGTCCATATCTCTAAGAAAGCCTGGAAAAATTGGTCTTGACAGATAATAAAGTGGTTTTACAGCTGAATATTTTAAAGCAGCTTTCATTTAACCCATACTTCAGCTGAACTGCAGCAAAAAGATTGTTAGATCTCTATTGTTAACATTTTGGTGATACACGGACAGAGTTTTAATTGAAGATTGGTTAAAGTACAGCTTTCAGACTAAAATAAAAACTAGGCAAAGCTTTGTGATTCCAATCACAGGTAGAAAATGTTGGCATCTTCAGGCAGGTGTAATAGTTTTCAGAGACAAACCTCAAGCAGATGGACTACTGTAAAAGAAAGTGAGTAAAGTATCTTAAGAGATGCTTTGTGAATGGAAATCATGGGGGTTTATGCAGGCTAGCAAAAAGCATGGGGCACTGGGTATACATGAGTTACTGATGTTTTGTAGACAACCAACTCATTGGTTGCCAGCACTGATCTGAAACTCTTCTGAGCCTAGCTTGTTCCTGCAAGATACAGCATTTACTGGTCATAGACTTCCTGAAAAATTACTAGACTTGGGATTTTTTTTTATTATTCTCTCCATCTGCTCCCTGAATCCCCTCCCTTTTCTCCCCCAATAAAACAAAAAAAAAACCCCCAACATCAACATGCTGGATCTCATTAATCATAATATACTTTCTGGAAGCCCCACAGCACTAATAGCTCCATCATTTCTCCTTTGGAGACAAAGGTGAGAGTGTTCTCATCTCCCACTTCAGTGCTGGCAAGTCCTGAGTTCACCTATGGAGAAGCAGCAAATTTCATGCTGATCAGAGGCCTTACTCGTGCAAGCTAAGATGACAGCTGCTTAGCTCCTGTGCTTTGTTGGTTCAACGGGACCAGGAGAGTTATGAGGTAGTGATTTAAATATTTTGTCATGGAAACCAAATCTCACTTGAATAGATCCATATAAGGAGATGGTGTCACTTCTATTGAAAATTTCCCGATCCTTCAACAGCTGTAGTTCAAAAAAAATGCCATCTTCCTTTGCCTTTCACCCACAGTTTCAGGGAAGGGTAGAATTTCCTGAATTTCCCTATAAAAGGATAAGGATTAAGAAACACTTTTAAAATACTTCTGTTAGTAGTTGCAAAGGGAGAGGCTGACAAATCTCTGAGGGTGACCTATTTCTTTTCTCCCATCTAGCTTGAGTCAGGATTGTTAAATGATTCTGAGCAGTATCAGGGGAGAAGAGCACCTGTTTGTGGTGCGCAGCTTCTAATAACTCACTCTGAACGCATGAGCAGGAATGAATTATGAATGGTGTGTTGTGTAGACTGCTATTTACTAGAAAACAAACTCTGAAGTTACTGAACTTGACTTGCAAAAGCCATGTAGCTTTTACTGCCGCCACCCACTTTTCTTGTTGTCTATGGTCCAAGAGTAGTGTCCCTGTTACCAAAGGCTCAGCCAAGGTTTCCCTTCCCAGGTCCCCACTCCAAACATACATGCTAAGTGGAAAGATACTGGCTCATTATTCATGACAGGCTAGATCTGATCCTGTTACCTTGCTTCTTTTACAGCTATGCAAAGCTGATGTGAAAAACTATTATTACAAATTAATTGGCACTTCGCACTGCACTGGCAAAAATGACTAGGTTGGACATAGGACAATGGAGAAGCAGGGAGACGGCAGCCTGATAGATAGATAGATAGATAGATAGATAAGATAGATAGATAAGATAGAATCAGAGGCAATGTGACTCACATGATGAAATTCTCCTCTCCACTTCTGGACATCTTTTAGACACTTTTGAAATAATCTTATTCAATATATCTGCTATTAACAGAAATTATCCAGAAGTGTAATTTCTTCTTGCTCCAGAATGAAGACATTTAAACATAATTTATATTTAAATCAAAATATCCCCTTCTAAAATCTCCTCTCTGCCTTCCCTTATGGCTTCTATGGTTTTGGACAATCTGAGATTTTTCTTTGTTGGCATTAGAGCCAGAAGAAAGAAATGGCAGCAGCACCTCTAGTGAAATAGAAGTCATGCACATATGTAAAAGCAGATAAGAGTTCTGATCGCTTCAAACACTTCACCTAGGTATTTTTTTTAATTAAAGAAAATTTTAGCTGCCATTATGTAACTCAACAGTATGTGACATCACTTCATAATATCCTCACTCTTTTCCCCCAGCCCATGCAGATCCTAGGATGAAGAGAATTCTGTTGTAAAATGTAATGAGAAAGAAGATTAAGAACCACTAAATAATACAAGAGCAATCCACTGGTTTGATTAGTGTTTAGTCCATTATTAGTGAAATAAAGAGACAGCTTTATTTTCAGATGTTAGAACACATATGAGTCCCATTATCTTCACTAGATTTTATCAGCATCTTGCATCTCTGGCTGTGACAAGCTATCATGTTAGGCATGATGGTTCATCTCTGTTGGCCTCTGACAACAGTGAGACAGAGAGAGCTTTTTTTGAGCCTTTTGGCATGAATGGATGCTGTTCTCCCTAGAAAGACATACTCTCTGAATTTCATACTTTTGGATTTTGCTTACAGCTTGCTAGATCTTATAGCACATAATTAACCAAGTAAAATATTCAGAAGACAAAAAGGATGGGGGCAATATAAACTGAGAAAAATGAGGAAAAAAAAAAAAAAGAACAAATCTATGCCAATGATATATTATTCCTTCATTTGTGGGAAGCTGCTAAATTTCTGAGCTCCAAACAGCTGCAAGTCATAAATCTATCAGAGATGGGTGCCAGTGAATGCACTGTCAGACCTGATCCTCAGGCATTTGTGCACTTCTTTGCCAATGGACTGGGAAACTGTAACAGGACCTTTATTAGAAGGCTGCTCTCCATGGTCTTCTCCTTCCAGTCTGTGCAGACTTTCTTCTAAAACAAAGGGCCTTTCAGTATTGAAGCATGGAGTGCCTAAGGAGCATAGGTTTTAGGATTAGATAGTGATTCAACACAGCTAAAAAAAAAAAAAAAAAAAAGGGAAAGACAATTTGAAGGAGAAATACTAGGATTCTTCCTGTCAATACCATTGCTCAGATGGTTTTATGAAGTCTTGAAAGCAGACCCACACTTCCAAAGCTGAAAGCATTCAAGGGCATGCACATGTCTGGGAAAGGGCTCTAGACGTTTTTAAAGACACATGGAAGGAAGCAGTTGCTTCATGTTCAGTTAGCAGGTGCTTCCTGTTCTGCTGAAGTGGGGACTAAAAGTTCTGTATTCCACCCGGAAACCAAGGTGCACACACACAAGAGCTAAGAGCAAGAGAGATCACAGGTGTGATGTTCTCTTCTGATAATACTGTTAGCATGTACCACTGCAGAGAACTTAAATGCCCTGTCAGAATTGGTTATTTCTTTCCTTTAATACAGCAAAACACCACTCACTCAGGAAAGATATTCATAGACACCAAGTGAATTGCATTTTGAGTCAGCATAAAGAAAGGGGCCTTCTTCACAGACACCTTAAAACGCAAAATGCTTTTAGTGAAAGTTTCATTTCCCTTTCTGCTTCTCATCTGTGAGTGCTACCTGACTTAACAAGGTGTCAGCATTTCCTTCTGCAGCTTCAATTCTCAAGGCTCTATGACTGTACAGTAAAAATCTGCTCTAGGCTGAAACAGAGCAGGCATGCTGAGGCTGCTAGGAACATTTTCTGAGTTCTTACTGCGAGATGCATTTTGTTTCTTGTTTTACTCAGTTGGGATATTAACCTCTACTTAAGCACTGAGTGTTAATATCATACACAGACTGACCACTTAAAAGTCTCTTCGGCTTATTTTTCAGGGATCCTGTTGATATCAGTATAATTATATATATACTTGACATTACTAAGTCAGTAACATTAAAATGAAAGCATATAGAACCTGTACACATCAACTAGGATCACAAAGCACATGACAAACACCAGCTGGGTTTTTTGTTTGTTTGGTTGGGTTTTTTTTACTTATTTTACAGATAGAGAAACTGTGCATGGAGGAATTTCCCTGTTTAAAAGGAGAATCTGACAAAAAGTTACCCACAGTCCTGCTTCTCAATTTCCCTAGCCTCCAGATTGTTCATCTTCCAGACAACTATTTTATATCAGACATTGATTTTAGCACATATCAGCACTCATATTACATCATCACATAACAAGGCTATGATAATATGAATCATTTAGGGAGAGGAACTCTTTGTATTTTGTTAAATCTGTGACAATGGCTAAGTTCTGATCTCTTTGGCAACAAAGCTGAATTTGAAAAGCAGAAGAGCCAGTTTGCTTCTGCATCCTTCCCAGCTTATTTGCTTTTACTGGCCAAATACTGGCACAGGCTGTCCAGAGAGGCTGTGGGATTTGGGGATATTCAGACCTGGACCAGACAAGACCCTGATCAACGTGATCCAACCTTGAAGTTGTACCAAACAACCTCCAGAGGGCCCTTCCAAACTGAATGATTCTGTGATTTTATTCTCTGCCAGTTTCTCTGTATTTTGGTATATGCTTCACCCCAAACTGTGGCAAATCCTTGTTTCTGTCTTTGTTTGCCAACATGGAAGATAAAGTGTAATTCTGCACTAGGTCTACCCACAACAGCAGACAAGAAGGACATCTTGATTACAAGACAGGTAGCTTGAAGCACAGGTTATTTTTAACTGGTCTATTCCTTTGGCAGCAGTAGTGTTTAGATTATTGCACTGCATTTACTGGCAACAGATAATTAGAAGAAATTTGTTCTTTTAAACCCCTATTTTGGTTACACTGCTGAAAAAGGGACATTATGAATAGCAGGACAGCATAAGAATATTTGAGTACTATTTTAATTAACACAGTTGCTCATGAAGACAGTAGAATAGTATTTTATGTGATGTTTCTTGTCAAGGTGACACACAAGACAAACAGGAAGATAACAGAGGTAGGGAGTGGAATGGAAAGAGGTCTTAGCATTACTGTACCCCTTCAACACACAGAGACCTCTTTGATTCATGCAAACTACTTAATTGATTAAAGGAGGATTGAGCAGAGGAAATGTAATTGCAAGATCCTGACTGTACCCCTTAATTATCCTGGAATACAACCAAGAGTTCTCCTTTAGGCTGAGGAAAGTCTGAGAAAAGCTGACAGAGTTTGGGTTGTTCAGCCTGGAGAAGAGAAGGCTCCAGGGAGACATTATTGCAAACTCAGCGCTTAAAGGGGGCTTATAAGAAAGATGGGGACATACATTTTAGCAGGGCCTGTTACAGTAGGTAGAAGTCTTACATTGTAATGATAATCTGCCCTGGGTTCAGCAGCAGCAGTCATTTTTCTCCTTCCTAGTAGTAGCTGGTGCAGCGCTGGGTTTTTGACTTTTGGTGTGGGAACAGTGCTGATAACACCGATGGTTTTAGTTGCTGCTCAGTAATGTTTAGTCTGAACAAGGACTTTCTGAGCCTCATGCTCTGCCGGGAAGGAGGGGAAGGAGACAGGACACCTGACCCAAACTAACCAAATTGGTATTCCATACCACAGCACATCATGCCCACTATATAAACTTGGGGCAGGGACCCAGAAGGGTTAGATCACTGCTGGGTTGGGCTGGATATCGGTCGGCGGGTGGTAAGCAGCTGTATTCTCTTCCCTTGTTGTTTCCCTTGTCATTATTATTACTGGTGGTAGCAGCAGTGGTTTGTGTTATACCTTAGTTACTGGACTGTTCTTATCTCAACCCGTGAGAGTCACATTCTTTCAAATCTCTTCCCCATCCCTCTGGGAGAGGAGGGAGGAGGGGGGGGAGCTAATGACTGTGTGGCTGATTTACAGCTGGGCTTAAACCACGACAGCCTCTCTTACAGAAAACCTTGTCTGGTAAAATCCAATAGATCTGTCTCTTTTCAGCTCGGCTGACAGGCTTACATGAAACCTCTCTCTTCCCCTCCCTGTCCTTCAATCCCAAAAGATCTGGAGAAGGGAATTGAGAACAGAGACACTTACTCTAGGAGAGCTTGGTTTGATACGTGACTGTTCCTCAATCTGTCCCTCAGATTTGGCAAGAAAGTCTGGTGATGCCAAGCAGGACTCTGCTGTTGTAAAGCCCACCTGAGACTGCCATTAGTATTTACTAGCACCTTAATGAGATCTGAAATACCATAATTTTCACTGAGCTGGGAGCAGGAGGCAGCCACTATACCACTGACACAATACTGCAAAAAGGCTCTCGCATGACAATTGTCCTAGAAGATGTACTCTATTATTAAAGACCAGGAAGTAACAGAAGACCAAGTTTAGGAAAGTAGAATCTCAGTATGTCCTTAACCTTAAATCCAAGGGACAAGATTTAAGCAGGATTTAAATGCTTGCTTAAATTTACACACTCACTAAACCACTACCAGTATAGGAATGGGTTTTAGCGTGTACTTATATACTGCTCTCCCGCTAAGTTTGAATGTTAGGCTGTCTTTGCAGCTGAGACCTGGCATCTGAAGCCCAAAGGAAGAAGGGTTAGCATTACGTTTAGTTTTAATACAGCTCTTGTCTCTTGCTGGTGTTTCAGAATCAAAGCTCCTGTACTTAAACTACTGCTTAACATTTCTCTCCTTTCTTTCCACAGTATGTGGCATTTGCCTCCCTCTTCTTCATTCTGGTCTCCATAACCACCTTCTGCCTCGAGACCCATGAGAGATTTAACCCCATTGTGAACAAGACAGAAACTGAATTCATCGGGAATGACACCCAGGTGCGGCACTACAGGGAAGCAGAAACTGAAGCCTTTCTCACCTACATTGAAGGTGTCTGTGTGGTCTGGTTTACATTTGAGTTCTTGATGAGAGTCACTTTCTGCCCAAACAAGGTGGAATTTATCAAAAACTCTTTGAACATCATTGACTTTGTGGCCATACTGCCTTTCTATCTAGAGGTTGGACTCAGTGGCCTGTCTTCCAAAGCTGCTAAGGATGTCCTGGGCTTCCTCCGTGTAGTCCGTTTCGTGCGAATCCTACGAATTTTCAAGCTGACCCGCCACTTCGTTGGGTTGCGGGTCTTGGGACACACCCTCCGTGCCAGCACAAATGAATTCTTGCTGCTCATCATATTTTTGGCATTGGGAGTCTTAATCTTTGCCACGATGATCTATTATGCCGAGAGAATAGGTGCTAAACCAAATGACCCTAGTGCCAGTGAACACACACACTTTAAAAATATCCCCATCGGCTTTTGGTGGGCTGTTGTCACCATGACGACCCTGGGCTACGGAGACATGTATCCTCAGACTTGGTCAGGCATGCTGGTGGGGGCCCTCTGTGCTCTCGCCGGTGTGCTGACCATTGCCATGCCTGTCCCTGTCATTGTGAACAATTTCGGAATGTATTACTCCTTAGCTATGGCTAAGCAGAAGCTACCAAAGAAAAAAAAGAAGCATATCCCGAGGCCACCCCAGCTGGGATCCCCCAATTATTGTAAATCTGTCGTAAACTCTCCACACCACAGTACTCAGAGCGACACTTGCCCACTGGCCCAAGAAGAAATTTTAGAAATTAACAGAGCAGGTAGGAAACCTCTTAGAGGAATGTCCATCTGACCGTTAACCTCCATCCTGCATAGTGATTTAAGATTCAGCCAGACTGCTTTCTTAGAGCAATGGGTAGCACATTTATCCATTCTAGTCCCACCATCACACAGTGAATAATATGTGTGAAGTCTAGGTTGTAGGGACAAATGGTACAGTGGAGGCTGATCAGCAAAACTAAGGATGAGAGCACGCTCTAGGAGCCCAAACTTTGGTCCTGGTTAAGGGCATACAAGTCTCATGATATTTTGAAAAGCTTCTAGTGGAAGAATTTTGAGAGTTCTACAGCTATGTTGCTGGACTGTGTAATGCATCTCAGAGGCTCCTGAGAGCTGAATGCTTCATAGGGCAGAGTAGGAGCCAAGTACTCAGCAATTAGAGTTCTCTGACAAAACAGGGCTGGAATTCAAAACAGCCTGATGCTTTCTCATTTGTTCCCATTTGGGACCTTTCAGCTGTTTTAAATGGCAGATATTGTACATCTCATTACAGAAACTAGGTGCCTAGTAAGTTGAAGGGACAACCATACCATCATGCATATTCATGAGACAATCCTGTCTCTTTCTGATGATTAACTGCAAAGTAGAACAACAGCTCAAATTCTTGACACTAATGCAAAATGACTCACTCTGAGACAAGACTAGATGTAAGGATGTTTATTCCATGGCATGCAAATCAATCTATTCTATAATATTTCACTAGAATTTAGCATTTTGAACTACGAAAAGCTTTGAACCACATTTTCTAAAACATGCTCCTTTTGCAAGTGTGGGTTGGCGAGTTACAGCTCCTTCAACCTTTTAGCACACAACTGCTCCTTCTAACAGCAAAGGCCAACTGGAAAAGGTCTGACTGGTCATTACCGGCCAGTCTGGCCTAAACAGTGAGGGCCTCATAATATGGTATTCTTGGGTTTAATTACATTGATTCGTGTTAGCAATAGGTGAAACCAGAGCAAAATTAATCACACTAATTCTACTGGGAGGGGGGCAGGGAAATGGAAAAAATACTAGTCACCATGGAATATATTATAATATCCCATGGCTAGTGGTTAATTATGGGAATATCTCAGTTTTATGAGAATCCTCCTATAGCACATGAAATTATGGGGCTCCAATTTGATTACTTAAACCCCATAATCTACCTCTACCCATGGAATACAACTATTTATTCTATGGAGTAATTTAAAGTAGATAATCATGTTGAAAACAAAGCCCACTTAATTTTTTGGCAGATGTTCCAGTCAAGTTGCATAGTAGACATTCTTCAGCTTATTCAGAATTATCCCTCTCTTGTATAAGATCGAACAGATCACCAGTCAAGTGATTTTAACTGACATCTAGTAAAAAAGACATGTTTTGAAAGAGCTAGCATATACCTATGATGGTCTTGTGTTATCATTTTTTTACTTTGAAAAAAGTTATAATTTGTTACTCATTGTGAGTGAGGTATTCTCTTGTCATCTCATAGCCATGCATGTTAATGTCATTGTGAGATGCACAAAGAAAGTGAGACTTTCCTTTGTGTGTGACTTCACCAATGCTAATGCTAATTATGGAGGGGAAGAGCTGGTGGGAACCTTTCTCTTCTTTTCTATTCTTTTCTCTCTTCTTATTTCTTTTCCCTTTTGTGCAACTATGTAAAATCCATTCAGAAGGTAAATAGCTTTCTTTATTCTTTTTTGTTAAAGGCTATTCCATTGCAACAGGCCAGTCACAATTCATACGTGAGAATAGACTGTCTCTTTCCTATTGTATCTTTGGCGCACAAATGTATGGTTTTACCATCCATCCCCCTCAGGTTGCAAATGCTTATCACAACTCATGTCCAAGCAGCAAATGTTCTCATAAGTAGATGTCATTGTGGCATCATGTGTCAAGAGGGAAAGAGGGCACAAACGCTACTGTTTGTCCCCTACTATGAGCAATATGCCAACTACCCAACTGTAACACGCAAGAGATGCCAGAATCTTGAGTACTTTAGCAGTCAGCTACAGAGTGACTTTCTTCTCAGAAATCCCTTGCTTTACAAAGTTGCTTCCATTACCTACCCTGGTCCTCTCTGGGAACTAGAGGACTAAGAACTCTACGAGTTCAGTGCAATTCCACACTGGTATCCTGAGAATACGTGTAATTTTGGTTCAATGTGGAACTGTTTTGCCACCACCAGTGCTCTAAAATCAGCTGTTACCACAATATCCATGAAGTATTGATAGTAACAGCAACTTATCTATTTCTGCAATAATTAATAGAGACTATTTTTATATAAGTATACAAGCATATATATTTTAAGAAGTAACAAAGCACACTTATACGTCAGCTAACAAAATGGACTTGGTAACACTGTTGCTGGAGTTCAGTTTCTCATAAGTATTATGCATCACTAGCAGCAAAAGATAGTGCCTGTATCTCTTTGCTTCCTAATAGGGAAAGATCTATATGTGTGCAAAGTAAAAGTAAAAAATAATATGTAAGATCATACCAAACTGTAAAAACAAGATCTGCATTGCCTTGGATGTTGAGGTTCATTTATCTAATATGAAGAATTGATAGGCACTAACTTGTTCCTGAAATTATAATCTGCACATTATATGAAAACAGAGAGTTTCAAATAGTGAGTGTTTCCCATACTGTAAAATATCTGGATCGGTTAATAGCACCTAACTGTAAACATCCAGTTAACACTGTAGTAGGAACACAGAATGGGTGCCTAATGTTTCTAAAACAGTGCCTGTGTTTTCCAAGATACTTCTTGTAAATTTTAACTGTAAAGCTTCAGTGTGACATCTAGGTGATACAAGATCATATGATGTGTATTTAGTACATTATTCCAAAAAAAGCCTGCTTAGCTGCTCAGGTGTAAAGGACATCACATGAAGTTATTAATTCCATATATCATGTGTGGTAGAATGCTTAAACGCTTCATAAAACAGTTATGATTGTGAAATATTTTCACATATGACTATCTCCTTATAGCCCTCTCATGCACCGAGTCAGCAGCTCACAGCTGTTCTTGGTCCATACATACACAGCCAAGGGGGCTCTATGGAGAGATCTGCACAGCCACAGCCCAGTGCCTCCTGTCAGGCTAAGGAGCATTTTCCTGGCACAGACATGCAAACAGCAGAACTTTGCCCACAGGCTGCACAGCTGCTGCTAATGATGCTATTATGGTCATCTATAGGCAAAGCAAAGATGGTTTGAATTTAAATTCTGGTAGGATTGAATTAAATTTTTAAATTGTCCCCAACACTCTCAGCAGCTCAGTCCTGGGCTAATCTACACCTGGCAGGAGGGTATCTTTAAATAACAGCACTTGATTTTAATTTGATAGGAAGAATGTCAGAATTTAACCCTACCATGCCTCCCCTTTCTGCAGCAACCCCTTCTGCTCTCCATCCCCTCTGATCCCTTTGGTGGGTAGCTGGGAAAGCTGCAGAAGGGGAGGAAAGGCATTTCAGAGTATAGTATGGCAGAGCTGCGGCTGCAGGCAGGCCTTCACCAGCAGCATTAACAAAGTAGAGATTTCTCTATACAGAAAGTCTTCTTTGTGGTAGTTTCTGATGCCTGTAAATTTTCAAGATACTGCTTAGATAGTGCCTGGATGAACAGGGCTTGATACAAAGGAGCAGATCCTACCTGACCAATTTGACTAAAACTCCTTGACCCAAGGATATCTCAGACTGTAAATGACAAGGTGTCCCCTCACTTAAAATATACACAGCATGTTGTAGCAGTGTTGTTTGCAGGCCCCATTCAAAATTAAGGCTTCATTTTGCCGTCATTGACTATGTGATAACCATTATATTGCAATCAAATATCCGACAGGCTAAGTAGGCAGCAAAAAGAAAATGGAAGTAATCTCCACTACTTTCATTTGATAGGGGTATTAACTTAATTGAGCAAGATCACTTGAAAGATCTATAGCAAAGCCATTAGTTCATCATAACTAAACAAACATCAGTCAACCATAGTCTACTGTGCTGCAGTGTCTTTTTATATACAGGCTTCTGAGTATTTCAGACAGTCAGTATTGTAACAGAAGCAAAATAGGAAAAAAGGCAAAGCAAAAATTGCTTTGAATTGAAGCAAACCAGAAAAAGCCACTTTCAACCACTTAAACTCAGCTGATTTCTGTCCCAAACCACACAGTGTCCTACAGGTATACGTAATTTATCTCAGTGCACATAGTAAATTACTTTAAGGTACAATTTATAAGAAAATTATAATTGATAAGAAAACTTCAAAACATGCTAAACAAATCTTGAAAGCTCTCAGTTTTGTTTTGAAAGTGTTACTCAGTTCTTCAGTCCCTCTCTGTGTGCTTACCTTAAGGAGAGGTTGACTGCATGGTTACATCCTAAAGTTGCCATAGGATGAAGTGGTGAATGTCATTTTCCAACACTGTGAAAGAAACTTAGAATATGATTGGAATTCATAACTTCATTTGATGTCTACAGTACTGTCTGGTGCCACAGAGAATGGATCCATATATTGTAAGCACAGCTGATGTTAATTTGGGTTTATTCAGAGATCTACCCCAACCTTTTATTGTTTTTGTATATCTATTTATAACACCAACACACACTGTTTATACTGACTTTAATATGGCCAAGAAAAGAATTCCTCACCTCTCTGATCCTCTCTGCATGCAGGTTCTCTTAAGCTAAACTCCAAGGATATTGTATCTCATAGAATTATATTGTGAACCCTTTTTCACAGTGTACTGCTGGCAAAATTCTCTGTTTATTGCATAGCTGTAAAATATGGAAGAAATATAACTAGAATTCAGGCACCTAAGAGGAGAGGGAAAATACCTGTCATTGCTAATACAGTCTTTAGCTTCAGAAAAATTTCTGTGGTTGTTTTACTTACCTGCTCAAATAACTGTTTTCCATAACCCACTCCTTGACTATCCCTATGTCTGAAATAGTTCAAGCAATCCAAGTCTATCACTGACAGAGGGAAACTACATAGTTATAGTGACTCGTGTTCCCATGGTCAAATTAACTGGCATACGCTGTGACATTAGGGACCTATTATTTCAATGCAATTTCCTGAGAGAGAGTGGATCTCCTTTCAAAGAAATAATGTGGAATTACCTATTTCGGTTTTATCAGTCATGCTTTCTGAAGGAGCTGCTCTTTTCTCAGGGCTTCATTTTTCATACCTTCTGTCACCATAACCTAAATAACCTGTACTCCTTGTGCAACACACTGTTTCTAACGTCAGAAGTGTGCTGAGCACTGTAATTCTAGTGCCAAAGCTCAGTGGGAGAGGGGGGCTCTTGGCAGTTCTTGTCACAGGCCCATTATGCTGCCTAACATTTCACTGTACTGTGTGAACTTCAGTAGCTTTTATGGACAGCAAAGCATTGTTAAAGACAGGTATTTAGTCACTGTGGTGGTCCTTCAATCCACAGGGAAGCAAATTCTCAATCAAATGCCTTTGAACAGTTAGAAAAAAAAAAATCTCATCTGATTTTAGTGTCATAAAACCTTTGGCCCTTTCTGTAAGATATACAGTAGATAGCAATGCAACTGCCAAGAGTTTAGGTCTATTTCAGCTCAAAAGACTTTGAAGTTTAAATGTGTTTGACATAAATACTAAAAAGGCAGTGGAAAAAGTAATAGGAAGATGTTTTTTCTTTCCTGCCTATACTTAGCCTTCCTAGCCTTTAAATACCCAAAATTCATCACTCCAAATCAGCAAATGAGGTAATGTTTGCAACCATGTCACTGAAGATGGAGTCTTATGGATCTAATAGAAATTGTAACAGCTCAAAATAAAAGGAACACTACTCAGCTCTTCTCATCTAACTTAAGATGCATTTGCCTGAGGTCCCCTTGTATTGGAATAAGTATCAGGCAGCCTCAGAGAGTAACTCACTCATTTGTGATATGAACTGCCTTCTGGAGGTGGCTTTCTCCATAAGTAATCTCAGGTGACTGCACCTCTAACTTAAGATCCGCAGTTAAGTGCTTCAGCAATCTCATAGCTGTGGATGACACACAAAACATAATCTATAATTAGTATAATGTAACACTTAATTGTGCAATTATTCATCTGTCATTTCCTGTAGAGATACAACTGGTGGGTGTCACTTGTACTACGGTGCTTGTTTACTTCAGAATTTGATTAAAAAATAACTTCCTCTATACCAAGTTATTTGAAAACAAAAAGGAGGAGCTATGAATTCAAGCACAGTGCTTTGAGTTTCCCACTTTTTTCTGGCATCATGTGAGACATTAAAGAAAAATAGTGTAAAAAAGTCTCTCCACACAGCCTCCTGTGGTCTGGCCATAGCCAGGGATGAGTGTGTGCAGGGGCAGGACAGCATTAAGCTGAAAAACAAATGCAGAGCTAATAATAAATCTTAGGACTTTTCATGCCTTAATAATGAGCACAAGGTACTTTTAGTGATGGGAAAACAAAGACACAACCACACAAGCCAAAGAAGTCCAAACTGTGCCAATCCTCCAGCACAGGGCAGATGTAATTATGGTAAATCCTCCTTCTCACGCACATGCCTGCCACTGCAGCTCCCATGCCTTCCAGTGCAGAATTCATTCCTGGGATACAAAGAGGTACTCTTGGCATCTCTCCCTTCTGCTGTCTGAGTAGACTGGTGTTTGCAGGACAGAATACAGCAAAAGGCACCTCTGTGCAAGAAGTACATCTCTACTGCAGTAGAGCTAGACAGATGGGATCACTTACCCATTACTACAAAAAGCTAGCTGACAACACAGTCTAGAGTGTGAGGTCTCAGTTCTGTGCCAAATCTACTTGCTTATATCCCTCTTACTCTGTACTTGCCGGAAATTTTCTCCAAGCCTTTTGGTTACTTGCTTTTCTCTTTATAAGCACAAAGCAGCAATAACAAGCAATTTACCATTCCTGCTATCATTGTTCTTTGTATTCATCCATGCTCCATGTCTCAGACACCTTACATAACTGTACAGATCATCATACTGTATTCCTCAGTCAGAGTGGTAATATAAGACTCTAGCATGACTCACCTGACTACATTCTCCAGCAATCTCTACCTGACCTGTCAACAACTCACAGCACTCTACAGAATATGGTGTTAGTAAGACTCTCAGAAGTCCAGGATGGGTATAAGTAAAACCCCAGAAGTGTCAGGATAAAACTAGGAAGGATCTTCCAGAGCACTTTGCAATGCAGCGCTTTCAGGAGCAGCAGTTCTCAACACTGCATTAAGCACGTATCCAATAATGTCTGTAGTAGCAAGATGTACTGGATCTACTTAACTAGACCTCCTGTATTTCCTCTAGTAGTACCAATAGGTAGACAACCAACATACTGTCACCTCACTTCAAGAGGTAATACCTCTCAAAGGTGATATTCTCTGGGAGTGACGTTACTATGTTGGTCAGTTAGTACTGGGAGAGGCAGTCACCACCGTCACTGGAGTGCCTTTTCTGGGGGACACGGCTTACTGGAGGAACCCAGGTCAACTTGGTGGTGAGTAAATGTTGAAGAGGTAGGTTGGGTCGGAAGGATTCTGCGGATTCATGTAGCATAATAAATTCTGCTCTCGTGCCAGTGTAAAGTCCATCAATGTGATATCTATTCAGAAGAGCTTCATAGCAACTTTCTAAATATGGAGTAATATAAAGATCACAAAACTTTAATAAAGATACCTAGAACTAATAAAAATTTTTATTGTAATGGCCTTAGAATATTGGGGTAACTAAAACTGAGTTGTAATATAGGAACCTTAATTCTTTTACATGTTCTTCACATTTTCTCTCTCTTTTTCTCTTTCACTCTGTTTGTTAACATTTACTTGTTATTACTGTGTGTTGCTTGCAACTTGTGTATGTTACAGACTGTTACATTTTATTCTGTGAAGTTTTTCTCCAATTCCCATCAACCAGAGCTCCATGTTGGGCAGCCGAGGAGATTACAATAGAGTTCTTTAATGCAAAAGAACACGGAGTGTCACAGACTATAGATAATTTCACTCAGATTGTGACACAAAACCTGATGTAAGGTATTAATGCAAAGAGTAAGTACGTGGTATGACGACAGAACTACTTAGTTAAACTACCTTCTTTTTTTTTCTTCTTCTTTTTTTTTTTTCCAGATAGTCTGCATGGGAAAAATTAATTTTCATTACTCTCCAGCAGAAAAAATTCCCAAACCTACAATTTAGGATTATTTTCACTGCCATTGTGAAAACCAGTGATGCCAGTGCTGACGCATCATTACTCATATTCAAAGGTTTAAAATCATATTTTCTATGCTGTTCTTCTCTGTGCTATAGTTCCTTCCATACTCTCCAAGCTGTAATTTCATCATTTCATCATCATTTGTCTGCGGTTTAATATATCTTTTACATAATTCTTTTTCTAATTTAATATAGTTATATCCCTTTCACTCTAAGGACCATATTTAATAACAACAAAAATGAGCCCCTACCCATGGGATCCATGTTTCTTAATCCTGCATGAGGCTCTGGAACCCATAAAAATTGATTTCTGTAGCTGAAGATGGTCTGGCACAGAAGCTTTATTATTTTGCTGAATCAGGTCCTAGGCAAAGTATTTTGTTTACAATGTTCCCCAATCACCCCCAAACACTACTTTGATAGAATGATAAAAAATAGCTGACAGGCATTTCTGATATTTTTTTTTAAGAGGGGAAGAATAAAGCTCATTGCCACTGATCTTATTCTTAACTGTAAGTAAATTCTATGTTAACTCAAATTACTATAGCCAGGTATCAACTCAAGAAAAGTGCATTTTTCTCAGTGTGAAGTTCCTTTAGTTCCTGATTCACTATTATGCTCTAATCCTCCCTTAATCAGTGAAGAAGCACAGCAGAGTTTAGATGGAGTCCAATATTCCACTTATGGAATTGTTGAGTGGGCAATGAATATTAATGGACAGTAAATATTATCCAGGCAACTAAAACAGAAATAACTTGCTAACAGAAATGAAATTTGAATTAAAGAGACTCTGGAGACTAGAGAATTGAACTGTAAATAATTCCTTTCCATGCAATATCTTCAAGAGAAATCACAGATTGAACCATTAGGCTGGAAAAGACCTTTAATATCATTGAGTCCAAATGTTAACCTAGCACTGCCAAGTCCACCACTAAACTATGTCCCTAAGCACCACATCTACATGGCTTTTAAATACCTCCAGGGATGGTGACTAAACCACTTCCCTGTGCAGCCTGTTCCAATGCTTAACAACCTTTTCAGTGAAGACATTTTTACCTAATATCCAATCTAAACCTTCCCTGGCGCAACTTGAGGATGCTTCCTGTTGTCCAGTCGCTTATTACTTCAGAAAAAGAGACTAACACCGACCTGGCTACAACCTCCTTCCAGTTAGTTGTAGAGAGCAATGTCTCCCCTCTGCCTCCTTTTCTCCAGGTTTCAGCCATTCCTTATAAGACTGGTGCTTTAAACCCTTCACCAGCTTTGTTGCCCTTCTTTGGACATGCTCCATCACTCAAAGTCTTTCTTGTAGTGACGGGAACAAAACTGAACACAGTACTTACTCAAGGTGTCCTCATCCTCACCAGTGCCCAATACAAGGGGATGATCACTTTCCTGGCCCTGCTGGCTATGCTATTTCTGATACAAGCCATGATACTCTTGGCCTTCTTGGCCACCTGGACACAAGATGGCTCATGTTCAGCTGACTATCACTCGATACCCTCAAGTCCTTTTCTGCTGTACAGCTTTCCAGCCACTTTTTCCTAAGCCTGTAGTGTTGCAACCCAAGTTGTGGTGTTGTGACCCAAGTGCAGGACCCAGCACTGAGCACAGCTGAACCTCATGCCTGGCCCATGAATCCAGCCTGCCCAGATTCCTCTGTAGAGACTTCTTACCCTCAAACAGATCAATGCTCTGAACCAGCTTAGTGTTGTCTGCAAACCTACTGAGGATGCACTTGATGCCCTCATCCAGATCATTGATGAAGATATTAAGCAAAACTGGCCCCAGTCCTGAGTGCTGGGGAAACACTGCTTGTGACAGGCCACTAACTTGATTTAACTCCATTCACCACCACTCTTGGGGCTTGGCCATCCAGCCAATGTTTTATTCAGAGAACAGGATATCTGTCCAAGCCATGAGCTGTCAGTTTCTCCAGGTAAATGCTGTGGGAGACAGTGTCAAATGCTTTACTGAAGTCCAAATAGACAGCGTCCACAGTCTTTCCCTCATCAACCAGGCAGATCACCTAATCATAGAGGGAGATTAGATCGGTCGAGCAGGACCTGCCCTCCATGAACCCATGCTGACTGGGTCTGATCACCTGGTTGCCCTGTTCATGCTTTGTGATGGCACTGAAGATGATCTGCTCCATAACCTTCCCTGGAACTGAGGTCAGGCTGAAAGGCCTGTAGTTGCCTGAATCCTCCTTACGGCCCTTCTTGTAGATGGGCATCACATCTGCTACCTTCCAGTTGACTGGGACCCTCCCAGTTAGCCAGGACTCCTGATTAACGATAGGAAGATAGGCAGTGAGCACTTCTGCCAGCTCCCTCAATACCCTTAGGTAGATCCCATCCAGTCCCACAGACTTGTGCTGTGGTGTAGCAGGTCACTAACCATTTCCCCTTGGATTATGGAGGCTTCATTCTGCACTCTGTATCTCTCTAGCTCAGGGGGCTAGGACCTGAGAACAACTGGTCTTACTATTAAATACTGAGGCAAAGAAGTCATTAATTACCTCAGCCTTTTCCTCATCCTTTGTCACTATGTTTCTCCCCACATCCAATATGTGATAGAGTTTCTCCTTAGCTCTCCTCATGTGGGTAATGCACTTATAGAAACATTTTTAATTGTGTTTTGCAGCAGTAGCCAGATGAAGTTCTAGTTGGGCTTTGGACCTTCTCATTTTCCCCCTACATAACCTCACAACATCCTTGTAGTCTTTCTGAGCTGCCTGCCCCTTTTTCCAAAGGTCATAAACTTGCCTTTTTTTTCCTGTGTTCCAGCCAAAGCTCACTGTTTAGCCATGCCACATCTTTGCCACTAGCTCATCTTTTGGCATGTGGGGATAGCCTGCTCCTGCACCTTTAAGATGTCTCTCTTGAAGAATATATCCAGCCTTTCTGTATTCATCTGTCCTTCAGGACTGCCTCCTGAGGGACTCTATCAATCAGGCTCCTAAACAGGCCAAACTCTGCCCCCCAAGAGAGTCCAAAGTACCAGTTCTGCTGACTCCCCTCCCTACTTCTCCAAGAATCAAAATCTCTGCAATTTTGTGATCACCATGCCTGAGATGGCCTCCAACCACCACATCATCCACAAGTCATTCTCTGTTCACAAGCAGGTCCAGTGGGGCACCTTCCCTAGTCAGCTCACTAGGGAAATAAAATCCAGGGATATAAAGTCAATGGGTATTTTCAGACGCTGAGCAGCTTGTAACCCCTCCACAAATCAGAATAAATGTCTTTGAATGCTTGGATTCATACTCTTAACTTCATAATAATTTGCTTAGCACTAGAAGTATCAGGCAAAAGTAATGCGGCAAAAATATTATGCAAAAAGGAATGTAAAATCTTTAAATCTTCTCTAGAACACAGCTGGAAAATTCTGTCCTACAGCAGCAACTACAGTAGCCTCACAGCTGCTCTGCTTCCCACTTCCAGCTAATAGGCTTGTGGCTTATTAAAGCTAGAGCACAGCAGTTCTCTATCCTCACGTTGGCCATGCCACCTCTATTCCTGTACCATTCTGACACTAGCCTAAGAGCAAGGGAAAACCATTATACTAAACTAGTTTTCCATTGCCAGCACAGTATGACACAACTAATGTCTGCAATGTTAACAGCCCTTTTACATCATCAGGGAAGTGTGAGAGGACTGAAAAATAGAAGAGTTATTATCTCACTTAATGGACAATATACCATTACTTTCTTCAGGGATCCAGTTGGATTAAAGGTCTCTTCTGAGGGACCTCATGGAGATCTTTCTTCATGAGATACTTTAGACAACTACTGTGCATGTTAGGGTTAGCAACAAGAATTTAAAATGAACAAATGAAAATGACCCTTAAGCTTCTAAATGAGAACTAATGGACACTATCAGCTGGTCAGAAGCGACTATCCATAGACCATAATAATGACAACCAGAGGTCAAGGCTAAAAGAACAGTTGAGATCCAGACAGACTGGAGACTGATTTGTAGATGTATATGGTGTGGTAGTGTGGAACGTAACTTTAGCCAGACAAGGTCTCTCCAGAAAAATTTCTTCATCTTTCAAGCAACTTACTTTCTGAGTCCTGTCCCTGTTTTGCACTCAGCTGCTCTTAACTTCTTCCTGCTTGTCAACCCCTTCCCTTGTAACAGGGCTGCAGAACCCTGAAGTCAGCCAAGCCTTTGTGGAACAGTAAATGGCTATTCAAGCTGTAGATACTCAAGCTAGGTCCTTATCTCTTTTAATTCTTAAACAGTCTGTGTTCTTCTGGAAGAGACTGCCAGTGACCAGTGAGAGATCCAATATGCCCAAAGGAAAGACCACTGTGTCTCTTTAATCGCTGTGATTCTGATCTAGGGCTGAGAAGAACCCGTCTTCCTCAGCACAATGTCAAAGAATCTGGCATGGTTCGTGTAGCCAGATCCTGAATCACAGGTCATGTGATAAATATGCATGGATACCATCCTATGAATTGTGGAATTTCTCTCATCCCTGTTTCAGTCAAAGTGGTTACAACCTACAGAAGTTCCTATACGGACTGGAAAATGCATTTCCAATCCTGTAAGGACTAAAGATGGTACACCCTAAAGAGTGTCTTTCAACTCATCCAATCTTTGGATTTACCCCTTCACAGTTCTATAGACTCACAGGAGACAAAGGAAGGGGGTCAGCTACAACCCCAAGAGGAAACAGTGTGAGCTGGGACCATCCCTGGCCCACACACAGTTTCTGAACACATCTGAGTAAGAAGGGTAGACCAGGAACTTGTCTCTGGGCAGCTGTTGGAAAAGGGCAGTGTTTGCTTAAAGGAAGAGGACTGGGGTATCTTTCCCCATGTAGGAATCACTTCTGTACAACTGCTACATTTCCAAGCATAGATTATGGTCAATGAAAATATCATAGAGTTATGGCCACTGACACTCTGAACATAAGATGCAGTTCAAACAGGCGGAGAGTAAGTATCAGATTCTAGTTTATAGTCAAAACCAGCAGCACCAGTAAATTCACTATCACAGTGTGTAATCATTTGCTATGACAAAAGAAATGAAACATGCAGCAAGTACATAGACAGTCTCTACTGTGCTTCTCCACAATAAGCAGAATATATTAATTCAAAATCCAGCAGTTGTCCTAAATCAGTTTGTTTTTTTGTTTGGCGTTGTTTTTTCTTTTCAGAAACTGTCCCCCCATTTTGAAATTTAGTCTTTGCTTTGGAAAGCCCACAGCATTTTAATCACACTTTTCTGCAAATGGAGATAGATGAGATAGGAAAAAAGAAAGTGGAAGCCACACAAGTAAGAGTTGTGAAACAAACTACTCACCTGGGAGATATGCTGAATGCTTTCTTCAGCCTCTCAGCCATTTCTCTGCAGGAGAATGTTTAAAGCTGGTATTAACTAGGTATTCACAGATAGGACAGTTATGTAGATAAGATGCCCAAGCTGGGAGTCAGAAGATTTTGTTGTAAATAACTTCTTACACAGCAGTGGGCAAGTCATTTCACTGCATGGTAGTTTTACCCATCTGTAAGACAGAGATGATAACATTGACTTTTCTTCATGAAACAGAACCTAAAGAACAGAAAACGCTGCACAAGCCTAATGCAGATTTTTCTAGCAGGGATGGTAAGACTCACCTGAATCTGGTTGGCCAGAATAGAGCCTTAGAAGTTCTGAGCACCTAGAAGTAGTCATCTACTCAGCGAACACTGATGGTTTCAGTAGTTTGCTTTATCTGAAGTTGTTTCAAACACAAAGTAAATCTTGGAAAAACATACAAATAGAAACTTGAGAAATCAACCTAAAATAACATCATTTCACTCCATCTTTACACCTCATTCCTAAAATTGTTCAGCATGTAGATCTGCTAATGTGAACAACTGGAACTTCAAACTATGGGCTGATGACATCAGTGATGTTTCTTTATACCCATAACAAACTAATCAAATAGTAAATAACATCTGATTGCCAAGTCCTACCTTAGCAGAATTAGGTGCTGCACACAATGGTTTGGAATACAACTACTCAACATTTACTTATATACACCAGCAATAGATGCAGTCTTCTGTGCTGGTAATTTCTCTGCTTCCTAAATATTTAGCAAAATTGTTATTGTGGACTAAGTGACATCAGTAAGACAGTTCAGTGATTTGTCCACATTTCCACCTATTCTGTTCTCTTCCTACTGAATAGTAATAATGAGGTTGTGGGTTTTCAACAACAAAACAAAGAAATATTCACAGAAATATTTCTCAATAGAGAAAAATTCATCAGTGCTACAGGACCCCGAGGAAGCTGCAAATGCAAGTTCAAGCTCAAGTTGCAATTTAGGAAAATAATTCCAAGAAAGTCAATTTTCTTGTCATTCAAGCACAACAGAGCTTACAAGCTGCTTCCACAATCACTGTGCTCAGAGGTGTTTTGAGATCCAGAAATGGATCAGTCCTCCCTTCCCCAGTCACAGTTTAGTTTGCAAACGCAGGCTCAGGTAAAGCAGTGGCAGCCTCAGTGATTTCAGTGCAGAGCTTTGCTGAGCTCTGCCTCCCTCATTTCAGTATTAGAGCCATCAGCTTGTAGCAATAGAGGCTTACGAAGAAGCCCAGTTCTTTGCTCACCCCATGAGGACAGCAGCTCTCCCCAAACAAAATCAATTATATGATTTTTAAACCAGCAGCTCAGTACCTGCAATGTCACGGTTACTATGGCAGCTATGCCAGGTTTGTGTGCAAAGAGAGATATTAAATAGCAGTGAGCATTATGAACAGAAAGGAACTGAAAGTCAGTACAACTTCAAAACTTCAGAATCCTATCAAAATGAATGTCTACAAGTAATAAAATGCATCTATAGCTTTTGTCATTTTAAAAAAATGCATTGAGAGACCTAATTGTTTCCTCGCTCACAAAACAAAACATTAATACCACCCTCTCTGGGGAAATAATTGGCTAATTCTGCATGGAGAAGAAAGGAGGCAGAGGTGAGATCTGCAGAAAAGACTGTGTATTCTGTGACAAACAAGTGGCATCTAAATAAAAGTAAAGGCACAGAATGCAATCACTGGTGCATGGATAGATGCATAGTATGTGTCATATACACCTGTGTGTGTGCGTCTGTGTGCAAAGCAACAAATATAACTTGAAAAGGCTTTTGCCTAATACTCATCTATGTTTTCTGACTGAAAAAAGGATCAGAATCATATCTCCAAACCTTACCTAATGTATTTTTTTCTTTTGGACTTGTTTATTACTCAGCTTCAAAACCATTGAAAAAATACATTATCTTGTAGCATTCAGAACAAGCAAGTGAATCTGGAAGAGGCACTGAAATTGAGTCTATCTATCCATTGAGTTTGTCCTTCCTTAAAGACTCGCAGGACCACCCGCTGCCTTACAATGTCTAGGTAATAAGCATTGTGCAACCGAGGTGTAGGATGCTGCCAATACCACTCAGTTAACATATCTCAGCATTTGTGAAACTTCAGAAAGCACATTTTGACTGTTTTTTCCTCCCTTCAACCAAAATACTCATATTGAGCTGTGCCATACTTGGAGTATATTCTCAATACACTAATTTGCACTTTGAAGCCAGAAAATAAATGGCACACTAAGTAGCACTTTTATTTGTTTCATTAATGTAAAACAAGTCACACAGAGAAAACATATTATTCTCAGTCTATCCTCATGGGAATGTGTGGAGCAAAATGGGCAAATCTGGCCTCCTCTTTTCATTATTTACAGCTGAGAGTAAATCTGACTCTCTCTATTTTCCAAATTCATGGCCTGCTGTAGTGTTTTTTAGATGTAGTGTCCTGTGCTGGCATTTCAAACGCTGTATGTGTTTCAGAAGAGAATGCCAGAAAATTGATTGTGTTTTTAAAAAATCCACATTCTGCTGCCGTATTTCCATACGTAATGTACTCTGTGTGTCTAAAATGTGTACAGCCATTCTGCATGACTGATACCAGAAACACTATAAAACAATCTGGGTAAACTCTGGGGGGAGGAAGAGCAGGAATTCTCCCCCCAGTAATATTGGACACAGGTACAAACCAGCACAAACAGAACATACTCAAATACCAAAACACAACTCACAGTCCACTGCCTCCCCAAAGCTCTGAGCGACAGTAGGCTTCATGACAAACAGGTCATTCATATGCCATCTGATGTCATGCAAAAACATAATCTGATTTCTAACTGCAGTCTTCTGCTCACAGGACTAGGAACCAATGCACGCCCGTTTCTGAATCTGCCCCTCTATGTGGAAGCACAGGTGGCTGCTGTTACCCCTAACGTGATCACCTTTTGTTTCTCCTCCCACTTAACAGACTTTATTTTATTTTGGTGCGGTCCACATGAATGCAGTGTCTAGGACAGATGTGCTACCTTTTATAGTGTTGCTGTAGAACTCTTTAGCTGTAAACCCTTAATTTGCAGCTGGAACTCTAATAAACAGTACATAGTGTTTCAATAGCCTTCTGCTTATATGTTTGAAGATTCGAAACTGAATGGTGAGGTGGCCAAGGCGGCGCTGGCAAACGAAGACTGTCCCCACATAGACCAGGCTATTACGCCTGATGAGGGCCTGCCCTTTACCCGCTCTGGCACTCGGGAGAGATATGGACCCTGCTTCCTCTTATCAACCGGGGAATATCCCTGCCCGCCTGATGGAGGAATAAGAAAGGGTATGTAGCTGGGGTCCTGGAACCACGTAGTTAGCAACCGTTTGAAATAAATAAGAGAAAAGTCAGCTGTAGCTGTAGCACGCAATAGTGCGCTTGCTGTATAGATGCACGTTTGGGCTGGAAACCACCACCTGATGTCTGCATTTGGAGTTTCTAACCTATTTCTTTCAGAAAGAAAAACCTGAGGAGCTGTAACTACCCCAATGCAGCTATGCTAGGCAGCCAAGTCTTCCACCCCAGCTGGTGCAGTAACTTTAGTGGAGGATGGTCTACAATGTCCTTAAATTAGATCATCCCCCAAGGAGAGGCCAATTAACATTTCATAGCGATGAAGTTTTGCCACTTGGAAAGCTCACAGATCTTACCAGATTCTAAGGAGCACAGACTTGGAGGTGGCAGACAGAAAAGACGAAACAACAAAAGCAAAACATCCTCAAGAAATAGGAAATTATTATATGGCTACCTTAAGAGAGAACTAAAACAAATTATTTGGATGTCATAGCTGTTTAGTTCAACAGAGAAAGAGAAGCATATGAGAACATCTGTTAGCACAGGTGTCTTACAATTGGAAAATAATCCATCTAAAATCACTTTCCTTTCATAAATAAACCATTACCAGTTAGTTTCTCAGGCTTCTGACAGCTACAGATCTCTCAGAAGTAACTGCATTTTAGCTCACTAATGGTCAGAATAATCTATTTAGTAATAGAAGTCAAATCAAAAAAGAAAATTTCCCTTCTTAAAATAGGCCGTTTTGTTCAAATAATTTAATGTGAGGAAACCATGCAACCAAAAATTAGAGTTACATATATATGCATCAAAGTTGATAAGGAATGGGAAAATTGGAAAAGAAATTTCTCTGTTCAAATCAGTGTTTATCACTGGTGCACTGTATATAGTATATGATATAGTCAATATTTTAAAACTGCAAAGATTGTATGCTGTAACCATACACTGAGTATGGAGTATAGAATTATCATGTGCCATTGTATGATGGGCAATAGTTATAGTAAATGCCTGTTATAGATAGTGTATGTATTTATAAGTTTTAAAGCTTATCATCAACAAAGATATAGTTGGACCACAAGACTTTCATATGAAAGTATATCCTCTAAAATTTACCTTTGTAGCAAAGTGTTTTACTTGATTCTGTATTGGATAAGCATTGGCCACATTCATTCAGCCTGGGCGAGTTCGGGTGGTTCCAGTGGATCAGGGGAACACTCCAAATGGCACATCCTTTCGGATGGGGAATGTATGGTTTTCACGATGCACTGCAACCGCCTCTCGTTACTGAATGAAACAGAGGCTGGTTGGCTAAAGAGTCATATATGTCAGCATATTGTTGGCCTGTTTGAAACACGTTGAGAGCATCTTAATTGTTGTTCCAACAGAAAATCATCCATAGTTCGTGCAACTCTCTGTACACTTGCTGAGCTGTTTACATGCATGTCTTAAAGAGAATGGGGGGAGGGAGGGAGGGAAACCAAATGCATGCAATTTTGTTTTGTTGGGTTTTTTCCTTTTCCTTTTAAAGTGCTGTGAACAAAGGAGTAGTATCTCTATAGCAACACAATAAATTCTATGGATTGTGCTGCCTTTTCCCCCTCCTGCCCCCAAAGATACCAGAAATCTTTATTTTGCTTGAGGTCAAAATGCATGAAGTGGAAGGGAGAGGTATGCGTGAGTGTATGACAGACACAGAAAATCTCTCCCACTGACTCTTTTTCTTTTTAGGGTACAACCATGTTGCTGCCTGTAGGATCAGTTACGTAGCCTGACCATCCTTGAGAAACGCTGTTTTGGGGAGGGGGGGTGGTTATATATATTTTATTATTTTTTTAAAAACTTGTTCTGTACTTCAATGGCCGAGTCATGTTGCAAGCGATACTACTCTCGGCATGTCCATGCATGCAGATGGTATTGAACTGGCTACAATGTTGACCTCATTCTTAGTCCATTCTGTCATTGATCCAATGCTGTACTTTGCATTTTTCTTTTAAATGAAGGTTACGAAATGTCACGGAGCCTTAACAGCATAGCTGGCATAAGTGGAAAAGCGATAGGATTATCCTCAGTGTCTGCGCCCTACAGCTCTCCTAGTCCAGTGAGACGTTCTTGGTCTCCCATCCCATCTATTTTGTAGCATGGATCAGTAGCAGAGAATGGTCTAAAAAGCTTTATTTTCAATTAGCCTATGCTATGTTGCATATAATCCAGGTGACTAAGTCTGAAGATGCAATGTCTCACAGTAGCACCTGCTGGAAATGGTGTTACTCCTGATGCTAGGTGACAACACTCCTAAATAGCACTCAGATGACAATAGGCAGGCATTTTCATAGAACTGGTGGGCCATACACGCTGCATGGTATCAGTACATAGAATGAAGGGTAGATGCACCAGATAGTTTTCTTCCTGGTGCATCCTGCTAGTTTATGCTTATTTTAGCTAATGGTGGATCTACTGGCTCTGTATGGAATGGGTTAGGCATTTAGTAAATGCTGAAACATACCAACGATGGAAGATTTTGCTTTTCTCAGGATATTTTTGAGCCATAGGAACCCTGCAGGAGTTTGAGCGCACAAGCACAGTAGGATGAAACGTTGCATGGGCACCTATTTTAAGCTGAAAGCAATACTCAGACACACTGTAGAGAGGTCTCAGTCTGGCTGACTGCATGGGAAAAAAAAAAATCCTGTTGAAGAAGATTATGGCTGCCTCTGCATGTAGCTATTTCACCTTTTCCTCCTTCCTTTAACACTAAGATGGCGAGCTTGATGTGAAAAGCGCAGGGAAGAAGCTCAAGTACTGATTGTATTCTTTACATGCAGATCTTTGCAAAGAAAGTCCAGTCATTGCTAAATATATGCCAACAGAGGCAGTCAGAGTGACCTGACAAGGCAAGATGGAGATGAACATTGATGGCTAATAAGCATCTGTGTGGAACTGTGCAGGCATAGAAGACCTTCTCATTTGGACAAAGTTAACTCGCTCCATGCAGGTTTTATGGATGATTCTTCGTGGTTTTGGAGTTGTACTAGAGATGCAGGCTTTTTCTACGGCCAAAATGTAACAAAACTGTAGAAGATCCTTTTTTTTTTTTTTTAAATCTATTTTTTTGTTCCATAGCATGAATTGCATGAAGAAAAAAAAAAAAAAAAAACCAAAAAAAAAAAAACAACAAAAAAAAAAAACCTACCCCCAAAAAAACCTACAACAAAACTCAAGAAATACTGCAAATGTATGATTAAGGAGAAAGAAAAAAAAAAAAAAAGCAAAGTTATATATTTTCTTTCAAAGCTCTTTACTTTTACATACATTGTTGTAGCCAAAATGTAAAACATTATAAAACTGTACATTTCTTTGCTATGGATAGCTTCTTTTTGTATACAAGATACAGAGTAATGGTTTTAAAAAGTGCAATCAGGCAGTCATCGGTCATATTGACCACGCCTTCACAGTTCATCACACCAACATGGAAATCAAGAACATTTAATCCAGCTAGAAGTGTATAAAAATAAGAACAACTTTTTCCTGTCTGTTTTTGTTGGCATGCTTGTGACACATGGGACCTTCCTTCGGACCTGACAGTAACAGCTGGCTAATTTTCCAGCTCTGGTTATGTTGTATTTTATTGATGTATAGATCCAACGTAAAGACCCTTCATAAATTGTTCATATTAAGTAATCAGTATGAATTTTAAACAAAACACGTGTTATTTTAAAACTGGGACTTATAGTACAAAATCAGGAGAATACTCAAGTATAAACGGTCTCAAAGTTTAAGAAACAAGACAACAGCATTGTATGCAATTTAGTACTGAGTAAAATGCATGCACAATGTTATGCAAAACAATTCTAGCATGAAATAAATTTTGTATCATGGTTTCAGTGCCTGCTGTATAGTGTAAAGGGGAATCCTTTTCTGAAGCGATCAGGGGTTTCCAGAGACTTGCTTCTAAAATCTTGAATAAATACAGTGTTCTCAACAGAAATGTAGGAGAAAAGCTTGGTATTGCTTTGGTTCTACAATGCTAATTTTGGTTAGTAGATAATAAATGAAGCCTGCAAACACTTGATACAACTGATGTCTAAAGAACTCTCACCATTAGTAATTTTATGACGGAAGATTAAAACCCCGATATTTATCTAGGTATCTTCCTTTTCCCTCCCCAACAATAATAAAAGTTTGTCTTTTTAGCTGACTAAATGAATTCAGTTTTTCTTACTTCTTTGGGACCCGCCCTTCACTTGTTCTTCACTGAGCCACAGCAGTCCACCTGATACGAAACTCTGACAGAAATCCAGACATCCAAGTTGCACTTTATTTGCCACACAAAACATGCAGCACTAAGAACTGAGAAACATGGTGTGATTAAATTTCACTTTAGATGCTACAAACAACAACTATGGACTATGTATCAACAGCATTCTAGTTGCTTGAGCATTTTTGTTAAAGTACTTTTATAAGGAAGGATACACCTTTATCCTCATGTATGAAACTTCAAAAGAGCTGGCAACCTTCTAGACAAGCTATGGCATTTGCGACTGCTGCTGACAATGGAAATGTAAGGGAACTGTATCCCTATGGTATGGAGGAAGCAGAGATTAAATCATAAAAAACAGAAGAAACACTCATGGCTCTGGTAAGTGCTAAGTTATAAACAAAAAAAACCAACTACAGCTGGACCTTGTCTTCACAAAACTCTACTCCAAAAGGAAAAATCAAGGAAAACCTCAAGCTGTGTTTTAGGAATAGGAGGCAAGCTGATAATCTGAATTTGTACGTAATTAGAAGACTCCTTTGTAGTCCTCAATGTAGTATTATGTACTTGATTTCTACCTGAGTTAACTATCCTTGTTCCCCGAGAGCTATTTTTCTCCCACTGTTTCTGTGCTGTTATTTTCAGCTGATAAATGGGCAATTTCTTACCTCCAGAGGTAAAAGCAGGGTTAATTCAGGGTCTGAAAGTTGGCTAATGAACAACTCTTCCTCTTGTAATGTACTGAGAATCAAGAAATAGATTTATCTGCCCCTTTTTTTCATTTAACACTAACTCAAGGGCCCAGCATGAAGGCCGTTCAAATTCCCTGTTCCCAAAAGCAATACTAACAATTCAGCCATGCAAACCCTACATTGATCTTCCCCTTCCACTGTGCTTTGCATATATATATATATATGAACCTTTGCTGACAGGCTGGGGACACATACCTATTCTGTGCTACTCTTTACACCTACTAGTCCCCTTTTCAGTTAGGTACTTCTCTGAGCTTATTCTGATTTGAGGTAACTGTGTCTTTTGGGTGACTTCTATAAATCCTTCAGAAACAGATCAGCTCTTCCCATTCACCACCCTTCAGGAGGTGCTCTAAAGCTTAATGTCTGTCTGACCCCAGAGTTCCCTTGCACCCAGTGACAGCTCTGACAATACAGCGAAAGAGTGTGACAACTGGAAAATTTCAGGGGCTGTTGCACTGAATCCTGGCACTGAATCCTTAGAGAAATTCACCACATCACGCCAGCTGACTTACATTTAAGGAGCTTTTGCTGGGGTATTACAATTAAAATATTAATGCCTTCAAGCCTCCTCAATTCCACAGCAGGAGGTATATATCTTGATCAAAGCATGAAAACCATGCACATGGCTAGATTCTGACCTCATCTTGCAATAATGCCACCAACTACTTCTGACTTCACACCACCATACCAGCAGAAGCACGTTCTGCGGTTCACTTACACTTTGCCTGTTTCCTGCTGGAAATGAACATCTGAGTTTCTTCTTCTGCAAACACCTTTCGGCAATGGACCCCTGGCTACAGCACCTGATGCTGGTTCTTCATCTGAACCCACTGGCAATTAATGGTTTCCTACTTGCTAACATTAGAGGCACACTTCAACCACACCTTGTATACATACAGCTTTCCCTCTGACTGCATGAAGGTACTCACGTTTTTTCTGGACCAATCTGATGTGCTTCCACAACTACAATTTCAGACAGTAAGGATATGAGAAGTGGTTTTTGTTCTCTCATTCCAACTAAAAAAAAAAATCTAGCTAATACTGCTGTGATAACAGTCAAGCTCAACAGTCATTAATCATTAAAGTGATTTTTCACATAAATTGCCTTCCTTCTCTTTGAAGTTTCAAGGCCAAAAGAGAAAATACATCACTGAAACAAATGGCTGCTAGGACAAATGAGCAGACTGAAATACAGAAGAGAGCAAGCAGGTCTAAGGCAAGGGCATTCAGAAAGGAACTGAGCACAGAGCTGCTTACAAAAAAAAATCCTGATGAAAAAACAAGTGCAGTTATTACCCTGACACTTTGCATATCCTTTTAATAGTTTCAAAACAAGGCAGCCTACCTCTCTGCTTTCCATATATATCCTGGAAGTAATTCTGTCTTTGAGCTCATACACAAAATAACTTCACTTCATGAAAATGCGCTTAAATTTTGCAGATTATTTTCAAGTCACTTATTTGAATTTGGGCATAAAATACCTGTCTGTTCAGAAGTCCCAAAGAATCTGCATTCATCTAGGACTGTGGGTGCCACATTTCTCTCTTTGGGGAATACAAATGCTTATTTTCAATCAAGAACAATATGGGAATTAAAATCAAACTTCAAATTAGAAAATAGATCCAAAACTATACTTCTTGACTTTCTTTCCTTATCTGACAAGCAAATGCTTTAAAACTAAGCACATTCATCTGCCTCCATGGAAAGATATATTCCCTGGTTCAGGCTAAGAAAGCTGGGTTTTCAACCCTCAGCATTCACTTGAGCCTTTAAAAAACTTTATGCAAGTACATAGGTCCAGACATCTTCAGGTACCAAATATTAAGAGCATGTGTTCTATGGCTTCCATTGATTTCTCTACTGCCCATCAAGCACAGCTTAGAGATTCTTTAGTCAGCAAAAGACAAAGTATTGCAGTTGCTTTAGCTCAGGTACCACTCTAGGGTGCCTGCATAGCTTCTGGACCCAAAGGGCTTAGCAGGGACAACACAGCCTATGCAAAGGCTGCTGACCATGTGTCACATCAGACATGTGGATTGAGTCCAAGCAAATAAGCTCAGTAGGAGCCATGCTTTGCGGTGGTAACACCAGTGCAAGTAGGTGACTGGAGAAGAGGCATCAGTAGGACAAAAGGTAGGAAACAAAAGGACACAGGATGGATCTGGAAAATGGGTTATGCAAGTAGGAGGGAGGGGAGCATACGAGGAAACAGGAATCAGTGGTGAGGGGAAAAGAAGAGCAAAGAGGGAAGTAGTAGCAGTGATGCTTGCCTAAAAAACCATCAAGGACCATTAGCCTAGAAGGTAGAGCCTTAGCTGGAACTTAGGAGATGGAAATTCTATTCCTGGATCCACTGTGGACATGCCGGGTTACCTTGGTTGAGGCATTTTAAATTTTGTGCCTCAGCTTCTGTTTCTGTGACATTACTGTCTTTTGAAATTGTTCTGAGGTCAAAAGAAGAAAAGTATTTAAGTAGGAACAATCATTAAAATCTATCAACTTTGAATTAAGGCTTCAAAGGAAAGAAGCATCTCTCCATTACTTAAAAGACACCATATTTCGTTGTCTGCAGAAGAGTACAATACCCCATAGGAATCCCTTTTCTTTTGTACTTTAAAACAGAGGATTATTATGGAAAATGATTAAGCACCCACACAGTTAAAATGACAGAGCATCTTCGTTACTGATTGGCAACTCCTCTACTGCCCTAAATTTAGGTACTGCGTCTTCATGCACTCAAATCAATAAAAACAAAACACAAGCTAAACTCATTTGACATTTGCAGCAAAAATAAAAAAATTGTGTTCAGAACATGAAAAACTTCCCAATTCTTGGCTCCACTTACATATATATATGTATATAAATTATGTAAAAACACAGAGTCTTACAGCAGAATGTTCGCAAACACTTATAAGATTATCATCATCAGGGAATACTGGAATCATATTGAATTGAAATCCTGCAATTTCCACTGACAAAGTCTTGATCCCAAACCTTGCAGACAGAACTTCCCCAAGATTGCATTGTATCTGAATAACAAAGTGGTCCATAGGCAAAGTAACCTGGAAATTGATGAGAAAAGTGAAAATGAACTCAGAGGCTAGCCAACAGAAGAATGGGACTTACACTCAACCCCTTCCAACTTGCAAAGGCGAGTCTCAAAATAATTCCAAACCTGGCATGTAAGAAAATAAAAACACCTGAGGAAGTTTTGCAAAATAAGCATCACCTCTGAATTTTCTCATTCCCACAGCCAGCTTTTATTCAGGAATAATTATTTCGTTGCTCTTGTTTCTAATCAAGCTGAAAAAAGTGCTCTCCCAATACTCTAGATTTATGCTTCCGCACTCTTTCACAAGGTAACACGTGGCTCATCCAGGTCATGACTCAACGACAGAGACCATTTTCATCGCTGAGTATTTTCAGTCACAAATTCTCTTTCCATGTTCTACTGATGAGTAAAAGCTGCCTGTAAAAACAGGTGAATGCAGAGACAACTGATGGATGAATGTGAATGAAATGCACAAACAGCTGAAGAATGTGCCTTACTTCACTTCCTTCAACCTCTAAACGGGTTGCAAAATAGCAATGGCTTTACACATACAGTTTCTCCATAATTTCAAAGGCACATATGGTAAACACCTTCCTTTACAGTTATTCTTTTGGACATTCATCCAACAGGCAGCCACTTCCATAAAGCAAAGCATTTTAATTCAAGGCTACTAAATCATTCTTTCTAACATGGAGCAAAACATCCAAGACCAGCATTTATCAGGAATTAAGAATAGCACAAAAGCTAAAAGAACAAAGCAGGTACTACCTCCTTTTTTTGCACATAAATCAAGATACTGGTATCTCAGAGGTTCAAATTCCAATTACTTTTGTGGCAGCTAGAGTTTTCAACAAATTCAGTGTAAGCTCCACTTTTCTACTGTGCACATATTCAAGTGCAATCAAAACCACACAAGATGATTCCCTACCACAGACTGCATCCACTCCCAGACTTTGGGAAGCAAGACTTACATTTTCTGCCTAAGTATTATTTTCTTTTTCCCTTTACATAACTCTCAGCTGCTCTGAACTAAAAGCTGATAGTAAATACCCAAAGCATGACTCAAATACTGATGAAAAATTCTAGAGTCTTTTTTAAAGAAAATTACTAGGTAAAAGAAAAAGCACAAGACTTTCCATATGCTGTGAAAATATCAAAATCCCTAAGAGAACCCAAGGGGAGTTTTTGTGAAAACAAAACATTGCAATTTCAGCAACAAAGATCTGTCATCATCTTGATTTCTAATACAGGGGAAAAGGAAGTAGAAGTCCCAGAATTAGTTAAGGATTAGTTAATCCAACTAAACCAGTTAGATTAACTAATTAGTTAATCCAGTTTGGACTGGATCCAGAGTTCAAGGAATTTAATGGAAAAAAAAGTTAAGTATTTGACTAAGTGCTGGAATAGGTCACAGGCCTGATCTTAAGATTTCTGAGACTGGAAGGTAGGGACAGATGTTGCTGTTCCAGCTGAAGAGAACTGGAAATTTCAAGATGTGCTACGAATGAGAAAGAAAACTCACTGCAGGTTAATAATTCATTATTATTAATAAACAGTGGAACAGGGGGAACAATGACATCCAAGAAATAGAACAACTTGTCCCCCATTTCACTCCCACCATACCAGCAGGCTAGAATGTTGCTACACCTGTGTGATTATTCCATCTTCAAGACCTATATCTTGAATCTGACTTCTACCTTTGCCCTCTTTTCCCCCCATTTTTTAGTCAACTCTGTCAGGCTTTCTACTGTCATTTATTTAAATGTCTTTCCATGGTCACCTGTACATTCAAACTGATCTCTCTTGTCTGTTTTCCATCCTCAAGTCTTATGACTCAAAAAATGTCACATAAAGCAAAATCAAATCATATTCTTCCCCTCCTGCTCAATTCCTCTAACCTTAGCCATGTACCTGAGCAAAACCTTTTGTCACTCAAGCAGATGTGACCTTTATGGCAGGCGACAAGAACTAGCTAGCCACTAACAGGACAGACAACTTGCAGTCAGAGGAGGAAAGCTAATGTCATATAAGAAATGGTGACTGGGCAAATGGGAAGAAAAGCAGGACTGCAATTTTTCTTGCAAATGAACACACTTCAAATTCAGGGTCCAGCTATTTAAGCAGAAAACCATCAAGTCACTCAGGTATGCCATATGAAGTCAAACAATACCAGTGACTGCCAAGCAGCTTAAACAATTCCTCTGAGAGACAAAAACTTCTGATACAAGACACACATCTTCCCGCCAACATTCTTCAAATGCAACAGGAGTGTCTTGCACAGGTGCACATGAAGGTTGCACAAGTGACAACTGCAGATCTGCTAAACTTCAAACAACAGGAGTACAAACAACAGCCTCCTTCTCCCCCTCCACCCAAGAGAGTGAGAGCTCTCTCCACTGAAGGTCAACAATTCACAACTTAGCATCACTGAAGGTCAACAATTCACAACTTAGCATCACAGCTGGAGAACAAGTTCACCTTTTCTCCTTCATGAATGTCAGCTCATTGGCAGTTTTGGTTATTTTCAGAAAATGCAAGTGGAGAGCAGCTGCACAGACACTTGCTTACCTTGTTCCAGTGGTATATATTACAAACCCTGTCAGTTTATTTGCAGCTGAATGTGAATGCAGAATTCCTACATAAACGGCATTCTTAGTTTAGCACTGAAGACCTGCATTCACTGCAAAAGCACTGGCATAGCACACTGGCTCTACATTTTGCCTGGCAGAGACAGACCTCCATCAGGATATCAAAAGGCAACATCACTAAGCTCTGGACATCAACAAGGAAGGGGATTTCTTTACTTGATTAGAAGCATTCCAACATCTACTCCATGCCTTACAGTAGAAAGCCTTAGCTGATTTTGTACAATGCCTTATTCTGCAAACAAGGCATACTGACATAACTGGGCATTTAGTTCTGAATGAATGAGCAACAACTTGATTTTAATATTCAACAATGTACCATCTACAATGAATTAGTATTCACTCTTTACACTACAGCAGCATCTAGAAGTCCTGTCTGATGACAAAGCATTCCACATGTCAAGCTCTCAAGTTATATCATTACTTCTTAAAGTTTTCAATTTATATAGGCAAGACAAAGGAGAGAAAATGCAGTTCTCAACCTTTCAGAGATGAAGATCAGATGCAGACATGAAACACAAGATCAGGACCAGGAAAACCAAAGTATTCCTTTCCTCCTACTTATCACCCCAAATCACTCTTTGCTCTTCCAAAAGTGTGCCTGTGTTACAGATGTGAAAAAGCGAACACTTCGAATAACCAAGTTATATTTATTTGTTGAGTAATTTGCTGGATTCCTTTGAAATGGACTGCAGCAATAGCATGCACAGTCAAAATACACTCAGTACAGCAACCCCTGTGTTACAGGTCACACACAGTAGCTGTGACTAATCAAGGAACAGAATTATTTAGAGGGAATGATTACTGAAACAAGAGAACATGTTTATTCGGTATATATTGGAGGAAATCAAAGGTAGAACTCTCAGACAGAACCACCCAAGAAAAAGCATAAGAAATTGTTCAGTACATGTAACAGAGACTCTATTGTACCTAGTGAATGACATTGAGGAAAGTCAATAACTAGCAGCTTAGACAAGCACAAAAGGTCACAGCCTGGAGCAGTATATTGCAATGGAGAACCACAACCAGCACATGGATTAAAAACAATAAACCACTTTAAAATCTTAATTCTGTACTTTTTGCAGAGAATCCATTTCATTATTGTTACAGATTCTTTCAATATCTGTAATAAAGTCATAATCAGCTCCACAGTCAGTTCAAGTTTCTCATCCATTGAATAGAAAACGAATACGCCTTTGAAAATTAGGCCATGAACTATAACTGCTGTAAAACCAAGGGGGGGGGTGAAACCCTTGCAGCCCATATTCCCACTTTAATTCCTTCCCCGTCATGTGTTAGCTGACACATCATTAGAAAGTATCTTATATCCTCAGAGCCCTTCTCTGAATATTTTGTAATTCTGTAAGGCTTCTTCCCTGGCAAGCCTGCTTTAAAAATTAAACCACTGTTTAGCAACAGCAGGTCTCATTAAAAGGTGCATTTACTACACAGTAGTATTCTCTATATTTAGCACTTGAAATACATCAAATACCACAGCAAATGTAACTATCGTGGGTGGTAAACATCTAGTTTAATGGCATTCACTGTATCTGTGTGAAAACCAGTTTTATAAATAGCTTCCAAAACTCTGCTCAACATAAGCAGCTAGTAATATCTGAAGATAATTCACACATTTTCATTTCTCCTATCAAAGCAAGTGTTAGGCCTACATTTTCTGCAAAGCACTCACCTGGGATAAGTACTGCGGGCATGCTCTGAACAGTAACTCAGCTGGGCTGCAAAAGTCAGAACTAACCTGAAATTATCAGGAGCATTCTGGTCTGTGTTCTAGTCTGGGAAACTTGTAAAAACTTTCTGGTTAGACTTTGATGTCTTCCTATTCAAAAGCAGCTGGAAACGCAGGAGCTATGTTGGATCAAACTGTCCTCAACAGCTATGGCAGACTTATGCCCTTTGACAGGAACTTTTCTATTGTTTCCAAGAACTGTTAGAAATGTTTACTCCCTAAGAAGTAACTTCAGAAACTTCAGGTTTGGTTTGCAAGTTAATGATAACTAACGCAGATCTGCATCCCTATAAATTTATAATAAATTGATGTCAGGCACAGAACATAATTCCTCAGAAATATTGCTCCTTTCACACTTTAATCAAGATACAGCTAGTTCAGAAGGGCCTCTTTCTCCCCTTCTGCCAGCCTTTTAAACTGTATCTCCCTTTTCAGTTTTTAAATCCTAGTCGTCTGCTTAAAATGTCTGTATGCGTATATTTATGGTCACTGGCATTTCTCTGTGATACAGGCTGCGTTTCTGAGGTGCTGACAAATCCAGTAGAAGTTGGCAGGTGCAACACAAACTCATTGTGACATTAAGATGTAATAATAAAAGACCAGAAGGGGCCATATGCCTCCACCTTCTCAGACCATTTCCTCAGACTGAATTTATACACCAATAATAAGCGATTAAGCAGCTTCCTCAAAGACTTCTCAGAAGAACAAGAAGTAGTCATTCTTTCTTTGGTGGTATTGCATCAAGGCAAAATGTTTGTCATTCTACCTGTGGGTAAGAAGGTAAATTCCTGTGAAAAGGACCCGCGAAACCATTTTTAACCAGTACAGTTTTATATGCATACTCGTTCCTTCTAGTCTTAGAAAAAACTTTTGCAGTTCCCAACTATTGTGTTCATAACGGGCAATCCTCTTGTAGTGCTTCTGAGCTACATAATCCAAAGATGTCCATCCACGTCCATGACAGTATGATTTCAGGCGTGCTGAGTCTAATGTGGAGTTTGACAAAGGGCCATGGAGTGTCCTGCCCCACATCCAATTAAGATCTGCTTTGCATAACCAAGAGCTTTGATTGGCTTTGGGACATGAACATTTGCTTCTGTGCCATCACCACACATCCCATGTTCGTTCCATCCCCAAGAGAAGCACTGGCCACCTAAAAAGAGGATACAAAATACAGAATAAAGGCCACAGAAACACAACAGCTTTGGTTGGTTTTGGGGAGCAGATTTTTCAATTCATCTTCTAATTAGTTTGTAAGCAATTCTGCTAAGGTGGGAAAAAAGTTCTCTTGAAAATGGACAGAAACCCAGATGAATTATTCTCTATCTTGTTACATATTGTGAAGAACATGAAATTAAAATAACAAATACATTTGAAAATCACTCAGTAAATACATGGTTCAATATTGATAGAGAGCCCACAAAATCTCTATGCATTTTAAGGACCTACCCTGAAATGATGTGGAATCCCTGTCTTTAAAGTTCTCCCTAGCAAGCAAAACTAACACGAACCAAGCCGAGGGACTTAATCTCTCACAGCATGATCTGTAGGACTGGGGAACTGGAGTCACAGAGCAGCCAAATTACATTTCATACCTACTTTCAAGTTCACATCTTACCTTTTCCTGTTAAATATATGTCTGCAACAACTTGCCTTACTCTTAATCATCCTACCTCTTATTCTTGCTTTGACATCATTTCACTGCTTTTATTACCCTTATTTTCCCTCATTATTATTTATTTTTGTAACATCAACTCTTTTATATCCCAAATCATGATCCATGTATTATTATTTCTACATAGTACTCTTTCTTGAAGCACAGTATGCAAATTTTGTTCTATAAACGGCTGGCAAAAAAAATCCACCAAAACGCCCTCTTATCCTGAACTACAGATCATACTTCCTCTCTATTTCTTTTCTTTATTTGGCTGTCACAGACTGTGCCTGTGAATTTGTAATAAAAAAGAAAGCCATCCTGCAATATAATCATGTTTCTGATGCTACTGTTATTTTTGAAAAGCAGCAGGTATTAACAGCATGAAGTACCATTCCAAATAATGAGAAGAAAAGTGCCAAAATTCAAAGTCCAATCTCAGTCATAACTCTAAAATAATTTTACTTTCCCAAAGTCAAAACCAAATTATTGAAAAGCTAGCAGGGCCATCTTTCTCTCTTGCAAATTCAGTAATATTTAATTATTGTCGGTTTTCTTTACATGTTAGTATAGAATCATAGAATAGTTAGGGTTGGAAAGGACCTTAAGATCATCTAGTTCCAATCCCCCTGCCATGGGCAGTATATTAAAGTTCTCCTCCTCTGTAATTAAGTGTAAACATTACTGAAGTTAGATGTAATTAAACAATGTCCTTTAATTTTCTTGACAATCTTTAAGGCAATGGAACACAATAAAACACCACTAGGACAACATGGTAAGCTAGATACATCTCACTTAATACAGCAGCTCCATTATTCTTGTCTCAGATGGCACCAGCTTCTCTTATGACTATGCATGCACAATACTGACAGCCCCACTTAAATCATAAATGTACATACATGTGCTGCAGAAAGGTAACAAAAAGTAAACGTGCAACATATTTCATCTAAGTGTCAACAGAATGAACATCTAAAAGGTTAACCGCATTTTTTTTTTAAGGTTCCAGGTAAAAAAAACTATGTAAATATTAACAAGCAGGAAGAAAACATCACAAGCTGAGAGTAGACATATCACAGAACATATATGCATGTTTGTATGGAGAATCACTGCATATGACTTAAGGATTTCTCTCCACTCCTCCCGGGTCCTGCCCCATCAGGACGAGTGAGAGGAAACCAGAAAGCTTTGGTCACCTTGAGTTACAAACTGTTCATTAGAACATTAATGGCACAATAAATATTCAAAGCAGCAGTGCAGTAGGAGATTAACCTCTCAAAGTGATAAATATCTTTTGAAAAAACGTCAAAGAAAAATTTACAAGCTAGGAAGCCCCCAAGCAAGAACATCTTCCCTAAATTAAGGATCACTGAGTCTTTTTCAGCCTTTATTTCTCCAAACATGTAGAAAGGCCACCAAATAGAATATTCTACATGACTGCAGTGATCTCCAAGGTTACTGAAATGAAGAGTGAAAACTGGCAATAGAAAAACAGAGAGTAACTAAGATTTATGAATGGTCTTATACAAAAATGCCTCATACATAGATGGACAGCCAGTCAGAAATGTGTAGGGATGAAAGGGCAGCTGAGAGATACAGAACAACAGGCCATAGAAATTATTCTCATCACCGTCAAGTCATAAGGCAGGCACGCTAAAAGGCAGAGAATTATTCTTGTGAAAGCAAAATGTATACAATACGACACCTGGCTGTAGGTGATTTAGAGGAAGGTTTGTACATAGAAGAAGAGAGATGCTAGATTTGTGTCAGGGAAAAGAGAATTTGCAGAAAACACATAGAGTTTGTAATAACATATTAACAAAGCTTTGAGGAGGCCTGGGCAAAATGACTGCAAGTGCCACTGGCCTGGACAGAACAAGCAGCTGTGTGAATCACTGGCACAGAAGTTGAAGTTAATGAAGATTCAAGATAATGAAGCACTTACTAAAGAAAAAAAAAAAGAAAAAAAAAAAACAAAACAAAACCAAACAAACAAAACAAATAAACAAAAAAAAAAATCCAGGAGGAATATCTGCAGAGTTAAGAGAAGTCAAAGAGGGAAGATTCAGGATGGACATGAGGATGATAGTTTTTTTCATGAGGGTGGTAAAATACTGGCACAGGCTGCCCAGAGATGTGGTGGATGCGCCATCCCTGGAGACATTCAAGGCCAGGCTAGATGTCGTTCTGGGCACAGTTGAAGGTGCCCCTGCTCATTGCAAGGGCATTAGACTAGATGACCTTTGAACATCCCTCCCAACCCAAACTATTCTAGGATTCCATGATTAAGGGGAGCTAATGGGCTCGCCTCTGGACAAAGGGCACCATTTAAATTCTTCTTCCTTCTTCCCTATTCCCACCTCACCTTTTTCCTTTTTTTTTTTCTTGTTTTCTTTTTGATTGCTTCTATTCAGTTCATTGCTGATAAAAACCTCAACACAGCCCCAACAACCTTATGTGCTTTCATGGGAAAACTCAATTTTTATGCCTGTGCCAGACCTTCCCAGGATGAAAGACTATTAGAATTATGTGTATGAATACAGCTACAAATTGCTTCTAACCAAATTTATAAAAAAAAGCATTGTATCCTGATCTCAAACAAAATTATTTGTGTTTGGCAAGGGGAGGAGGGAAAGTTGCTCCATGTCACTTTTTAAATAGAACAGTAGAATTCATCACATTCACATTTTTCCCCTTCTAAAATAGAAATACTCGAAGCACAAACAAAACCACAGAACTCAGATGCAGCGTAATCCCAAGGAAACTTCACTTGAAAAAAGTGGGGAGAAAAAAACCTTAAGAAATCTGTTGGGTTTGATCACACAAAACAAGAAGGGGCTACTGCCCTTCTTCTATTTGCAACAATTATCTCGGCTTTTTTCCAGGTAACAGAAGTGACAACTGCAATCCACAGGCTGATTAAACTGGAGAAAAGTACTTCTAGGTAAAATAAAGTTGCAACATTTGGACAGATGACAGGATTCTGAGGAAAGTGGAGGATTTGGAGTCATTCCTCATTGCCGAGTATTCTGTTCTTCAGACGTTCTTCAGTGTTAGCACATAAGATGCTCTAGGTGAGATTCACTGCACTGATCTTCAGCCACCTAAAAATCAAGCAACTTGGCTATAGATCAGTATCCTCTAGATTTCCTCAAGAGCCAATAGAGTCATCTACATCTCTCCAACAGGCAATTCATCTTATCCAAACACTGGCATCAAATCTATCTCTGGTGCCTACAAAGGGAGACCAAGTGATTGCCTTAGCCTAGGCATATCAGTTTTCAACAGCTGAAGACAGGTCATGATAAACCACATCCTTACAATTGGTCTGAAGGTAAAGCAAGAAAAACTGGAAACAAGGAAGCTACAAATAGTGGTGCAGCACAGTTTCAAACAGTCTGCTTCTAAACCAGCCTGTGCCCTGGAGTCTTATCACTGAGATCTTGTCTCTTTTCTGCTTCTCCTCTCTCACTCTTCCAAGCACAAAAACAGAAGTTGGCTTTAAAGACAATCCAAGTATCTTGAAACCAAGCTATTCATCAGGCAGCTTCAAATTTTAAGGATCCATTAAAATGTTTTAGTACAACAGCTCTACTCTATAGGCCCTTGTGCTCTCAGCAATACCCCACAATACTTCAATTTTATTTCTTTTTAACCTTAAATTAGTGCTACTGCACAGATAGTTATAGAAAAAGTTACACTAGGCAAGAGATCAGCTCAGGACAAGTCAAACAGCATCAGGGCTGGACCATGAACAAAATTCAGGTGTCTCAGCCACCCCCTTGACTATTTGAAAGCATTCAAAATCTAACAAGGAGCAATGTAATACTACACAGAACAGATTTAGATGCTGCTTCTTTCAAGGAGTTGTAAAATGCAAGTGAGTAATTTGTCTTATTTTTTCAGGATATCTGGTAATCCAGGGTGCTGTGTAAAATGAAAGAAATATCCCTCTAAACTTCAGCAGCTTGTTAGCAATGATTCTGGCATTAGTGCAAAAGATTTGCAATGTTACAATATAAGAAACAGGCTTGATACCAATTGTTTTCTGCAGAAAAACATGGAAATATATTAGTAACTGGAAGGGTATCTAAGCATTCTGCAAAATCTCATTAAAGGCAAATGTTGGTAAGTGGAATATAAGATGACATGATCCCAAGAAGTTATATGGCACCTCCAAGAGTAAAAAATAACTAAGATATTCATATAATGGCAGGTTTATTATGGAGCTGTATTTATACCCACACTTTAAGGAGCAAGCTAAGGTGCACTCCAAGCACACAATCCAACTGCAGCTGAGTTGCTCAGGACCACAGCCCTCAGATATGCGTGTCTGACTCTACAGCAAGTAAGCTGGTTAAAAATCACAGGCATTGCAGTACTAACACAATTACAACATATGTTTTCGATATGAAGTATAAAGTCATGGTGCTAAAGACATGCTGATTTCAAAGTTAGACTCCAGACCACATTCTGTCCTCACTCCACCTTTGCATCATCAATAGCTCTCTGAACCAGCAGACCTAGACCACTGAGTCCCCTCCTCAGCAGTGATTTTACATAAGTCATCATCAGATGACTTCAGGTCATACATCTGTCGTTCATCCTGGTACCTGGAAAGAATGGCATCAAACGGTTACTCATACCAATTACATGAAACCTACACAACTTGCACTTCTCTGACTTGGTGCTCTAAACTAATATCTAATGGTTTTGGGTTTGTTTTTTTTTTTTCTTTGGCTGGTTGGTTTTTTTACAGCAGAAGCACTATTGTGCTAGTCGGACCTTCTCTGTGCCTATACTTGTATATTGTGTAATACAGCAGGGACTTCAAACCAGGTCAAGGGCCGCAAGGCCAACTGTCAAAATACCCAATTACAATATACAACTAAATACTGAAGAGAGTCAGATAATCAGCTTGAGTATACAAGATGCCTAGTATGGCTTAGGGAGCCACAGTGGTATGTGGAGTACTGTAAAATAGAGCAATTAGGCTACACAACCTCCTTTGAAATTAATTTTTTTGGGGAAGTCCAATTCTCCTTCAATATCAATGTCTTTCCCACAAATGGCAAAGAGCAATACAGAGCACGTTTTATTTTTTTCTATCCTCATTTCCATAGGATCTGAATAGCTGACAGTTACAAAATGAGAAGGGGAAAGAATTATATTTATGGTAATATAAATTCCAAGTGTGCAGTGAAGGGCAAGTAGCACATCTGGCACAGCCTGAAAACTGTATATGGGAAGGGAGCAATGCAGAAGTAGGGAAAGACACCATAAGAATGGGACTTATCAAAAAGCCTGAGCAGTTTCATACAAACATGCTGTACTATTTTAAGCGTTGGACAAATAACTGAACTAATTCACTAAAGGCAATGCTATCTTGCTAACATACAATGACTATTCTCTCATAGGGCACTTCAAAGCAGGAGCTGAATGGCTCACTGCACAAATTAATATACATCTATTTAAAAGAATCATTCCATGTTACATCAAACAAGCCACTGCTCAGGCTACCATTCAAGCTAGTTGATGATGCATTTTTTTTTCCTTCGCAGTTATGCATTGCCACTTTGAAGACAAAAACATGAAGAAATTCATAAAACTGTACACTAGGATTTAAAACCATCAGACTGTAATTGAGATTTCTTGGGCCTATACACCTTTACAGTTTCTGTGGTGAAATCAAAGTCCTGTAAGATGGAGAAGTTTGCTTTGCTGTGCACACGTAGCAAAGAGAGAAATCTATTGCAAGGATTAACTGCTCACATTTCTGTTTCCACAGGGAAACAAATGGTACTTACTATGACTAAAGCTTATGGGTGCTGCACAAGGTTTCCCTTTTGGTTTAATTTAAACATGTCAATTCCTTCCCAACAGGAAAGCAACTCCAACTCAACACAGAACAAAACCTGGGCTCACGACTTTGTGCAAGACTGAACGTAACTGGTCCACTGACAATACATGAGGATTATATCATACATGAAGCAGCTGCAGTGCAGAGAGGATTAAGCATTAAAGATGCTTTTTTTTACACCTGTAGAAGACAAGAAAATCTTTAAATTTTGGTGTCTTAAGTACAGGACAAGAACACCTGACAAATTAATTAATGGAGAGATTTGTCTTGAGGCTCTGAATGTGGCACTAGTGTCTGCTCCATAAGAATATCAAGCATGGCAGAGAGTGATATTCATTCTGAACTTGTATCACTGCTTCTCTAAATGACAAGCATTAAACGTGTCACAGTGCTTTAACTTTGTATGACCAGAACTAGACAATCACAATCTTATCACAGAGCCAGAGGCTGCAGTCTCATGACCCTCTGTATGATGTGAACAGAACATACAGAAAAAACCTTATTCTAAGTGCTTAGTAAGAGGCCATCCATGCAAATAAAATGGATAAAGCAGTATGTCAAAGCACATCTAGAAGGGTGCAAGTCATTCAAGTATTCCATGGGACCATACGGCGCTATGGCCATTTGCACTCATCTATTCTGGGTATAAAGCATTACCATTTCAAATCTACACACACTTTAAACTGATGGAAATTATTATACAAAGAAAATGAAGGGACATCTGTGATTCATTCTAATGTGCAACATTACATCCAAGACCTAGAATTGAAGGCCATCTTCACTAGGAAAAGTAATAGATGATAAAATGTTCAGTGATGAACGCAGAAGCAAAAATCTGAAAAACTCCTCAAACTGTGTAACAGTACTACATGTAGCTTTCAAAGCACTAAGCAAATCACAGGGCGGGAGAAAATACAGACATATGGCAAGCTGAGCAGCAGCATGCAGGTGAAATGGTGCTTCCTCCCACTTCATTGGCTGGTCAGAAACAAGAGACCCCGCTGGGCTCTCAAAAAACAGCAGCTAGGTTGGAAAAGAAGATTTTGGAAATGCTTTGGTGCTCAACATGTTTTATAAAGTAACTCTTTGTGTGACACACTGGCCTATTTACAAGTACACATATTTAAGGTGATCACGCAGACCAAGCTATATAAAAAATACCTACTATAGAACAAAAGGTAAAAAAATTTTCCATATGGACACATATACCTTCAATTTCTTCTTACCTGACTGCTGTTTTCTTCCCCTGAAGAGCTGTTTGCACTGAACAAAAGAGAGCATTCTAGGGTTTATCTCTGAAGGTGTCCTTTTCTGCAGAACACAACTCTCTAACTCAGAACCAAGAAGTAAAATGTGTAAACCTTCCATATGGACATCTTCTGTAAAATAGCTTTGTGTTTAAATGGGCTTTAGTTTGGACTTCTCACCTTTCATTTTCCCTTATCTACTGTAAGGCTGCATTTTGCTCAAGTTTCAAGACACATAATATGAATGTGCATTACTGTTGAGTGAAGTCTAAAAAAAACTTGCTTATTGATATTAAACAAGGGAGGGCTTTTTCCCCATGCTTAACAAGAAATCTGAGGTGAAGTCCAGAAGTCATAAGCTAAAGCGTTAGAAATACAAAAAGAAAATATCAAGGAAACAAATGGTCACCGAGTTTCTCAGTTTCCTTCTTACTCATTAAACTAGTAGATTTTCTCACAGCTACGTAAACATTGCCTCAGAACAAAAGTAGTTGCAACTCAGCAGTAATGTTATTAGGATGCCTTACTTTGCAAAGTTTCAAGTTGTAATCTTACCATAACACAATGGCTCAGATGACAGCTTCCCTTCAAGTGCTGCAGTGCAGTTTTAACAGCAACAGCACTGAAGTACATGTGTACCTGTAAGAGCTTTAAAATACCTAGCTTGATACAAGCTATAGCATAGCTGTAGTCTGAGAGAGTTCAAGAGGAACTAACCCTCCCTTTTGGGCAGGATTTGTGGATTACGTTTCCTCTGTGCTGCAACTGTTGTACTTGAGTTAACCTACTTGTATCTGGTTCAAGTGTGCCTATACCACACTGTACTGTAGTGCAAGTGCACATCTAATAAAACTCCTATGGGTCATTGTGCCTTGTCTGTCTGTCTCAGTTTTTGTGCTTCTATTTATAGGGATCCTCATACTTGCCATTGTGTTGTCTAAATGGGGAAACTCAAGATCTACTCAGGTACAACAATGGTTGGGTCATTTGAGCACCTAGAAAAAGATCAAAAAGTAAATGACTTAGTCACATCCCTCGTTAAAATTGCTGACACTTAAAACTATCATTCCTCTCTATCTCATATAACAGTTCAGTGAAGTAACAGCATCCCTTTCAAAGAAGAAAACAGAGGGGTAGCTGACAGAGCTGTGACAAAAGAAAGCAAGCAAGCAAAAAACAAAAAAAAATAGAGAACTATATTAAATCCCACGATTCAGACTTCAAATACAGACCTTGAAGAGGTTTATTTGAAGAGTATGAACCAAAGGCAAGTCACGTTTGTTCAAAGGGGCAGATGAAATGCTTTTACCTGGGATTGGCTCTGCAGGGCTGGGCTTAACTTTCAATTGCAAGTTAAACAGTAGCTGAACAGTGAATAAAAATACTTGAAAAGGAAAGCCAACAACACCCCCCACACACAGACTGCAAAGTAATGCACCACAAACTGCACCACCAATCCCATCTACATGGCTAAGCCGTTTCTCCGATGTCAAAGTGGGTTTCCAGAGTCTACTGTAAAGCGGAGCCCAGCTTTGTAGGTCTTCTGATTTCTTAAGGGTTAGGTAAAGATCAGAAACTTTAGCCATATCACCCAGTCAAGAAACTTATGCAAAGTAAAGAGCCAGATAAAGTTTACTAGATGGGAGACACAGATCTTCTTTCCTTTCCCACCAAAGATCAGGAAGACCAGGCCTTTAGGAATAACTCCTCTATTTATCTAGCTATACTTCTAGAGAAAGTTTCTTTCTGGAAAGAAAATAAGCAAATGGTTGATACTGGGTATGAAAGAAGAAGTGGGAGAAAAGGTTTTGTCAGGTATAATTAAAAAACTAAGCATCATACTGCACGAATTAAAAATGGTCAGGAAGAGTACCAAATCAGGCAGCTTCAAAAAAAGAAGTACCCAGAAGGCTGGGTCGGATCTGTTTCTCCGAACGTCAGTTTAAAATCATACATGACTGCTGAGTGAAGTCTGGAAGAATTGCTTGCTGATACTAAGCAAAGGAAGAGTTCTGTCATCAGTAACTGTTAAAAGCAAAGACTGGTTTGCTTAGATAGAAAAAGATTTTGACATACTTTTCTGGTGCAGAACAGAGATTCTGGGATTTTACATTTTTACATCTGTAAGGATAAAAAACTGTTTAACTACAAACCCATAATTCTAAAAAAAAAATAAAATAAAAAAATAGAAAGTTGAGTTTCAATACTGAGCTGGCAAAACTGGAGCAATTTGAGCAATACAAAGAGCTAAAGAAACCCTAGCTCAAAAGTGGAATGGAGTACATATGGGTGTCCAAACACACCTTTTACAAACTCAGGCCATTTAGTCAGGGAATAACCCTGCTGCAGCTATGGCTTCTCCACGTTTCTACCTTCAGCCTCGTCTGTGAGTGAGATGCCCATATGTTTACTCTTGATACCACTCAAAAGAGTGTCCTGAGATGAAATTCACCTCCTGCAATTCACCCTGCAGAGATATTTTGTGAAAGTTTCTGCTCTAGTGTATTTTTCTGGACCCTGGCAAAACAGCCATAACAAAAAAAATGCATCAGGTGCAGGGATCTGGAGGTTGGAATGCAAAATCTCTCTTTGGCACAGTGACAGAAAGAACAGTTCATGGGCAGAGGGATTCAGAGGCACCATGCCAGCTCCAGAAGGTCAAAGAACCAGAATGGACAACACAAGCTGGGTCCCTGAGATGCTGTTGGGCACTATCCCATCTGATCCTCTGCATAACCTCAGGGAGAAGGGGAAACTTGCTAGAATCAAGACAGGAATATGTGGCACCATTTTGGAAGAAACGTATCTGTCAAAAAACATAGAATCATAAAATCATAAAATAGTTAGGGGTGGAAAGGACCTTAAGATCATCTAGTTCCAACCACTCAGCCATGGCAGGGACACCTCCCACTAAACCATGCCACCCAAGGCTCTGTCCAACCCAGCCTTGAACACCCCCAGCGATGGAGCATTCACAACTTCCCTGGGCAACCCATTCCAGTGCCTCACCACCCTCACAGTAAAGAATTTCCTCCTTATATCCAATCTAAACTTCCCCTGTTTAAGTTTGAACCCATTACCCCTTGTCCTATCACTACAGTCCCTAACAAAGAGCTCCTCCCCAGCATCCCTATAGGCCCCCTTCAGATACTGGAAGGCTGCTAGGAGGTCTCCATGCAGCCTTCTCTTCTCCAGGATGAACAGACCCAACTTTCTCAGCCTATCTTCATACAGGAGGTACTCCAGTCCCCTCATCATCCTCGTGGCCCTCCTCTGGACTTGTTCCAACAGTTCCATGTCCTTTTGATGTTGAGGACACCACAACTGCACACAATACTCCAAGTGAGGTCTCACGAGAGCGGAGTAGAGGGGCAGGATCACCTCCCTCAACCTGCTGGCCACACTCCTTTTGATGCAGCCCAGGATACGGTTGGCTTTCTGGACTGCAAGCGCACACTGAAGCCGGCTCATGTTCATTTTCTCATCGACCAACACCCCCAAGTCCTTCTCCGCAGAGCTGCTCTCAATCTCTTCTCTGCCCAACCTGGAGCTGTGACTGGGATTGCTCCAACCCAGGTGTAGGACCTTGCATTTGGCATGGTTAAACTTCATCAGGTTGGCATCAGCCCACCTCACAAGCATGTCAAGGTCCCTCTGGATGGCATTCCTTCCCTCCAGCGTATCAGCTGAACCACACAGCTTGGTGTCATTGGCAAACTTGCTGAGGGCGCACGCAATCCCACTGTCCATGTCACTGACAAAGGTGTTGAACAAGACCAGTCCCAACACCAATCCCTGAGGGACACCACTCGGTACTGGTCTCCAGCTGGACATTGAGCCATTGAGCACTACTCTGTGTGTGCGGCCATCCAGTCAGTTCTTTATCCACCGAGTGGTCCACCTATCAAATTGATGTCTCTCCAACTTAGAGACTGAGGATGTCATGTGGGACAGTGTCAAATGCTTTACACAAGTCCAGGTAGATGACATCAACTGCTCTACCCCTGTCCATCAGTTCTGTAGCCCCATCATAGAAGGCCATCTGATTGGTCAGGCAGGGTTTCCCCTTAGCGAAGCCATGCTGGCTGTCACCAACCACATTGCTGGTTTCATGTGCCTCAGCATGCCTTCCAGGAGACTCCCCTCCAAGATTTTGCCAGGCACAGAGGTGAGACTGACTGCTCTGTAGTTCCCCGGCTCATCCATTTTCCCCTTCTTGAAAATGGGGGTTATATTTCCTTTTTCCCAGTTGTCAGGAACTTCACCTGACTGCCATGATTTTTCAAATATGACGGACAGTGGCTTAGCTACTTCATTCGCCAGCTCCTTCAGGACCCGTGGATGGATTTCATCTGGTCCCATGTACTTGTGCACACTCAGGTTCTGGGATAACGAAGTATTCTTCAGAGTAAAACAAACAAACAAACAAATAAACCCCAGCTCTATCTCTCAAAGAATATTTGACCAAATAAGGAGTTCAAGAGTTTTATTCTCCTCACTTTGGAGGAAGCAGGAACACTGGAAAGATGGGGTCTTCTTCATGCATTGGATTTACTGTTCTTTCCAGTGCCCATACAGAAAGCCAGTTTCTATAGTTGGTACTAGACAATCACAGAGCAGGAGCAGCTACAGAAAGCAACCCAGAAAACAAGCTAGACAGAAAAAAATGTTAGAATTTAAGGTCACATTTGGCACTATGACAAATACTTATCATTAGTCCCAAAGAAAAAGTAATAGCATGAAATGCTTTAAAGTTATGGGCTATATTACTGAGTAAATAACGTAAAAGACTGAAACAAATCAGCCCATACTTATGGTGAAACAGGAAGCTTCAGTCTGCAGTGAGAAAATCAGGACATACATGCATGCATATCCATAGGACTATATAAACAACGTACAAATGAACGCTATACAAAACAGTTCTCACTAACCTGCAATATGAACATGAGAGAAGCTGAATTTAGTCTTTAAACTGCTGAAAAACAGGGCACCCAAATATGAACACAACAAAGATGACGTTGATATTGCTCCTTATATAACTTAAAAACCGTTTTCTCTAACTCTGCTTCAAAGGTCTTGTGATAACCTAAAACCTGCTGAATACCAATAATGAAAATATTTCTTGTTCAATACAGTCAGGAGACCTTCACTCTTCAAGAACACTTACTAGGGGAACTGTGTCTATCCATGGGTGAACCAAAAAGCCATTCTCTTGCCTCTGGAGGCTTCTTAAAGCTACCCAGGAACAGACAAACCAAGAATTTTCAAGTGTCCAATGAACTTTGCAGAAGTGACTCATGTTCCTAAATATTTGAACACTTAAAAATGAAATGCTGTGTTTCCCTAGAATAAAGCTTTTATTATTATTATCATTATTATTATTATTATTTTGATTATCCTCATGATACAAGAGCCAATCAGGTGAAGGTATTTTAGGAGGACTACAGCTACATACTGTCTTTATGAATTTACTGTCCAAAAAAGAGAGTAAAAAGAATTACAACACAACTGGCAATACTACACATTTGTGTTTGTCAAATATTTGTGTATACATATATACATATGCAGACATGCATTCTACAGAAAACATATATATAATTATGGAACTTCCATAGACAAATAGAGGAAATATGTAGCTAGTATTTACACAGGTAGATGCACCAGGATGTTGCCAGAGTGAGTTAAGTCCAAATTGTAATAAAAAAACCTGCAAAGGCAGAGCACGAGACTAAAAAGTCCTTGATCAAAGTATTGCTTAGCAAGAACAAAAAACATCAGTGTATTATCAGCACTGTTCTCAGACTAAAGTTGAAAACACAGCACTGTACCATCTACTAAGGAGAAAAATGACTGCTATAGCTGAACCCAGGACAGGAATACAGATACAAACTAATCTTCCAAAATGCCATGTAAACACAGACAACTCAAAACATTGTGCAGTTAAAAAAATCTTCTATAGCATGATGATCAGCACTGCATTAGGTGCCACTTCAATAAAAATCACACTCTAGTTTCACTGCATGTCCTGGGTTCAGCAGTAGCAGTCATCTTAGTAGCTGGTGCAGTGCTGTGTTTTTGACTTTCAGCCTGGGAACAGCGCTGATAACACTTATGTTTTTAGTTGCTGCTCACTCTGACCAAGGACTTTCTGAGCCTCATGCTCTGCCAGGGAGGAGGGGAAGCCGGGAGGAAGCAGAGACAGGACACCTGACCCAAACTAGCCAAAGAGGTATTCCATACCACAGCACGTCATGTTCACTATATAAACTGGGGGCAGTTACCCGGAAGGGTTAGATCACTGCTGGGTAAGGCTGGATATCGGTCGGCAGGTGGTGAGCGGTTGTATTCGCTTCCCTTGTTATTTCCCTTATCATTATTATTATTATTGGTGGTAGCAGCAGTGGTTTGTGTTATACCTTAGTTACTGGACTGTTCTTACCTCAGCCCACGGGAGTTACATTATTTTGATTCTCCTCCCCATCCCTCCAGAAGCTGAGGGAGGAAGGGGGCGGGGGGGTGAGTGAGCAAGCGGCTACGTGGTACTGAGTTACTATCTGGGCTTAAACCACAACACTGCCTCTCCAGTATCCAGTTGGTTCAAATATACAGTACAGGAAAGGAGGCAAACTGTTGATTCAGAGGCAGTTGTGCATAATTAAATTTAAAGGGGACTTCATAAGCTTATTTAGTTACCTGATGGAATAAGTTTATTTCCAATTTCTGCATGAGAATGCCTATTACTGTTGAGGAAAAACATTCCACTATGGTAATTTCTTAAGAAATAGGAATTACTTTTATGTCTAAGTAGTAACTCTTTATTATTTAGAACTGTCTTTAAGTCTTTGTGTTGAAATATGGCTCCATTAATTTCAACCTCTGACTTTCAATACCTTCTCACCAGTGTGTCATGCTAAAAGATGGCTGATGGAACTGCTTACTTCCCAGCATGAAAAGCTATCATTTTCAGCAATTTCTTAGGAGATCTTTCCAATTAATTAGTATACAATTCCCACAACAATTTATTTCATTCTTTTTTAAATTAGACTGGGGAGAAGAGAGGGGAAGTGTTTGGTTGTGGGGTTGGTTTGTTTTAGAAAGCTCCCAAAGCTCTCACAGGCAGAAATATTTCCTGCAAAAGGAGTGCAAGACACTCCTTTTTGATGCTTTTTCCACTGAGAAATTGCCTCTCCCGGGGACACTTAAACAATGACAACTTTGTATTCATTTCAAAGCATAATTCTGCTTTTGAAGATTTCATTTTACTAGCTTTATATTGACCACAGCTTTTAATCCACAAGGCAATGTAAGTCAAGTTCGGCCTCAAGTCAGCATGCACTAGCTAGACCCAAGCCCTGGGAGGTGCAAAAATGACTTAGCTGACAGTGTGATTAGGTAACCAGTTCTCCTACAGGCTGACTACATGGATGGATTCAAAGCTGCTTCTCCAACAGATAATCAGCAAAAGTCTTAATAGTATTTGAGCAGTGAGGCTAAGCCCTGATAGGAATGGCAAGGGGACCAATTGCTTCTTGAAATGAGAAGAGAAGCCATGAGGAAAAAAGTTTGACTGCAGTTGAAAGCAAAATCCTGAGTCATGACAAATTCCTTCATTTCCAGTTATCAGTTTCTGTTACTAATGCTTTGCTCCTCTTCGCCCTGTGGCTCTAAACCTTCTCATTATAGAGGGAGAATTACCCTGCACAAAGCAAAAATATAATCCTCCTTCCTGAGCTCTGACGGGATCTGTTCAGTCCTTCCCTCCTGACAAATGGCAGAAACCATCACAAGAAGCAGTAGACAGCGGGGGTACTGCCTGCATTCTTGACAAAGGTTACTTGTCGGCTGCTGTTTCTGCATTTCCCCACCTCATTTTGACTATTTCAGCTATTTATATTGTTATCTCTTTAGGCCAGGAAACATCTTTCACTGTCTCCTCTCACACGGTTTGACTTCACCTTGATTTTGTGCAATGAAAATTAAAAATAACTTCAAAATTCTGTTTTATTTAATCATCTATGGGATAAGATTCACATTGCTTTAAGTCTGGAACTTCAGAAAAAAAATGAATAAAAACCCTGCAGTGAAGATGTTATTGGGTCCTGGAATCTTGGTTCATCTGTATATTTAGAACATACTTGAAAAATGAACATTCAAATTTAATATAAGACATCATGCACTTACTTAACTGTCCTTTCTCACATGCTGACTGATATGAAATAAACCTGTCCTACTTTATTCAGTCATAAAAAGAACTCAAGGAAGGGAATTGTGAAGGCAAAGACAACTTTTTATAGGTCTGCTTTATAGAGCAATTCCATACAAAAAGGCTCGCGGTGCTTTTCCTTCCCCATCTACATGCCAGACAGACATTTGTCTATCCCAGGGAAGACTTTTAAAGTCTATAATTTATGGCAGCAATTCATACCAAACCCTTAAATTAATGGTCATACAGGAAAAAGAAAATAAACCAAAATTAAAGTAGAATTCAGTTAAGCAACATCAGTACACAGAAGCAATGTTTAAAGGCATTTAGGGTTCCTGAGTGCACAGGAGATCTTTGAGACAAAAAGCTATTCCTAAGAGTCAGTGTTGATTTCAACATTTGTGCTGTACAGACCCTGAAGATGAAGTTAAACACTGAATTCCTATCACGAGAACAGCAGCATTCTGTGAGCATGACATTTCTGTCTGTATGAAGGGATACGACTCAGATGGCTTTAAAAGGCAACTTAGTCCCTCTTGTTTCTGCAGCTAAGACATGCTATGAACTGAGGCTCTTTTTAGTTTTATAGAATTTATAGAATAGTTTTATATTTTATAGAATTGAGGGTGGTTTACTTTCTCTGCAAGAGGCTAAGAACTGCACCATGTAACTACAGCGACAGCTACTGTGAAAGCTCTCAATTTTTATTGACATGCCTCACATAATCTCATGGAAAAATCTATACAAATGGAGAAAGAGAAAATTAAACATCCCAAAGGCCACAGGAAAATATTGTGGTGATCTGCATCTTCATGCATTGCTTAAATACTTCTCCTGTGGTAGTTTGCTTCTTCTACTGTATAGCAGTAACATTGAAAGAGTATCTTAAAATTCACAGTTTAAACATTAATTTAAGCCTCCACAATGCCAAAACAGAAGATGTGTGTGTAATCAGCTCAGAAAACACTACAGCACATTGCTGTATCTAACAAAGATCCACCACTGGCAAACTGACACTATACAAACTGAGAGAAGTAGTAAGGTGTGCACGCTTTTTCAGAGTAATAAACATTTGCATAGGGATGTATTGAACTATTCATCCCTTACAGACAAGACAAAAGATGTGTTTAAAAGATATTTTCCTAAACAAAGGATAAACTTTTAAAGGAGTTTCCTGCTCTCACAGCATCTGAGAACTGTGAGATGCACTGCCCAAGTCTTAGCAATCTATGACGTGATAGGCAAAATTGACATTCCAAAACCAATAAAATAGTTTCAAGCTCACAGCAAAATATGAAAACGCTGCAGTGTGAAATGTCCTCAAGTATCCTGGAAAGCTACCAAATCGCTTATGTTGAGCCTGAAAATGCCACCTCTTAATGTGCTTCCAAAGCCATGATCCATAGTGCTGGAAAATGGATCCTTGCTAACAGCCACCATTTATAGCCTTAACCTTTACTACACTACTTCAATTCTCCCCAGCAGCTCAAAGAATCAAAAATACTTCCAAAGATTCTAACCACCAGACACAGAACTATTCCTGCTAAAATCCTGACCTTACTGGCAAAGTTTGCATGGTCACAGGAATAGCCAGTTCTGCAGTCAATGAACTGGACCAAAACGCATCACTCCAATTGCCAGCTATTTTTCATTTTCAGCTCTGCTGTCATGATTGCTTTCTCTAAAACAGCACAATAATCCCAACCACGTCTTATGTTCTAATGATCACACAAACCAAAAGTATTTAATAGCAAGGGTTAGGGAAAACTACTGAGCCGTTAATACAGCTCTTCTGAATCTAATATTCTTGCAGTACACAATGCAATCTAGGCTGCCTGGAAAGGCTGAAAATGATGTGTTGCCATGGAAACAGGACGGCACATGTTTAGGTTGCTCATCCCTGAAGAGCTGCCCCCCCCCCCAGCATCTTTAAAGTCTGCTAATAAAATTTTCATCAATAATTAGGATACAGTGAATTTCACCTCCTGTTTGACATTAGAATCTTGGTTCAGACACTGTCAAGCTCTTTTCATGTTCCCTGCATCCAACTATGTCTTACAACATTAAGAATTAATTTATGCACAAACAAAAATGTCGACACACGCTTATCTAGTTCAGCTGCTTAAAATTATTATTCCACCCAGCAATAGATACCAGTTTCCCAATTTAAAACCAAGTTCATGTAGGAACAGGCTTTTAATTTATTAATTGATGTACTATACCTCCCCCTTCAAAAAAAACTAAACCAAACCAAAACCAAAATGTAACAAAAACCAAATAATGAGAACGTGGCAAATAGCCCAGTACTGGAGTTATCACTCACCAACTCCACTAAACACCTGCTATTTCCTAGAAATGATGGTTTCCATCTTACTGTGATTCACCCGCAAACAGATCTTCCAAAACACTGGGGCTTACAAAGTAAAAATGCATTTTCAGAGAGCCAAAGAGAAAACAGGCCAAGTACTGGCAAAACTCCACTTGTTTCACCATTAAAATAGCGGAGAATCTGGCTCCAAACATGCAGCCATTAATTATCTGTACAGTTAACTATGTGAGTACACCTATTTGTTATTACACTGGGAAATCAATAAGCAAGACTTTGCTGATGCTATTTAGTTGCCTATTAACTTATTCTTTATAAATAAATACAATGTCAAGAATATCAACAGTATGCCAATAAACTTAACAAGCTTTGTACTCTGGATCACAAAACAGTCAAGAAAAGCTGAAAAGACAAGAAATCCATACTGTGAACAAGAGGCACGTAACAATATTTTTTTTTTAGTGTAGTCGCTGTGGTTTAACATGACAGTATTTTGAAATCCTTGCCTTCAAGCCAGGCCACAATCACTTCCAAGATTCCTGAATGACTGGAATTTCCTATTAGAGCCCACTGTGTGATCAGTGTGACCCACTTACTACATGTAGCATCAGCTGCATGATGGATAGAGGGGACCCTCGTGAACATCCAGCCCAGCACTGGCCGTTGGGGTGCCAGGAAATGCTGTGCTTCAGTGCCAATCACTTCTGAAGCAGCTCGAGCCCTTCATAGGCTGGCAGTATCTTTTCTAGCAGAGCTGGCCTCAGATACTCTGTATCCCCGACTCCAAAAACCAAGGGGTCAACCTTGGGTCTCCCCTGGTGCTTTCTGCCAGAGGCTCTAGGCAGGACCATTCTCCCCAGTTGTGGTGTAGAGCATGTTAACATCTTATTCTGCACAGACTCATCCCAAGGTCTACTGCATTATCTCCTGTTTAATTTGTTCAAAGACTGGTCATTGATCAGGACCCATTTGAAATCGTTCAGGCCCCAGCATGCTGCAGTGACTTCTGTCTCTCTGGAATTGCCAGGGTGACAGCATACTTTCCCCAAATATTTTACTAGGTTTTCAGGATTCTGCACTTGTTCACTGGTGAAGTTCCAAAACACTGTAGGAGTCCACTGTCTTAGGTTCTTGCCCATACTATCCCCCATACCCTGCCACTCATAACTATCCAGCCTTGAGGCAGATCTTTGGGTTGCATCTTTAAATAAGTTGTTAAACCTTTAACAAGACCTGAAACACATTCAGGAGACACAGCAATAGGAATATGCTGGTTTGAACATCCCAAGGACTTTCAAAATCCTCAAGAGCTATTGTGACTAGCCTGCAGGAGAAGGTGAAGGTGAAGGAGTGGAGGAAAGTTTTCTCCTTTGTCTCCCACATAGATAGGATCTCCAAAGAGAAAAGGTAAAGAGTGCAATTATTAACAGTTTCCAAGAGATGGTTCCTGAAGTACGAGATAATGGCAATGCTGAGTACAAATGCCAGCTTAGCATCACCAGCAAATTTTACCATAAGCCAGCACTACACAGTAGAGCAAAATTATAACCTTAATGCAGACCCAGAGATGATAAACAGGAAAACAGGGAACATATACAGCAAGTAAGGTGTTACATAACACAACTCTCAGAGCAAGCACCACAACTCAGAGCAAATAAATCAACTCTTAAATGAACATAATGAATGCTTATAAAAAACGTGTTTTAACCTGTTTGGTCAGATCTGTTATTCTCTCAACCCTTTGGGCCCTACGCTGGGTGCCAAAAAGGGACTGTTGTGGTTTAACCCCACAGGCAGCTAAACACCACACAGCCACTCACTGACTCCTCCCCAAGTTAGTAGGATGCGAGAGAGAACTGGAAAAAAAGTAAAACTAATGCCCTGAGATAAACACAGTTTAATGGGATAGGAAAGGGAAAATAACAACAATAGAATATCAAAACAAGTGATGCACAATGCAATTGCTCACCACTCAATGACCAATGTCCAGCCCATACCCAAGCAGCAGCCATCACTCCCCCAGTCAACTTCCCCCAGGTTTTTTGTTCAATTTTCATTCATCATAAGGTATGGAATATCCCTTTGGCTAGTCCGAGTCAGCTATCCTGGCCAGGCCTCCTCCCAGCCACTTGCATACCCCCAGCCTCCTCACTGTCACTGCAGTATGAGAAGCTCAAAAGTCCTTAACTTAGGATAAGCACTGCTCAGGAGCAACTAAAACATCAGTGTGTTATCAACATTATTCTCATCCTAAATTCACAGCACAGCACTGTACCAGCCACCAGGAAGAAAATTCACTCTATCCCAGCCAAAACCAGGGCAGTAGTCATACATTATAAATGATTCTTTTTAAAATGTCAATTATTTTCCATTAATGCATACGACATTTCCCTATTTCAGTATTGCTGGCAGGAGGACTCCAGTGGTCCATTCTGACAGGAAGAAAACCAACACTTATACCTACCAACCACGAATTTTCACTGCATTGAGATCGCGAATCAGAATATTAGAGATGCCAATGTCAGAAGAGATATGAGTGACAACAGGAGCAATACATTCTCAGAGGACACGTTTATCTGGTTTAAGCTTCAGAGATTTAGAGTAGGGGTGATTTTCCACACTGCTCCCAGAATCCACTAGCACTTTCAAGAATATGGCAGTCTCTATCTGCTGGTTTATTTGGGTGTCCTAGTTGACATTGGGCTTGAAATTTTCTATAGAAACCCTGACACTCATCTCCTCTTCAAGTGTACAAGATTTCTAAGGTGTTTGCTATTTTTAAATCAAACTTGAAATACACTGATTTCCTCAAAAAGGAACAACACTCCCATTTCCTTTTCCTGGCTTTGTAATTAATATGAAGGCATACTAATTGCAAGCACAACCCTCTTCCAAACCAGGATCCCACTGCGTGGGCATTACGCAGTAGCTATAAACGTCACTTCAGCTTGAAGCTGAAGTTGGAGATGTTTCCATTTGTCATGAGACCACTAAAGTATTTAAAAAAATACAAAGCCTTTCAGGAACAGCATTTCCAAAAAGATAAGCAATTGCACTTTGGCCACCTTGGGAATGCTCAGCACATTCAGAAATCCATTTTGAAATTCTAGTTTGGTTTTTATAACAGCATATACAATATCAGATGGCTGGCGAGTTAGTGCAACTTAACCTTTGCAAATCTTATTTAAATAGGGCTTATGAAAATCTATTCTATCAAAACTCTTCAAAATAAACATTTGGTTCTTGATAAAACATATTTATCCAGAAACTAAAAGGAACTCAAATTGGTTTGATTTTGCATCCTAAATGATTCTATTTTTGAATACAGGCATATTTTTGATGTATCACTGGAAAGCCAGTGCTTTTTCAGGCGAAGACAAAAAATGACAAAAAAGTTTAAAAAAATAATTCTGTGGGCTTTCTGTTTTTTTTTTCTCAAGGTTACAATATTTTCCAGTTGCTTTCATTTTCAATGCACGTTTCTTCTCCTAAGGTATCCACTGCGATATGTAAAAGGATTTATTTGCTTACAGCTAAACACATGACGTTTATTCACATAACAAAACTCCTGTCATAAAACACTGGCATTACTGAACCATCTTCTCTTCAGAGATATCTTATACTAGGGACAGCAGGTCACACACTGCCTGGAAAGGCTCACATACAATGCACACAGGTTGTTCCTTCTCCAACCACAAAAGCAAACCCTGAAAACATTTTTAACCAGTTTTATCAGCAGAGCAATATACAACCACATCTCTGAGTATTTTGCTAGATTTCTGAATTTACCCCTTCGGCAATAAAACCAGGATCTCAGCAATGCAGCTCCCCATGGCTCAGGAGGGTTAACAGAACATTGTTTCATTCCTGCTAGTTTTCAGGTCCTGGCTGCTCCCTGGGCATCTGCCCTGGCTACCAGACTATTTTCAAATGTCCTTCCATCCAAGCATCTCTCTCCTTAGCATCAGTCTCAGTATGAATCACAAAATAAATGCTTTAGATGCAACAGCACTAGCTCTGGCTTTCAACAGAAAATTTTGGAGAAAAACAGCTTACAGAATACAGAAAATGACACAGTGACATTTGGAGCCCCAAACCTCCTTTCCCTTAGTTAAGCTAATTCATATAGTTTTTACTGCCCAAAAGCCAGAGTGTGGCTTCACTGTTCTCCTTTTTTGCCGTGTCTGTATTTTAAACTCAATTTTTGTTCAGAACTTTCACAGATCACAGACAGGAACAGTCTCGAGACATGGAAAAATTTAGGCTGGCCCTCTGAAAATCACCTGCTCCAACCTTCTGCTTGAGTGCTTACCACTACAATACTCCTATACCTTGAAATTACTGCACTTCTGTGATACATTTTGCACCAGCCACTATATGCAGGAAAACTGCTGGGTATTCTGAGGTAGCTTAATATTTGCTCTTCTCGACCAAATTTCCCATTTTTCCAAACTCACAGGATCTTGCTTTTCCTCTAGCACTTCTTTGCAGACAACAATCCTCCTTCTTTGCTGAGAAATTGTGTGACTTTGCAAAAAATCCTATGCAGTAGCCAGCACAAAAACTGCATAACTCCCAAAGAGGGTTGGGTTTTCAGACCTTTAAGATCATTAAGTCCAACAGTTAACCTAATGCTGCCAAGTCCATCACTAAACCATGTCCCTAAGCACCACATCTACATGGCTTCTAAACACTTCCAGGGATGGTGACTCAATCACTTCCCTGAGCATGAACAAGGAAGAAAGGCTTTCTCAATGGACACAAAAGAGTTTCTATAATTCAGACTTTATGCTTTAATATTTAAATTTCCACAAGCTACAGATATGCTGATCAAAGAACAAAGGTCAAACCTGTTCTGAGATCTATCCAGAACCCATCCACTTTGAAAGCAGGTTCTGTTTCTGTCTATTGCAATTTGACTGATTTCAGTCTCTCGAGTAAGAAAAGATTGCCAAAGAGGAATCCAACAGTACAGTACAGCTTTCAAACTGCATGAGAAGACACTACAGTGTCATCTCCTCTGTCCTTGGTGGAAAATGTAAGAAATAGCAAATGGCTTTATTTATAAACCTTGTGCCCCTTTCTCCTTATTTTTATTTTCAAAGCACTCTTCTTACAGTGATGCACATATATTTACTGCTTCAACTTTGCAATAGTGACATAACGCTTAAGACCAGCAAGGAAATTCACCCTGCAGTGTTATTTTTGCCTCCTCTAAAATACGGCAGGCCTGCCAAACAGGGAGATCCTTGGCTCGGGGCATCAGAGCCATGAGGCCTCAGTGTATTTGGGTTTAGTTTAAGGGTTATATTTCCTTTCTGTCTTAAGGAAAGGAACCTTTATGCTGATTCCAGTCTTAAACACTGCATTCTGAACAGTGTGACAACTGGGGAAAACAAGATCTACAGTGTCAGCCACTTACATGTGTTCTCACATAGTCACCATCTGTTTGGTAGTCCCAGAAGTCAGGAGCTCCTATCACAAAAAAGCACTGTCATATTAAATACCCTGCTGACACAGAGACCACAGAGTAAGGGACCAAGTCTGCCAGCTGCTGAGCCATCAGGTTAGGGCCTCAAAATGTACCAGCAAAGAATACTAAAGACAGTCCTCCAAAGTCTTTTCCTTCTCTTCCTTTTCAGGCTTTCCACTGATGACAAACCTGCTGCAGCTCACATTGTATAAATTTGCTAAAAACCTGCATTTTTACAAACTTGCAAGTCCACAAAGGTCTCTTATTGCATGTATTTGCAGGAATGAATTTATGCTGAAAGTAAAAAAAAAAAAAGTAGAAACAAAGGTGATAGTCCTTGTCAAAATAAGCCATTTGCCCTTCATTCGGTACAGTGACTAATTGCTAAGCGAGCTACACAGGACTTATGAACCATTTTTGAATGGCCAAAAGGACTGTCTCCTCTGCTTCCTCACAGAGGAATAATCCACAACTTGGCTGTATGGGGAATTTGCATTCTCCAGCTCAAGTGGCCTATGTATATGTGTGTGGAGAAGCTCTGGCTTTGATACACAAAGTAACATTACCTGAGATGGCCAAACCCAAAAGAGATCAGCCAAACCAAGGCTAGGCAGCCAGAGGCACTGAAGGATTAGGGGCAGCAAGAGCAGCTTCACAGTTAGACCTCCCTGGCTGCAGACAGACACTCACAGGACTGACAATGAGCAAGGGGAAGTTTAACAACACAGTATCAGCTAGAAGCAGCAGCAGGAGATGAGCAGGCTTTCTTCACGCTGCAGGGGATCAGAAAGAATTCAGAAAACAGAGACAGATCAATATAATATAATACATTCAAGGGAAACCAAGAGAAAAACTGGGGTCAATCTGGTATGCACATGGCATTCTCATTGATAAACAAGCAGACAACAAGATTTTTACATTTCAGAGGTCTCCAGAAATGAGCAGCACCCAGCAGCTCAGCAGATGGCCTTGGAAAAACGTCCTCTTCACTTCAGAGCCTCCATGGGAGCTGAGCCTTTTCAAAATAAACTGGAAGAGTCTCTAGCTATCAAGCAATCACCAGCAACAAAGGTGAATTTGCTTTCATAGCGTTTCCACTGGTTCATTCCAAGTTTTCTCTGATCGGGTGTGTATCTTCAATTAAAATACCATTCTTTTTTTCCTAACTAGTCTTGCAGTTAGCAGCAGGGGAGGGGAGAAAAAGAGTACAAACAAAAGCAGTCAGTAGTGCAGCCTCAGAAATGCATCTGAATCTGCAGCTCCAGGGCTCTGACAAAGCAGCACGGCAAAAGCCTGCTGCTAACTCAATGCTCAAGGACAGTGGGGCACACTGGTCTGTGCATTTGTATTCCCTGCCACTGCACTGCCCTGGCCTCTCTCCTCATTCCCCCAAACACAAGACATCATTTCATCATTGGAGAGATGATCGGTGAGGGAACTGCACTGCAGCCTGCATTGGCAGGAAACCGAGCCCGAGGTGAAGGAAACAACATGTAACAAAGCTATATGTACAACAGGTGTGTAAAGCTCTTCACATGCCTGAATATCGAGACACACACACACTCTGCTGCAACAACGACTCAACAGCAGATGCATAATGTTGCTGCTGTCTCCAGAAACACCCTTTGTCTCTGCTGTATGTGTAGTATCAGAGTCCAGGCTTCTTTACTTTAAAAAAAAAAATATGGAGAGAGAGAAAAGGATGTACTAGCAAAAAAAAATACTTCCCTGTGCTTACTGCAAACCTGACTATATCTCACTGAGCACAAATACAGAAAAGAAAGTGTCTGGGAAAGAAGACAAGGCTTTGTTAACACTCTAATTTTCATTTGGAAGTGAAGGGAGCCCTCATTGAGAAAAAAGACAGGAGATAAAAATCAGAGATGGTGAAAAGGCATTCATAAAGGGTAAGAGGAAAAGGGGGGAGGAAATCAATCACAAGTACAGACAAGATCAAGCAGCAGCATAGCAGCAAACCCCCTATTTCCTTGGGAAAACAAGCTACAGGATGAAGAGGCAGCACAGCACCATGCGGTGAGGAGTGCTGTTCTTGCTCTCTGCACCCACTGCATAGGAGAGAGTTGTTCTTTCTCCATAGCAACAAGATACTTAAAAGCCAATCTGGAGACTGAAGACCATCTTAAAAACAAAACACAACATGTATCGATTTATTATCTCTATTTTAAGCCTCAGCTGTGAAGTACACAGGATATCATTCATTTAGCCTGAGGAAGCATCTTCACAGAAAGCTCTCTTCTCCCATTATACCTCCCTGTCTCAGAACCAACCGTTGGTGTGAAGCAAACTGTGGTGCTTACACACTGCCCCTACTCTTAGGTAATGCCAAATGCATTAGGCACAAACACATCTCACTGCAGCTTGAGGTGCTCATAGCAGAAGCCTATCAGCTCCTGCCTTTTGCAGGGATTGCAGGAAGGTATCAGCACCTCCCAGTTCTTCTTACACGACTCTGAGAGGGAGTCACAGCCTTTTGCTACGAAAATACTACTACTACTACCATTGAAAAGAGTTACAGTAAATAAAGTAAAATAAACAAACCCCAAAACTTGCTGTTTAGTAGTTACCAGCTCAAGTCACTGTTTATAAGGGTTAAGGACATGCTCATATCCTGTCCTTGAAGTCTGCTTATACTTGCTTGGAAACAGCTTTGCTCAGGTACATGAATGACTTCAATAAAGACATTATGCTGACTCTGTTGGCAGAACTCTGAAAACATTACAGACCTCATCTCCTCCTCAAAGGCACTGATGGAGCCTGAACAGCAAATTCCAGAATGCACCAAGATTATTTAAGAAGCACATCAAGTTTGGGGGGTACGAATCGTACTGAAAAAGCTGCAGAACTGCTAGGTGTTCAGCCCTGACCTTGGTTTAGCCTAGCTGCTGAGATTAGCTTTCTCATGGAAGGGGGAAAGAGACCAAGTCACAGTTCCTTAACCGCAAATATCACACCTATATTTTGATAGTTTATTATTCCAAACAGCTAAAACTGCATCTTTATATGCCAGCTCCAACAAGAATCTTAACACAATAACAAACTTTCTATTACAAATCCTCCTCTATTTTACTTCCCCATTAATGAAAAGAGCTGGAACAGAAAAGCTTATTCAGAATAATTACTAAGATCTGCCAATGGGAATTTCTGCTCTTTTCCTGCAAAGAACAAGCATGCAGCAGCATTAGAGCTATCTAGAACAAACACAGCTGAACACAACACACTAGCACTGTCTGTACCCAGCTAGGAGTGTTTTACAAATAGTTAGACAGATAGGGGAAGTGCAAACAAGGCAACTCTCATGCACTCAATGTCTCAAAGGATATGATGGCATTCCAGGCCGCGAAGGACAGATTGTTGCAGAGAGGTTAAGATGTTTACACAGCACCTAAGCAGGGAGATACTTGTCCAGTGAAAGAACAAAAAACATGCTGAGGTCTTGGAAATACAAGCTAAAACTCCTACCTGGCACCGAATACTGAAGAACTGGTGGGAACTGGGTATGAGGCGGCAAACAGCAAATGCAGAAAGTTGTTGACTGCATACAAGCATGCCAAAAATATGATACATGGTGCTAATTTTATTTGTTTTAAAGTTTACCTACCAGTGCAAAATGCTATTTTATTTTAATGTCCAGAGAAATAATAGGAAAGAAAAGCCTGTTCTAAGATTATCCAAAGGTGTATTTCCAGTCTATGCTGAGAGCTATATTCTGAATTTCATATAAATATTAAACATAGTTTTAGTTTAGATTCACTCATGAGTCATAAGTTAAAAAAAAAAAAAGGCAAAAAAAAGCACTGTACTCAGCAACTTTGCCTTGGCTCAGCACTATTATCTTCATCTGTACATCTGCTAAATCCAGAACTCCAGAAAAATCAAATCTACATACACTAACCATCCATCTGTCTAACCATTTCTTCTACGGCTAGTGTATCTGAATGAAATTTTGCATTTAAAATACAGAATTTTTCAATCTGCCAATCCCTAACTACTATATTTATTAGCAAAAATATTCGTATGGATTTGGGGTTTTCATTTCCTTGTGCAACATTTTATTCATACAAAATATTAATTTTTAAGCCACTGACTCAGTTTATTCTTTTGAAAAAAACCCTACTTTATCTGACTAGAAAATATCTCTAAAAGAGCTCACAGAAAGGATAAGAGTAACTTTCATCTGCATAGATTATGAAGTAAAAAGAAAACTATGAATCAGCTTGTTCTCATAAAAACACATTTGCTAACCAAAGTCTGTTTCCTACACAATTAGTTACAAATGCAGAAATATTTCGTTTAATAAGTAGTTCCAAAGGTTGTCAAGAGCAAATCTCTGTGGAATGGATACAAAATTGTTCTGTTTTCTTCTATGTAGGTTATCTTACTGAGCTCAAAACTGAGGTATTCAAAGAGCTTTTTAGGAGCTTTGGAAGCAACACAGCTAAAATATATGGCTTTTTTTTTTTAATAACTAGAGTGGAAAATAATGACATTTATGAGTCTTTAGCTCAGACCTTAATGTAGCCCCAGAACAGCAATTTTCCTGCAGCCAAGTTTTACCCCAGCTATGGAAAATTCTCTTGCATCAAAGAGACAGAGATGCTTACCCCAACCCCTATTCCTATGTTCTAAAGCACTCTCCTACACCCAAACAGGCCCCTTAAATCCCATTCAAAATGCTATGGGACTGCACTGCTGAGAGCAGCAGGCAACTCTGGTGAGGTGCCCTGGAAAGGCTGCATTATGCTATCAGCAGCCAGCAGTTCCTGTTTGTGATCAGTTCCACACCCTGCCACATCCCACCATCTGCTGAAAGGTGACAAGGACATCAATGGCAGGGCTGTTTCCTAGCCAGTTGTGGCACTCGGAGGATGTTGTCCCTGGTGCTCCTAGGCAAAAACACTGCATCCAGGGGGAATCCCAAAATGCAGCTCATTTCATACCAGAGTCCTAGTCAGATCTTGGAGCACATCTTAATAAACGGACTCTGCAAGACTCTTCAGGATGCTTGCTTCTGCCAACATCACCTCTGCCTTGTGAGGCTTCAGCCTCTGCCAGCCCCACACCTGTCCCACCACTGAGCCAGGCTGGTGGTTGCACTGTGATCAGACATGGCACTCAGCAGTGTGCACTCTCAAAGCTGATGCCACTCACGCATGAGTATCCAACACAGAACAAAAAATCATATGCACAGGCTGTAAATCACAAGGGCTTAGCTGTTCCATCTTAGGAAGTTTAATTATCCTGATGATGTTATCTTAATTAAATGGCAGTTAATCTAAGTTTATATTTAAGCCTGAAATGTGAATATATTTTAAAAACTCTTGATGATAGCAAATCTGAAGAGGCAGAGGAAGGAAAGGAAAAATACCAGAGAAAGAAGGGTTGGCTGAATTTGATAAATGCAACCACACTTCTAAATACACTCAGGTGTCTCCTTCTTGAGGGTTATTTAGGTGAATCAGATTTCTAAGGGGGAAATGGGAGGGTCTCCAAACAAAAATTGAAAGCAGATTGAAAAATAAAAATGGTAATAGACAACAAAAAAGGTATAGTCAGGGGTTAGCAGAGAATCTTTGAGGAGTCCTGCTGTGTATACAGTTATTTACACTTTCCTGGTTCACAGAAAACAGTGGTGGTCTTGCAAAAAATTTCCAACAATCTAGCAAGGTGCCATGCATACAAGCCAGAAGACAGCTTGAGAGAGTTAATGGAGAATGAAAACCCTCCCAAAGAAGCAAGAAAAAATAGATTGCCTTTTCAGAAATTGTTTCTCCTTTCTTGAAGGGCAAGGAAAACTTAACATGGACAGCACAGAGAAAAAGTGAAAACTAGGAATTATAGCTGTGACTCCTGCTAAGCAGCAGTTACAGCTCCAGCTCTAACTGAATAGAGAGGACTCTACTGAATGCAGATACTATTATCTCAGCATTTGAACAGTGAGAGACACTAAATATCCTAGTCCTCTAACTTCATTCCACCCTATCAAGAGCTGGGATCCTCTCTGGAATTCTGGGCACAAACCAGAACCCTGGGGAGCTCTGGAATAGAAAAATAAAACCACAAAGAAAAAAGTGACATCAACATTGTTTGGTATTACCAGGCATCTCTTCTGTTATTCTATACTCCATCCCGACAATGCCTTTAAATCCCTGGTATGTGGCATACCAGGACTCCTTTCTACCCTTGCCTGCTCATCAGATCGCACCTGGAACGTGAGCTCTGCCCTTGCACCTTCATGCTCGCTGTGCTGCACAGCAGTTAACAACACTTGCATGGGAGCCCACTTTCCCTGCCTAACAGTGGAAGCCAAGGCCACACTTAGAAGTCCCATATGTAAGCAGTATTACTCTAAGATAACATGCAATCAAGGCTGGCTACTGTGCTCATCTATCTTGACCTCTACACCACAACACACTGATGCTGCCCTCCCAGCAGCCAATGTGCAGGAGCAGGAAGGACTTCCATACTCCTCCATCACCACTCCCAGTTGTTTCCTGCATGATTCCCTTATAATTGAGAGATTATTTTGCTTCTTATATCTGAAGGATTTAGCTGAAGTGATTACCATAAAGTATTATCATAAGGTGTGGTACTGACTTCTTCCTGGCAGGCTGATTTTTCCCTATGTTTTGCAACCACTGTGTTGAACTTTGACTGCCCACTTACAGGCAGGTAGACTTTTTGCAGGCTCCTTCTGAGCAGAGCTGGGAAGACCCCCATATCCTCACATGCCTATCAGTAATCTGCATTGAGAGCTTTGCAAGGTAAAATCCTGCATCACTCTAAATTGAATTCCAGCCTTCCAATCAGAGAAGCAAATGCACCTATAACCTTTGCAAGCAATTAAATATACTGCCCTTGCTGACTTCTCTAATTTCTCCAAGACTTGAATCTCCAGAATTTAGTAATTACTTCTGTGGGCCTTTGTTCTGCCATGAGCTTGAAACAGCAAGCTTCACTTTGAATATGTGTCAGCATCAATTACCAGAAGAACCCTCTCTTAAAAAAAGATTCAATAAAACCAATCATGATCCTTTTTTTTTTCCTTTCAGCAGTAGAAAAGTCTTCACAAAACTAAGATCTGGCTTCTGTGACCTCCATGCTCTCCAAGCCTTTTGTCAATCTTGTTGATAGCGTCCTTATTCTCATTCTAAATGAAAAGGCTTCAGCTTGCCTTTGGATTTTAAGAAAAGTATTTTTTCAACTGGAAAATATGTTCCTTGAATCTAGACAAAAAAATAATTCTACAAAACTCCGTATTTTTCAACAAACCAGTCACTCAGGAACATCTTACTAACTCACAGCTCCTACATACACACAGAACCATAATGAAGCCCACAGTGGGTAAGATAACAAGGAACATATTTTTCTCCTTAGATAAACTGTTTTGAATCAGAGCTGGAAGAAGTTAGACTTCATACTGAAGTACCCTGTCATGGTTTAAGTCCCTCAATAGCTCACGCAGTCGCGCTCTCACTCACTCCCCCCTCTTTCTTCCCCCAGTCCCGGGGGAATGGGGAGGAGAATCAAAAGAATGCAACTCCCACAGGTTGAGATAAGAACAGTTTAGTAACTGAGGTATAACACAAACCACTGATGCTACCACCAATAATAATAATGACAAGAGAAGTGCAAAGAAAGAGAAAGAGAATACAACTGCTCACCAAGCCCAACCCAGCCAGTGCACCCCCCAGCAGCAAACCCCACCCTTCCAGGTCTCTGCTCTCCGTTTTTACATCCTGGGCATGACGTGCTGTGGTATGGAATAACCTCTTTGGTCAGTTTGGGTCAGGTGTCCTCTCTCTGCTTCCTCCTGGCTTCCCCTCCTCCCTGGCAGAGCATGAGGCTCAGACCAAAACATTACCAAGCAGTAACTGAAAACACTGGTGTTATCAGCACTGCTCCCAGGCCCAAAATCAAAAACACAGCGCTGCACCAGCTATCAAGGAGAAAAATGACTGCTACTGCTGAACCCATGACATACCCAAAGAAGTGCACTTAATATTTACACAGATCCTGCAACCAAAGTTGGCAACTAAGGGTTTGCAAACACAAAATACAGCTCCAAAATGAAAACCAGAAAAGACGGATCCATATGCTGGAAAAAACATGAATGCTATCTCTTCATAGGCCATTTAAAATACTACTTACCTATAAATATACCAAGTACATTAGTCCATGAAATTGAAACATAAAGGAAGAAAAGCTATTGTCCTCCAAGGGTATCATATTAGTAAGCAAGACACACTGGGAGTGGAAACTATTCCATTTATAAAATAGAAGAACAAACCTATCTCCACTAGTGTCTTTGAAAACAGAAATACCATAACTAAATCGGGAAGGGAAACAAGAATACAGTATGCTAGGATTGCTGAATAAAAAAGTTCATCTCCATGAAGAAGCATAATTGTTCAGTGGTCTACGTGCATGCAAAGATATTATTGTGTTGATTCACATGCGTGTATGAAATAAATGCCTAATTAAAGTTCAGAATTAGATGCAGCCAGGGTGAATTGAGCTTTTTAAAAATTAACTAGCTATTCTTGGTGCTCAGTTTGAGACTCATTAAAGGATTACAGCTTTAGGACAGGCCTCTCCTGACCTCTGAAATCAGGGCCTTCATTGTTTATTACTAACTCTTGTAACCAAAATCTGAGGGATTCCCCAAACTGTTAGTCACTTCTGGGAACAATGACCTGATGAAAGAATGAAGCAAGCCAAAGGCAGCTTGTAAACAGGGAACTACTTGTAATATTAGTGACTTGTTACTATTTGGTTTTCTTGTTATTCTTATCCAGCCAAAGCCATTATCTTCAAATACGGAGTCATATTTCGTCATGGAGATGACAGCAACATTCAGTGATATTAGATAATGAGTTGAAACCCATAAAAACCTAGGACATTTCTCTAGGAGTTTGCACTGGGTTCTTGAACTATTAACGTGCTGCGTGAACATGATGGAAGCTGTCCAAGAAGGAGCAGCACAAGAAAGAAGAGGCAAAGCCCAGTGACATGGTGATGATCAATATGCTGCGGCTGTTAATCTCACAAGACGCTGTAAGTCTGACATGCAGCTGAGTTTTCAGATTCAAGACTGGTGGGAAAATCATAGAATCAGAGAAAAGTTGGGGTTGGGAAGGACCTTAAGATCATCTAGTTCCAACCTCCCTGCCATGGGCAGGAACACCTCCCACTAAACCATGCCACCCAAGGATCTGCCCAACCCAGCCTTGAACACCCCAAGCGATGGAGCATTCACAACTTCCCTGGGCAACCCATTCCAGTGCCTCACCACCCTCACAGTCAAGAATTTCTTCCTCATATTCAGTCTAAACTTCCTCTGTTTAAGTTTGAACCCACTACCCCTTGTCCTATCACTACAGTCCCTAATGAAGAGCCCCTCCCCAGCATCCCTATAGGCCCCCTTTCAGATACTGGAAGGCTGCTAGGAGGTCTCCACGCAGCCTTCTCTTCTCTAGGATGAACAGACCCAACTTTCTCATCCTATCTTCATACAGGAGGTGCTCCAGTCCCCTCATCATCCTCGTGGCCCTCCTCTGGACTTGTTCCAACACTTCCATGTCCTTTTGATGTTGAGGACACCACAACTGCACACAATATTCCAAGTGAGGTCTCAGGAGAGCAGAGTAGAGGGGCAGGATCACCTCCCTCAACCTGCTGGCCACACTCCTTTTGATGCAGCCCAGGATACAGTTGGCTTTCTGGGCAGCGAGCACACACTGAAGCCGGCTCATGTTCATTTTCTCATCAACCAACACCCCCAAGTCCTTCTCCGCAGAGCTGCTCTCAATCTCTTCTCTGCCCAACCTGGAGCTGTGACTGGGATTGCTCCGACCCAGGTGTAGGACATTGCACTTGGCATGGTTAAACTTCATCAGGTTGGCATCAGCCCACCTCACAAGCATGTCAAGGTCCCTCTGGATGGCATTCCTTCCCTCCAGTGTGTCAACCAAACCACACAGCTTGGTGTCATTGGCAAACTTGCTGAGCGTGCACTCAATCCCACTGTCCATGTCACTGACAAAGGTTTTGAACAAGACCAGTCCCAACACCCATCCCTGAGGGACACCACTCGGTACTGGTCTCCAGCTGGACATTGAGCCATTGAGCACTACTCTGTGTGTGCGGCCATCCAGTCAGTTCTTTATCCACCGAGTGGTCCACCTATCAAATTGATGTCTCTCCAACTTAGAGACAAGGATGTCATGTGAGACAGTGTCAAATGCTTTACACAAGTCTGGGTAGATGACATCAACTGCTCTACCCCTGTCCATCAGTTCTGTAGCCCCATCATAAAAGGCCACCAGATTGGTCAGGCAGGGTTTCCCCTTAGTGAAGCCATGCTGGCTGTCACCAACCACCTTGTTGGTTTCATGTGCCTCAGCATGCCTTCCAGGAGACTCCCCTCCAAGATTTTGCCAGGCACAGAGGTGAGACTGACTGCTCTGTAGTTCCCCGGCTCATCCATTTTCCCCTTCTTGAAAATGGGGGTTATATTCCCTTTTTCCAGTCATCAGGAACTTCACCTGACTGCCATGATTTTTCAAATATGATGGACAGTAGCTTAGCAACTTCATTCACCAGCTCCTTCAGGACCTGAGGATGGATTTCATCAGGTCCCATGGACTTGTGCATGTTCAGGTTCTTAAGATGGTCTCGAACCAGAAATTCTCCTACAGTGGGCCCAGGGTCTTCATTCTCACTGCCCCTGCGTCTGCCTTCCAAGACTTGGATGGTGTGGTCACAGCATTTGCCGGTGAAGACTGAGGCAAAGAAGTCATTAAGAACCTCAGCCTTCTCCAAATCCAGGGTAGCCAGTTCTCATGATAGCTTCCGGAGGGGGCCCACGTTGTCCATAGCCTGTCTTTCATTTGCAATGTACATAAAGAATCCCTTCCTGTTATCCTTAACATCCCTAGCCAAGTTTAATTCTAAGCGGGTCTTAGCTTTCCTAACCTGGTCCCTAGCTTCCTGGACAACATCTCTGTATTCTTCCCAGGCCACCTGTCCTTGCTTCCACCTTTTAGAAGCATCGTTTTTCCTTCGGATTTTACTCAGCAGCTCCTTATCCATCCAAGGAGGTCTCCTGGCCCTCCTGCTGCGCTTCCTTCTAGTAGGGATGTATCGCTCCTGAGCTTGCAGCAGGTGATCCTTGAATATCAACCAACAGTCTTGGGCTCCCCTGCCCTCTAGGGCTATATCCCATGGAATCTTACTGAGCATGTTCCTGAACAGGCCAAAGTCTGCTCTCTTGAAGTCCCGGGCAGTGAGCTTGCTGCACGCTCTTCTCACTCTCCTGAGGATCTTGAATTCGACCATCTCATGATCACTGCAATCAAGGTTGCCCTGGAGCGGCACATGTCCAACCAGCCCTTCCCTGTTGGTGAGGATGAGGTCAAGCATGGCACCTCTCTTTGTCGGCTCCTCCATTACTTGCAGAAGGAAGTTGTCTTCCACACAATCGAGGAACTTCCTGGATTGCTTGTGCCGCGCCCTACCATCCCTCCAACAGATATCAGGGTGGGTGAAGTCCCCCATGAGAACAAGGGCCTGTGAGCGTGAGGCTGTTCCTATCTGTCTATAGAGTGCTTCATCCACAGAGTCCTCTTGGTCAGGCGGTCTGTAACAGATCCCCACAATAATGTCTCCATCGCTGTTCTCCCTCTAACCCTGACCCACAAACTCTCTATTGACTGCTCCCCTGTCCCCAGACAGAGTTCCATACTCCCCAGCCTATCCCTAACATACATACCAACTCCCCCTCCCTACCTGCCAGTCCTGTCTTTCCTAAAGAGCCTGTAACCTTCCATTCCAACACACCAGTCATAGGAGCCATCCCACCATGTTTCTACGATGCCCATGGTATCATACCCCTGTAGACATGCACACATCTCTAATTCCTCTTGTTTGTTCCCCATGCTCTGGGCATTTGTACGGAGGTATCTGAGCCAAGCTCCTATTGAAGCCGGCTCATTGGCTGGAGCAGCTGGAATATCTCTACATTGCTCTGAACATTTACTATAGGTGCTGGCAAGTGACTGGGTGTGTGGGGATGGAATGACACCCCCCTCCCCCAGCTCATCTAGTTTAAAGCATCCTTGACCAGTCTGGCATGACTCCTACCAAGTCCACTCTTCCCTTTCTTTGTCAGACCAGCTCCACCAGCCCCCAGTAGACCTGGCCTTCTAAACTGAGTCCCATGTTCTAGATACCCAAACCTTTGACTATAGCACCACCCTTCTAACCATTTATTAACCTGGCCAATCCTCCTAGGCTTTTTAAGGTCCTCCCCTGTATCCTGGAGAATTGACGAAAAGACAATCTGAGCTCCAGAGCTCTTAACCACCTCTCCCAGAGCTCTGTAGTCCTTCTTTATGTTCTTCGGGCTACTGCTATCTGTATCAGTAGCACCCACATGGATCACTAGAAGTGGGTAATAGTCAGTGTGACCAACTAGAGCATGCAGCTTCTCTGCAACATCCCTGATCCGAGCCCCTGGTAGGCAACACACCTCCCTTGAGACTGGGTCAGGCTGACAGATGGGTGCCTCTGTTCGTTTCAGAGTAGAGTCCCCTACTGAAATGAAGTGATATAGTTAAAATATTTAGGTTCACATAAAGAAAAATCAATTTTGAGGGTGAGTGCAATTACCCAGCAGACACTCATTATTGTTAATGCGCTTCAAGTGTTAACTTGGGATATTTCATTATTACTACTCTGTGTTATACCTCAGACATTCATGTTGCTTATTTCTGCTGACTTGGAGGCAATTCTCATCTCTCCCTTCTTTCCCCTCATTACACTTGCAGGACAGAGTGGAAGAGCACATTGTGTTAAATCATCATCCATTTTTAATTGCTGCTGGCAGCAACTATTCCATTTGATCAAGCTGATTGCACAGTGGAGGAATCAGCTCCTGTTCTTAAGTAAGCTGTTTGTCTGTTCTGATTCCTGAGTGCTATCAATTGCTGCTTTACCATCTCCAGATTTTGGAGCACCGTGCTGTCAAACAAAACTTTGTTAGGATTGGCTAGTCACTGCTAACTTATTCACAGCAGGCTTTTGCACATTGACAGGATTCTACATGAATCCATTCAAAAACCACTGTAATAACTACATTTGTAGAATGAGAGGTCTCGACATGCAGCACTTGAAAGTGTGCTAAACTCCAGTTGAAAAACAGCCAGCATGTGGGGGGACAGAACTGTTACACATTGGAGATACAAGGCAACAATGAAAATCTGACACCCAAAATGAGTACAGAACAAGTGGGCTTCCACATTTGGGACACACCATTGTTTGGCCTTTACTTAAAGTTTGCAAACAAATTTCTTATGGATTTCAATCTTGTCTGAACAGATGCAGATGCGGAGACCCACAGGTGGTCACCGCAAAAAGTCGGTTTAACAGTATAGCCTAATTTTCATAGTATATTTTTGTTTTGCCACCCTACAATTTTTACAATTAAAGATATACGGTAATTTTAGGTAATGGTCTCAACTCTTCTTTATTCTTCCTCCCTCTGATCCTCCTGCCACTGCAAAAATTCCTGAGATGAAGCAAGCTCTGCCCTGAGCTTTGGGAACACAAGATCTGAGCTCATTCTCATCTGATCCTGTAGGCTGTCACCATCCTGGACATAGCACTGAGCAGCACTGGCTTGTGGCTTGTGCGTTCCTACCTGCCTACAGAAGGAATAGATCCTCATGTCAGCAGTTTTCCCAAAAAGAAATCCAGTAACAGCAGCACAAAGCCATTGTAACACATGGCTTGAACAGCAACTTCCTTCTATTCGAATAAATGGAATATTGGAACAAAGAAACAGAAAAGGGAGTAGAAATCTGACTTCTTTCAAGAATGCATTCGTTTCAACATGGAGCAGGGGACTTTTGTTTGGTTTGCCTTTAAATAAAGGGTACTAACTTCAGAGTGTAAAAAGAGAGACCTAGCAGAAACTTCAATTAAAAAAAAAACCAACATGATAAATTTGGCTTACCTCCTACAAACACAAAGCAAACTGTCATTAAGTTACCCCTCTATGCATTCTATGCATAGGAATTGAAGTTGAGCCCAGTCTCTCTCCTTTTTTCACACAGGATTAGGTGATAAGTTAGCCAGAAACAAACTAAAGGCGCTCCAAAACCACTCCTTATATGGCAGGTATTTTTGAAAGCTCCATTCTGTCACTTATTTTGGCAGTTGTGAAGAGAATCTGTCCCATTTTTCCATATCATCTTTTTCCTTACAGTACACTGACTTTGAGGGGGTGCAGCTCTCCTGACATCATCACACACCCTGGAAGTCGAGGCATTATGCCAAGGCCTACATCTTTGGCATTTCTGCAGTTCCCCTAGTATGATGATATTAAGAAAAAAACCCTCATAAGCAATCCAAAATTGCAGACAGCTCCCAGATGAATAAATATTTGAAAAAGCAACCAACATCAAAACCTACTCAACAGGAGGGAAATGTATGTAAAGACATGCTGCAGTTGCAGTGAAGAGGAGGAAAGAACTAAACTTCTGCTATCCTTAGTGCTGACTCAACCACATTCTGGTTACAGGATCCAATATCCTTCAAGATACTTCAGTTTCTAGGGATGTCCCTAGCGCAGTCAAATGCCTTACTGCACAAATACATCACCCAGAACCGAGACAAAAATCTGTGTTCTTGAGACCTTAAGAAGGTGGCTGATACCCTTCAGGGGGTCAAGACAGGTATTAGGAGAAGAGTGGAAAATAACAGGCATTAAACAGGGGTTTTTGTTGCTAAGGGCAAGTGAGATCATATCAAGACTGAGCTGCAGAAAATGACAAATTTGTCCAATTTTCTCATCTTCCATCTTTCCTGGACTGAAAGCTATGTTCTCCTACTAGTACCCTTCTCGTTCACTTCAAACAAGCAATCAAACACCTCTCAACAAACAAACAGCCAGAGGCCTGGGTAATGGAGGCGGCAGCTGAGGAACAGCAGGGACATCTCCCTTGCTGTTAGGTTCCGGCACTGCTCCAAGCCAGAGGCATCACAGGGCAACAGGGACCTCCTATGTTGCAAGTAAGATCTCATCTCAGGTTAGACAGATTAAAAATAATCAGGAAAAACAGAGCACTCAGCTATAATGAAGTCAAATGAATGCTAACAAAAAAAAAAATTACATCCTAGATCACGCATCTGAGCCTTCTTCATAGTATGTGCATGTATGCCTCTGTTTGTAAGTTACATGCACACACATATATATAATCACATACATGCTAAATATGTTCCTCCAAAAGAAGCTTTTACACTTCCAGACTCAGACCACATCAAATGTCACAACCTTCACAGCCAACTGCTAGGCTCATCTGCTGAAACTAACTTTTCATGATATGTCTGTTTGCTAGGAGGGCTACACTGGTTTGTCTCAAACTCACACTGATTAGCCCTACACCACCAACAGTCATTCTTGCCTTTATCCAAATTAGTATGTCAGCTAAACTATGGAGAGAAGGTCACTTAAAAGATCCTGGACTGGATAAACTATTGATAAAAATAAGATGGCACTGTCACTGTATTTATCAGCTAGGCTCAGCTTAGTTTCATCCTTTGTGTCTTTGCTAGGTTTTGCAATCTGAGTATATGATTAAAAGATAAAGCTTATTTATCCACCTGAAAAAGTTTATAAATACTAAAAATCATCTGATGAAAACTTTAGAAAACAATATACACATCTCACTTTTTCTGCTCATTGTTTATTCCTCTGCATAATAAACTATACAGAGACACACATATATACAGCAACAATCATATTTCACTAGAGAGCTCTCTCTACAGTCAGTATCCATAGAGTGACTGACAAAGAGGAACATGAACCATTATTCCAATTTTGGACAGCAGGCGTTAAGTGTGAGTTTGACATTGCAGATATGTATCAGTAGGGTGAAAGTAGAGGAAAAAGAGGGATCTTGAGAGAGTAGTAATTACGACTTGCTGGCACTGAATGGAACCAGACCAGTTAGCAGGACCAGTGCTTCTTACCCAGGCTCTTGCCTGTCACATCCATGTTTACGGGAGGGTAAGAGGTACCTCATTCACCTTTTTTCCTCACAAGACCTTTTTTGTATTACATAGGAGATTACTCTTGCAGAAAATACATTAAGTAATAGCAGAAGTGTCAGAGTCCGAATGCAAGAACAGATTTGTCAGAATATCACAGTAGCCTCTTCTGCCACATAGCTGACTTGGGGATTCACCCACCCCGTCTGCTACACAATTACAAGATCAGAGGTCAGCATAAGCCAAAAGTGAGGGGGTGAGAAGAGATGACATCGTTGTCACTCCATAGTCTTTAACAGCTCTGCCTTCTACATGCAGACACACAACCCAAAGATGTGGGCTAAGAAAGAGAAGAAAGCACATGAGAACTTCCCTTGACTCTCTTTTCTCACTTCTAGAAGCATACTTTAGAATGGAATAATTCGTAATAGCTATGCCCACACCACTGTTCTTACAGACCCAGAGCCCATATAGGACTGCTGCTCTTTGGCTAGAAGGACCAGCAAGGCCACAGAGGTTCTGCTGAGCTGACTTCCAGGAGATGGATCATACCCTGAAAAACCATTTTCAGCTGTCAAAAACAGTGCTATGAAACACTTCTTTAAGTGCTGCTTCTCCATGCAGCTGAAAGCATAAAGATCCTTGAAGAGAGGGGTGTTTGCAGACCATACTGTTTGCAAGCTGTCCAGGAAATGAGTGTTTCCTATAAAAAAAAACAGTGCTCAAACTACAAGCCAAGATGTTCAGGATCTCTCCTAAGCCATCTGATTTCTTACAAATGTTATCTATCTTTGACTCTCACTGAGCTGCATATTGAGACCTCTCATTCTACAAATGTAGTTACAATGGTGTTTGAATGTTGAGTGCTTTATATAAGCCTACAGCATTTCAGAAACAAGTATCTCTCACATTCTTTATCATCTACTTAAAAAAAAAAAAGGTTTTCTAGTCCCACACCACTATTTTGAAAAACTTAACATTGGAAGATGACACATATTGCAATAAGAAGAAACCTTTTGTGTCCAAGTAATGAGCACATGCAGACAAAACCTGGATTATCACAGCCTAAGAGAATTTTTCTGCAGTTTGTAAAACCCTAGTATGAAAAATATTGATATAAAAAGGGAGGGCTGAGCCTCCCTAACATTTTCGTGTATTTAATTTTGGATGATGAGAACATCCGTAGGAAAAGCTCATCCAGTAGTGAAATCTGTAGTGAAAAATGACCACCCAGAAGTAAAAGTAGTCATATACAATTAATGAATTCACTCAGACAGCCAATAAATCAAACCAGCAAACCAGACTCTCTTAATCATGCAGAGGAACATTTTTCAGTGCTTCTTAATATTATACTTTGCTCAAGGCTTACATTACCAATTGGTTGTTTCTTTAATTCTTAACCATTTACAATATAGTTTAATGTCATTTAAAATTTAAATGTCATTCCAGAAACTTGTTTAAAACATATTGTTCTTTCCAGGTTTCTAATTCTTAATGAAACTAATATCAAAAGATTTACTTTATGGGTCAAAACTGCCTGTAAGTATTCAGCAAGTTATTAGTGCACGGATAACTAACTTTCCAGAAGGGGTCCTAGCTCTTCCCTTTGTGGGTCAGACTTGGTAGAAACAGACATTGGCCGACATTCAGAGAGTTATCACTGCCTGGAGCTCTCTCACCTTCTTTCCACAAGGGATCCACGGGGCCCTTGGGTACAGACTAAAGTTTTGTCAAAGACATTTTGAAAATTTTCACTTACTATTCAATATCATGAGCAACAATGGAGTAAATGAAAAGAAACTAACTGAAAAAGCTCAAAGGACATTGAGAAAAGAAATGGCAGCTTGACTGAAGGCTGAAAACCCAAGTCAAACTTCCTTTGCCTTTCAGTTGCGTCTTTTCCCAAAAGCTCATCTACCATCCCCAATAGTTCCCTCATCTTTCTCCAGTTTTCACAAAAAAATTAGTAATATCCAGATACTGCTTCTGTTGAACTTTGCAACTGCATATGTAGCTCCTGCTTCAGTGCAAGAGGCTCTTCATGCTTCTACATGTGGTCTTCATAGGAACCCACCATCAAATTTAGGTAGAAGAGGAAAAAAGCCAAGACTGTTCACCTACAAAGATTGGATTCCCTGCAAGCTCCAAATGATGCTTCCACTAACAACCTTTGAAATGTAGATAGCCACTGAAGGACAAAGCTTCCTGACACTTCCTGGCCTTCCTCATTTCTACCAGACTCTGTGCTGAAATCATGTATTGTTTCGCTTTTTCCCTTTGGATACAATTTCTACACACCTGTGACCTAAACTAGCACCAACTGAGCACACAGAACTGTGCTGATTCTCCAGGCCTTTTCCAACAGCAGGGTCTAGCTAGTGCCAACTTCCAGTGCCAGCTTCGTAATGAAAGGTCACGCAAATTCCTCTCTTCCAGATTTCCATTTTCTTGAGGAGGGCAGTGAGGACAGCCCCTGCAAGGTGACTCATGATCAAAACCCTGCCTCCAATTGCAATTATTGCAGCTATGACTCCTGACTGAACTTATTAATCGTGCTCTCTGCAAAGCAAGACCTTTAATTTGACATAAATCCTTTCAAGTCACCTGAAACCTGGGGATAAAACCAATTTTCCTCCTCCAACAGTTTCAACAATAGCCAAAACCTTCCCTGCATGCAACAAATGGCACATGTACACTCATTTGTAATTGATATACCATTTCTGAGCCAAATTTTCAAAAGGTAGTTTCCGCCTGCATGCATAAACTGCTGTGATCAAGTCTTTAGCCCACAGTTACCTAACATTTATCAAAATTGCATGCCAGCACCTACAAGTCCAAACCAGGACCCTACCACATTAAGCCCTGTACAAATACAGAAAAATAAATGAATGCTCTCTACCCCAAGAAGCCCACAAATATGAACTCAAATATGAAGGGGACATATCTGTACCTGAGCATAAAATCATGTATAGCAGGCACATTCAGAGGTATGTGAAATTGTGCACCAAGAGAGCAAAATCAGGTCTAAATGCAAACATGGCACCCTGGTGCTTCTTTTAAGATCTTCCCTGCAGTATTACTGGGATGGATTTGGCTTGAAGACATACATACAGACTTTGAAACAAAAATTAGAAGTTAACTAAACACACTTCAAATAGCAGCAAGACAACCCCCTGATGCTCAGCAGTGAAAGTAAAGCACAAAACTAGCTTCACCCTTTTCTAATTCAACTTCTGGAGGGATAATGAATGCCAGCTTGGAGCACTGGGCCTGGATGCTGCTAGCTCTATTTGGCCCTGCAGATCAGCAGAACAGCAGGAACAGTCCATTAAAGCAAAACGTTTTGCTCAAAAAAAAACCTTAACATCCTCAATTCATCAGGCCCCATAACAGAGCAGTAGGAATTAAACCAGATGAAATATAACTGGTGATGAGGGAAGGAAAGGAAACCTCCTACAGTTATTATTTTGTAAACCAGTTTATGTTAGGCAAGTCAATAAGCCTGCTGCTCCAGCAGAACCTGCCCTGTGCATTCTGACCCCAGCCACACTTGCACAGTTGCAGACAGCCTGCTCCCCATGTAGTAAGTAGAGAGCATTCCTATTGAACTAGTAGTAGTAACATAGGCAGATTTCACCCTCTTTCTGTGCCCCAGTTTCCCCATTACTCAAATGTGTGTGCAGGCACACAAGGTAAGAGGATAAAACAGACTGGCTTAACTGGCTTTGGATATAACTGGTGTGTAAATCCTATGTTTCCCATCTCTGGATTATAGTCAAATTGCTCAAGTAAACTTTGGAGCTACCTGTTCTGGGAAGTCTTTGAGATGAACGAGGCCTGGGATTTTGAGAGCAATGACAAAAGTCTAATATTTTCACCCAGTTTTTGGCTAGGAAGACATCTGGAATACAGAAAGACAGGATTTTCCTTCTCAATAGCACACAGTCAAGCCAAACCACTCAGCAACTTTTGTACACCTCTAGGCTAAAGCCAGTCCTGAAATTTCCCACAAAATTCTTACTAAGGAAAAATTAAATAAAAAATTGATGAATATATATCCTTCCCCTTGAGGCCCCTAAAGGAGATCATGTTTCGTTACCTCAGTTTTTCAAACGGAAAAGGGGGAAGCACATGATGGAGGTCGTTTCCCCCATGCCAACTAAAACACTATCAACAGCACCAGTAAAAGGATCTACTTTTCCCATATCTCAGCCTCATGTTTATCCAAGTGTCCGATCCTTCTTACCTCTTTTGGTTGCTGGTGCCTCAGAGCTTAACAGAGCTGCCACATGTGCCCTTGTGCTGGCAGCCAGGGAGCTGCGGGGCAGCTGCTGTGGCCAGCCAGTTCCAGCCGGTTCCTCAGTGGCCCCACCACAGGCGCCCCAGCCCGACGGCCAAGATGGCGATGCCAAAAGCGCTCCGGAACGGGCACAACCCGCACAGGCAGCGAGGAGCGAGGGAAGAGCGTGAGGAACAGCTCTGCCGGCAGCCAGGCGGAGCGGGACGAGGGCCAGGGGCAGCTCGGCCGCCAGAGCTGGGATCCCCCATCCTGCCACCCGGGAAGGTATGAGGAGGAGCGAGGGTGGAGAGGGACCCTCATGGCTGGACACGGCTCTGGTCACCATCACCCTGCACTGCCCCAGGCACAGGAGCTGGGAGTGAAGGAGCAAAGTTGAGCATGGGGTGAAAACGTGGGGTTAGGTGGCTTAGTTTTTTGTCTTTGTTTCTCACCATCCAATTCTACTTTAACTGGCAATAAATTACATTAATTTTCCCTAAGCCAAGTCTGTTTTGCCAGTGACAGCAATTTGCAAGTGATCTCATAGTCTTTATCTCAACCCACATGTTCTTTCATCGTATTTTCTCCCCCTACCCTGTTGAGGAGGGGAAGGCACAGCGTGGCTGGGTGGGCTGCTGGCAGTAGCTTGGGTCAGCCCACCACATCAAGTCAGCCTGGTTTGCAGGCATGCTGTCAGGATTAAAGAAAACTGCACAGAAACCCCAAAACAAACACACAAACCAACCAAAACAAACAATCACCCCCAAAAAACAAAACAAAACCAAACCCACAAAAAAAAAAAAAAACCCACAAAAACAACCCAACAACAACAACAACAAAAAACAACACTTCTGTCAAAGACAGTCCCTTTCATATTGGTTCCCAAAACCCCACCGCATCGTCAGTTTTGTTTCCTGTCTACAAGAACAGCAAGGCCAAGGTGGTTATCTTAAATTTAAAGCTCTACTTACACCCATTTATAAAGCAGAAAGAAGCTGGAATTACTCATAATCTGAAGAGACACTGAGTGTTGGCACAGAATCATTGACTTTCCCACCAGACCTTCTACTGTCATATCATCAGATACTGCAGCTAATTTTCTCCACCAAGCTCCATACCCCTCCAATAAGCAGAAAGTGAATTCCAGAGTAAGGCACTGCAACACACTGCACACAGTCAGACTAGTGATGCCTACACTAAACATGATTTCATACTAGAGAAAGCAAGCCATCTTCTCAGGTTGTTATTTTGGCACAAATAGGCTTTTAATACAGTCTTGCTGAGAAAACACATGGAAATAAAAGCAAGTGTTCTAAAAAATTAATTAAAATAAATTAGTTCCTAATGGAGAGGAAAATTCTTCCTCAAAATTTAAAACTACCATTAAATATTAGTATCAAAAATATGAGCCCAGCTACATTTTGAGTGCAAGCTTTCCACTTTATGGTACTTTCTTTAAGTGACATAACACATTAGATACTGGACAGGCAAGTAATCTATAGCATAGGAGAAGATGGGGAGGGTGGACTGTAGCATCATGAACTCTTAAGAAGAGTATTTGTGGATCTTTTCCCCCTTGCATGTCTAATAAATGAGCCCCTGACTCACTGTGCTGTGCTCACCTGAGCTGGCTTGCATGCACGCAGTGAACAGACTATGAATTGTCATGAAATCCCAGCTCCTATGATGAGTAGGGTGGACACAAAAAACCAAACGACTGGGTTCATATTCAATGATGCTGTTGAGCCTCCTTTTGCAAAACCAAGTTAACAAGAAAAAGAAAAAAATCACTGTCCTTTTTAGTAGAAAGGGAAGAGCAGGACAGTGCATTCTTGATAAGAGATGTCCCTTAAACACATTAAATTACACTGATTATGTAACATGATCAAAACCCCCTTATGTTTCTCAGTGTTGCTGAGAACATCCCCACTGTATTGATCCCACTGCTAATATTTGGAGCTTTTTCACATGAATTTCAGATCTCAAGTGGCATAATTCTTTATTTGTTGTCTGAGGTATGCAGTGCTTATCTACAATAGAAAACCAGATCTTCTCTGTAGAAAAATACAGGAGTTAGAAATGCAAATTACTTACCTATTTACTAACCTGTTTTATTCTAGAGGACAAAAAAAAAGGTCAAGGGCAGTCTGAACTTACCATTTTTATGCCAGAGATGCTACTTTCCTTATAAATATGATACCAAAGTTATATTACCTAAGAATTCAACAGCACTATAAAACCTCTGCTAGATGGCACTTCATCATAGTCCTAACTAGACAGGTCAGAATATTAAACACATTTTGCTAGAACAGAAGATAAAGTAAGGGAAAGTTTTAAGGGCATCTCTCCCTCATGTCATATAACCATATCTGTGCTTCACAGTGCAGCATAAAACAGGAATGGACAAATGAGCACAAGCACAGGCATGTACATTCACACAACATTAAGCAGCCCCAAGGGAGATAAATGCTTAGTTCCAAAGCAGGAGAACTGGGCATCCCAGTGCATCTCACCAGGGTTCATTAACTCCTGGAGATAGCTTCAGCACCAGCCTGAGCATCCTGCAATCCTTTGTTACATGGTGTGACACACTGATACCCATTCAGCTATACCCAGGAGTAGAGATAGCTAGCTTCCTGCTAAGCATTATTTTTCCAGCGTAAAAAAAATGGCTTTTGGCCCAAAGCTACCATTCTTCTGCTGTTTATATGGCATGAACATACACAGCTCTGTGATTAGAGCTTATAGGGGCTTTGCCACACTGTAATTAACAACACAATAGTTTATATCAGCACACAAACTGGAAAGAGGTGCTTTCCAAGTTTGCTCTGAAATACAATTTCAGAGAAACCAAAGGAGTGTGGAAATGCAAAGGTCAAGTAACAAAATGGCTAAAAGAGACTTGAACTGTTCTAAGTCACAAGACCTGGCTGAACAGATCCTTGCCAAGTGCCCATAGACTCAAAGGAAGAGGAGAAAGCCATGCTTCATCTTTGACACTCTGAGAGGAAGATGCTAGCACTCATCTCCATAAAACACTGAGAAAGCAAACTGGTAACAGAAGCAAGCTAAAAAAGCACACAGGAACATCTAGTAGAGTGGAAATAAAATTGAAGAACTACTTGTCACACGGACAACACTGCAACGTAAGATCTCTCATTTGAGCAATGGCTTCAGAACACACTGATCACCCCTTGGTTTTGCCTTCCATGAATTCCTAAATAAAGTAGATAGTTATATTTTCTACTTCACTACAATAAAAAGTAGTGCTTTTCCTACGACCACTTCACAATAACAAAATTCTAACAGTAATCACATGACAGTACTGAATCCCATTTCTCCCATCACAGAGCTTCTATATTGGAAAGAAATAACAAGCCCCACAAGTGAAGGGCAAGACTGTTCATCTATCAGTCTGCACTACCACATCCCCTGACCTATTTTATTACTAAAAACGCTCCCTCTTAGGTCACTACTGCAAATTGAATTCTGCTGCTTCATTGCCCACTGCAATCTCACAGAACTGCATGCTGCCTACACACGAAACACTAAGTAGGTTAACTTATTCACTGCCGGGGTATGCAGCCAGTCTCCTCATATGGATAAAAAGACACAGATCATTTTACCAAAAAGGAGTGAAACGCTTTCTGCAAAGGGGTTTAAATCCAAACCCAATTATTTATATTGCATTTTGAATATAAACACCTAAATGCTTGGCTTGGCTCCCCATTTGCCCATACTTGCTATATGTTTTGCAATATTTTTTCTTGCAAAATATGTTTTCAAGGGTCTTCACTGTTACAAGCAACAGAATAACAGCCCAAATGACCTCTATTTGACAAACACCTAACAGGAGCAACAATCAAGTCCCTCTCATTAAATCCCCTCACTAAGGTAAGCCTAGGAAGGCACAAGATGAAGAAAGAAGTCAAAATTTTCCAAGTTAAAAAGACAACGCCTTCTTTCAAAAAGCCAACGCTTTGTATTTTTAATTCTCAAACCAAAGCTTCTCATGATTATCACACCACAAAGTGAGCTGGCGAATTTAGACCCAACAGACACAGTACTACTTAAGAGAGGAATAGGAAAGAGTGAATTCGACAGAGCAAGAACATATTACAGGATCCTAAGCAGGAGAACAAAACAGGTATTATCAACCACTTGATGCTTAATACTGAACAAACATAGAATATACAATGTCCTCACTATTGTATTTGAGCTAGACAGAATAAGACTAGAATAAGCAAGTTTCCTGGGGCTATTATCACATCTTCATTTCATTGCTTCAATAGCTTCCCAGTCATAAACAAACACACCCAAAAAAACCAAACAAAAAGATCAAAGGCAACTGACTTCATGTCAACTTTTTGCTTAAATTACTGCAAATTCTGTTGGGAGTTTCTTAGTATGCAGCAGATGCACACAGAGCTTAACCACTGAAATGATTCATGGCTTCATTAACCTAACTTTATTGTTATTTAGTTATGAAACCCAGTTTCTCACTTCCTGCTGTTCTAAAGATAACATCTGCCAAATCTGGGCTCTCTTGTCAGAGAGAAAATCCAACGTATCCAGGGGACAAAACAATCTCAGCTCTGCTTGAGTTTCAGCTGGTGTCATTTACAGAGAAGATGGAGGCACTGTGGGTCACAACCTGTGTGAGAAACCCATGCCCTTCCCAACTAATAAAGATGAGTTGAAATATCTCCCGTCACTACAAGGAGAGCTACACAGATTCAAGTGTGCTCACTGAAGGAAAAGAATCAGCCTTGTCAGCCAAGGTGCAATTTCCCAGTGTTTGAAGAGTCACAGAACACATGCTGCAAAGCAGCCTAGGTTGGTATCCAATAATCCCAAGCTCCAGATTTTCAGCATCGTGCAAGGTCTTGACTACAGATTAAACCAAAAAAGATACTATTGTCTTATTTCTAGCTAGTGGGTCGAGGTGAAGTTGGTCTGTGAATACTTTTTTTACAAAGGCATACTACCCACTTCAGTATCATCAAGTCAGGGGGTACAGGTGACCCACTTGAGATGCCTGGGTGTCCATATGCAGACAGTTGTTCTTAAATGAACATGTTCTTTTCTGAAAAGCCTGTTAGTCACCAGAATGCAAGAGATATGGGCATTAAGTTATTTACAGAATCAAGACATGAAGTCCTCATTACTTTTTATGAGACTAAGCATGTTTCACAGTTTCAGCCTGCATAACTAACAAGTCAGGATGTTCTTTCCAACCTTTAGTTTCTCTGAGATGCTATAGCAGTAACCGCCTTTTTACTTCTTATGAGATTGAAAAAGAGAGTTGCTAGCTTGGAACACTTTCAATGCAGTCACTGCACTTTGAAGATACTTCATTCGCTTTTCAAATTTCCCCAGTAATACTGCTGTACAGCACCTTCCTCTGTTAGAAATCCCATTTATAGGAATAAGACTATTCTCAGAGAGATACGATTAAAATACTCCAAGGTCATATGATAGATTATTCAACAGGTCAGACAACTAACAGGAACTTCAGCTAAGTTAGTGTTAGCAAAATAACTGCCAACAGTGCTCAAGCAATGATGCTCAATACAAGTGACAAGCTACTTGCACCACTTTTCTACAGTCATAGCTCATGAAACCCCACAATCTTTGCGTAACTAATTCAGCTACCTAACTAACAGTATAGTCAGCACTGTGGAATTATCTGAACCTTCTTGAATATAGTTAATATTACACTTTCAAAGTCAGAATTTAGTGTAAGTTTGCAAGCCAGCTGAGTACTTGCCAAAACAAAAACCAGAATGATGGTTTAGGAAGCTCTAACATCTTCCAAGATCTAGCTAAACTGCTCTTTTTGGATCATTAAGTTAAAATCTGTGTGGATTTCCAAATGCCTGGAGATCTACTAACATGGATTGAAAAGTACAATGGAAACACACATGCACCTCTGCTACTGAATTTTGGGGGAAAGAGTAGCAAATACATAAGCCATTTTGGGCTAAAGGTAAAAGACAAAATGAAACTAAGTGAGATTTTTCAAAACATATTTCAGTCCCAAACCATGCAATTTACCATTTAAAACTTCAGTCAGTTCATCATTTAGGCTGGTTTCTGCACGTCACTATCTTCTGACTGTGGGGAGCTGCAGAATCAAGTCTTTTGTGTTTCAGCATCTAAGAAAATTTAGGACTCTTACAACCCTCTATTAAGCCCACACCACTCTCAGGTACTAATTAAATGAACTGCTTCTATCACAGCAAATTATAAATTACAGAAATACTGGCACAAAGACAAAAGCAGCACTTTGAGACCTGAACAAGCAGGTTGCTTGAAGTGGCATGTGGGTCCTTAAAATGCAGTACGTGCACCCACACCCCACAGTGTCTTCCCTGCTTGGTCACTTTTGCAAAAGGTGGACACTGAAGTTCACCTGCCTGAGTACGCATGTAAAGCCAGGCACAGGTCACTGCAGCATTAAGTGTTCTGCAGTTTGATCTTCAGCTCTCAGTTGTGAAGCTGGTTTTGAAACAAGGCTCAAGGCTGGGAAGAACAGAAGTTGCTCCTTGTGGACAAAAAAAGTCACACCACTGTCTCCTCATGGAAAGAAAATTCCTTGAGGTTGAGAAGCCCCTGCAACCAGCACTGCTCAGAACACACAGAAAAGTGCACAAGGCTGTCAGCTGATATTCACTTGGTGAAAAAAATAATCAATTGCCATCCCACACTCCATTTTGAACATCTGCAGACAAATGCTAAACCAGCAGGATACCTCCTCCTGCTGTCAGTGCTTTGCCTCATTCTCTCTCTGTCTCCAGAAGCACACTTTAGTGAAGAGACCCCTTGGAAACCCCCACGTTTCCTAACACCTATGAGAACACTTGTTAAAGTAGCTGTATGATATAGGTGCCAAATCATCAGTTGCAAATCCTACTCACTTGCCTTAGTCTCCCAGCAGCTGCAAAATTAAAAATAGCTGTCACAGGCAAACCACCACTGAAGATGAGAACATTTGTTCATTTATTTCACTGATGATGGTGTCACTGTTGACATGTTTGGGCTCTGAAAAGAGCACTAATGAGGAAATGGACAAAATTATAAAGGCAGAATAAGGAACATTCTAAAATAGGAATGGGAAAATTACCCTCCTTTTAAATTTACATGGAAAATCTGACCAGCCACGCCAAAATAATATGCTTATTTGGCTCTTTAGGATGAATTTCTTGCTAATTTCAAGCAGAGCAACCACTTAAAAGTAGTTTTTTCAGCTCCTGAAAGTTATTTTTCACCCAGACTGAATGGGAATATTTTATCATGTATCAAAACTATATGCCATCATTGCCTCCTCATGACTTGAAAAAAGACATGGCCAACAACAAATGGAGTAGTATTACTGCAGAACTACTCTCCTGCTTCTGTTCACTTCCTCGCAAACCCCTACATTAACATTTCAGATCACAGAAAAGGAGCCTTCTGCAAGAATGAGAAATTACATGTTATCTAGTGTAGCAGCATCACCTGCGTACCTGTGTACTTTTGCTGTTACATTGTCTATAAAACCACTAAAATACAATTCTCATTCTGCGAGCCACAAAGACTGCCACAGAATCTGCTTGCTTCATTCGCAAAACAGCAGTAGTTGCTATGTAGCTAATTGTTGCAAGGGAGCTACTTGGGAAGAAGGCAGTGTTACTTTCATTAGGTGAATCCCTGCGCATTAGTCACATATTTGTCAGTTTTCCCCTATTACTAATTAGCCATATAGTCAAACCTTGGGCAATCTCAGGTCAGTCACAGACTCTGAGAATCACAGAGTAATCAGGGATGGAAAAGACCTTAAGATCATCTAGTTCAAACCCCCCTGCCATGGGCAGGGACACCTCCCACTAAACCATGCCATCCAAGGCTCTGTCCAACCCAGCCTTGAACACCCCCAGCGATGGAGCATTCACAACTTCCCTGGGCAACCCATTCCAGTGCCTCACCACCCTCACACTAAAGAATTTCTTCCTCATATCCAATCTAAAATTCCCCTGTTTAAGTTTGAACACATTACCCCTTGTCCTCTCACTACAGTCCCTAACGAAGAGTCCCTCCCCAGCATCCCTGTAGGCCCCCTTCAGATACTGGAAGGCTGCTAGGAGGTCTCCACGCAGCCTTCTCTTCTCCAAGATGAACAGACCCAACTTTCTCAGCCTATCTTCATACAGGAGGTGCTCCAGTCCCCTGATCATCCTCGTGGGCCTCCTCTGGACTTGTTCCAACAGTTCCATGTCCTTTTTATGTTGAGGACACCACAACTGCGCACAATACTCCAAGTGAGGTCTCACGAGAGCAGAGTAGAGGGGCAGGATCACCTCCCTCCACCTGCTGGTCACACTCCTTTTGATGCAGCCCAGGATACGGTTGGCTTTCTGGGCTTCAAGCACACACTGCTGGCTCATGTTCATTTTCTCATCAACCAACACTCCCAAGTCCTTCTCCGCAGGGCTGCCCTGAATCTCTTCTCTGCCCAACCTGGAGCTGTGCCTGGGATTGCTCCGACCAAGGTGTAGGACCTTGCACTTGGCATGCTTAAACTTCATCAGGTTGGCATCAGCCTACCTCACAAGCGTGTCAAGGTCCCTCTGGGTGGCATTCCTTCCCTCCAGTGTATCAGCTGAACCACACAGCTTGGTGTCATTGGCAAATTTGGTGAGGGCACACTGCAATCCCACTGTCCATGTGTCATGGGTTCGGCTTTCCCCGAGTCTCATGCCAGGAAGGAGGGGAGAGGTGGGAGGAGGCAAAGACAGGGCGCCTGACCCAGGCTGATCAATGAGGTTATTCCATATCACAGCACGTCATACCCAGGATGTAGAACTACGGGGGGGAGGAATCGGGAAGTGGGGGGTTTTGGCGGGCTCTCGCTGGCTCTTTCCGCGCGGTCTCTCGGCTCTGTTGGGCGGCGAAACGTTTGTATCCTCTCCCTTTGTATTTACTTTGTCATTATTATTGTTATTGGTGGTGGCAGTAGTGATTTGTATTGTACCTTAGTTCCTGGACTCTTCTTATCTCAACCCGTGGGAGTTACATTTTCTTTGGTTCTTCTCCCCATTTCCCCCCCATGGGAGTGGGGGGGGGAAAGGAGGGAGAAGTGAAATTTACGACTTAAACCACGACACCATGTCACTGACAAAGGTGTTGAACAAGACCAGTCCCAACACCCATCCCTGAGGGACACCACTCGGTACTGGTCTCCAGCTGGACATTGAGCCATTGAGCACTACTCTGTGTGTGCGGCCATCCAGCCAGTTCTTTATCCTCCAAGTGGCCCACCTATCAAATTGATGTCTCTCCAACTTAGAGACAAGGATGTCATGTGGGACAGTGTCAAATGCTTTACACAAGTCTGGGTAGATGACATCAACTGCTCTACCCCTGTCCATCAGTTCTGTAGGCCCATCATAGAAGGCCACCAGATTGGTCAGGCAGGATTTCCCCTTAGTGAAGCCATGCTGGCTGTCACCAACCACCTTGTTGGTTTCATGTGCCTCAGCATGCCTTCCAGGAGACTCCCCTCCAAGATTTTGCCAGGCACAGAGGTGAGACTGACTGCTCTGTAGTTCCCTGGCTCATCCATTTTCCCCTTCTCGAAAATGGGGGTTATATTCCCTTTTTCCAGTCATCAGGAACTTCACCTGACCGCCATGATTTTTCAAATATGATGGACAGTGGCTTAGCTACTTCATTCACCAGCTCCTTCAGGACCTGAGGATGGATTTCATCAGGTCCCATGGACTTGTGCATGTTCAGGTTCTTAAGACGGTCTCGAACCAGAAATTCTCCTACAGTGGGCCCAGAGTCTTCATTCTCACTGCCCCTGCGTCTGCCTTCCAAGACTTGGATGGTGTGGTCACAGCATTTGCCGGTGAAGACTGAGGCAAAGAAGTCATTAAGAACCTCAGCCTTCTCCAAATCCAGGGTAGCCAGTTCTCATGATAGCTTCCGGAGGGGGCCCACGTTGTCCATAGCCTGTCTTTCATTTGCAATGTACCTATAGAATCCCTTCCTGTTATCCTTAACATCCCTAGCCAAGTTTAATTCTAAGTGGGCCTTAGCTTTCCTAACCTGGTCCCTAGCTTCCTGGACAACATCTCTGTATTCTTCCCAGGCCACCTGTCCTTGCTTCCACCTTCCACAATCGAGGAACTTCCTGGATTGCTTGTGCCGCACCCTACCATCCCTCCAACAGATATCAGGGTGGGTGAAGTCCCCCATGAGAACAAGGGCCTGTGAGCGTGAGGCTGTTCCTGTCTATAGAGTGCTTCATCCACAGAGTCCTCTTGGTCAGGCGGTCTGTAACAGATCCCCACAGTAATGTCTCCATCGCTGTTCTCCCTCTAACCCTGACCCACAAACTCTCTATTGACTGCTCCCCTATCCCCAGACAGAGTTCCATACTCCCCAGCCTATCCCTAACATACATAGCAACTCCCCCTCCCTGCCTGCCAGTCCTGTCTTTCCTAAAAAGCCTGTAACCTTCCATTCCAACACACCAGTCATAGGAGCCATCCCACCATGTTTCTACGATGCCCATGGTATCATACCCCTGTAGATGTGCGCATCCCCAATTCCTCTTGTTTGTTCCCCATGCTCTGGGCATTTGTATAGTGGCATCTGAGCCAAGCTCCTATTGAAGCCGGCTCATTGGCTGGAGCAGCTGGAATATCTCTACATTGCTCTGAACATTTACTATAGGTGCTGGCAAGTGACTGAGTGTGTGGGGATGGAATGATACCCCCCTCCCCCAGCTCATCTAGTTTAAAGCATCCTTGACCAGTCTGGCAAGCCTCCTACCAAGTCCACTCTTCCCTTTCTTTGTCAGACCAGCTCCACCAGCCCCCAGTAGACCTGGCCTTCCAATTTGAGTCCCATGTTCTAAATACCCAAACCCCTGACTATGGCACTACTGTTTTAACCATTTACTAACAAGCCAAATCCTCCTAGCCTTTTTAAGGTCCTCCCCTGTATCCTGGAGAATTGACGAAAAGACAATCTGAGCTCCAGAGCCCCTAACTACCTCTCCCAGGGCTCTGTAGTCCTACCTTTCGGGCCTGCACACCAGGTTTCTTAAAGAGCCATCCGTGGAAATGAAATTTCCAAATAATTTCTGAGCTATAGCTTCCCACCGCTGTTCCAGAGGGAACAGATACTTCTGAAAGGCCCAGGTTCACTGAAAGGCTACCTGACATCCCAGAGCAGGAAAACAGCCAACTTTCAACTGTTTGCATCCAACCATGAAAGTCATCATCTCTGGAGGCCTTTGGATAAATGTGCTTCTAGAATACACAATTAAATGCTGCTAAAGAGAAAAGCATCAGGCATAGATAGTTTAAGTTGATCTACACACTCACAGGTACATTTAGTGATCTTATGAGGCAAAGGCTTAAATGTTCAGACATAGCTGAGGAGTGGTCACTGACAATGTGCTCTTTCGAACTGGATCCCTGGCAGGTCTGTAAAGAACGCAGATCAAATAATGCTATGGACTCGTGGGGCGGGGGGGGAATTTTCCAGCTGCCCTGCAGACAACAGTGGTAACCCTCAGGGCTGCACTAACCTTGAGGCTATGCTTTGTGTGCACAGAGCAAACCCAGTGCAAGGTTTGCACTCAGGCTCAATCTAAACTGAAAATGCATATGCATATAAACCCTAAATATGAAACTACAGTGGTTTTTGGACATGGCTACATCCCCAGATAATGCAGAAACCGGCATTTGGACCACAGCATAAAAGAGATTAAATAAAAACTCACCACTGAAGCTGTTTTTCACAGTCCCTTCTGAGAGGATGCATATGAAGGCAAAAATACACTTGTCAAACAGGTAAGACATAAGCAGGATCATCACTGAGATCCACTTACTATGCATTCACAGTTGAAGCCAAGAGAGCCTTCATTTTAGATAGGAGTCACTTAAGAGACTAGACTTCTGGTGTAGTCTGTGACACTCATTTGTTACATTTGGGTATGACTGTCCCATAAGCAGCTATGTAAGAATGAATTTTAAGAGCTTCACAGAGAATAATCAAGATTTGCATATACTGCTTAGGTGCTCATGCAAATGTTACTCATTCTCAGGATTATAAAATGCATACTGGAAGCCTCGCCATGTCACTTCAGCTATTTGTCTTGAATCTGGCAAACATACACAAAGTACTGCCTCTTGGAAATTACATATTTCACTACCCAGAAGAAAGTCCCATGTTTCCAGCTATCACATTCACAATTTTTACATGTTTCAGACTAAAGGCCAGTATATTCCCCTCTTCTTGGTCATCGTTTTGATGCCTATTTCAACCTCATGTGATGAAGACAGAAGGTAGAGCAAACCTGGGAGAATGATTCTCAGAAGACACATGCCTTGCTGGTTGATCAGGGAAGTGAAGCACCTTTTTTTGCTTTTTACAAACTTGATTCCCCTTTCTCCTTTGTTGCTGCTGTTCTGAACCAACCCATCGATGAAGATGGAGGATTTGTGCATGCTGGAATCTCAAGCCTTTTATTTACTGACAGACCACTGCTCCTTTTATGCACTGCAGATTGCGGTTCTCTGAAGAAACATCCACAACTCTGAATTATTACAGATTCCATCATTGTTCTTTTGAACATTGACTTGCACAGGACAGCCAGTCATTCCAGTTTGATTACCATAAGAGCAGCCACACCAATGCATGATAGGAAAGCTGAGACTACCCCTAAGACGACTTTGTTTTATCAACATAACAACATGGCTAAATATTCATGCAAAGAGCCAGTCTAAGTCTGGAAGAGAAATCACGAGTGATCCTAAACAGCGAGAGATGCTCAGCTTTAAGAAGGCATTCAGGCAGTGTTAATATAAAATCAAAGCAGCATTGGGAAAACACAAAGAAGGACACTGAGAAGACACCAAATTCGTGAGAGGGTGAGATCAAATGAGTTTTAAAGGAATGCCTGATTATTGCTACCCTCACAAAAAAGCTAGATAAATTAATTGTTTAACATCCAGATCAAAAGCTCAGCTGTACCCTTACTGAAATAATTAAAAGGGCCACCTTATGCCCTCCATAAAGGCAATCACCCACCTTAATCAGAACCTCATATTGTTCCATGGTGCCCTAAAGAGAAATCTGCTCACTCTCTGCTTAAAAGTGATCCATCTTACTGCAATTCATTTGTCACTGAATGGTTTCTTACAAACACCAGTATGAACTTCCCTGTCACATCTCTGTCACTCTGTTCAAAACAGAATAACACACCCGAACTTTTACAACAGTGAATCACAACTGACACAACTTGCAAGATCAGCAAATACAGATACATTCAAGACTTTTTGGTGAGCAGGGTGGATAAGTAGTGCTGAGATTAAAGAGTGTAAGAAGGTTGAAGTTATTTAGTACTTCCCTTGTAACCCAACATTAAGAAAAGTTTTGAGAACCAATCTTACTTTGAGGCTCCCTTAGACCTTTCTGATAAAGAACAATATGGAGTGAAACAACTAAAAGTTATTTAACCCCCTCCTTAAAACAGCTACAAATTGGCGGAATCTCAAAACAGACCCAGAAATACTTTAAAATACTTTCTACTATATCCTAGACTAGCAGCCACTGCTTGGTTTCTATTTAAAAGGGAACAAGCATGATTTTAAGTATTAATAGTCTAGATTACTGTAATATGAAGAGAAAAAAATCTAAGTTATTACGCCATAGCCCTGGAACATGAATGAAAGAGAGATGACATCCACAAGTTATTCCTGTACATCTGCTTTCACACCTTTGTACACATACAGGTATATGTATGCAAATGGTCTGCAAATCTGGGTCAATACATCACACACAACTACAAAATGATCCTGTTGCATTCGCTGAGGATTAAAATAATAAGCAACCGCCTGGCTTCTGACATTAAAATTAGCATAGATAGTTTACAATCATGTAATAAAGGAGCTGCAAGCTGGACAGAAAGTGAGCAGCAATGACCACATAATCATCCTCCATCACCAGGATATGAAAACAGGAAAAAGTTGGAAAGGAATACCCGAAGCCAGCAATCAATCTATTACACCATAAAGAGCCTGACTGTTATCCACTGTGATGGAATTCAGACTGCCTTAAGAACTCAAGAAGCTGGGCCCTCAAAGACACAGAATAACAGAATGGTTTGGGTTGGAAGGGACCTTAAGGCTTATCTAGTTCCAATGCCCCTGCCATGAGCAGGGATACCTTCCGCTAGACTAGGTTGCCCAAAGCTGTGTCCAACCTGGGCTTGAACACTGCCAGGGATGAGGCAGCCACAGCTTCTTTAGGCAACCTGAAACCAATGGGATATTTTTTTTAATTATTTTTAATATGTGTGTCCAAAAAAAAAGGTTAAAAAAAAAAAAACACCAAAAAACAACCTTGAAATTACTCTAAAAACCTTGGGTGAAATCACTCAGATTCCATACAAGTGTCATGCATCTCATTTACCATGAAAGTGTACACCAGAAATGCTCCAGAGCAGTAAGACAGCTAATACACACCATTTATATTTTAAAGCTGCCAGACCCAGGTTCACTAGTTATGAAAGAGATCAAGCCTTAGAGTTACACTTAGTTATAAATTGTTGATGGCAGCTGACTAGGTTAGAAGTGAGTGAATTTCATTTCCAGAAAGACTTATTTGGCACAGTTCCATGGGAGCTTTTTGGCTACTGCTCTTGCTAGGAACAGCCCAATAGCTGAACTCCACGCTCTTCTGAGCAATGGAACAGCTTAAAAAAAATAAATAAATAAAATACAAAGACAGTCAGATCATTGCACCACGCAATCCAAACTTCACTTTCCCACTGTATACTAATGTATCACATGCTTTGCACTGTTTTGTCAGCAATTCCTTCAGCAGTTTCTCTATATTTAGGGATAGTGAATGTGCCTATCAGATCTACCCCAAGCTGAGGGAAGGAAGTTTAAATAGGTGGAAGCAATTTCTGATAAACATTTGCTTGCTTAAAATAAGGGAACAAACCCTTCTTTTTCTTTTTTTTAAAAAAACCTTCTGCATCTAGAAATTACTTTCATTTTTGCATGTCATGTACAGAACACCAAATGGAGGCATGCTATACTATAGAAGCCATTTATTCAAGTTAAAGCTTTGCAATGCTGCAGCATCATCAACATTTTACTGCCTTGGCCAGATGCTTAACAGCTTACAATGTGATTCCGAGCCTTCAAGTTTTCTTCTTCTAACCAACACTAATGCAGCTTAGTAGACTATTTTACAGTGCTACACAACAGACTGGAAACCAGCTTTTCACAGGATAAAATACTTGCTTTGTGCCTGGATGGTTTTTCTGTGGCGCCAGTACATGAGAAAACAAGTCATCACACTGCAAAAAGCAGAGAAACTGGACTTCAGACAAGTTGTACCTACAGAGTTTTCACCTATATAATCTCTCTTACATCTGTCCCACTGTTTTGTAAGGAGATCACAAAATCTTGACTTAGAATTTTTACTTAGGTTTTAGGGTTGTGGAGAGAAGCACACATGCAAAAAGTTTACAATGAATAGTAAAACAAGCTTTCAGACAGCCAAGGAGTATGGTCTAGAATACCCTGTTAACAGAGGAAATAAAAACCATCTAATTCATGGCCACATGGACCCCAACAAAGGTGTGATGAGGGTAAGATGGAGTGCCCACAGCAGCAGGGAATGTAGTATTCATGACTCAAGCAGGACCTCATGGTTTTAGTTCCCTCAGACCCACCACACTTTTCATTCAGTGCTCTCAGCTGTGGAGCCTGCAGGCTCAGCATCTCCAGCAGACAGTCCTGTTGATTTCGGCTGCCCTTGCCCCAGATAGCCAACTGAGTATCTTCCAATGAAATTCCAGGCACAAAGAAAGCATAAGCACATTTACTATCATTATTTTGTAGGTGACTGTACTGTCATACTTGGATATCTCAAGCTGATCATAAACAGTCCTGAAATTCTCTAACCCTTAACTCTTAGAGGCAGAGGTCGCCAGTTGTGGGCATATTGTTTCTAAGGATCAAGGTGAAATTCAGCACATTCATCTCTTGTCAAGACAATTAGCAGATTTGAGCTCCAGCCCTGGGGCACTTCAATGATGCACAAAGTACCTGTAATAATACAAGCCTATCATGCTTAGGCTTTAGCTGCTTACACGGAATTTACAAGTCAGCATCAGGCAGAAGCAAGCAAAAGATCTTTGCAGAGGGAAACAATTCTCAAAGTTAGAAAGCAACAGCTTCACAAAGCATAAGCAAGCTAGTAACTATAAACATAAAGAAGTACACAGCCTTTGAAGCAGGACAAAAGACTTATCAAGCATCCATTTCAATTATGATACCTTAATGGTAGCTACGCTAATTACCTAGAGAGAAGAAAAAAAAATCCACACACTTGTTCGATTTCTGGCATTTAATTTGCTTGCTGGGGAATCTCTTTACTTAATCGGTATTTATGCTGTTTTTCTTGCAAGAACATGTTGCCATGGAGCACCAATCACGGGCATTAGTAAGTGACTTTGTCTTTTTGAACTGCATATACTTCACTGGAGGGACTGCATCTTTCTACATGCTAGCCTTAGCCTTTTGCTAGGTATGCAGGGCAAAATAACAATGAGCTGTGATTATATTTGTTTTGATTTCAGTGAATGGCCCCATCGAAAAGCTGCTCTTAAAAGTCTTTCCTCATTTTTCAGTGGCACTGTGCTTTGACAGAATGGAGTTCCCTTTCCTGAGAGTGAGAAGGTAGCAGATGGGAGAAGGAGGAGGATCCAAGCAGAGGGAGAAGTATTGCACAAGACTTATGCTGAACTTGTCAACAGAACAAGATTTCTTTACTATGGTGCTTAAAAAAAAATGAAAGTGGCTGCTTCTTTTATCAACAAATCTACAAGGGCTACACAGTAGCATTCAGGCTTTTTTATTTTAGGGTGTCCAGAACTTAGCTAGGAAGAATCTTGCCCTGCAGTTAACTTGATCAACACTACTATCAAGACTGAAGGAATCCAAGTGACAGCAAACCATCATGCTGCTTCTGCTGTAAAAGGCAGGCAACACAAGGCTTGGATGCAAGCAGAATACATTTGGATTCCTGCCTCCTTTCATTAGTAGGTGGCAAAACAAGTCTCATGGGAAAAAAAAATTGCTTAAAATAGAGTAAGTGGTCTTAGCAAAGATATCAAATCTTGGTACTTTCAACATTTTTTCTCTTTTGGGCCTACAGAAATAATTCACATGAGCATTAAGGTATAACGTTACGATTGCAACCCAAAAAGGTAGCATAGACTAACAATTGTGATTACATCTCCATTCTGGCACAGGGAGACCGGCAACTGCCTTCTTCCTGCTTGGCATTTTTCTGTAATAGAGGAACAGAAATGCACTACTAAGACTAAAGGAAGACTCCAGGTTAAATAAGCATGTCTAGAAGTTGCCTCCAATATCAATCCTTTCATTACCTACCAAGAAGTCCTGTAATAGAGAAGTCTAAAGTCATGTTCAGTGACCACAAATCCGATGGTGAGAGAGCTGTCCAACAACTCACAGGAGGGCACAGAGGCTACTGAGACTTTTCCCTTCCTCTGTACAAAAGTAACATAAGGTACTTACTTTTCTTGCCTAACCACACACCTGCTTCTGGGAAAAGGCCAGAATTATCCATGCACTGGGCCTGTATCATAAGGAGCCAGTGAGTGCTTCAAACTTGTCACAGCTAACACATCACCCTCTATGTTTGTTGTGAAGCACACATTAACATCATGAATTCATATGCAACTGTGACTTCTGAAATAATCCCATCTGCAAGGCTCAGTTACAGAACTCCCCTTGAAGTAAAGGTCACAGATTTGATCTACTATATTACATCAGCAGGGAACAGTAACAAATTATGAATTATTCCTAGCAAAACTAGGGAATAATTTATTTTATAGGAGTTGCAAGTAAGCATTTACTAAATCAGTATCATGAAAGATACACGTTGGCAAACATACCTGCTAGCAAGGCTATACTGCAAAACAGTCCTTACCCATTGAGCATACAGATATCTTTCACCATCGACACATTACACACACCAAGTTCCCTACATGCTCGTTTAGAAGTACATGTTGCAGGGCTTTAAGAGATACACCTTTCACCTCATTCAATTTTAGAAGACCTTCAAATGCTCACAACTGAAAAAAAAAACAAACCAACAAACAACAGTACAAGAGGAAGCATGCAGGAAGAAACAGTTCAGGGGAAAAAAATAGGAAGTTTGTAAGCCAAAGCAAACGTACCTTTCAAGCCAAGTGAGCTCCCTACTCAGAATTAAACTATTATATGAATTTGTGTGGCTTGTCATCTTGCCCATTATCCGAGATGTCTCAACTCAGCAAGACAGCAGCTGGTCTCACTGCAAATCAAAGGCATAGAGAAGACAACCTCCAGTTTAGTATCTTCGACATTCACAGCAAAGCATCTGCTTACTCGTTCAATGTCTTGGCAACTCAGATTTGTCACCAAGGTCATGATGTGTTAAATATTTTTCAAAATGAATGGCAAGATGCCTAAAGAAGGGGGAGACAATTAACAATGTATCCTAACAGAAGAATTTCCCCAGGCTTTATCAAACTATTGTTCTGAGCATCATTCACAATTTAAAAAAAAAAAAAAAGCTCATCAAGTTCAGAGTCCTTTTTATTCAAGTTTGCAAGTGACAGAAATTGTTTCCTACTGAGAAAAATGGAAACTGAGATCTTGTAGCTATCCATGTCCTTCATTCATCAGAAAAGGATTGTGTCTTGCATTACAGAACATCTCATTGGCAGTGGTACTCTGGGGGATGCAGAACAGCCCAACTGTCTTTTACAAGGTAAGAGGAGATTTGTGAACAGCTTACAGATTTTTAAGTCACTAGCTCTTCAGGTCACACAAGATCAGAAATCTTGAGAATCTGTTCCATTTTCCAAAGTTCCTCAGAGGAGCCCAGGTCTGGAAAGGCCAAAGGAGGGGTCATGGAGAACTTGGGAGGTCACTCTCACAGCTGGTATAAGCATCAGGGATTTCACTGTGGTACAGCATCACACAAGCTGGCCAAAAGTATTTAAAAAGAAGGTGTCCAAAAGAGCAAATGTGGCTGCCAGGCTCCCTGGGTGTAACCTCATACTCACAGAACAGCCCATAACAAAAACAAATGGCACATTAATATTACCTGATGTATATGGGCAGCCTTAAACGTTGAATTTCATGTCCTCTTTACCAGCCCATTTGGCAGTTTCACCTCTTTCACCTACTGCCTTGGGCTAGTGCTCCCCATGATAATCACTTTAGAGTAATCTATGTTCCAATACAAGGCTACAGAGCTGGAGCATAATAAGATGCTAAATTTGCAGAAAGGGAGAGTGAAGAGAGCTAAGCCTATAACATGAATTCCTGGCATCACATGCAGGCCTTCCTAGAAAACACTTAATTTAGCAAACCAGTGCTATAATATATACAAGAGATGTTTAAGCCAGAATCAATATGTCATATATTACCTTCCCAAGGTAATTTTTCCATTAGATTTATAGAGGGGAGGAGTACATAGGCCAGAACACTTATTAAGCTAGGGAAGATGTCACTACTTCATCTGAAAAAAAAAAATAAATCCATCAGGAAGGACTCAGCATACTGTTTTTTAAAATCACTACGGTTTTGGAAAAGGGAGGCGTTGTGACTGTTGTTAGTTGGATTTCTTTGTTTTCCAGAACACTGATAGATGTGCTATCATCTTTAGCAAGTTTACAGCTATCATGATCAAATACATAGGCAACACAGGCATTCTACTCCTCAAAGACTGATGGGCACCAAGACCTTTATATGTAGCAGTTGTCTCTCACTTCATTCAGCTTGCTGGTAGCTAGAGCTGTGTTTGAAACTGTGCCATAAACAACTATAACATGCTTGACCTGATTCCAGTTTGATTTACTTGATTAGTGTGAATATATCAACTCTTCTCGGTGCTCTGCAAAAAATGTTAAGTGTGCTGTGATAAATGCCTCTTAAAGCCCTGCTCAGTACAGCTTTCAGTCCTTCTCACTTTCTCACTGTTCAAATAAGCCCAGCAACTGAAAAATAAAATGATGGGAAGCCATTTCTCAGAAATAATAAATATCCCAGTTTAGCCCAGTTGCTCCTTAGAGACTGCAAAAAGCACAGGAGATAGCACAAAGGTGAAAGGAGCCTCCAAAGCACTTTTTATTTTAATTACTGTTACCTCCCTTCCATAAAGAAGCATTTGAGTGAAACAAGCTCAAAAAATAAGCAGGGGCAAAGGTTGATTGTTATAAATATGCCAACTTTTCTTTTCAGCCCTTTTTTTGCCCTAATCTTTTTTTCTTTTTTTTTTTTTTTTTAAATACCTCCCTAAAGCCAATGGGTTTTAATAAAATGCTTAATTTTTACTTTGAAAGCTTGCTCCAGTCTTGCAAGCCTGAATGGCTTCTTTATTAGTAGTAAGTAAAACCATCTTGCCTGCCAGCTAATACCGCCACATTTTCTCCATTACCTTCAAGTTCAAAATCCTGATTCCTGAAATGGAAAAAGAGGATCTGCCCTTATGGGAAGCTGGAGGAACAATACCCTATCCACACTGGTATACGAACTTTTTGTTTTGGTGCATGCATTAGTCCTGCACAATGACAGCCATGAGAGTGATACATGTATTGTCCCAGAAATGTCCCTGTTTCATCACTAGCTTTGCAACATTTCACATATATCCTTACAGCATCATCTCTCAGAGCTATGTCACTGCCAGCATCTCTGCCTTCAGCTTCAGCATCTAAGCGATTTTTCTGACCTTCATAAGTAAAAGAGAAAAGTTGACGAATGTGACCAAAACGCACTGCCAATTAAAAAACTGGGCAGCAAAGATGACTTCGAAATGCGCATTTTGTGAAAAACTCAGGGTCAAGCCAATCTCAAAAGCTCAAACAAAAAATCTCTGATTCAAATGTTTTTGTTAAGCAGAAAGCTACCTACAGTATTTAAGATGGTGTAAGACACTACTTGCTAAATTTGCACAAAGGAGAGAGAAGAGTGCTAAGCATGTTCAAGGCCAGGCTGGACAGAGCCTTGGGTGACATGGTCTGATGTGAGGCATCCCTGCCCATGGCAGGGTGATGGAACTAGGTGATCTTAAGGTCTTTCCAACCTGAACCATTCTATGATTCTACAAATTCCTGGCATCACGTGCTGGCCTTCCTAGAAAACATTTAATTTAGCAAACCACTGCTATAATATATACAAGAAATGTTTGAGCCAAAATCAATTCATCATATATTATCTTCTCAAGGTAATTCTTCCATTAGAAGGTAAGAGACAGAGACACACAAAATATTAGAAGAAAAAAGCTTCAGAGATTATTCACAGTGTGTAATTAACACATGTATTTGTGCAATGACAGAAAAATTTCTTAGTGTGCCATAAAGGAGGTGCATGGTGAGTACACAGAAACATATGGGTGTCAACCCAAGGCTGTGCAGCAAGACGTTCACCCCTGGAGAGCCACAAATCCCACAGCAGGGTAAGGGCACTCCTCACGCCAGCTTTCTAAAGATAAACCACCTTTCCCTCCTGCCAACCCTTAAGTCACAAAATTTCTACCCAGTGATACTCTTAAAAGTTTAAGTGTTGAGGCTGTTACATGCACAGAGCCCAGAATTACCAGCACAGCTTACTTGGGCATTGGTCAGTAGGGCAGTACTGAAGCCTTAATTTGTTGCTGTTCCAAGTGCTTTCAGCTGCTTTGCTAGCCTTGTGCTTTTCCTTCAGTGTGCATCTCCCCTATGTGCTTTTAGTGACTCCCTGAAGCCACGGACATTTGTCCTTCCTCTTATTTTATAGCCAACAAATGCTTAATCTCTCTTTGGTGAGCAAGGGTGACTCTAGTTGTTACTCCTGTTTGCTCCCTTGAAAATTAAGATAAATATGCCTTAGATACATTGGATATATTTTTCTTCTACTTTAAAGTAATTGGTTCACTTATAGCCTCTGAGTAAACAACTACAATAAAATCTAATTTGTTTTCTAAATACTTAGTAACAATCCAGTGAATCCTCTGACCGAGGACTGCATGCATCTATACTGCAGCTCCCACTCCTAAGTCTTCCTTCCCATCCTCCATAATCTTCTAAAAATAGGCGGAATGACTTTTCCATTTCACCAATATCTGCAAGCAAGAGCTCTCTACTCATTCTGCTTCAAGTGAAATTCTTGCTTGGCAGCATTTGCTGGTTGTTTGCTAGTTTCCTATGACAATTATCTCCTCTAACTGCCACTCATAGTTCCAGCTAGATGGTTTTAGCTGTCACCAGAGGTTAATACTGCATGCTTGCCTCTTACCCATCTTTTGCAGGGTTCTTGACACAGCAGAATTGTGCCTGTAGACATGATATGGCGTCTCATAGGAAACACAATAACAGTCAGTGCACAAGAGCTCAACTCCAGACAAACTATAAGCTGACACCACAGTGATATGTAAAGTTCAATTAAAAATTTTACAACTGTGAGCTTTTTCTACAGAAAAATAACAGCTTTTATGTTCACAGCCCAAGCAGCTCTACCTGGTAACGAAAGGAAACCACACTGTAAACAAAATGACAAGCACTATATTATTACCTGTCTATATGCTAAATGATATAAATTAAGATAGACACACATCCCCCAAGGTTAATTATATCTTAAAATTGCCTCTCCAAGGGGAAGGAAAGTGATTACTTGTAATGCAGCGCTAAAAAAAATTTAATAATTATCAGGTCCCATTATGGTAGGCAGTGCTAAAATACACTAAGTAGCAGATTTTATTCCAAAGATTTCACAGTCTGAATTGACAAGCCACACAGAGAAACCAGGAAGATGAACGAAGCATTCTGCAGAGTCAAATCACCCAAAACAGTGATAAAGCCTGGAAGAGGAGGTAGCTGCAAAGTATAGACTTCATTTCAGTCATAGAAGATGCAGTACAGCAAGACTTTATCCTAAACTCTGGAATTTCTTTCTAGGGGAGTCAATGTGATCCCATTTTTATTGTGGATCTAATTAGCTTTTCACAGGAAAATATCCACCCTTTCCTATAACCGGTGACCACTGACTTTAGACAATTTGGTTGCTACAAAACTTTTTTTAGCCCCATTAGAAGCCTTTTCCAAATGTTGAAATTAACATTTCCTCATTTTTCATCACATTACACCCACAAATTCATAAAATAGTTGGCAGCTTGGCTTTCCATTAGCCCTTGGAATAGAATCTCAAAGATATCAGAGTTCCTAATTTTGTGAGGGTAACTTGCTGAAAGTAACAAAAAATTCAGACATTTCAAATTCACTTTCAGCTTCTGTCTTACCAGAGGAACAATCAGTTTGCCTGAAGGATGAAATACTCTACAGAAAAAACACAAAGCAAAAAGACAAGTGAACAGCAGTTAGGGCTCGCTGTATCTAAACCTGACAGGAAAGCTTGACATCGGACCTATACCTAGCTCAGCAGGAAGCCCTAAGATGGGTGCTCACTTAATGATAGGAGCACAGCTGCTTTTATTTTTTTCTCTTTACAACAAATACAACTGAAGTAATCTATATTTTAAAGAGCTGTTTTACTAGACAAGGCCACACTAAGAGCTAAATGACATACAAAATGGCTGTGCCAGGGAACAAATGTAGAAGGCCAACACATAACCCCCATGAAAATGACAACAGTGATGGTTACTCGAACTCCTGCCAGGTGCCCTTTAATAAGTAGAAAATGTGATCAGTGCTGCAATGCAAAGAGCCAGCATGCTGCAACATGACTCCATGCTGGTCTGCCAGGAAACCTTTACAATGGAGACCCTGGCTGCACTGGGAGTTTTCATGCATAATAAATAAAGCAGCAGAGCAGTAGGCTGAGGCCCCTCGCTGAACACCAGTGCCGTCCACTGTGCATGCTGAAGATTCCTCCAAATACTACAGCAATATCAAAAGGCAGAGAGAAAATTTATGATTTTTCTCTTCATGACAGACTGCTGAGTCCCCCAGGACTGAATCAGACACATGACTACATCTGCCGCTTCGCAGGGCTGCTGCAAACATCTAAATAATACTGTCAGCATAATACAGAGCGCCGTCCATCAGACTGCACAGTCTCCTCTCGCCATTGGTGCTCTCTCTGCCATTGGAATATGCCTTTCATAACCTGTTACAGTACTTCCTCAATGATGTTTTATACCATAAGTTAGTTGCAATCAGGGGACTTCACTAAAAGAACATGACCTTGTTCATTAAGAGGTAGTGGCTCACAAATAAGAACCTTTATTAAAAAAATGTGGAACCAAAGTGTTTGGGATGGCATTAACATCACCATTATTCTAGGATCTGTATCATCAACTTCCTAAGTTTGTGATCACTTTAATCACATTTATTTTCCAGCTCATAATTGCTATGTTGTTCCAGCATAAGAACATAAAGAGCAAATTTTAACAGACATGGAAAAATAATTCTTTTACTGCCCCTCTAATGGTACTGCACACTTCAGTTCTGAGCACTTGAAGTACGACCTGCCATTTGAGTGGAGGAATATTTCATCCTGATGTCTTGTACAAAGACTACTCTACCATTAAATTTAGTATTACTGTTTGCTCTCCAACTGGATGAACTGCAGCTTCAAAGAGATATGATTGTCCATGTCATGATATTTGCAGCAGTGGTTGCACATAAGCCACAGAGAAGACAGAAGCCTGAAAGAGATCACGTGTTCTAAAATGCAACAAACATAAAAGGCAGTGGAAGACAAAACTAACCCTGTTCTGGATGGGTCTATTACTTAGCAGAAAGTTGAGAAGTGATTTTAAAAATTTTATATTAGAACACTGTTGTACTGAAGACACCGAAATGGGGCTCAATGCGATCAGGCAGGGACTTGTCTCCTCATATGTCATTTTTGCTTCCAAGCGTAGAACATGCTTACGGTCGCATGGCCAACTTCAGCATTGTGGGTTGGTTGGTTGGTTTTTTTGTTGTGTAACATTAGTTACACAGTGCCCTCTCCACTACCATTACTCATGGGGAAAAAGCAGCGCAAAGTAGCTAACCTGAAAAGAAAAAGTCTAAAGGAGACAGGGACAAGTATCAAGGGAGTAACTGCACAACAGCATTAATCACAAAGCCCAGATTCATCTTGTGAATACTGCTGTACCATCGTCACCTGCACTAACTGCTCCTGCAGTGCGTGTGACTACACAGCAGGGATTTGCAGGACTATCTTTAAATCCTCCATGGAAGACAATAACATCGGCCTGACCACAAGTCAGAATTCATCATGCTGATTATGAAAGCGTAAGGGAATGCCATTTGCACCATTTGAAGTAGCTGTGCGTCTAAACACTTTTCCCCTTTAAAACACCATACCTGAAAATGTTTACTTGAAAGGTCCATGTCTTTCTCTTCCAAATGCACAAAAATATTTTAAGTGTCCAAGTCACCCATTGCATTAGCGGAAAAATCACTAGCTAGATTTGGTATCAGCCACTGCACTACTGTAGGCATGTACAGACCAGGTAAGAAGTAACTTCTTATAAATATACAGTCAAGGGGACTTAAATACCACTTTGAAGGCTGCTTTAAAGCTAGACTTAAAGGAAGCTAATCAGCTTTTAGAACTGCTTTTAAAACAAGCACTTCTCCCTATACTTCCTCCAGTATCTTTCTCTTAGAACATTTTTATTGGTTTATACGGATTGAGAAAATGACTTAAAAGGAAGACCAAAGAGGGCCATTATGCTTTACCAAAGTTTTCCCAACGATTCAAATGATTATTTTTTTTTTACTAGTTCAAGGAGGCTTAAATAAAATTTCTGTACTTCATTAAAATAAGACATTTGCATGTGGAGGCCCTTCAAGGCATTCCGTCCTGTGCCCTGTGGTTACAGTCAAGACAGGTATACATTTTATATCTACTCTATTTCTGCATAGTTAATGTTCCTTATTTAAGTTGCAGCATTGCATGAGCTGCATATGACATGCTAAGCATTCTCTTAAAAGATATTTATTCTCCTTTTTTAAAAAGGAGGATCAAAGTCTTAGTGGTGAGCAGTAAGAGCCTTCCCCATAAATGCCATTTTTAATCACATGCTTTTTAGGGTAAGAATCAAACCTCCTTACCTTTTCAGTGTTGCAAACACTACAGACTCCCAAACCTGGAAAAGCTCAACTTTGTCACAGTGATTTAGTTCCCTTGTGCATTTTAATCATTCAAAGATTCTGTCTTAATATCATGAAGTTCAGTGCTACATAGCGCAGCTATCATACTCAGGCTGAAAAGCCAGCCTTTGTCTTGCCCAGTAAGTACATACAAGTTTTCAGTGTTGGAAGATATTTTTCAGATATGAGATGTTATACAGCATTTATTAAATAACTATTCATTTTTTAGTCAAAAATATGCTGGCTCCCATGATGATTAATTCTTGATTGAGATGAAGAGTGTGAGGTTTATTCTTATTAGGCAAGGATTTCATTTTCAAGTGAGAAGTGATACAAACACAAGAAGTATTACAATACTTGCAAATATTAGAATTAGAACCACAGGACAACTCCAAGCCAGAACAAAAATCTGTTTTCACCAAGAGCTAGAAGTGAAGATGTTTACATGGTTTCATGTACTAATTATTTCGTTTAACTCATTAAGTTTAGAAACAGATATATTTGGAGACATCCCTCAACTCCTTTTCCTTTATATCAAATTCACCTCATAACCAAACAAAAACAGAATTTCTCTAGATTCACCCATCAAAAAAAAGGAGTCAGTGCCACCACAGTGAAGAAATAGCCAAACTTTGCACTGACTTCAGCAGAAGGCAAGAAAAGAGAATTTAAGCAACTAAAAAATACAAATGGATGCAGACTATATAAAGTAACATGAAAAAATCTGCTTGCTAGCCCTACAAATCAGTTTGTATCAGCAAGATGATTGGAACAAAACTTCAGCATTTGTGAAATGAGTCATAAATCTATCCTCTCTCTCTCTTAAAAACGTTTCAATTTAAAAGATGATGCAGCAAAAAAAGTACAAACACATTTGTATATATAATCAGAAACAGTGACTTGAATATTATGCTGTTAAAAGCTTTTTTTTTCCAGCTTATCTTTCATATTGAACTTGAGTTATTTCAGTCTTAACGCCTATCATTCAAGCATTTACTAATTAAATATGAAACTGATGAGATAGTTGTCCTAAATAAACTCTGTGTGAATGATAAGTTATTAGAAAATTGTACAATCAAGTAGACATATTTACAGAAGTCTGTGTGATATCTTTGAGGAATATATCAGTTAACAGCTTTGAACTAAGAATGGCAAGTGATCGGAGAAATCCTGCCACAGAATATTCTACAAAGTCAACCTTTTAAAAGCACATGTAAAAATTCATTTCTGGACTGAAATGCATCATAGTTGCTTAGTTCAAAAAAAAATAGTAACATCACATCTTTGTTGTCCCTTAAAATAAAATTGACTAGCTTCCAGCACTGGTAATTTTCCCATTGAATTCAATGAGTGTAGCACACAGCTTAGGCATATGATGTTCTTCACATTTGTTAAGTCCTTAGTTTATTGTAACTTTCTTCTACAATTTCCTTCCCCTACCCATTTTTTCCAGAGATTTCTGCCTAGAAGGCAGAAAGGTTAAAAGGACATAAGGAGAGAGAAGGTTGTTCAAACTCGATGCTTTGCTTTCACGTACACTGGAAGAATCTGCTAGCAGTACACTTTTACTTCATCAATTCAGCAAGAAACAAGATTGCTCTTCAGCTGACATTCAGAAGCACCAGCCTGACAATTAATACAGGCATGTGACACTGAGCGAGTAGGGAGAAGCTAAAGAAAAAATCTTTTCTTAAAGCCAAGTATAAACTAAGTAGAGCTTCACAAGTTCTCTGCAAGTTTTAACTATAGAAGGATAATTGGAAAATATGCTACAGTATATATGAAAATTTACTACATATTCAGAAAACTACTTCTGTGGCCTCTTACTGAAACTCATCGAGACAACAAGTTTAAATAAATACCACAAAAATTAGGACACAGAGTGCAGGCTGGATACCAAACAGCTGGTTTTTCCATACCTGTCATACCACACTTAAGAAAATCAAGGAAATTCTTCACTGAACATCTCAACACATCAGCCACAGCAATCAAAAATGTCTGTGTGGATGGAGTGCTATACTGAAACTTAGAAGACCATTTCATTTCCAGCTCTGATGAGTACAAAATTCCTTTCGTCATCTCTCTCACCTTGTCTATTAATGGGGATAATTATGCTGACTTCCTTTATAAAGCACCTGAAAAATCTACATTTTAAAATGTTCTTAAACATGCATTTATAATACCAATAATGTATCAAACTTCAGTTATCAACTCATCACATGAAAGCAGCAATATGATTGTTCCTGGAATTGGTACACAAAGTTCAATTTTTCCACTGACATTAGCTTCCTAGTACTTTCATAATTATTACAACAGCTGTATTATACTACAACACGCTAAAGAACCTGACTACCAGTGACACGTTTTGAAGATTTTCCAAGCTTTGAACAACAAAAGACCCAGGGTTTATTTCACTGAAAATTTTCATGTTAAACAAAGATACTTTTGACCAGCTTGATGCTACTCTAAGTCTGCAGCTTGAATTGTTGCAATGGCTCCATTCTAAAACAGACTGCAGCATTTCGCGAATGTGTTTTGCTGTTTGACATATGGACCCTTCTCTTCTTACAGGGACTGGTCAATAAGTGCACATTTCATCATAACCACTTATGATACTGGTTTCTCTTCTTTCCTCCACATTTGTATGTTACTTTCCTCTTTTCTGCTGTACACAATGCCCTTAATCACTCAGTATGTTTGATGTGCACATTTTTCTTTCATCTTGTGCTTCTTAAACATGAAAAAAGGTGAGAGGAGTTGATATAAAATTAAGCTACTTACCAACTAGTGCCAGATTATGCTCTGAGCCACATGCGATCTGAAAAAGGAAACATGAATGAATTAAGGAGAACCTGCATAACAGTGGGAAGACAACCATAATTACGTCAGGAAATTAAAAATTAACATGAAACAAACAACTACAATTTGTAGGATGCAGAATCAAGGTTGAAGTGCTCTCACTTTTAAATGAAATTGCATTTGTAGTCTCACTAAGTGGCTTCATGGAGGAGGGAGGTATGTTTGTTTTGTTAATAAAAAGGCATTTTCTTTTCAAAATGCAGTCACCACTGACATTTCAATCCTTAGGAGCAATACTGGGCACAGTTCTGCAAAAAACATCACACCCTTGACAACACCCACTGGATCCAACAAGACTATTTATAGGCACAGAGCAAACGTGGATTAGGCCTTTGCAACATCAGAGCCATGCAGAGACAGCTGGGAATTGAAAGGGTGATGAAGATCTTGATTTCTCTTATCTGTACTGTTTTTCCAGATGACCCCTGGAGAACTACACAATACATACAGACTCAGCGTGATAAACCTGAAACGATACGATCCCTATGGTCATTTGTTTAGAATGGAACAAAATACCATAGAACTCAGCTCTTCTATTAGCAGCAGGCTCATTTCATTTTCATAAGCGGCAGGGAAAAAAAAAAAGGAAAGAAGCCAATGCAAACATTTTCTCCTAAGCTCATTAGTGATGGAAATGAGTTATAACTTTCTTTTCAAAGCAAACTTATAGTCAGTGTATTTTTCTTCCTTGCAGCTGCTGTGAACATGTCAGATATCGAAGTTACTTTAGCATACATCACACAGTAGCATTCACTAAGCTCTCCTAAGCTCTTCACAAACGATGGTAACATGCAGTAGGTAACAAGAACCTATTGCAAGGACTTGTGTCTACAACTGTATTCTTTTGCAATGTCACTGCTTTCATAACTGTCTGACATAACACAGACATCTAACACAAAGTTATTCTGCTGAGTGCCCTCAAGCTTTAAATTAAAACAAGCAATCCCCTCAAATCCTGTATCTGGTTCACTGTCTTGCACCTGCTTACCCATTACACATACTACTGAGCTGGAGAAAATTAATAAGCACATTCTTCTACTTCTTAAAAGCATATTTGCAATGATAAAATATAAAGCATAAGCATATGCTCAATTGTATTAAAAGAAGTCCATACCATCAAAATTTTATGTAGCTTTGTGAGTGCATAACTTTATAGTTTTTACGGCCAGAGAAACAGCTACAATCACTTCAATGTTTGTGTAACATAAAACCATAGAACCTAACAGTCCTTGCATTCAGCTCACTGTGGTTGAGCATTTACTGGAAAACAAAATACCCAAGACTGACACACAGATTAGCTTGAGCAATTCTGTTACAAATAAACACGGCAACCATTGCTGCTCATGATGTACCCATACCACAACTGTGATGTGAAAACATTTGGTCAGTACCATCCCAATGCAACAATGGCAAAGAAGACAAAGCAGACTGTTTAGGATAGAGCTGCTCAGCCAAGACATGAAAGCACTTGGGAAAACAGGGCAAGAAAAATAATTCAAGTCACAGCACATTCCAGCATGGCCTCATCTTGAGAAATATCAAGACAAAGCAGCAGGAAAATCAATGCCTTTGCTAGAGCACTACCAGGACTGCATCAAGTCTTCTATTCCACAACACTGCAGACAGGCAAAGCTTTAAGCCCTGACTGTTAAAATGCATAAATAATCACCATATGCCATATCATTATCCTTGCCACAAGCCAGAACCCTACACAGGAACACAGCTGGTTCCTAACACCTATTCACTGGCTAATGCTCCCACCTATGCTTCTCAAGCTTAAGGACTGATGCCATGGAAACAAGATCCACACATGGAAACACAAGCAAAGGCTTCCTGGAAAGAAAAAAAAAAAAAAAAAAAGGCAAATTCTGCATCTTCACCAAATGCTGAAAATTGGAGATACTGAAGCTACTGCTAATAAAATAGTAGATTTTATCCGAGGTATGAATAATCCTCTCTTGGCCACTTCCCTAGGAAACACGCCAACATAGGCACAGACTCAAAAGCATGGGTACAAAAGAGCTGAAGAATGGCTCAGGCTGGTGGCTCATACTTACTTGCCAGGATCCCCGTTAGAAACACTATATTTTAAAAAAAGTATATATATATATATATATATATATATATATATATATATATAAAAGACCCCACACCCAAACCAGGTGCTGTCTAATATGTAAAACATCCTCTGACAAAGCAGCATTTTATTCCTGTACCTAATGGCAGCAGCTACAGAGCCAGCAAACCAGATAAAAGAATGCTGGCGACCACCAGCAGCTTTGTACTCCATTCATGTAGCTGTTACTCTGCCCATCACTCAGAGCCACCCATTAGCCAGCTTACCAGGTTGTAAGGGAGTCAGCCAAACCATGCTGGGTACAACCAGACCAGGAACTGCTGTCTTATACAGACACCCCAGTTCTGGAGAGTTTCCTTCATGACAGCCACATTGTGCAGCTGCACTCACTGCAGCTCTGTAGCCTAATGGGGTAAAACCTACTGTAAAGCACAAACTGCTGCACCCCTTTCATTCAGGTAAAAGTCACCTCAGTGGAAGTGACAGCTCTCACAATGACTGAAATCAAGCAAAAACACAAGCTGTTGAAGGCAGTGCCCTGGATTCACCTTCAATGGCCCCGATCAAGGAGAGCACACACCATGTACCAGCAAACAGCACTGCGGTCCATAGAAGGAATTGCTAGATTGAGAGCACAAGGTCCACCAGCTCTGCATTATCGCGGTGTCACCCACCACCTGACAACACAGACTGACTTTGCAGGAACCCCCAATCAGAAAATGCCCTTAGGGGACTCTCAAGTTAGCTTTCTGAAACAGCAGCCTTATTCACCATCCAGGCACCTCGCTACACAATCAACCCACAGGATTCCCGGCCTGTGCACCTGTGATGCTGGAGCTCAGAAGGGACCAGTCCACAGAGGTAAAGCAAGGTTGCCACTGCTTAATGGGCAGTGCTGCCTTGCAGGTATGTCATAACATCTTTTTTACAATAAGCTTTAAAAAATAACACCCCTTTTTTTCACAGCCCCCCATGACAATCAGCCAAAAATGTATAAATTTTACAAAACTATGCATTTGCACAAACTGACCAGTACAAATGTACGAATTGACCAGCCAGAGGAGAGCACTGCTGAACATCAGATGTACTATGTTCTGCAGTCAGTGCAGGTCACTGGGAGAAGCCTGGTATTTACTGCAGCAACCATAATTTTCTGGCTACTTCTCTTCTGTCCCCACCCCCAACATGCTGCAGAGAAATTAAATTCCAGCAGACATCTGCATGCTCCCAGTGGATAAAAGTACATTCAAGGGTACTTAAAAACACACAATAATGCTTTCTAATTGGGCAATATTTTTACATTCTGGTTTAATAAAAGAAAAAAAAAATCACTAATCTTAAAAAGACAGATCAGAATGACTGCTAGTGAGTGAAGCCTAAGAACCATGACTCCCTACACAGAAACAATTCATATTAAAGCTTCTTCTCTATCTGGAGGAAAATTTAAGCAGGGTTGTGCAATGATATTGTGATCTCTACATAAACTGATCTCAAAGCACTTTTTCTGCAAGGCAGAAAAAGAATGCTTAGGGACCACTTCACTCAGAACTTATTTACCTTATTATCTGTGCCCTTTCAGCCACACATAAATTGTTTTTTTCTTCCTTTAAACTGCATGTTTGCAAGCTGTTTTCTATCTAGCAATGGCTGCAGTTCAGATCCATCCATCCAGCTTTAACACGTGGTAAGAAGCAGCCAAGGGACCTGCATTTTATTAATCAGAAACAGTCTGAACATAAGCTGCATGGATGGTGAGGAAAGGCATTAGCACAGCAACCACTAACTCTGGGCAAAACACCAACTTCTTTCTGCAATCTGCGGATATGCTTATGGCCCAGCCTTAGCAAACATTAACTGAACGTAAAAACAGTGGGTTACACAAAGTATTTCACTTAAGATTAAAATAATTTTATATATTAAAAATACTACATGAAGTACATAAATAATATTAAATATTTATTACATATACATTCCTATGTCCTATATATACATTCCATGCATGCATGTATATATACAAGAAAATGTGTGTGTACATAAATATGCATATTAGGAGGAAGAGATTATCTACTCAAGGAGATGTTATCATGGGAGAAGGTTCAGAGGAGGGTGAGGTTAAATACAGAGGGTCTCCCTCTTATACCTGGTATAGAGATCTTCCTGAAAAATAGCTAACCCTCCTTTTGCTCCCCACAGTCCTAATGAGGTACGAAAGCACTGGCCTCTCCTTTGTAGACAATAAACAAACATACAGGATAAAGCTCATACAGACATTTAAACATACAATCTCACATTGATTTCAAAAAGTAACTAGGAAACAAAATACCTTTTGTCAACCATCCCCTAAGGGACTTCTGAGAACTATAACAAAACAGTCTGACAAAGGGCATAAAATCCAAGTTTCAGGCTAATACCTTGACCACAAGGTTATTCTCTCTTTTCCTTCTGTACACCCAGGGCTCAGAGCAAGGATCTGCTGTGCAATCCGTCAGGAAAAAGATCAAGTCAGGACTGCAGGCAAAGTCAGCCCAGTGCTGCAGCAGAGGAGAAGAGATAGTTACAGGGGGTTGCAAGGAAGAGGCACAGGGAGCTGGACTCACAACAGCGATGGCAGAATGAAAATTCACAAGCATCTGAAAATCAGGGTGCTTAGCTAGAACAACAAAAGGACCTCGATGCCCTTTAGCTTTGGTTCACTGCTGTGTGAGAGCATGTTAATATCCGACAGTGCAATTTTTTCCAAAAACATTCAAGGACAGAGAGGCTTCCATCACTTCCCAGAGATAAAAGCATGACATATAAAATAGCTTTCTAAGGATGAATGAAGAGATGATGTTTAAGTTTCATCCAGATTCTAGTCACTAGCATTTCTAACTTTCTAAGTGCACAAAAGCACAGCTCTGCGAAGGGTACATGGGAGATAGCATGAGATAGCATTAAGACAGTGTGTACATAAGTAATTTTATTCAGGAGTATAGCTATGGCATCTCATGCCTTTTGGCAAATTTCACTGTAAGGCAAATTGCCAAGGCCAGAACATGGCCAATTTCATTTCCTTCTGGGATCAGAAGTCCTAATGGAAGGAGACAAGGTGACTGAGAGACTGCAGATCAAAGCTTATGTAAGACGGGAATCTTCTCTCCCAGAACTGTTCTTCTATGCCCTTGATTAATGTATCATAACAATAATTTGTACTGTTTGACACCCTCTGCCCAACTACATTCGAATGCAGAATTCTACTGATGTGAAAAAATAAAATCAAATCAAAGGAAACTAATTAGCAAAGCTGTCCTGCTTCCAATGATCTTTCACTAAGAACACTGTGTTCCTCCCAGTTTGACACTGATTGATAAAAAAGCAGCTTGCTAACCTAGTCACACGCCTTGGCAATTAAGTGCAGCTTAATGCAACACATTAGCAGTAAACCAGTACAACCTCACCAAGAACAGCGCATTAAACCTGTTCCTAGCTGTTGGCTGAAACAGTTGGAAAATGAGAGGCCCAGTGGCCTACAGCTCACAAGACATCTTCCGTTATTCATCAATCTAGTGATCTATTGTAGTGTGATTTTTATAGTTTGCACATAGTTTTACTTTCCACTACAGGAAGTAAATTCACAGCAGAAATTAAACCGAAGCCAGTTTACTAAGGTCTAGAATAAAACATTTCTCCTCAAGACATACCAGACCAAGAGCTAATGCACCATTTAGGTGGACTTTTGCAAGCATGGAGGAATAGAGAAAGCACTAAGATATTGGCAGGAGGCAGTAAACTTTCAAAATAAAGATTTTATAGCTCTCTATAGCTTCCAGGGTTATGATCTTTGCCCTCACTGCCTGAAACTAATCCCAAGCCTTGCCTACAAAGGCAAGTGTGGTCATATTGAAAAACTTAGATGTGTACTGTTGGCCTGAAATTGAGGAGGGATGGATTGAGATGTCAAGACAAAGAAACATCCATGCCCACCAAGAAGAAAAAAACTTCATCATCAGATGACTCTTCAATACAAAGTTGCTGAGATGCCAGTAAGAGCACCCAGTGGGATCAGGTTTTAGTAGAATGACAAGAACATAGCCAGGACAAGTGAGATAAAAATCTTTACAAGTCAGCAAGGTCAGCTGGATCTTCTCCATTGCCTGAAGATTTTCCAATTAGTTCTTATATCCTTCTTCGGGCAGTTCCCTTCCTTCCTTGGGGTTCAGAAAGCACTAGCATCTTCCATTCCAGGAAAATCAAGCTCTGCCACTTTCATATCCCTCTACTTAGCAGTCTGTCAGAATTTTCCATTTTTTGCAATCAAAATTACAAAACCAAACTACAAACCCATTTTTATCATCATTTTTAAATTAATCAAGCTGTGTCTTCATTATTTTATAAAAATTAAGACTAAAGTATCCTCTCTGACTGATAAAGAAATTGTAAATCACATCAGCCCTGTCAATGTATACATGCTTTCAAATCTATGCCTGCGCAGTGCAAATCCCACAAGGCCAAAATCCTCACTAACATTACAGACATCTCTATCCACATCTAAATATGAACTAGAGCAATGGGGTCTTCAGTAGATGCAGTTTTATCCAAAGGAACTTCTTCACCATTTTTCTCAAAATTATTTTGATTTAGATTGTTTCATCCACAATTCCTCAGCAATCTGCTCCTTACAGTTTCTTCCCTAAGTTAAATGAGAGGCACTAAGACAAATACCTTACAGTCTATTTGGACTTGCTTTGGGGACTACATCTAGTTTGCTCTTTGTTTAAGACCACGGGCACCACTTTTGACAGGAGAAAATAAAGAAACGAAGACACAGAAACAAAGAGTTTCAAAACCGTCTGGTTATTCTGATGTTCTCAGGTCAAGAATTGTAGCTTGTAGCATGCCAAAAACTTGTTATTTGTCTGTTCTTCCTATGCTATTTTACAGCAAAAAAAAAATGTTCATTATAGCATATAAATGTCATCATTACCTATCTGAATGTGCTAATTTCTAGTACTGTGATCTTAATGAAATGAATGGTTTTATTAAACAATGATTGCAGGCAAACATTCTGCCAAAGCCCATATCATTATCCAGCATTTTATGGGCTTAGAATAAAAGTCATGACAGTAAGTATTATTTAGCAACACATCAAATTCTACTCAAACTATTTCCAAGGACCTTTTGTGAATGTATAGGTGTAGTTTTAAGATTTTCAACAGAATCTCAGCTTCACTTCTCTTTCTTTGTGGCAAACCAGTCCATCATTTTTAATCCATTTGGAATCTTTTCTGGAATATTCAGGGAAGTGGGAGAGAATCACAAAGTAAATGAAATGCAGGTATCAAGGGAATTGAGCTCTCCCCTAAATGTGGTGTTATTGCAAGCAATCTCACCACAATTTTTCTACATTGAAAAAATAACCCAGAGAACTCAGCATACACCATCTGCAAGATTACAAACCAGCACAAAGCCTTGCATTTTATACAGCTGAAAGGAAAAGCAGCAGTTCTTATGAAGTTCATACCCTCAAATAATTGACTGTCTGGGTGTTCCATTTGGACACCATGAACAGGCAGACACTGCCCCTAAAAGACCCTCTTAAAGGAAATAAGTGCTGGTAGTGTGGCTGGGGACATGCTGCCTCAAGACAGATGCCATCAATTGATTAGCCCTGTCCAGCCATGCTGCCCAAAGGGAACTGGCCCCACCAATGAGAAGTCCGGCTTTGCTGACTCTCTCTAACCCTTCTTTTTCTAGCTTGTGGTTCGTTTTTGGTTTTGATGCTTTGTTTCGGGGTTTTTTTTTGGTTGGAGTTTGTTTTGCCTTGTTTTTTTGGTTTTTTTTGTTTGTTTGTTGTTGTTTTGTTGGTTTGGTTTTGTTTTTCTTTGAACCTCTTTACAGTATTTTCTTCTCTTACATGCTTCTGACCTACACCACCCTTCATTAAAATCTGCATCCAGAACACCTGGCAGTATTATAAAAATAATCTTATCAAGAATGCCATTCAGGAACACTACTCTTATTTTAGAGTGCAGTGGCTTTTTTCCTTCTTCCAGCAATAAGCACAAATATATGACAGAATTTTGAATGTCTCAGTTCTTCAACACCCATCACCAGGAGATGTGAGAAGACAGATTTCCAGAGAAATAACTAGATGTTCAAGGAAGCTCACACGCACAACTGGACTGACCCTTCATTTCACTGCTAGCCCCACTGACTTCAGCGAGCACTGCTGCCTGCATGAACTGGTAAGTACATAAATACACTGTCATTGTATTACTTAGTCCCCAAAACATTCTAAGTCCTCTGAAAGAAATAAGCAGGTGCCTGGAAGTACAGAACCACTACTATGCAATATCATTTGAAGTGTCCCTAATTAGGCCAAATGCCTTTGGGAAATATTATTCAGGATAACTATCAGCTGTTCCAGAATGCAAATCATTACCTGATTTCGAGCACAACCCTGTCTCTCCCTCTCCCACGTATATACATGCAAAAATAAAAATGTTGTCAACTTAATTAGTAATAGTAATAAAAAAACACATTACATTGAAAAAAAACCACAGCATATTAAGGCCTTCTCCTAAAACATGACAAAACAAACAGAGGGCAGGGAAAAAAGAAAAGAAGATATAACCCCACACCATTTTTTTCATACACCAACTACAGCAATTGGAAGACACAATTTTTTGGTTCATTTATTTTCCAGCAGAGCTGCAGGCCTGCAGCTTCCATAAGGGTTAGCCATGTATAAAAACATCAAGCCATGAATTTTGCTGACTGACTGCTCCTTTACCTCTCTAAATAAATGGTGCTTATGCCTTTAGGGTGTCATGCAGCTCTGCTCTTCAGTGTTGGATTCTCTGTTTCTGCAGCACATGTAACAATACAGATCCCTGCAGCAAGCTTGCTGGAAATAAATAAAAAGTAAACTTGCTAAGACTCCGATGCAAAAATGAATAGAAAAGATCTTCTGGACAAATAAAGATACCATTTGTAAGGACTCAAACAGAGATTCAGCCTTAATGCTAGTCATAAAGGGAGAATGAGGAAAAATAAAATCTGTTAACTGACTCTCCACAGCTGATAAAAAGGCATTTTTATTAAAAAGCTGAATTATAGAATCACAGAATTGTTCAGGTTGGAAAAGACCCTTAAGATTCCAGAGTCCAGCCACTAACATTGTTAAATATTTTGGTCAATGACATCCCAACAGAACAATGTCAAGAAGACAAGAGACTCTTGAGGATAGAGGCGCATAGCCAAGAGCTTAAAGCATTTGGGAAAACATGGCAAGAAAAATAATTCAAGTCACAGCACGCTCCAGCATGGCCTCATCTTCAGGAAATTCAAGACAAAGCAGCAGGGGTCCTATTTTCAACCTAGTGGAACCCCTTGCTCCATCTGTGTTAAAGACATCACACACACTATTGAAAACTGCCTACAAAGGAAATAGGATGGATAGATGGATAGTGAAGGTCCTGTAATGTGAATTCATTTAAGAGTTCTTGAAATTAAGAGGTTGTGAATGAAACAAAACTCCAGAAGCAGCTAATAGAACTTGATAAATGGGCAGGGCAGAAACAGATAAAATTTACTGTGGTCAGGTACAGCATAATAAATCTTTCTAGATACTAAAAAGAATCATTTAGGTTGTTCACATAGTCCAAATTATTTGGAACCTCTCAGAGGTACTATCTGGCCACTACGGAAAAGTCACTAGAAATATCTGTTCTATTTGCAGTAGCATTCCAAAAAGCAAGAAATTAGACTTGTTTAGAGAAGGAGATTGTATTGGTCATCTTTTCACATAGACCAACTACATTTTATGGTTTTATTCTGATACTATCAGGAAAAAGGGACTAGTATCCATAAAAAGACCAAATGAAAGAAAGACCTAACAAAAGTGATAGAACATGTAAAAACAAGCCCAAATCCTACTGAAGACCAAATTATTTATTTCTCAAAACAGAAGAAATACAGCAGAACACCAGTATTTCATAAGCAAGCCTTACACAAAATCCTAATTAGGAGTAGCTTACGTGGCTACTTTTAGTAGTAGCAAAATGACTCCTCTTCATTCCAGGAGGACAACTTCAGTTCAACTAACTACAACCCTATCTAGCAGCCTAATTCTGCCATGCGCATTCTATTCTCATACTATTAGGACCAAAGAGATTCTGTTAAGGCAGCTCCACAGCATTATGTCAGACTGAACCCAAACTGTACCCAAAAAAATGTATTTTGGAATGGAATAATTAACAAGACAACGGCACCTTTTGTTCGGTTGGGGCTTTTGCGGTTGTTTTTGGGGCCGGGGTTTGTTGGTTGGTTGGTTTTTTTGGGAAGGGGAGGGGTCAGGGTGTTCCTAAAAGCAAATCTAACCTCTTTTATTATATGATAACCTGCTTTGCCAAAGGAAGGACACAAGAGTGGATTAGCTTTGCACACGGAGCATTATGGGTCCTACTGGAATGTTAACTTAAAATCTACCATGACATCAGATGAAGAGAAGACAGTTGCAGGTCTGTTTACTAATGTGCAGAAAGCATCTCATTTAGAAGAGACACTGGCTTTAAACCAGATATTTTGATTAAGATATTTCCAGCTATTAAAAAAATAAAAAATCCTCCACCACAAACCAAGAAACTTGATTACCCTAGTTGTATATATGAGCTCCCCCTTCTATATCTTCATCTCTCTCACTCATCTTGTAAGCCCATCATATCTATTCCTCCTTTAATTTCTTATAAATATAAATCAAGATAGGCCTCATCTGTCTGAGGCTAGAGAACATTCCTACCATATTTCAGCCTAAAGTTATTGTTCATTTTTTTTCGCCGATGTTTTAATCTTCTCAACAGGTTTCAAGCTGTTTCTTTTTGCTGTTCTTGAATTGTTCAAAGAAATCCCATACTGAACACAATATTAAAGCAGCAGAAGTTAATGACCAGCACACCTTCCTGACAATCACTCACCTTGATGGTCGGACACTTGAAAATGGAATTAATCCTTTTGGGCCACACCATAATTCCACAAACCAAACTCAGATGATATCCACCCCAGCCCTCACATCTTTCAGAGATGTTCTGTCCTGATAAGACGCAAATGCCTCCTCCTGCTACTATGACCTGTGTTCTTGTTCCCAATATGTATGGCCCTACTGTCGCACTGGTTTTGGCTGGGTTAGAGTTCATTTTCTTCACAGAGGCGAGTAGGGGGGTCTATTTTGGATTTGTGCTGAAAACAGTGTTGATAATTCAGAGATGTTTTCATTATTGTTGAGCAGTGCTCACAATGTCAAGGCCTTTTCTGCTTATACGACCCACCCAGCAAGAAGTCTAGGGGTGCACAGTGCACAGGAAGCTGGGAGGGTGCACAAGCAGGACAGCTGACACCAACTCACCAAACGGATACTCCATAACGTATGATGCCATGATCAGTATATAAAGCTGGACAAGGAAGGAGAAAGGGGGGACATTTGGAGTGATGGAGTTTGTATTCCCAAGAAACCGTCACTCATGACGAAGCCCTGATTTCCTGGAGATGGCTGAGCACCTGCCTGCCAATAGGGAGTGGTGAATGAATTCCTTGTTTTGCTTTGCCTGTTAAACTGTCTTTATCTCAACCCACAAGTTTTCTCACTTTAAACCTTCCAGCTCTCTTCCCCATTCCACCGATGGGGAGTGAGAGAGCAGCTGCGTGGGGCTTTGTTGTCAGATGGGGTTAAGCCACAACACCTGCCTAGCGTCTGCCCTCCCATAGTAGCCAAACAGCTCACAATACTGGTGATACCCCTAGAAAAATATATTTGATAAAGACTCCAATTTACAGTGGTACTTCTAGGACCTCTCATAACTAGTTTGCAATTTTTAGTGGTTGTTATCGTCATTCTGTATCTTTACAACTTCCTGATCAGAATGTCATACACTGTCAAGCCAACTGCCTGACAGAAATCCAAGTATATTGCACTGCCATTTGAAAATCTGTGTTACATCTGATTTGACATAGATATATTTATCAAACTTCATCTCATAAAATATAGGTATCACATGAGTTTGACAAGATATATTTTCCACAGCCACATACTCACTACAAGCAACTATATTATCATCTTTTAAACCTTTATTGATCAAAATTAATGTCAGCCACAACATTATTTCAGCCAAGGAAAATTCCATGCTGACAGACCTATAATTATTTGAGTCATTTTGTTCAACCTTTTAAAATACTGCAGGACATTGTCTTTAAACCAGTCTCCTGAAACTCCCCTGACATTCAGGGGAGAAAGAATAAAATTATCTGTATCAACATCCTAGAGTGTCCTTTGGCCATCTCTTAAAACTCTGAAATGGAAATGTTTCAGCCTTGATTTTTAAAATTCTACCTCTAGAGGCTGGGTAAATGCTGGCATGCAGAAGGGAACCTCATCACTGTATGATACTTCTGCTTTTTCCCCAGATGCAAAAAGAAACTATTACTAATTTAAAATTTGTATTGCCAGCCTTCTATGTTTTGCCAATAGATGAACATAAGATGTTTTAGTATTGATGGTGCACAGTTACCTATGTTTGTCTTTTGATAGCAAACTCACCAACATTATTACAGCCCTTTTCCTATCCATGTTAGATGGAGCTGGTCATTCTGTGATGTGGGGGCTAAGGGCAGGCTGCAGTCAGTGCCTTATACTATGTGTTGTTTCAGGGCAGTAGAGAGGATTTCCCATCTGCTGAACACCCCTATAGAACCTCTTATTCCCAATTTGTTAATGACTGAGCAACAGGTAATGTTTTTAATGGAAAATGCTCCTTTCACTCCAAGAGTCTTCTTAAGTCTTCCTAAATAAATTGTAACCATAAATGGTGACACTGAAATCACACAACTTTTTTCCATAAGGTTTCATACGGAAATATATAGTTACATCACGGCTTAAAGAAGAGTATTTCAGTCTTTGGCACAGACTACATGGGAGTTGGCTAACCTAAACAAGGTGGGGAGGGCAAAGATACTGTCAGTGACTTCCTGCATTAATTCATCTAACTTCCTGCTACTAAGATTACAACATTCCCACATGCACAGAATTCAGGCTCCCATCCTCCTACTGTTAAATCACATTTTTCCTTTCGTTCTCACAGGGTGGCTCTGTAGCTGCACGGGAATCGAGACAGATGAGACAATTTTTCAAATAACATTTGATGAGCAGTGCTATATACTCATTAGAAAAAAGAATCAATACTTTAAAATAACTCCTGAAGACAGGAACACATTCTTTAATTAATACATCTAGGGAGCCACTGTATATGACGCTGATAAGAAAGCCTTTTACAAGACCTGTTTTCTTTTCAATTTATTAATACTGCTTTAATAATATGCAGGTTTAGAACTCCATCTTCATCTGATACAGTCTATGCCAGTGGATAGAATACAAATCATAGAAACCTTGAAGGAGTTTAAAAATCTTCTATTAAAGCAGCAGCATTTTTGCAACATATGAGAAGTACTACAGGTTATATTAAAGTCAGCAGCCCACCTGATTTCACCAGTAATTACAAAACACACCCACTTCTCATGCACTTGTAATTCAAAGCAGCATCCCTCTTTAGATGGAAGCCAAGAGGCAGAACTTCTCACTATTTCAGAACCTTTCAGAAATCTGGTGAACTCATTTAACCTGAAGTGACATATGCAGCCTGGCTAAGAACAGTAACCGTAAGGAAACCCTCTTCTGAATATTCTTGAATGTGATTAAACTGAAGCATTGCTGCATAACAGCTAAACCCGACCTCAACTGCCTTGAGTTCTCAGGCCATCAACATCCAAAATGCTTTACTCTCACAATGAAGGTCATTGTGTGCAAAAGATTGAGACTGCTCAATCATCCTTGCTTGAGGTAAAGTATACATACTCATGCCTATAAATGACACACACATGTTGGCAAATACCATGAATGTTGGAGTTTGCAGTAGCCAAAGTTTTTGCTATTATGACTTGAACGCTCCCAGGTCAACATACCACTCCTGGACACAGAGTGCTAGCTTGAGATCATACTCTCTTCATCGTCCACTGACGCACACAGGCTTTAACATTTACCCCTTTGCTCAGCCCCTTCTGTATCCCCTCTAAATATAATCTTCCTCTTAACAGAGGTGGCATCTCTACAGTATGGCTGCCCTGCTATTACAATCTCATGTAACAATGGGAAGTGAAAAATGTCATTTCCAATGACTCCAAATGCATTTAACCACTGCAGTCAGTGGGCAGAAGAGAAAAAAAAACAAACTGATTTTTACACTATTTCAATATCTTGGAATATCATCTTCTGTGGCAGATTTCACCTAGAAAATATCTGAAGTGTTTCAAAGTACACAGTATCACTTCACTCCCAACTACCTGGTCAAAAAAAACACCCTGGAATGGCAGTTTTAAGCAACTTGCCTTTCCAGCCTGGTGCTGAAACACTGTGGTACTTCTTGAACAAGGGAAAGCTTGGTTAGTCATGATACCTTTAGAACTACACAGCCTGAAAATATTTGGAATAAATAGCTTACTCTTATTTTGAATGTTCTCTTAGCCAAGAAAAAACTTTTCACCTGTGAGTTTAATTCCTGTTATATTTTAATACATTCATTTCTTTTCAAATCACTGCATCTTTGTCATCTTTGCATTGACCATGGGAGCAATCCATTCCCAAGATCAAAGGATCAAAATATTCTGTAACTAAACTGCTGAGCATCATTCAACATACATGCCAGAAAATTCTGGCCATTCATTCATTGCTGAATTCTTTACATGACATGTAAATGCAATGTAAAAAGCATGTGCAAATGCCATACGGACAAATTCTTTACCACACACATTCACGTATTTTCTTCTTTTTCTAGACTAATTTTCCTTTTCCCAGACTAATTTTGCTTTTCCCATTCATTATCTCCTTTCACCTCTGGAGTCTCCTGCTTCCTTTTCTTTCTATGTGCAAATATAGGCATTCTGACATATAGACATCTTCCATTTCTTGGTAAGTACTGTAGCCAACAAGTAAAAGAACTAAGGTAAGTTATTGGGGGGTGGAGGTGGAGATCTAATAGGAATGGTGTGTGTATGTGTTTGAGATCACCTGTAGGTGAAAATAAGGCAGTAAACTATTCTGAAGATTCTCCTGGTTCACTTCACCCTGTAGTCTGCAAGGGTAAAAATGACTCCTAAACCTGAAAGGGAACAAAGACTGAAAGTAATAAAGAAATGCAAAGTTTCTCTTTTTATGCTATCTTTGACAATTATCAGACTTTTTAAAACTCCACACATATCATTTTCCCATCCCCCCACTCCCCAATTCCTTGTTAAAGACCAAAAAGTCTTGTATTCAGGAGAAACAAGACTACTACTGCTAATTCACCCATACAGAGGAACATATTTAGCATATCCTTAAATATATCATTATTAGGAACATACATATATAAGCACATACTTAGAAGCTAAGTTTCTATTTTGGACCTTCCTGAGTATTGAGTGTGCCCTCAGCAAGTTTGCCGATGACACCAAGCTGTGTGGCTCAGTTGATACACTGGAGGGAAGGAATGCCATCCAGAGGGGCCTTGACATGCTTGTGAGGTGGGCTGATGCCAACCTGATGAAGTTTAACCATGCCAAGTGCGAGGTCCTACACCTGGGTCAGAGCAATCCCAGGCACAGCTACAGGTTGGGCAGGGAAGAGATTCAGAGCAGCTCTGCAGAGAAGGACTTGGGGGTGTCAGTCTATGAAAAAATGAATGTGAGCCAGCAGTGTGTGCTTGAAGCCCAGAAAGCCAACCGTATTCTGGGCTGCATCAAAAGGAGCGTGACCAGCAGGTGGAGGGAGGTGATCCTGCTCCTCTACTCTGCTCTCCTGAGACCTCACTTGGAGTATTGTGTGCAGTTCTGGTGTCCTCAACATCAAAAGGACATGGAACTGTTGGAACAAGTCCAGAGGAGGGCCATGAGGATGATCAGGGGACTGGAGCACCTCCCGTATGAAGATAGGATGAGAAAGTTGGGGCTGTTCATCCTGGAGAAGAGAAGGCTGCGTGGAGACCTCCTAGCAGCCTTCCAGGATCTGAAGGGGGCCTATAGGGATGCTGGGGAGGGACTCCTCATGAGGGACTGTAGTGAGAGGACAAGGGGTAATGGGTTCAAACCTAAACAGAGGAAATTTAGATTGGATATAAAGAGAAAGAAATTCTTTACTGTGAGGGTGGTGAGGCACTGGAATGGGTTGCCCAGGGAAGCTGTGAATGCTCCATTGCTGGCAGTGTTCAAGGCTGGATTGGACAGAGCCTTGGGTGGCATGGTTTAGTGTGAGGTGTTCCTGCCCATGGCAGGGGGGTTGGAACTCGATGATCTTAAGGTCCTTTCCAACCCTAACTATTCTATGATTCTATGATTCTACAGAAGGCACTGCTAATTTTAGAACAAATGGAAATAAGAACAAGTTCAGAACTATGTTCCACCTTCAAAACAAATAAATTCAGATATGACTGTGATCTACAGAATGCACAAATTATGCTTCTTAAAATCATTTTTAAAGGAATTCTTTTCCACATGCTTTTCTACACAGGCTCCCTTTTGACTAGAAGGGAACTAAGAAACATGAAAGGCTAAACTGTTCATGGGACTGCCTAAAGAAAAAGGTCCTTTCGGGTCAGCATGAAGGGTAATAACATTCATCTCAGCCTCGGCAATTAAGGAAATTGTTTCCATCTCTACAGGCATCAGCCCCTTGAAAACTGAAAGAACAATGTATTCTACACAATCATGAATGAAATGTTGACCAGACTGAAAAAAAGAAAAAAAAAAGACTAAAAATATACTTGGATAACAAAACGCTCTTTTGGAGGGGGAAAAAATGAGTAGCTAGGCAATGCATTAATTTTTTTTCCTTGGCTTCCATTCAGATGCTGTCCAAGCACAACTTCATTGTTTGGCTTGTCGCTTGCATCTCCTCACGTCACCTTCATTCTCTCCCCGAGATAACCTACAGATAAAAACATACAGAGCCCTATTCTAGAATTGAACAATATTAACCCAGTAGCCAGCAGCAAAAACTGGGGCCTTCTTGATTCATAAAGAATTTTTAAAGCCCCTCTGAACTACAGAGCATGCAGAGTGAAAGCTTACATCAAACTGAGGCATATGACTCTTTCAGGTTCACTTCCAAAGCAGGACGTGTTTGTTAGCCTACTGCATCTGCATGTTCCCACAGGAAGACAGTGTCACAGAGCAAAGGGAATGCTGAATCTGTAATTCATTTCATCAGCCTAATACATTTTAGATTAATTACAGAAAATTATTTCCCGCTTCACTTCCACATCAACAATTTTTTTTGCTTGTTTCTCAGGCCTCCCTCTTTAATGCATAAGATCAGTCCCCCTCAGTCATCTGCCACTAAAACAGACCCAGCAAAGAAGAGTAGCGCACACACCGCAAGCTGCTTCACAGAACATATATGAGGAAACAAAAAAATAACCTTATCCAGGTGAAATTGCAGAAGGGGATTTTGGTTGATGGAACCCACTCAGGACCCTCTCAAAGTAGCAGAAGCAGCACCAACAAGCAGATGGGGATGTTTAATAATAGTAATAATGACATTTAAGAGAATGCTGATAAATTGTCTTTTCAGCCCACCTTTCTGGCACCACTTGTGCGCTCTTTTTCTGAGCCCTCCTCCACTGTGCAGCACACATCTTTGCCGTGTTCTTCCAGTGATCATCACTGCCGCCTCACTGTCACAGAAAAAAGGCTCCTCTCCCTCAGCAGAGCAAGAAACAGTACATACACTGCCCTAGTGTTACACTGCTGTCTGCCTCTGCAAATCATCCTGTATTATCATTATGAAGCAGAGAGATTGAGCTGCAGCAAGATATCAAGTGTCCCTTCCATTTTCAGCATGGTTTTGTTTTATTAAGCAATATGCCTAAACTAGTAGCAAACTAAAAGCAAATAGGAAAGATGCATTTGATAAGGGAGGCCTTATCTGCCTTTGCTGCCTTCAAACCTACCAAAAATGAGGGAGAGGGAGGCACTTTTGAAGGCAGTGCTTTTCCACACTGCAGTATCTAGGAGCCAGACTCTGCTAAAGACACACAGCGCACACACAATAGGCACAGTTCCCTAGCAACAGCATCGGGGGAAATTTTTCAGCAAAGCTTCTCGCTTTCTGCCAAGGTTACTTTCAGATTACCACTTAGCACAGAGATCTGTATGGATCAGACAACATCTTGCATCTGTTTCGAACATGCCTGCATGAACTGATGTGATGGCCACACCACAGGGAAGAATAAGGTGCTCCACAAGTTTACCAGGGAACTGGGCTCTTAAACCACCCAACACACCATCTGACAGCAACAGCTTGCAAGCTAATGTATCGTCACCTCCCAAGAGAACAAAACTGATCTGTTGTCATCAAACGTTCCTTAATGTTGCATTTGCTTTCCTAAAAACTGCGCGCTTTACATAAAGGTCTGCAGCATGTTAATCTTCACTTTCTAATACTGATCACCAACTCAAAAAATATCACAAGTAGAAAATAAAACCAGGAAATAGCTAAACTGCTTATTTTTACACATACTTTCATCTTTTCAGTAATGCTTATAAGGCAGTGAGAACATGTGGTGCAGCATGTGTCTTGGAATACAATTTGGTCACAAAAAAAATCACTTGAATCATTTTCAAGCTTGAACTACACCAGTGACTTAGTTCACTTTGTTTAATACGGTCCCCCTCGTTTTTCAGATTAACACATTCACTCCTCTCCCCTTTCCCCCCAGAATGGAAGAAATTCTCCTCAACAAACACTTAAGCTCTGTTCAATTGTCACTTCCAAACAAAAATTAAAGAATAAGGACTTGTTCAAAACCTAAACCAAACACCACTCAAGAAAACATTTCCCCTGCAGCTCTTTCTACTTAAAGGAAGAACAAGTTTTAAACTTTGTCCTTTTCAAGTTTTTGGCATGCCATCTCTTTTGACTGAAGATCTACAAAGTAACCCTCTATAATAAAACAGCAAGACAGAATTTTGTCACAACTTGCTCACAGGATACAAACATTCCAAAAGAGAAGTTGCTTGCAAAGATTCAGAACTAATCAAATTTAATAGGACCATTTCTAAATTTATGTCTTGCTATCTATAAACACAACGGTATGTTCTTGAAACACACCTTTCTGACAAACAATAGATAATTTCAGCATCAATTGCGTGTATGTAGTTCCAATCAACTCGCTGTCACACCATACCAGAGAGCTCATTATAAAAGAATGCTTCGGGCTCCACTAGAAGATGAGCAGTTCAGAAACTACCGAGAGCTGCAGAGACCCAATTACATACTCAGATCTTGAGAGTCTGGGGAATAGAATCATGTTAGCTCTGATGAGTTGTAGAAAGCCTTCAAAATTTCGTGGGCCTCTGCTAATAAAGGATATTGCAAAATAGATATTAACTTTACCTCTGGAAGAATAGGCAAGCATAATAGGAGCTACTGCAACAATTTAAACAGCACAAGTTGAATCCTTCACCATATGAAGTCATGACTGGGTACAGAATCATAGATTAATTTGGGTTGGAAGGAACCTTCAAAGGTCATCTAGTCCAACCAAGGAGATGCCATCACTTAAATAAAACTATTCTTGTTGCAGGAATAATTTGGATAAAGGTCTCCAGCTTGAATTAAGAAAATATGACTAATCACACTTGCCCTTGTGCTTTTAAATGCTTGACATATACAGCAACATAAGACGAAACCAAACTGCAAAAGCAACTCTAGAAAAGGACACACAACATAATTACTTTAAGAAGCCTCTTCAACTAGTTGGAAGGGGCTTTCTGGGGAATTCAGTAAAGAATTACTATTTCCTTTTAAGAGGTGTAGCTTTTTGATTTTCCTGATGTCCTTCAAAGTGAGCTCTGCAAGGGATTCCCAACCCTCAGAATTGCTCAAGGCTCCCCTGGGGTAAATCACACAGGTGTCCACATACCGTAAAGATAATTTCTCATTTCAAATCAGCTTTCTCAGGATGCTCCAAATCAAAGGAGTAGAACTTCATGCAAATGAAGGATGATCTAACGGAAAATGCCTGGGACTGCAATTCAAAGAACCTAGCTCCAGTCCCAGATCAGCCAAGCTGAGCATCTGCTCAGGCAAGCCAACCAAGCTGGTGACCCTGTTCTGTGGATGCAGAATGCCCGGGGCAGTGCTTCTAACACATTTCCATCTGCAGCACTTGGGCAATGTCACTGTGATCACTGAAACAGAACCTAGTAAAGATCAGGAGCAATTAATTCCTAAACATGCATTTGGAAGGACCTAATAAATTGCTTAATGGTGCATTTATTTATTTATTTATTTTAAGAACCAAAAATCTTTTGTTTTCAGCCACTCATTTACAGAGAGATAGAGGTTATAAGGTTTAAGACACTTTCATTACCATCTAAGAAAATAATACTAAGATGATGCCCACTTTCAGAACTGCCAACTTTTTTTTAAAGGCCTTAGAATTCACTTGCACTTCCAGCCCTACATCAAGAGCAACAACCTTTTGGGTCCCTCTTTCCAAAGATCACCACCTTCAGTGATCACCGCCTTCAGTGATCACCACCTTCACCGGCCTCTCAAGCTACTTCCAACTGATAATGTTCCATCCAGGAAAAACACAAAAACAATCAAAACTGACCCATAAGCTGTTGAATTATTTTTAAATGAGCTATTTGCAACATCAAAAATTGAAATATGGTTATTAAAAGCCCTTTATTAAAGGACCATTTTTATGTCTCTCTCTGCTCATCTGAAAGTTTCTGTGCATCACCAAAAAATGAGTTCAGTATGAAATCACGTACAAAGCTTCAGGATTGCAAATGGTTGCAGAGGAAACTGATACTAAAGCATAACACAACTAAGTGCTAAGCTTGGTTTGTTTCTGCTGCTGTTTTTAAAATCCCAGGCATTGAGATTTTGAATTATAGTTTATTATGGAAAAGATAACCTACCTCTTACAATGGAAGACATCTCTAATGAATAAAACTGGAAGAAGACAAACCAAAACCTATGCAGGCAGAAGCTACCTCTTGGTAGGGCTGGGACAAGAGGACGAAGATAGCCTGTTACACATTTACAGTGAACTTACAATAAGGAGCATAAGAAAAATATAAATGAAATTTGTGGGGAAGAAAAAAAAATCTCATCATCTCTTATCATCAACACCTCTGCAGAAGAAACTCAATTTGAAAGGAGGACTGCTGTGGTTTCCAATCAGAAGAACAGGAATAGCCTTACCTACTTGCAAATACTGTAGAATAGTAACAGTAAATACAAAATAATGAAAACTTAATATGCAAATCCCTAATATCTACTGCATTTAAATCTGGGTATATTAGAAACTGTTTTCTTCTGAGAGAAAAGAACAAGTGGGCTGATTCTCCTTCTCACTGAATTTCCGACCACAGTTTAGGACTGCCTAGAAGTCTTTTGCCTCAAGCCTAAATAAGACAGTGTCCCTAATCACTCAAAAACATATCCCAAAAGCAAATACAAGGAAGAGAAATGTTAGCTTAGAACAGAAGTCTGCCACTCCTACTCATATTTATAGCACCAGGGTTGAGCATAAGGGTAGAAGAATTTAAAATAACAATAAGGATATTAAGGACTCTGAAGTCAAACAATCAAGTGGCATCGTGCATCGTACAAGGTACAAGGAAAAATACAGTCTAACAGTGCAACAATCACACTACCTGTTAAAGCCATCTACATGTTAATGAACTGTCCAAGTAAAATAATAATCAAGTACTACCAATAGCTTAATACAGCAGTTGTGAAGAGGGAGAGTTCCCATCCAAAATTGGAGGGGAAAGGGTCATACTTTAATTATGGGAGAAATTCCAGATCCTTAGGGCCCAAAATTAGGAATTACACTAGAAAAAAGTTTGATTTGCCATACAACTTTTCAAACACACTGTTCTAACTGCAAGGTCAGAAGCACCAAGTACAGAACATGTGAGCACGGGGAACACCATCATCTCCATTAGTAACTAAAGGTAAATTATTTTAAGATATTCCTGGCCAACACAGTGTTATGGTAAGTGTTCTTAGGACAAGGTTTTGCTAAGAACAAGGATTTGCATCTCTGAATTCAAACCAATGCAAAGTTTCTTGAGAAAAATCTATTTTTAATACTGATGTTTGGAAGTTTTGGTTGAGCTTTAAGTCACCAATATTTTATTTTTAAACTGAAAAACAACAGTTAGGAAACTGACACATTGGTTTGGTTTTTGGTTTTAGATTGATTCATTTTGGGTTTTTTTCAAAGAAATAATAAGATGTATTTTGTGAAACGCTATTTTTCACTACAGTAAGAAAAGCAAAGGGGGACTTTGTATAACCCAGCATGCAAGCACAATCTTAAACTAAAAACCAGTTGCAAACTCAGGAATATAACAGAGGAATTTCCAAAACCAGACATGAAAAACACTTTTTTTTTTTTTCCCGCAGATGAAATCAATCTGAAAAATTATTTTCAGAGGCAAGTTCTTGAAGAAACCCCTGTGGCAGTGTAATATATGAAAGAATATTGAGACCACTTCTCTCAGCTATCAGAAGGATGTATCCACACATTCAGCCTCATGTGCATTATGCAGTCCTTGTCACCCCAGTTCCAGACACAGACTAAGCTTTTCAAAAGGGCTGGTGGCAGAGTCAGATGCACTGACTGAGATGTACCATGCAGCCTCAAGCTCCAGCTCAGGAAGTACAACCTTGCTGAGGGTTGCCAAAAGGAAAGCCAGAGAACAGCTACATCTCTCTCCTTAGGGGTGATGTTCACCAGCTGTCAAGACCAGAAAGGATGAACACACTGTTCACCTCCATGGCAAGCATGGAGAAGTTAGTTAGAAGAAAGCCACAACCCCCCAACACATCCTCAGAAGACGCCCAGTTCTGAAGAACCCCTCTACAGGTCTGCCTGCAGCCCTGTCAAGGGATCTCGTCTTTCAGGAGGAGAGCCAAAGACTTTAATATTTTTCTTAATGAGGCCTGATTAAATTTTAAAACAGTTAAATAACACATCTCAGAGCTCAAATAGCCTACTTCTGAAAAAGATGGTAAGTGAAAATTGCAAGGCAAGCAGCATCTCTAAAACTTCAGGTAGCTAAAACAGTGCAATGGAGTTTGATTTAAGTCAGAGTTTTGAAAATTTGGGCTACTACCTGCTCATTCCTATCCAGACTGCCACAATGCACTGCACGAGTGTGAAGCGGTTTGCATGCCTTTCATTATAATAGTGCTTCTTTAAAGCAAAACTTCTTAAAAGAGTTTGACCAAGCTAGCAATTTCAATCAGCAAAATACCACTCAGAAGAAACTCTACTGAATGAGTGAGATAAGGGGGGTACAAAATTAAATATATAAACCTTTGGAATCAATTTTAAGTAATGTTAAGTTTGATGGCTTTGTAACAGTAGTAACAGAAAATTACTGAGATGCGTTATATACAGAGAAAAATATAGAGCACAGCTAGAGAACATACTGAGAATTCTTGTACAAGATAACCTGCTGTAGTTGACGTAGTTTAGGCCTTTATGACCTTAGTACAAAATGAGCGTAAGAAAAACAGGCTAGAAGAACAGGATGTAAAGATAGGGAGTATCTGGAATGGCAGGGGCCCAGGAAAGGCTGCAGTTAAACTAACTGATAAGCAGGAGGACAGGAAGATTGTTATGTCTGTGGTGTTAACAAACCGATTAAGTTGGTATAAGCGCCTACTTGCGCGTGCTTCAAAAGCTGCCAGCAGTGATGAAGATTACTGGAAGAAGAAAACCCTCAGACCCTCAGAGACCCCCACCACATTTTTGTACGCATGCGGGGAACTTTCTGGAAAATTATGTAATCCATACGTAGCCTCATGAATATGTCTGTGTGCTCGGTAGATATATAAGGACTGCTTGTGTAGCAATAGGGGGACACACATTAGGAGGAGCTATCCCCTGCGTCTCCTGGTGCCGCAATAAAGAATACCTGCTTGTCAACTAGAAAACTTTGTTGGCAAGTTTGTTCCTGGAGTTGTCCCTGAACCAGAGTGACACGACTGGAGGCCTTAGGAACAAGATAGGACAAGCTGCCAGAGTCCAGAAAGTGGGCAAAGACCACATGTGGTCTCACCTTCTCCTTTGGTTACCACATTAATTTCATATCCACAACTAAAAGAAAAACAAAAAAGAAAATAGAGGGAAGAGCCTTGATGGCTTAGCAACACCTTTACTTGATATTTAAGCTTAAATAGCACATAAGGCACTATGTGATCTTGTCCACAGGCTGTGACTGTAAATTGTCTTCTGGAGATGAAGTCATTTCCCTTTGGAATGAAAGTCAGGGAATGCTGTCACTTCTACAGTCAGCATGTGCTTGCTTACCCCTCTGTGTTTATGACCACTGTTTCAAGGCTGCGAGCTGGAATAGCTTACAGCGTTATATAAATGCAGAACCAGATAGGTTTAAAAAATCTGCTTAATGCAATGTGTGAAAGCAGGGCAGAACATGAACCACAAGATGTTTAATCCCAGAGCAGCTGATTGTGAAAAGCAGCAGTGGCACAGGCATTGCCCATTTCGGTAATCTGACCAGGATTTATCTGTAGTGACCATAGTTGGGAAGGAAGCTATTTTTTATTTTGATTACTCTGCTGAATTATCATGGTAGAACTGCTCTCGGGCTTAAACATAAAACTAGTGCTGCTAGCATCCATGATTTTTAATATATTCAGTTCCCAAAACTATCTAGTCCACAGCAGTAACTGAACGTGTCTCAATCTGAGGCATTTATTCTCCTGTCACAGAATCATAGAATAGTTAAGGTTGGAAAGGACTTTAAGATTATCTAGTTCCAACCCCCTGCCATGGGCAACGACTCTTCACCCTAGACCATGTTGCCCAAGGCTCTTTCCAACCTGGCCTTCAACACTGCCAAGGGTGATGTGTTTGCCATTTCCTTTGGCAACCTGCTCCAGGGCCTCACCACCCTCACAGTTAAGAACTTCTTTCTTATAGCTAACCTGAACTTCCCCTGTTTAAGTTTAAACCCATTATCCCTTGTCCTATCACTACAGTCCCTGATGAAGAGTCCCTCTCTGGCATTCTGGTAGGCCCCTTTCTTTGAAATGCTATTAATGTTATCATTTATATACTACACCATCTGGAAATTACAGCACTGAAGATGTTATTTTTTTTTCTTCTTCTTTTTTTGTATCCAAGTTGCTTCAAACAAAAGCCTTGTTTTCGAAAGCATTTTTTCAATAGCATTCTACATGCATCTCAAAATAAAGCACACACACTTCAGTGGTCTGAGTTTTCCACACAACTAATTTGCCTACAGTCATAACAAGGAAGAGTTACTAGCAGAACAGACATTTGCCCCGTTTTCATGCTGTACCATTGTGGATGTATTACTTCTGCATAACAATTCAAGGCAAGACTAAAGTAGGTAGAAGATATATGATCATGCCCTCTGAATTGCTCTGCTTTTCTTAGCACAGACTGGCTATGTGTTCCGTCTTTATCTTCCATCATGTTTCAGAGATCTGAAGCTTAAGACAGACAGAGTAGTAAGTCATAAGCTGCCTTCTTTCTCCTCCATTTTTTTTATTTAACCTAATCGATAGCAATCTTCCTGCTTAAGCCAACATGCATTTGGGTTTACCCCCTTCACCAATGCAGTGGGAGCTTCAGAAGAAGCTGAGAACTTCAGAACCTCGTAGGCTTTGGCACCTCAACCCTGAAGGCCTCTGAACCCAATCCTCTTACATTTTCTGTATTAATAATGGATTGATACTCCAAAAGATTCCTGACAAACAATCCCTTTTAGTACAGATATTTCCTGAGTGAAAAGAACAGACAACTACCTTTCTGTCTTTCCTTCCTACTCTCAAATCTCAAGTTAATCCCAAGAATAAAACAAAATTAAAGGAATTGTTTCCCACATAAAACAAATAGAATTAAAACAATTATGTCTAAGTATAATACACACATTTGTATTATACTTCTATTCAATTAATGTCCCCTGCTTTAGATCTCTTCTTATGGTCAGGACATAGTTGAGCATACAGTATGCCAAAAGATTTACAAAAGGGTCTATTTTGAGCCACAGTAATTAAGCTCCACAGAGACAAAGGCAGGCAGCAGAGGAAACAGAAGAACTCCTAAATTATCTTTTCTGGTTCCTTTCACCATCCCCTCTTACACTTGAGCCAAAGTTCATATAACCACTCTTATGGGATTATTTTTTCCTCCCTTTCTTCTGTGTTTATCATTCAATCTACGTGGTTTCCACTTTTTGGGTAATTTTGGCAGGCCCCACTGGTTGCTTAGAGATGCTCCTTTTCTGTTTGTACTGTAATTTTATTCCAAATGTCACCTCCAGCAAGACTAGGTTTGCAAGTGAAGCTTGGAAAAGCTTTTTTAAACAACTATGCCAAGGTTTACAGAGCAGCATACTACATGCCTTTTTCTCTCCTATATCTGAAAAGCATATGAAAGACTCCTTAGCAACACTTAACACTGTCTCACACAAAACAGCAGGCATGTCTCTAGCAATCTATCTTGTAGGACAAGATGGTTTTGACCTCTGAAGGTGAAAGAATGCTTTTGTGGACATTTTTGTGCAGAGAAAAAGTAAAATGAGCACTGCTAAAATCACCCAGCTAAATAAGTGCGTACAGTGGGAGAGAGAAAGGAGATTAAAAGCAGCGGCATCTTCAGCTCCCAGACATGCCCACTATCCTAACCACCTCCTCAGCTGATCTGTGCAATGCTTTTGTAAGACAGTGCCATGCTGTGGACACTCCGCTCCGTTGCTGCTACACTCTGCAGTCTCTGCAGGTACAATAGGCCTGTTTCCTGACCCACTTTCCTCACCAATCTCTATTTAGCTCTACGCTAGTGATGCTCCCGGCATGACAATCAGATACTGCAGCCTGCAGTGCAGTTCGTTACAACACATTCGCAAGCTCCTAGTAAATTCAGTGGAAAAGTACTGTATCAACCAAGCCTAATTAAACTGAAGTCATTTTCATAAACTTACATCAAATGCAACAGCAAAAAAGTGTTCAAAAGATGCCTTTTTATTTAAAATCCAATAGGCTTAAAGTAAAACCAAAAGATCATTTCTACTGAAGGGCTGCAAATGGAAAAAGCTACTAGAGCTAGTACGTCTTCTCTGAATTACCTAATCAATCCTATAACTTGAGCCACTTACAGCTTGCCACAATTCCTCCCATTGCCATTTATTTCTCACTAGAGATTGGCTCCGCACCTTAACGTCCAGTGAAACTGTAAACTTAATCTCACTATAGCTATTGTCTTCTTACACACACTGGAACTAAATCCTTCCCCTGGACACAGCCAACTGCAATTAACTGCAGATTTTACTTGCATATACATGTGTGAGGGTAAAATTTGCTTTGGGACATTCACCATTATGCCAGAAAGATAAAACTTTTCTGACTCCAAAGTTAAGATCTGATACGTGGACATTTCTGAGACCAAATAGTTGGAGGTTGATCACATTCCACTTATCTAGAAAAAAAATGATCTCCCTTACTGGGCCATAACCTGAGCCTCAGTTAAAATATCCAATTACCCAGCCCATAGGCTATATGGTTGCAATTCACCATACTACGAATCTCTGCTTCCTTTCTGGGCACTGCAGTCGAGTTCTGCAGTGAATATTGCCAATGCAGGTGCAAAATATGCACGTGAAATGTGTTGCTAATATTTTGCATGTAGAACTGAGATATGAAATATGTAATGGTCTTACCAACTCTTTTTTTGGCAAGACACTGTTTCTATTCAGTGAATATTTTTGTACTTGAAAAACTCAGGTCCTTATCAAAAGCAAATTTTGAGAGTTATTCAGCATCACTACACCAAAACATTTTATATTACTTATCTTAGGATTAGAAACACTGAATTTGAAACATTCTAAAGACAGCACAAACTTATGTTTAGGGTTGACAACAAATAGAGGAATAGCAGCAGCAGAAAATTAAGTATGGACACATCAAACAGTTCATAAGAGATAGACACTCTGGGGCAATGAATGCCTTATAGGTGTGAACCATTTACAGAGGATATTACGTAAGAGATGGAGCATGAGGAACAATTATTCACAAAGCAGTCCCAGTGGACAGTATGGATAACCACAAATTGTCCAAGTGTCTCCTTTGCAGGAGTTTATTCATGTACAATACAGTCAGGTTTGCTGGGGAGCAAGAACTATTAGCAAAAAATTCTTGTACCTTGGCATATGCCACACAACCAGACAGATTTTTTGCACTTGCACTACCATAATCACACTAATTCACTGATTCCCAAAAACAGACCCCAAATGCTTATGTAAAATCTCTGCAACAAGAAGTCTGGTCATCCATTAAGTGAGGTAATACCTGCCAACAGCAAGACAAAACAAAATTAAACATCCATCAGAATGTGCAATTCATCCAAACTTCATTCCACAGGTACCTATAAATATGAGTCATTATAATAATGTAGAAGGTAATTATATTTCATCAGTCATTACTTTGACCTAAGGAGGACCTCTCATCTTCAGATGGAAGATGCAATCCACACTAGCATTTTTATGACTACGGAACCCTGCAACAAGCATAGCTTATATAAAGCAGCATGCTTAGACTAGCAGCTGCGTAGGCATAGAAGAAACTCAACATTGTAAATCTACTATAGACTTTACCTTTAACCCACCAGTCACCTACCCCGCCACCACCACCAAGCAGCCTATCTCTTTGACCAAAGTCTTCAACCTAGGGCTAGATAATGCGCTCACACCAAGTATTTCACATTTAAACCCAAGACAAGCAGACAGAATTCAAACAGGACTCTTCAGGAAGGACATAGTTAGGACAGTTGCTACTGACAGATCTACTGCAACTCCAGACACCTGGCGATCAAAGAAGGTGTTTAGAGATACGTACCACCTTCATTGGTACCTACAGACAAGCCTCAGCAACAAAAGTAAGAGATTATTTTGCTGCCTTGTTATTTATTAAAGAGGTTATAAGCTCACCCTCAGGGCACTCCCAGAGCAAAGAGTCTGGCAAAGTAGAGATCCTCTTGACAGTTTTTCCCTATAATTAAATTTAATATCTTATTCATTTCAGCTTACTGAGCCATGGGACCACAAACCTAAACCTAGACCTCTTCAAGTCACTTCTCGAACCTCATGACTACTCAGTTCAAGTAGAGAATACACAGCGAGGCCAGAGAGTTTAGGAACAGTAAATGAATTACTGTACTGGATCAGCTCACTACAGTAACAGGTGTTCCACAGGCACATAACAGAAATCCTCACTAGACAGCTACAGAATAACCTAAAAAGTCTATTTTTTAGGGTCCATAAAAGTTCATATCCTTTCACAAGAGCACAGGGACTTTTTACTTGCTTTGTCTTCTGTGTGAACCTAGAAATTCTCAATATTAGCATCCAAACATTCACTGAGCCCTGCTATGATGTATTTCCTTCTCAAAAGCTTTTGTTATTGTTAGGTTTGGGTTTGGTTTTTAATCAAACAAAAGCTCTCTAGGAATCCAAGGCTCTATTCTGAATTGTTACTGTTTGAACACCTGTTACGAAAAAAAAATCTGGCTGTAAACGTAGAAGATTCTGGTTTACACAGAAAACTATGTAACTAATAGATACCTGGCAAATCCAGACAGAATCTACGATGCAATCATCAAATTGCTTCTCTAGCCCTAGAGTATGGAGTCAGAGAAAAACCACAAAAAGAACCACTGGTTTCAATGATTACTTTCAATGTTACTGTGTTTAGTAGGCTGACACTTGGTTGATTTGCAAATCCGCACATGCCCATGGGAGTGGGATCTCAAATCCTTTAGCATCATGGCAGATTTCCAGTTCTTGGCAGAAGGGTTGTTTTTCTCCATGAATCAGCAACTGTCCATCATACTACAATCTGTGAAGTGAAAAATCCACCTCATCAACATAAACTTTATGCATGTATGTGTGTATAGATCAGAGAGGGCTTTTTGGTCTCTCTACATATAGCCCACATGCGAGAATTGCCATTTGCACAGACAAGCACGTACAGATTCCTTAAAGCCAACCACACAATGAAGTTACTTCTCGCCTTACGTAATCATGCAATGCTTTGATAACACAGCACATTATTTGCATTGTAGGATTTTAAATGTTATGATAAAGAACAAAACCATCAACTCATCCTATTTACTGCTTTCTCCCGTCAACAGGCAACTCCAGGTACTGACCCTACTGCGGTCAACTGCAGACCACGTGACTGCCTACTGCTGAATAGCAAGCTACATTTGCCTTTTCAGATAATGCTTAGCAGATGTATTTTAAACACCCACCAGCAAGGAAAATGAGAAGCAAATAAGTTACATTTGAAACATCTTCCCAAAATGTGGTCTAGAATTTTAACAGCTCTCTAATACAGATAATACTTCTAAAAATGATAGCAAATGAGATGGATGCTGGCCTAGTAAATTGAACTTACTCTCAGAAATACTCTGACAAGCAAACCATGCACTTTGGAAATACATTACAGAAAAGCATGTATAATGCCTCATTTTATTCTTTCTGTGTTCGTCTCTCCCTGATACACAAGAGATTGCAGTATCCTTACTGTACAGCATCACTGTGCTAATATTAAATAACAACAGATTTGCTTCCTCAAAAATGCCACTTTTCAAAAGAGGCTGGGGGACAACTCCTGTGATCAGAAATTCACTGTTAAGATTCAAGAGTCAGCCTTTGGGTTTGGTTTGGGGGTTTTGATCTGTTTCGTGTTTCCCCCTAGCCCCACGATGTTTCACAATGTAAACTGCTAGCAAAATTATAACCTGGTCCACTTGAAGGTAGTTCAGCAGAATGCCTGACTCTTCATTGTTTCCTGCAGTTGAATTATATGCTCAGAGCATTGCAAAATTTACCCAAATCATATACCATATCTCTTTTCCAGAACCTAATCCTAAAACACCTCATAGATATTGATTCATGATTTGAGGCTACACAAAAATCACTCAGTAAACTGGTTTTTTTTCTTGTGCATTAATTTGCACATGGACTGAATATCACTGAATACAGAACAGCCCAGTTATCAAATTGCAGCAATACTGTTGAGAGGGGAACATTAGGTTTTTTTAAATACAAAACCGTATTTTATTTAGTTGCATAAGGTTGATCTATGCTCACACTGCTCTGAGCTGGATTTAAAACCATTTTTAATAGCCAACTGTTTCAACTTGCATGTAAACAAACATACTGCATTTCTTCATTAGCTGGAATTTGCTGCAGTCTGTCAGCCATCTGTACTGTCTTGCATTCTGTTCTCTATTCAGAGCACCACTATCAAATGTTGGTGATATAGCATTGCTCTCTTCGGAGACATCATGACTACACTATAAATAGTTTAGTAACATAAAACACTATTTCTAACAGTTGTCTTAATATCTGCTTTCTCAGAATGCATTAGGTTGTTCTGTTTCTCATCCAATTTTGGTTCTCCATAGCTTTTTACGGATACAAGGAGAAGAGGTTTTATTCTGGCTCTCTCAAAGGTGCAGAGCAAAAACTGCAGCCCAAGCACAACTTTATTCAACTTCTGCACTCTCCAAATCTTGGATGCAGAGGCCAAACCCCAGAGCAGAACCCTGCAAATATCTGCACTGCAGTCAGAGGGGTGAGTGCATAGTGCAGGGCAGCTGGGCTGTTGTTAAAGCAACTGGTTTGAGCGCCAGCCGCAGTCATGACGAGGGAGAGCACAGAGAGGTGAGGTGCAGAGAGACCCACGCTCCCCTGTTCACACACGGATATCACACCCCAGCCAAACCCAGACTGGAAACCTGGTGCGGCCCTGTACTGGAGCTCAGGAGCTCTCAGACCCTTGCAGAGCCTGAGCCAAGCCCACCTCCAGCCAGCTCAAGTCAGCACATCCCTCACTGGCAGCATGGACCTCAGCACAGCCTGGTTTGTGCTGCTTCTCCCCATCCTTTTCCTAGAATCACAGAGCTCAGACATACCCCTGAGCAAACTTACAGTCTCCTGAGCTTTGCATGCCTAAAGCCTTCCCAGTGTCAGCACTGACCACTGTACCCCAACACCCTGGGACTGTCAGGGTCCCCCAGAAACCAGTGCTTGCACCATGAGAGCCCTCCAGCCTGCAGTCAGACCCAAGGCTTTTTGGGCTGCTCTAAAATGCTCTAGCTCTCTCAAGCAATTAAAAGGGGACTGCAGCTCAGCTGAGGATGTCACCCAGACAGCTCAGCTACAGATTTAAGCAGTGTGCACTAGTTTCAAACTTCAGAGGACAGGCGATAGTATCTTCAGAAGAACACAGCTCAAAACTCCAAGTCCCTAATAAGAGCTTTTGTAGCTTGCAGAGTCATCCTCTCTTTGAGGAAGTGAGAACTGGCAGGGAGACAGGAAAGCTCACACACATTAAACTGCAATTTTTCTTCTAGGGACAGCAGAGCAGTAAATGTTACTTGTATAACCAACACCACTTGACAAGTGATGCAACACAAATCACAAAAAGTTACTTGATATCCACATTAGTTTTCCAAACCAAAAGCTGCCTATTCAAATATGTATTTTCTAATAAACTCAGTAAACTGAGTTTAGAACTTTTCAGGAAGGACTTGACACTCTTTCTTCAAGTTAGACTTACATGATACTTCTGATATTCCAGCCTGGAGAAGAGAGGGCTCTGGGGAGACTGTATAGCAGCCTTCAATACCTAAAGAGGGCCTAAAAGAAATCTGGAGAGGGACTTTTTACAAGTGACAGAACAAGGGGTAATGGCTTTAAACTGACAGAAGGCAGATTTAGATTAGATATCAGGAAGAAATTGTTTACTGTGAAGGTTATGAGACACTGGCACAGGTTGTCCAGAGAAGTTTGGGCTTCCTCATCTCTGGAAGTGTTCAAGACCAGGCTCGAAGGGGCTTTGAGCAACCTGGTCTCGCGGAAGGTGTCACTGCCCATAGCGGGGGGGCTGGAATGAGATGAAGGGAATTTTAAGGTCCCTTCCAACCTAAACCATTCTACGATTCTACGATTTCATAACTGCAATACTATAAACCCTCCTGCTTATAACAAAACAAATTTGCTGCCCTCAAGGAAGAGACTTGTAACATACTTGTGCAACACAACAGAGCAATCCCTGATCAGGATGTCAGACTTCTGAATGCTGACTTCGGGTGTCAAAACACTGACTGAGAAGTGAAGGTGCCTTATTCTTAGAGCTTCATTTCAGCTTCATTTCTCAGTTTCTGGCTGAGAACAGTGTGGTAAAACACCCTCTAATGTTATTACCCTGTCAGCCATATACAAAGGTGAGCAGGACTCACTGACAATCAAACCATAAGAGTGTGTTTGCCATACAGTTCCCCCTAACAAAACCAGATACTTAGCATGCAACTCAGGAAAACAGTTCGGCAGGTTTCTAGAGATACCGCTCTGGAGAAGTTCAGGAGGGGGGTTTATAGCCATAGCATCTAATAAAGCTGCCACTGAAATCTTTTCCTTTTCCCAGGTAGTGTCTCTTTTCCTGGAGCAGCAGCAGAAATGCCTACACCCTTGTGTCCGTATCATTTACGGCAGAATTTTGTGCGCACTAAACAAGCCAAGCTGCAGGTGTGAAAGCAAGCTGCCAGAGAGGCTCCCAGCCACAGCAGACTGCTACAGAGCTACAGTACTACTGTTACGACACCAGGAAAATTAACTCAGACACACAAGCATTTAGGGGGACAGAGCACAAAACAGTTCTTTCAACGTATTTTTTTCTGCCCTTCTATATCTACACTTCTCAAGCAGTAGGCCCAAAGAGGGGCCGGGTGGGGATAACAGAATACAGGTCTGTTCAGTTGTGAGTGTAAGAACTAAAAAATGCAATACCATTGTCAAAGTTTTCCAGCTGTATTTCGGCACATCATCTCTCAAAACCAGCCTGAGCTAAAAATTTCAAGCATGTTTAACTCAAGAGCCCTTGACAACACCTAATGCACATCAAAACCCGAGGTGTTTATTTTTGGACTTCACCTTGGCACATAAAGAATGACTGTTTTGTCAGCACCAGATCAAGTTTCATAACTGCTGCCAAACATGTTGAAATTACGTATTTCAAAGATACCTCACATATACTGCAGAGATACCCACAACTCTCTGTGAAGTTCAGTCAGCATTAGAGAGATGTGCATATTTCAAGCTCAATGGGAAATCAGGTCATACTGGTAGCCACCAAGACTTACCATCTCTATATGAATAATTACCAGTCTTAAAGCTTTTAAGTAACCAGTGCAATTTCTAATGTGCTTTTTACATGTTTAAAAAAAGAAAAAAGTTTCCCTCATCAAAGCCACAGGGTGAGATCTTCACCAGTACTGAGCCACCCAAGTCAATACTTTGCTATTTGCTCCACATACACAGTAGTTAGTCCCTTCTCATACCCACCCATGTTTCAACCAAAATGCTCCCTGATTTTTTTTCAAAGCCTTTTATATACACTAAAATATCAAGATCCTTCTCCTAAAGTTTTGTCACTGTTATACCTACAAACAAGGGGAAAAAGCTGCCAACAACACAGACCTCACATTGACTGCAAACCACACAAAATGACAATGGTACCGTTTCCTTCCTTTTTGTCTGCCTCTGTGCACTACCAAGCCTAAGACGATCCTATTGTAGATCTCCCAAGCCACTGGGAGAACACAAATGAAAAAACAACTTATTGTGAATTGTTAGGCTAAAAACTCCCAAGAAAATTGAATTCTTCTATTCAACACCTAAGAACCATGTCATTTATCAGACTTGGGCTCCTTGGGCTTCTCTTCCCGTCAGGACTTTCATCTCACTGTTTGCAGAAGGTAACTAAGCACCTGACAAAACTGCTTTACTTGCGACGTAAAACTATCAAGTGCACTTCCATTCTCTTACCATTCATTCTGCATACCATTTTCTACAGATGGAAACTACAAGGGAAGTAAATATCAGCTACACACCATGCCTTGAAAAGCCAAGGCAGCTCATAGCAAAAGACTGATGCTCTAGGTGACTGGCAAATACAGAGTTCTTCAAAATCCAGACCCATAAGCAATGTGGCTTATAAGAGCAGCAGCATTGCTGCTCTAACAATGGAAAAGGTTCCTTGTAGCTGTCTTGCAGATTTCAAGGAAAAGTCTTAGTCTATATGCTGATTTTTCCACAAAATTGATTGTGAGGCCTTTAATTCAAACCCAAAGTAGAAAGTCCAGGCATAAGTAGAAAAGAAATAAATTAAAAACAAAAGCCTTACTTCTAGCACAGTTATTTGTGGATCAAGGTGACTTAGGTGTCAGGAGTAACTGAGGTGAAAAAATTAGCTTTGTCTTTTAAGGTTCACATATACCACTTTGAGAAAGCATAAAAATAAAGGGATCTTCTTCAGACAAGCGAAGATCCTTAAAAAGAACTGCAGACAGCCTACATGATTCCAGATGACTAATACCGTAACTCAGGAGAAACCCTCAAAAATGATTCTCATTAATCAGGACAATCTTCTCCAAAAAACATGTTAATGCTGACAAAGTCACATCTGTGTCACCCCTGAACAACTCTGTCTCTTTTCAGTTTTCTGTTTACCCTTGCAGAACACAAGATTGCAGACACCAGGGGTTTTTTTAATTTTCTGAAGAGCAGAGGCTCTGTTTTTAGCGAACCAATTTCAAAAGCCTATCTGTCACAGAGCCTGTGTCTATTACTACTCAAAAGAAAACAGAGGACAGTGAGAAGGGCAAAGAATTAAAATGATTTTTACAAATTTAGAGCAAAACTGTCAGCATAAACCAACATGACTTGATTTGATATGACCAAAGCACAATTTATGCTAGGAAATGCACATAACTAGAGAAACAGCAGAACAAACCCTGAAAATAACATTATCAGTTTAAGCATTCAGATCAGGGGCCCCAATATTCAGTGTATTGATAGTTAAACTGCAGAGTAGCATCTCAACATGTTTTCTACTACTTTGCAAACTTTGGAGCACAAAGAAAATAAGAACAAAGACAAGAGGGCAGCTAATTTTAGTGCTTCTGGGCTAAAACAAAATAACAGCAAGGAACCACTGAATCATGAAGCAGTTTTTTCCAAGCTGCTGTTTCAGTTACAGCCTTCCTCTCTACAAGCCAGTACTGGAAAGAAGATGCCAGTTTCTACCCTATCAAAGTATTACATGCACCTTATTTTTCCCAGAGGGGCACACTGATAGCTCTGAACTGCTTACATAATAATTCTATATATTTAGCTGCACCAAAAAAAATGTGTATTACACCTGACAGGTGGAACAAAAAAAAAACAAAGCATGATTTCTTCAATTTCCTTCTCTCTCACTGGTTGCCTTCCCAGTAAGGAGCATCGCTTCTGCAAACTGAACTTGATTTGAGCCTTGCCCAGTGCATTTTAACAAATAACCTGAAAACTCATCCCTCTGACAGCTTGTTATATTACAGCAATGGACTGAAGCTTCCTAATTCTGAATTTTGAGCATGTGTGGAATCAGTTTTGAGGACAGAAACAAGATCTTAGGATCACGGGATAATTCAGGCTCAATGGGAACCTCTGAAGGTTTCTAGATTAACCTCCTGCTCACAGCCAAATAAGTCATGAGATGTGACCACCTTCCTTAGATTTTATCCAGATAAGTCTTTTCCAGTCTGCAAAAATATATACCACTCCCCAGGCAGCCTGTTCACTGTTTGATTGTCCTCATGGTGAAAAAGGTTTTCATTACACGAAGTCTGAACCTCACACTTTGTGTCCTTTGTTTCTTGTCCTCCTACCTGACTCCATCATCTTGATGAACCTCGTTGGAAGGAGTACTGGCAGGCTGCTACTACATGCCCTTGAAACCTTCTCTTCTACATGCTCAATAAGCCTAGTAAGAACTTAATTATGATTTTTTCATCTATTAGTGTCAGTTAAGCAGTAAACAAGATACTGAGACAGTTACCACCCCAAACTTTCAGCTCTTTTTCAAAGAAGCTAATCACCTCATGTGAGTGAACTTTGGAAGTCAGACTTTTATGTAAGTACTTACTCTGAATAATCCAGCCTATACTTCCATTATCATCAATGCTACTCAAGAGCAGAACAAGTCTCCCACAATTTAAGGATGAATGGGTTGGGTCACTGTTTCGAAATAAAGCCAATTCAGAACAGAAGGCAAGCATGGACGTTTCTCTCGAGTGGCAAATTACTTTAATAAATCTGGGCAACCAAACAGAAAGCTAGAATAGAAAATGCTATGCTGCCTACATACACAGCAGCTACAGGAACATTAAAATATACTGTGTTAGGTTCATAATGTTGCTGTTAAAAGTTCACTCTTCTCTAAGGAGTTATGTGCTATTACTTCTGCAAACCTTCACAGGAATAAATTATACTTTCCAAGCATTAAAGACACATTAACATGACATAGGTCATGGGAAATTCAAACTTCAAATACTTACTGAATCCAATAGATCAGAGACCAAATCAGTATTAGAATGAAGAAGAGGGTTATATTAACTAAAATAAAGCTCTCTGAAATGATTAAGTAATTTTTCAGTCACTGTGATAACACATATTCCAGCAGCTTACAGATCAGTGAAAGAGTAATTTAGACACAATTTCACTTCTAGTCATTTATTGGAATACATAACCCTCTGGCCCAATTCCAGAAGATTTCTCAAATCCAATTTTATCTCTCCAATACAAAAGAAAAAAAAAATCATATCAGCCTGAGCTGCCACTAATAACCTACACCATACCCCATGAAGTGCAAGCTGCAGCAAGACACACACAGCAACACAGCAGCACACTTTAAAACTGCCTCCATTTTTTGTGTTCTTCAGTTACATAAAAAGACTTGACAACAGATATTTGCTTCTCTCACCATTTCACTGATGACGTTATTGGCCAATTCATACACCTGTCCCTAAGAGACAAAAGCAGCATGCTTATTCTTGCTCATACATAAATGTTAAATTCTTTAGGAACATTTGCATTGAGTTAAAACCTGCTACACTGAATCATCTTCAGCTTTACCTTACTTCTCAAATCAACAGGCCTTACTAAGCATACTCTGCATAGCTGAACATAAAAACGGATGCTTTGTCAAATGACAATAAGACTATTGTTATCTAAAAACATTTTAGAAACTCAGTTGAAGCTGCAAGAGCATTGTGAAGCTAGTTTAAAAACAAAAAGATATTTTAGAGAGAAAGACACAACATAGGGCTGCAATCTTGCTATTTCACTTTGGGATTAAAACCTGAAGTTTCAGGTATTCAAGATTTTTTAAAAATAACATTTCCAGATATATTAAAAAAACCCACCACAGTTATCACAAGGCTTTCAGAAAAAGCTTGCCTTGACACACATTCTCAGCCTCTCATAGATTATGATTATCATCGCTACCTTAAAGGAGTCTCAGACCTATACCTTCTATATTATTAGTTTATGACAGCCACTAGAAACTGAGCAACCAGCATGGCTTTAGAAGACAGTGGACAACTCCACTGGATATTGTAGAGCTTCACTGACTTAAGTGCACCTCTCTATATCAACACTGGACTTGGCCCAGATATTCCTGCTGCATTTCAGGTCTCCAGTCAAGAGGACAATACAGCTGTGCTGCCTGCAAACAAATATCAAAGGATTCCATACAGATTTACTGTGAAGAGTTACACTACACACAGGAATGCTTGCTGGTTTTCTTCTTATCACTTCAATCCTACTCTGCTCATCAGCGACCTAAGCATTGCTGCTTGCTTCTATTTAACCATCTGGGGTTTACCCCTTATACTCTTGACAGAGGTTTTCTTAAGATACGCTTTGAACTATGCTGCTGCTCCCAGACAGCTCACCTGCAAAGATGATTTGAAAACAATACCCACTGGACATGACTCAGGGCAGAAGACAGGTGCAGAATGCTTCCCCATTTTAGCTTGACAATGAGAAAAGAGAAGCAATGTGAACAACGGGTTCTTTGCAACTTCAAGATGGGAAGACACAGCTGGGCTTACTACACACTCAGCTAATAAAACAGTTTTGTGTAGTCATCTAAAACCACTGGTGCATTCCTTCTGCTCTCCTTAGATCATGCAGTTTGCCCTTGCAATGATTGGCAATGTGCTGGTCATCAATTCGTCATCTCCATCCACTAATGTCAGGCTTGAAGTGCCTTACAAAGACAGAAAGACAGGAGAGGAACACTTGGGGATTTTTCTACATGTAGCAGAGGTTATCCTTTGAGAAAGAGATGCAGAATGCAACTGTTGACCAGTAAGGCTTTTATTCATTTCAGCAATTCTGGTAGCAGAATCTGCCTGAGGGCAGTGGAAGAAATGTGCTGCTACACTGCCAGAAAAAGGAAAATATTTACAGATGAGGCAGGTCAGGTTAAACTCAGCTGAAAAGCTTGACACTGATCCAGAGGAAATAAAGCACTACTGCATCTCACCTTGAGGTACTGCCCTTAGCTGAATAAAAAGCTATACCTTCAGGTTTCTGCAGTATAGAAGTTTCTTCTCTCCAAAAGCAGAAGGAAGTATAGTCTATAAAGTGTCCTCGAGATAGAGACTTGCAAGCCTCAATGCTGTCCCCAAGAAAGTCCAAACAAACTGCAGACCTTTCAGAATTTTTAAATGCCAATGACAACCGCTTATAGCTAAACACTCCTTTTCCCCAAAGCACAGAGAAAGTGAGAGAAATATGAGAAATAATGCACTGAAGTATCCAACAGTTTATGACCAAACACATAGTTTAGAAAAGAAACAAAAAAAAGATAACAAAGCTGTCTGCAGATCACCTCTCACAGGTGCAGGTCCAGCACTATGATAAACATGAACAGTGTGACAGGCTTGTTTAGGTGTGCAGTGCTGGCTCCCCAGCAGCCACACCAGACGGCTCCCAGTAGGTCTACACAAGAACAACTCTCTTGGGCAAGAGAACAAGAGAAAGAAATGGGGGAAAAGACACAGAAGCAAAATATCTCAAGAGGAAGCTTGAAGAAAGGCACGTGTAAAGATCACAGTCCTTCATGAAAGAACTTTGTTAAATAAAGTGAAAGCAAGTTACCTGGACTGCTGAGAGCTGTGACTGAGACAAACCTAACAACTATGGGTTTTCCAATACCAATTCTCCAAAATCAAAATATTCCTCTTCAATTATATCCAGGTGTATCTAAATTACAAGTAACACCACAAGTGAGACACCTGTATTTTCACAACTACTGACATCTGTCTTACCATGAATTTAATTAAAAATTACTAAGTGAATGACATTAAAATAGCCTCATTGAAAAGCAAATCTAAAATCCATAGATTTTTGTTAGCTCAAATATAACTAATATAGCATCACCATTCCACGTATTTTAATGGTTTTGATTCATGTTCTCCCTGATCACCTGCCAACATACAGTATTTAATACAAAAGAAAAGAAGAAAGGTAGATGGCATCCAAGAATGATTATTATTTGGTGCATTATACATTTCTCAATAAATGCACATAAATACATCACAATGAATCACATTTATCTAACATGAATAAGAGGATTTGCTCCTGATTTTTCAAACTATTGAAACTGAGTGCTTAGCACCCTAATAACAAAAGAAGGGAAAGCAAAATCTTTTTTTCAGTCCCAGAGCTCAAAGAGAAAGCACACACAGTCTCACTGAATGGGAAGAGATGCTTCTAAAACATGTAACCTGTTGCCAAAAGATAATAAGCAGCATAATCTGAAATTTCTGTAGTAACACAGGTATCTAAACAAAGCTGTCAGAAAGCAAAGCGTAAGGGGAAGAGTAGAGGCTAAAAAAGGTTGAAAGAGCAACCTGGAACATATACTGAATTTCAGCAGTGGCACAGCAGTAGTCCCTCACATAGTTAGCATTACTAAATTTGAAGTCCTCAGATAAAATGACTTTATTAGAATTCTCTCTGGCATGCCATGCTGAGAACAAGCTCAAAAGTGAATAAATGCTCTTTCCTCCCTGGCTTTCTGCCAATCTGACTGCAAACAGTCATCTGCACGCAAAACCAGTCATCCTTGAAGACCCTGAACAGTGCCAGTCTTAGCACACTCCTTACTTATTTTGGTGCAAGACGTAGAAGATGTCTCCATGTACCATGCAGAAAAGTAAAACAGGATACTGTCACTTGTTGAGTGATGAGGTGGGGGTGGGACACATGATCTCTCAAACATGAAAGATATAAAATTCGCATCCTAACCTATTCCATATTTCTGATCACCTTCTCAGCCAAGTTAAAACAATTGTATCTTAAGGTTATGAAACAGCATCACCATAATTCACAAATACCATCTTAATCTTTTTAAGTGAGAAGACACAACCATTTCGCTTTTCATGCCCCTCCAAGCAGCCTGTGCTTCAGACTCACTGTGGCAAGAAAAATCAGAGACATCAGTTAATCCTGTAAGACTTAATACAAACTGCTGAACCAAAAGAAAGCCTTCTATTACTCTAATTCTAAGTACATGCTCATTTTCTGAAGCTGCAAATCTCGACCTTATGTTCTGTTTAGGAGATTTCAGTCTAACATCTAAACTGAACAACAACAACAAACAATACCCTTGATGGAAACGTGTCTGACCATGAAAACGTATTTCTGCAAATCTCTACATTTCTCTTAGCCTCAATTCTGTGTAATGGAGGTCCCAGATACAAATACTGACTAGAATCAGCAGTATCAAAGAAGAAGAAGTCTTAGAGACATGCAGTGAAACTTAAAGTGATCACAAATGTCCCTTTTTTCATTTGTTTAGGATTACTTCTACATGCTTTAATAAATCTGAAATAATAGTTCACATTAAAACAGAATTAAGACTCAAACCACAACAGGTCGCACAAAACAGCGAAAGAGGAGATCGTGAATTTGTTTCCTGAAGACTGTCAACATCCCCTCCCATCACAGCCTGTGACATGCATATTTCCAATGAAAACATTAGAGTCACCGTAAAGCAAAAAAATCAATCTGTGTTCTTAAGAAACTGGAATGCAGTTTCAAAGTAATCCTCTCAAACAAAACAAACTTAAATTTCCAAAGGACAAACTGACACCTGCTAGCTCAAAATGAGATGTTTGCTAGGACTTATGCTCTCAAATACCCACATAAGTATTGGAAATAGGAACTCCTCTAACAAAAATTTTCCTTGCCCAACAATGTACTCAAGAACATGAAACAAACAGTAGGATCAAATAAAGGCTTTGGACCATAATCGGTTCTTCCTACCAGTATTCAAGACAGACCACTTCAGATGAAAAGACTGCCTTTCATCAACTTCTCTAAATATAAGATGCTGAAAAAGAGATTTGCCTCATAAACCCAGAGCAGAATCCTTTACATATCATGTATTGTTTTAAGCAGGATGGTATCAGAGCAACTAATGATACAGTGCAAGAAACCTGTATATTTGACCAAGCTGCCAGCAGCCAACACAGGAAGTTACTGTAATGCTTTCCAGACTTCAATTCAGAAACATTTCTACCACTTCAACCCTTGTGCAGGCCCAAAGCACTTTCACTAACTATGGCTGTATGCTGAACTGCAAATTGGACCAGATTTTTAATATGCTGATTTTGCAGAGCTTTGTCTTACATGTATATTCATAAATACATCTGACAACCACAGAAAATGAAGACTCAAGATGATACCTCTGTTCTCCAACAAACACATTCATTTCACTTGTATTTCTCATCCCCTGAGTTTTTAAGGTGTAGCGATAGCATTAAATCAACTACAGAACATTGCTCACTAGTCGTGTGTTGAACTTTCCACCCCAGGCACAAACAGGTGAGCCCAAACTATTATTTTGCCCCAGGGGAAGGGTAATGGCAAGACTTAGAGACTCACATAATGCCACAAACATTGCTTGGTCTCAGTATGCCTGTATGCAGCCAGGTGAAAAACTTCTGCTCACATGGTATCGCAGCAGCCTCAATGATCCAATCCACTGAGCAAACTCAAAAGACTTCAGTGGCATGCACTGGAGGAGAAGAGCCATCTCCCTATACAGTTTTCATGGTAAGGAATATATACATCTAAACCAAGAATTCAAAACATCCACAATAATTGAAAACTATTAATGCTTTCTATCTCACTTCCTCTTCTTATTTCCTCACAAAATCCTGAAAAATTCTTGTAACTGTGTTCTCAAAAGTCACAAAGTTGTTTTTTTGTTATAATTGTAAGACAATTATTATCTAAATGTGTAAAAATACACAGCTATTTGGTCTAAAAGTGGGTGCTCCTTTTATCATTTTAACTGCATTACCACAGTGAGTGATGCATCTTTAGGAAAATCATGATACCTTCATCTTTCTTTGCAGTGGTTCAATCCTAAAAATGGAGCAGTAGCAGATCAAGTCAGAAAAAAAAGTAATAATCAATTCACAGTTGCTATTTGTGGTATTTACTTTTTTGCATTTAAGCCATAAACCCTTTCCTAAAACCACAGAAGAAAAAGGGTTTTCCTCCATCCAGACATTAAGAAAAAAAAACAAAAATAAGGAAAGAAAATCACCACAAACCCACAAGAAATCAACGGAGAGCTCCAAACAGAGAAGACACAAGAAGGAAATATGATTCAATTAAAAAAATAAATAGTCACATCCTGTGCTCACTAACTACTATATCTTGGCATATACAAAAGCAATAAAGGAATTGCACAGTTATATACATAGCGATGTATCCTGTCATAGCCCTGAATCAAATGTTAGACACCATATCATCTCTGTGTGGATTAAAGTGGCTGAAATCCATTCCTTGTTAGATGGCTTTCATCCCTTCTCCCCAGCAATCTCCTGTGAGGTACCGCAGCACCTGGCTGCCTTTCTTTGAGTTTTGATTGTTTTTTTTTTCCTTTATATAGAAAGAAGCCCAAAGCTCAGATTTTCAAGAGAGAGTTTACACTTTCAAAGTCTGAAATCAACTAACAGTGGAAGCTGCCAGTAAACTTTGGCAACTTAAAAGAGCTGGACAGAAGGGATTTCCACCAAAGCAATTACCAGTCAGAAAACTGGCTACTTTTAATGTTTGTTAATTTATCACGTAAGAACACAAGCACTATGCCAAACAATGTTCTGGAAAAACAAACGGATTGTAAGAACTCCTTACTAGCTCTCAAAGCACTCCCTACCAGTGAAATCATTGCTTACACTAGCACCATACCTGGGAAGAGAAGAAAGAATGGGAAAACGGGAGCTAAAGTGGCAAAATGTAGGAAGAAGAAAACATCAACAGAAGCATAGATCATAAGCAATTTTTGCTGGTATCTGATTACATGTGATAGCCACTGAGTTTACAGAGCCCTCAGCAATCAACTGCCAGGAGACTAAGAGTAAACTCGTGGGCAGGTTTTAAAACAGGAGACAATTTAGCTTTTTTGTCCTCACAGGATTAGGTGCATTATTTTTACTTTTTCTTCTCTTTTCTTTTCACCAGCAAGTTCTGTTGGTTGATTGCTTGGGATGGGGCAAAAGCACAGGCTATATTAGACCACATAAAAAACACACAGAGCTCAGAGGTAGCTTCTGCCTTTGACAACTTCAGATTAGAGATGAGGCAGCCCACAGGCAAAGGAGAGGAGCCAGCAGGTAGAAGGACAAGCAGGTCATTTAGCAAGACAACCTGTCCTTTAGCAGACTATCCAGTAAACCAGTCTTTGAAACTTGCATAGCAACAACTGTAAGCATCACAGCAGAAACACAAGTTTCTCTCTTTACTGAACCTTTTATTAAACAGTAAATAACTTACAACATAAGCACAAAGGCTAAAAGACTGGCAAGACTCACAGCTTACATGCCTCATTGATAAGTGAAAGCTGGAAACATCTGAAAAGCTGAAAATAAACACCATCATCAGCCTAGAAGTACAAGCATAACCCAAGTTCAAACACAATCCAAAATCCTTACATTAAAAGGGGGGAGAAGCAGTGTGTATACTGGCCAGAACTGCAGTGCAGTAGGTTTATGGCCCCACTTTGACAAATGAGTTTGTAAATGGAACAATTCAATAAAAAGGTTGAGCTGGAACCACTAAGATGTCTCCACCTCACTCATCTGTAATACACTACCCAGTAGCCCAGCATATCCAGCTATATAATGCATACTACTTGTTAAGGAATAACTTCTCAGAAGTAACACTGTTCTTAGGGAGACAGAAAAGCAATGAGGAATTAATGAAGTCACTTCTACCAATAAAAAAAAAAAGTAAACAACTAAGGAGAGTGTTCTATCAAATTCCTATGAGAGTAAATTATCTATATCTCCTTGACTAGCTCCCCTCTCTCCCCCACCCTTTCGTTTTGTTAATATTCCACTGAGCTCAGAGTAAGTTGCAGTCACAGTGCCCTGTTAGAACAATCTGTACAGAAGAATGGGACACAGTCGGTACTTCTAATTTAAGGAATATATTATGAGCATATGTAGATCACAGAGTTACAAACAAGATATCTCAGATTAGACATTTTGCTACTAATAGGCTCATTAAATACAGCTGCCAATTTGGTCTCATTGTTAGGGCTGCATTACTGACAGCTGACGCATGCCTGTACAAGCCACAGCTACTGCTGCCAGTAGTTTTAGCCTCTTTCCATTTCCCTCATACTTTCAGAGATCTGCAAGTGAGGTATTAATTTTGAATTCTAAGTGCAACATATCATCAAATGGAAAATTAATTTATAAATTAAGATGATTAAAGCTTCACCCACACTCACATTTATAACACCTCAATCATCACATGCTGGGTGGGTCTCCAACTCCTGACTTCATCCCAGACTCTAGGCAAATCAACCCTTCATGGTCTCTCATACAGATAAAGCAGCCTGAGCCCTGGCTGACACTTCAGTGCTACAGTACAACCCCTGCAGAACAATTTTGGTCATTTTAAACCAACCCCCATCTGCAAAAGTGATAACTGGAAAACCTCTAGTTTATACTCACATAGCATATGCTCTCTGGCATGCAAAGGCAGCACAGGAGCTCTCCTTTGCCATTCCCTTTGCATGAATTTGATTTCCCATCTCCCTTTCTGCAATGCCAGCTGCAGACAAATTGGTATGGGTGATGGGAAGCACAGTGCCAGGAACCAATATCATCTCCTTTTTGCTTTCCAAAAATTACAAACCTAAAGTTGGCAATCTAGGCTCTGCTTATAAGCACAAGAAGAGGAGGAAAGCAAAGCTTCCCATCCTCTCACCTAGTGAGATAAAATTGAAACTGGGTTTACAGTTTTCATGGAGCAGACTAATATTCCAGAGTAACTTCTGTTGCCTAACACACTGGTATTCCTAACTTTCAGAAATTACTTTGCTGTAATGTTAAACGTCTCTCTACCCAGGCTATAAGATATTATTTACAAACCATGATCATGTATTAATGAGATGAGGAAAGGAAGGAACAAATGGGATAGCTACCTAGTCAAAAAATTGCACTTGAATTTCAGCAGTTTGTTACTGCTCTCAATTTCCTGCTAGAACAGCAGGTACAACCAACCTAGTAAGTAAATCCCAGTTCCTCAATACCTGTGATACAACTGTGAATTTATCTCAATCTTCTTGCAGTGTTACCAAGATTAGTGTTATTCTCCAACACAGGGCATGCAGATCACACAAACACATCACATCTAACACAGCCTTTCTGTACTTTGTATGCAGACTGTAGTTTCATTCTTTCAAAACATCCTGTTCAGGACTTTTTCCCTGAATGATAATTTCAACAATTCAGTCTCTATTTTCATCTTCAATTGCAACTTATCATTTACTCAGAACCCATTTCTCTATGGCCTTTATTTTTCTTCATTGTCATTTAAAATGAACTGAGAAGCCAAGAACTTGATTGCCACTCTTGCAAGAATATTAAAGGGACCTTCTCTACATTACCATTTTTATCATTGCATCTCTAAAAAACCTAACAAAACCAACATGCACCAATCAAGGAAACTTCAACATTGCCGTTTCTCAAAGACACAGATCAAGACCAACTTGTAAACAATGACAAATTCATGACAAAAAAGAAAAATCAGAAAATCAACACTGCGCTAGTTGCTTATGAAGTGAGAAACTCCAACTTAAGAAAGAGATTAATTTACTTAATTGATCTCACAAATGGAGATCCATTACTGAATGGACCTCACAATTCCAAAATAAAAGATGATTTGGCCTTCACCTTTACTTCTTTGGAAGCCTCTCCTTCTGAAGGATCACTAGAGATCTAACAGCATTAAACAACCAACCAGGGAAAGCAACATACTCTAACTGAAATATAACACAAATAATAGTTTGACCTGTCTAGAATATGCAGATTTCAACTAACTTTCCCTTCTAGTGATATGGCAAGAGAGAAAGCTTAATGAGTAAAGGGCTGGATTTAAATATGTAACACCTGGGTTCTCTTCTCAACTTCGCAGATGACTCGGTGCTGCACCTGAAGCCATATCATTTCTCTATTTCCACTCCCATACCCTGCTTGTTTTCATTAAGTACTGCAAAGTAAGAATCACCTTTTACTATGAGTCTTTCCAGGGCCCACATCTGTTTCTGTGGCACAGTCAGGGGTTTTGAGGCAAGCTGACAAATCAGAGAACAAGGAAGAGTTTACTGAAACTTAGTTTTTCACACCACCATTTCTATTGAACTATATCCTTGGATTATCTAAAAGGTACTAAGCTTAGAAAGCTAACGAGACTTCTGACCATTTACCTCCTTCCCTAACACCCAAAAAGGTTTCTTTCAAGCAGCTTACTGGATCAATTGCTACACATATATTCTCAAACTCCGAGCAGCAAACTCTTGCTTAGAAAAGTTCAATTTGTTGTTTCTCTCCCACAAAAATATTAAACTCTTGTTTTGACAATTCAAAATAAAGAACATAGCCACAGATACTTACAGTACCCAGTCAGACAACTGCCTGTACAAAAGCCCCACACGGAGCACGGAGATAATGTACATGTAACACTATCAGGTTATTTCTTTTAATAGCCTTTAAAGCCTCAACTACAGCTTTACTTACAAAAAAGTATAACAGTTTTCCCCGAGAAGTCAAAAGAATACAAAAAACTTGTCATTTTTTGTAAACCAAAAGGTTCCGTTTTCAATATAATTGTGTCTATATGTTAAGGTAATAATGATGCTTATACCTTTACCTATCAGCCATATAATAATCAATCAATTAATTATCAATCAATTAATTATCATCATAGCAGATATCTTAGATTTGTCTTGTATTTTGCAACATGAATGGGGAAAAAAGGGGAAAACCACACGAATATGCTAAAAACAAAGCTATTGCTTAAATACTTGAAATGGCACATTGCTGTAACTGCCACCCTAGACTGTGACTGCAAAGGGCAACGACAAATGTGTTATTTATATGATAGCAGTCCCTGAAAAAAGGAACCATACGGAGGATCCAAATCAATCTATATTGTACAGGATGAATATACACCCTGGGACAAACATACACACTGGAACTGGGGACCACAGTAGGATCAGGATAAACATAGGAGGTACAGGTTGCCACAAGGCCATCAGTTACTTTCATTCCCTGAAACAAGTGGTCCCTACATTCACCATCAAGATTTCAGCTGGGAGATGGTAAAACTGAGGAAGGAATTAAGCCCAAGAAAACCCAAAGGTGACCATATGAAAGATACTTTTTTTTTTCATTTCTCAGCTGAAATTTCAGAGATCCTTTTTCAGAAACTGTACCTTAACACAGCTTGCTTTAAGAAAGGGTACGATGAAAACACGACTCCATGCGAGCAGTGCTGCCAACTGTAGCCTTTCCTTGCACCCAGTTTAGCAATAAATATTCAGCACTGCACAGTGACTTCTTACTTATGTATTCCTGCAATAAATGTTCACTGCAACGTGAATGACATGCTAAACATACCACAAACAGTAAAACGATAGCTATTAAATCCAAAAATATAAAATGGACTGGAAAAACATTTTGACAACGAGGAAACATTTGCTAAATACAGAGGCTCATCATATTTCAGGACATTTGTATTTGTAATTGTCTGTTCATCTGAAGAGCAGTGGATATGAATGCACATCAAGCAGTAGATGAGTCAGATGTTCTGAAGAGATCCAATCAAGGACACCCCACAATACAAGAGCACTGCATCCAGACTGTCTTGCACAACTGACTTCTGCTACAGCCTGAAGTTTCTTCCCAGTGCCTTACCCTGTTCCATGGTGGTTACGCATCAATGCACTGAGAAGAAAATAATAAATAGACCTGCAGCTTCATAATTCAAAAAGTTTAAACACATGAGACTCTGGGAACCTGATGTCCACACAGTGTTCAAAGCTGCCAGGACCCAAAGGAGTAAATAATTATCTAAAACTAGATACCAGGCTTTTCTATCGCGTCAATTGAAAGAAAAAGAGTGCTCATATTTCTCAAGGTCAGTGTTTCCAAATGAGTTTTTCAGATGATGTCAAACTCACAATGGAATGGGTCACTCGCAGCACTTCAAAAATCAGGTTTTGGAGCGGTAGACAGACACAGATATCATATCAATTTCAGCACAGATATAATATCTATTTCAGCACACAGAAAGGAGAATCCATGGTCTTTGACAGAGAAGCAGGTAAGCCATCAGCATGGAGACAAGGAGCAGCACAGGAGGTTAAATCTACTGCACTGTCCTTGAGGTAAACTAGTGTGCCTTTTATAGTGTCCTCTAATCCTTAGATTAGTTTCTCCATTTTGGTTTTAGTAATATTAACTGAAGGGCAGAGGTAATCAACAGACCACAACTTTGCCAAAAGTTCGGCTGAATCATTTAAAGTTATTTATAAAAATAGGCCATGCATAAAAATTGTTAGTTGTAATCCTGAACTGTTAAAATGGCTTTCTGCATTAAACATGCAAATTGAAATTGTTAATCCAAGGTAAACATGGGAAAGAGCTCTTATTTCCTGTATTCCTTTTAATTCAGCTCTCAAATCAAAGCTCATCTCCATATGACAACAAATGCAAAAAGGGATAGCTTGTAAGTAAACAAGAAACATCTCACACTCTACATAGCCTATGTACTGCAATTTAATGCATTTTTAAGTATAAATTTTAGCTCTGGCATTAAGTTTGTAATTTGGAAGTGAAGCAATTTAGGCTCTTATCATCTGCTTTTTCCTTTTCTCATCAACACAGCTCCTCTTAAGGTACAAATGATGCTAGCTCTTGATCACACTCTTCTTAAATCATCTTCATGCTGTTAGCTCTGTAAAGAACGATGCGTGCTCCAGAACACTGCCATAGCTAATCACTCAAACCAGGTCCCTCATAAGCCTATAAAGAGGAATAGCGCTGAGGGTAGCAGAATGAAGATGAGATTGGTTGACTCTTCGTTTTCAAGGAAGATATCTGAATGTATCCCTTAACCTTCACAGACCAGTCGACTTGCCAAGTCTAAGTTCCTCTGTGCAAAAGCTACAACTACCTTGGCTTTGTATTGTATAAGAAACAACAAAAACACATACTTGAGGCACCGCCCAAAGCACAGATGAAAACCACCATGAAATAGATTCAACAATGGTGTTCTCTAAAGATACCTAATGAAAAAAGCAGGGATAGACGTCCCAGAGTAAGAAGGCTGCGTGAGACTCAAGTGGAGTCATCACTGACTAAAGAAATTATTCATTAGTGCAGCATCCTGCACTCTGAAGCTCTACTTCACAGCTGTGAGTGCACACATCCCACTGATGGGAAAGGGCAGGGGCTGACTCTTCTATCCAAAGCCTCACCATGGAAGACTACCAGGAAGCAGAGATGCAGCTGAAGCCTGCTGACTGGCTTGCTAAAGCTGACTGCTAGCTACCCCATAGGGAGATGCATACCTTCTGACTGGTTATCTGCCCAGATGGGACCTGCACATCGCCTGCCAACAGGGCACTTGCAATAGGATGCCTCTCAGTCAATAAAATGCCAAGAAAATGGCTTGCAGGCAGTACAGGTTGCATGTTGTGTCAGACTACAAGCAAACAACTTGAGTAGCTTGCTTTCTGATCATCTTTATGCTTGAGGATAAATCATTTTGTATCAAGTTAGCCATTTGAAATGAAAACCTGAAATACCACTCAAGGATATTATAAGGTAGAGAAATATTCATTATATGCTTATATAGCCTGGTGCTGAGATGTGGCATTATTTATCAGCTAGGGAAAGGCCATAGGCTAAACTGTCACAGAAGACTACAGACAAAAGTATCGCTGCAACTGGGCAGGGTCCCACCTCATCTGTTATGCTGTATGGCAGGTACAACTGCCTCCTGCACACATCGGTATCTGAGAGACCTTGGCATCTCCATCTAATGGTAACTCTGGTTCCAACAAGGAAAAAGTCAGTTTCTTAATGCAAAACCCTTTTAAGAAATTTTAAATAACTGAAACATACTGAGCTTACAGAAAAGCAGTGAGGGCTCATGCTGCTGCATCTGAAAAGGTTCTATTAGGAAGTTGCTTTGATTATTTTAATGCACAAACAAACAAACAAACAAACAAGACAACCACCAAAAAAAACTGGGAAAAAATGGTGATTTTCTTTTTTACCTGAGATGCTCCATTTAGGCAAGGCACTGAAACAGGGATGTCACACAACGGCTTCAAGTGTTGTTCAGATGCTGTGCAAGGCTCCTGCCCGTCAGGAACCACTGCGTGCCTTCCAAGTTGTCCATAGTCTGCTCTGCCCCAGGTGAACACCTTACCAGTTTCTAAATACAAAACACATTTCAAGATTACGTATTCAGTAGGTTCCTGGAAAATCTGCATATCAATTCAAAACAAGAACAACACTTCTTGATGCATCTTATCAAGCTTCAAAAACCTAGTGAAAAATACGCTTCTGGGAACATATGAAAAAGAAAGTAAAGACATATGATGGTATATTTCTACTCAAACTTCATTAACTTGTTTTCCAGCAGAACTATCTGTAGGGTGACCAGGGCTATAAATAAAACCATGTCAGTAAAGCTGCATAAACTGGACATTCTGTACACAATATACACACTTTGGTTATATAAAGGACATAGCTTAACAGAAGCACACACAAAACAGCTTATTCTGAATAATAAAACTTTCTTCTCTATTCCCAGTCTTTGCCATAGAAATATTCATCTCATGTCCTTTATTTAACATACAGTTTATGTTTTCCTGATAAAAGTTACTTCTGACACAACTGTTAGCGGAGTAACAGCCCCCAGGAGAGCAGTATATGGATCACCCTTCTCTCCATATATCATACCAGGTTCACTGCTGAAGGGTGCTGGTACCCAAAAATTCATTCTCCAGTACAGATAACATCCATAAAGCAATACTTTTTACCTTTGGTTTCCAATATTTAAAAAAAAATAGATAAACAAAATCATACTGACAGCTCTATTTTCTTAATAAAGTAACTAGATCTCTGCAGGCAAGTAATGAAAGGTCTCCCTTCTGGACTTCCAGTTAAAAGAGTTGTATACACACAGCATAAACAGTATGTTCTCAACTCAGTTTTAACTAGAAGCAGCAACCCACATTCCAGCCCAGACAGAAACTTAACAATGACCTCAAGTGATGTACACATTTCAAGCAAGCCTCAAACTCCTCTCCAGAATCGAATTCAAGACATCAAGTCATAACCCAAATGATGTGAATTTGAGGAAAATACCATCAAGCAAGTCAGCCTGAACACAAATACTCTTCCCCTTGTCAGTCAGTACAGAAAGATCCCACAGAGGGGTTAGGAACCAGGGGTACCAGTCACGCCACCCAAAGATGACAACACATGCCATAACACAAACCTCTGGAAACCTGAATACCTCCCTTTTCCTTTGGGTGCTGTTAAACTGTCTTGAAGGCAACACAGGTGGGCACAGCTGGTTTGTGGAATTTAAGCTGGTAAATGAACTAGAAACTTCTAACAACTTATATTTAAATACCCAAGAAGTATATACATTTTCCTTGGAAATCTGCTAGAAGTGGTAGCTTTTACTCTCATCAGTACAAGTTCTTCAGATGCACCCTCTCAGTTTACTGATAATGCTTTCCTAAAAATAATTAAGTGATAAAATTAGTTGTCATTTTCTCTCAAGGGAACAAAGATTTTCTTCCTCTGAGCTTCCTCGTGGTTCAGGGAAAAGTTGAAGCCAGTTATAGACTACTTTTGAGACAAGTGAGGTCTTTCAACCCAGGAGCTTCATTTTGTTAGGTTAAAGCATTAAAGCAAGTTTCATTACGAGAACTACCAATATACCTTACAGGGATCAGGAAAACAGTTTGCAGTTTAAAAAACATAGGTATGATGGTGGTAGTATATTTACTTTGCAATTTGTATAGATCTCTGTTAAAAACATCTGCAGCTGCAAAAACGCTCCAAGATGACTCTAACATCAGTAAGTTTCATAGCAAATTTAAACAGAGATTAAGCTTCAGGCATCAGACCAGGTTACTGTACCTAGCCAGAACCCTATCAGTGGGCTGGAAAACGACAGCCTGGCTGCTTTATTTTGTATCAAGCTACAGGAACTGAAGCTGCACTGTATGAAATTCAAGGCCAGACAGAATTCCTGTAACATCTAGTTAGAACATTAACATACCACAGGCTCTCAAGCCCTACCCCAACATTGCTGTATTGATCCCATGGACCATAGTTTCTCTAAAGCATTTCAACTCTCAGAAGCCAAAAGCATCAAGTGCCACACACAAAACCACCAGCAACCTGTAGGACCTCTGGAAAGACAAGCAATGTATTTGATAACCTGTAGGACCTCTGGAAAGACAAGCAATGTATTTGATAATACAGATCAAGATCCCCATATGCAGTCTATAGCACTGTCTTGTACCCAGGGGCAGTAGAAGTTCCTCTCTCAAGTCTGGCTTTTTGGGAAAAAAAAATTCTTCCCCCAAGCAAATCTTATGCTCTGTCTGGACCCAGACATGAACAGGACCAGACACTCCTATAGCAAAAATGATCCTTTGCATTATGACATAAGGGTACTGCTCCACCTTGTCTCAAATCTTGTCTGCTGCTGGTGTCTGGACTTTCATGAAGGCCATCTAAAATCCTGACACACACCTGACTAGTTACTCACTAAGAGTTTTCCCCAACCCTGCCAGTGACCAGTACAAACCAGGGTGCAGCTGACATGATCACCATCTTGATCACAAGCTGTCAGAGGAAGTTCCATGCAAATGAAGCAATTCCTTTCCCTGCTGCCAAAGGCCTGTGAGAAGTGGGAGAGAAGTGCAGAGGTCTACAGCCTCTCCCCATCTGCAAGATGACAGCAAAACACCACAACCACCTTCTCGGAAGCCAATCTAAACTTCATACATAATTTCCTCTTAGGAATTAAGGGCTCATGAGTCCATTTGCAACAAGATTAATTTGTGCTAACTACCGTTGCCATCAGGTGCTTAATGTATCTTTATCAGTGACTGGAAAAAGTAGTACCTTTTCCATGTGTCAGGGGTGGATGAGTCTCATCCTTTTTTCTTCTACACTGCAGATATTGGTCTTGAGGTTCACTCTGCAATACTGTTACTGAAGAAATTTTTGAGGCCCTACATTGAAATTTCAACAGTAACACCAAGTTGAAATGGCAGTTAATAGAACTGGGAAAAGCATAATCCCAGTGCCTTACAAAGGCTTTGAAGTACGCTCATCTCTTGGTGCATATTGCTTCAGTAAATTCATGTGAAACTGAAGAATACAAGCATATATGAAGGATTTAAACCAGCCAGCAATAATACTCAGTGACAACAAAACATCTCCCATCCACATATTCTGTTTTCTTTCACTGGACAAGCAGGCACAGTCTTATTTACCCACGAAAACCAAACAGAACAGAACCTGTAGGAGAACATAAACTGTTTCTGTTTACAAAAAGAAATAACTGTAATTCAGTTTTTCCTTTTTGCCACTGTAAGGGAAATGTGGTTATTGGTGGGAAAACATGGAGAACATCTGTTTAAAAAATTAAAGCTAGATAAGTTTGGTCTTCGTGGTAGGAGCAACTTGAATGCCCAAGGATTAGGTAAGCAACCAGCTCCTTCTCAGTGCTTCTAATCGGCTGAAATTTATTCCCCAGACTGCTTGGAGAGCATTCCCCTTCTCATGCTCATGCTAATGGTCAATCATTCCTATATTTCAGCCATACACATTTGCCTAGGGATCCTTCCAAAAAGAAAATGAATGTCTTCTCTGTGAGAGAGCCTAACGGAAGCTGACTTTGAAGTGTCTTCTCTATGAAATACTGATTAGATTTTCAGCAAACAGAAAAAAAATTAAAAAAAAAAAATCAGTCTCAAGCATGGAAAATTCCACCAAAAAAGGTTAATGTCTTGTCAAAATCCTAAGAAAGAGAAAGTACAAAGTTACAACTGAAAGCGTTAAGCAATTGTAATAAGAGGCGTTGCTACTGTGCTGCTTATAATATAGATGGCACTTTAAAATGTTCTAAGAATATTTGGAAAAATACATTAGTCATACAGAGTAAGGAGGTTGCAGGATGAATTACTTAAGAATGAAGAGTGATATAACAGAAGTGTTGGTCTGGTATTAGAATAGAACAGATTTTAATTAGACATCAAGAAAACACAGTCATGAGTCAACTGGACAGAGTACATCAACCATGGAAGTGGCTGAGGTATTAGAAAAGGAGATATTTCATACCAGATTCTATACAGTAAAAGGGCACAAAAGGCAGCTTGAAAGAAAGAAACATACGACATTGGAAAGCTTTTCCAGTTCTTCTAAGGTACTAACAGTACTTCCTAAGACCTTGGTCTTGCCATGTTCTGAGCACGAAAGCTCCAATTCCAGAAGGCACTTCAACTCCTCAACTGTGACCATCTACATTGTGCCAGATGACTTCATTGCAACTGCTGGGGTTTATTTTCAGCACACAAATGCTACCTCAAATAGAGGACAGAGGGTTCAGTACTATTTGGAATTAAGGAGTAATAGATATTATCAATTCATCCTATGTCATTCCAGTGTACAACCTGAATGAAACATACAGCATAGGAGTTCAGAGAGCTAGAAGAACAGGACAGAGGTCAGATATTTAAGGAAAACTTCCCAACAACCCCTTAAGTAAATTATACATACAGCAGTATGGTACATCATTTGAGACTCTACATGGTCATACAGACCTAGTTTCCTCCTCCTCTTTGAATTGGAAACACAGCAGTCTGCACCAGTATACATATAGCAGCAAATTGTCTGAAACACATCCTCACATCTCTCAGAATATGGATGAAGGTATGTACATATTGAAGTGCTTCCAGCAATAAGGTATCAGAAAGGCTCCTCTGCATTTTCTTCACATCATCTGTCCTTATGCTATCACAAAGCATAGACAGTTGAGAATGGTATCAAAAGTACAAGTTCACAACCTTCAGCGTACTGCAAATCCCATAACATTGCATGAAACACTTCTAGCTGCTTACTGCCTGACGCTGTAGCTCTTACAATGCCGCTTTATGGTGCTGCTGAGACTGTGGAACATGACATTTTTCCCTTTTAGCACTTTCTTAATCAACTTGCTCAGCTGAATAAGTATATGGAGAGAATTAGCAATAAAACCAGCATTTTAGTTTTAAAACTCAGTAAAACAGTATAAGACAAATAGAAATATTAAAATTTTCTTGTTTTCACTACATTCAGATTGTGATAAGCGCATAAATGTATTGGCTTTCGCAAATCATAGGTGTTGCTATGTGGATATAACCTTATGAGTTCGCAACAACGGAAACAAAGCTCGCTAAAGACACAAGATTAGACAGCAAGTTGAAAATGGCCAGAACTCTTGAGCAAAATGGAATCACATAGCAAAAGAATTTGTAAACATAAAAGAAAAAGAAGGGGGGGGGGGAGCTTGATATGAGAAAAGCTAGTGCCTGGAAAACATAGGGTTAAAGTACTTTTTGCTTAACTTAGGTACAATGTTGGTGCTGTGAGTCTGTGGAATTTCCTGGCCCCACTAAACATGACTGAATTATTTCACACCATTCTTCTAAAGTACCTGTAGCTTAACTTAGATCGAAGATAAAGAATAATGTTTGTGCCGTGAGCCTGTGGTGAGATAACAGGATTTAGTGGCCCCACTACACATGAATGAATTATTTCACACCATCCTTCTACTTTTCAGTTGGTTTAGAGACAGTGCCTCCCAAACATCTGCTAGCTTTGGATACTCCTTCACTGCCCATCCTGCAGTAAGTTTTGCAGGAAGGTCACACTGCTCTAAATCTTTGCCAGCTATCATAAAAATTAGAGATATGGGTGATTTCAGCTAGTTTTGTGATTACTGGGGCATCCAACTGTGCGAAAGGTGAAAAGTACACCATGAGGAAGACTGCTTACTTCATCTTGAAGACCCCTGCCTGCATGAGGAAGACTGCTTACTTCATCCTCAAGACCCCTGCCCACAATCACTGGAGAGCAGTGTACAGACACCAAGAGGAGGAAACTTATGATAATAAGTTTCTGGAGCTAGTTATAATATTCCCCACCTGTACATAGGAATTATGAACATGTATATGACTAATAGCAATAGTGAAAGTATATAAACCTGTAAGAAACACTAATCAGCGAGCCTCTGGCTACGGTCACGCGCCCAGTGCTGTTGCTTTTGCTTTATTGACTTTGTCCCTCAATAAAACCCTGTTATCTCGATCAGTGGAGTTAGTTCGTATTTCACAAAATTAATCTTTATATCCATTTTCCTGTTTTAAGATAATATCACAAGTGCAGTAGTTTTATCTCCTTGAAGTCTTTATTTGGTATCCAGGCAAGCTTTGAACTATCCTTTCATAAAAACTAGATGAAAGAGTTCATCTAGGCTATCTCAATTCATGGTTGCACTAACAATTGCTTTTCAAATGAAGTCTAGATATTCACACTGAATTCTTAATCTCATTCAGATTTGAAATAGGGAGTTCCAAATAAAATTCTTAATGCCCCCTTTCACATGAAAATTCACAGGAGCAGGTATAAAAATTGGCATTTAGAGTCTGCTCATGCCTCCTCCCTGCCCCACACAGGGCAAGCCAACGCTTCCCTCACAACTACAGACCTCTGCTGTCCTTCAGGGCAGCCACTTAAGTTCTTGAACAATTCTAAGGAACTTCCTCATCTACCTAGAAACAGCCTTTGTGCAGGGCAGCCTTACAGAAAAACAGTCATCCATGCCCAAATCCTTCTTGGCTGAAGACAGCCTGAATTCAGCAGCTGGAAACCAGGCATCACTACCACACCTATAGTCTTAACACCTGTGCATGGTTTCAGTACAAAGCAGGATTATCTGCCTCTGACAAAGGTTGAAATGGCTCCCTCATCCTCTTACACAGGAGTTCAGTGTACCAGCACTGCCCACATCTCAACACATCTTCTTTCTATGACCTCCTTACAGATTTCTGCAACTTTATATAATAGGGCATGCTCCTGAATTTTTTTCCATAGTCATTTATAATAACTATTAAGAATGCATCACTAAAATACAAATCTGTGCATAGTAGTGAGGTCACGCCTGAAGAGGAAAATTCAGACAAAACAGCAGAAGCACTTCAGGGGTGTCAGCAACGGAAAACTAGAGATCATTTCAGTTGCCTTTTTCAGTCTTCTGCAGTACAGAGAATAACCCACAGACCATCCACTCAACATGCTGCAGTTCACAAGGGCTTCCAAGCACCCTGAAAACAGGTTTCAACCTGCAACAAAAGGCCAAATCATAAGGGCATCACCAGTCCCCCTGCAATAGCTATGGTTTTGTCAGTTAAAACTCCTACACTATTCAAACAAGCCAAAATTTTCTGCCTTTCTGAGCTACACCAGATGTCCCCAAATCTGTTGTCCAATTTAACCACAAACATGTGGGCAAGACAAGCCAACAAGACACCTAAGGGATTTCACACCACTAGAATCAGTGGTTCATCTATGAACCAAAACCTGGCTTTTCACTGTGACCAGTCCCCACTGCAAAAAAAATAAAATTTAAAAAAAAAAAAAAAAGAAAAAGGAAATTTTAGAAATCAACCCAGAAGACAATTATGCATCAAGAAAGAAAGCAAACTCATCCAACCAGGAGGAACTCTGTTGCACAACAGTAATATAAACAGATATAGCACAAGGGAACATCATGCAGTCTCCTTTCACACACTTCTGGATCTATCAAAACATTAAACATCCAATGACTCATATGATAATGCAATGTTATGGAAAATACTCAGCTAAGCAGGTAAAGCTATGAGGATGTGGGAGACTCTCCAAGAAGAGACAATGGGACTGACAGCTTTTTAGTAGACTGAACTGTTCAAAGCACAGGCTGAGAATTTCTTAGGGAAAAGTTTACACTGAGACAGCTAGAGAAACTTTAGACCCAAATACCTGTTCTCACCCCTAGGCCACCAGCTTTCATTGTGCTTGAGCTGTATGTGATGGGGGAGGTAAACCAAGCCAAGGAACTGATGTGGCTGAAAAACAGCGTTGGGAAATAGGAGCTTGGCAACAGTAAATATTGCTAAAGGCAGTGCTGTATTAAGTCAATTTAATATTCTGTATGATAGGCCAGCAATAACTTGCAGTTTCACATGACATTCTAAGTTCATCGTGCACTTTACCAACAGATCCGTCTTTATCAGGGCCATTGACAACATTAAACATCTACAGAGCTTTGACTTTCATTCATTAAAAAAACTGGTATGCCTTTTCTTTTTTGCTTCCACAGTTACGTCAAGTTATGTCTCAAGATAGGTAACATTCAGTTAATGGGATTATTCACATATTTAATAGCACGCTTCACTGCTCTGAAAGACTGGACAAAAATAACTTTTGAGTATGGCAAATTCCAAGACTCTCCAGATGCCTTAGAAGTCATCCCTCTGTGTTTGGGTTTTAGATGGAATAAAGGCTGGTTTTGTTTTAGAGGAGAGACTGGAAACATGAAGTACCTTACAAAGCTCTGAATTAACTTAAAGAAAAATTAAAATTTAAAGAAGTTAAATCCTTGTGAAGTTGTGTTCATACTGCTGATATCAGTTGATCTTAGCTCAAAATAGAAAATGCGGGGAGTGGAGGTCACGAAGCCCACGCAACCATGAAACAAAGCTGGGGAAGGGAGGTAGGAGCAAGGGTAAATGTTAAATCACCTATCATACTTTGCATTCATCCTTCAAGATGAGAAAATTCCCTTCTCATTTCTCTCCACTCATGATTAGAGAGTCATGACTGCCTCACCAGCTGTGCCTCTGGCTCATTTTAAATTCAAACTACGATACATATCTCACTTTAAGACTTTTAATAGCAATGCCTTAAAATGCAGATTGCTGACTAAATTTAGTTACATGATTAAAAACAAATCTAACTCATCTCTACCCAGCAAGCAGAGCTGCTGCATTCAAGGTTCAATAGAGGAGTTAACTCTTCATCTAAAAACAAAGTCACAACAGAAAGAAAAAAAAGAAAATCAGAGTACAATTTAGTGATGTTTCTAAAAAAGCAGGATGCATAAAACATTAACCAGTTATGGAAAACTATCTGCAAATGCATCATAGTATACCATAGGGTTTTTGTTCTGTACTTCTGCAAATATATTCTGCACTATGCTACTACAGCAGTATGAGTCATACACTTTTACTGACATTCTATATTTATATCTCCATGCCCTTCTGCACTGTTATATGCTCTCTTCCATATAGGCCTCCCTGACCTGGAATTTCCTTCCTTCTGCAGTTGAGCATCTCTTCCTCTAACATTTCCCAGAAAACTGAGGAGATATTTCTAAGCACTTAGCCAATTCTTTCTGAATACCATTTTGGAAAAGCAACACCCCTGAACTATTATGATAGAAAAGCATATGCTTTTATTTGCTCACAATTATTTTCTTGTGTCCTGACTCCTACTTTTTGTAAACAGACTGCTCAGACATTTGTCCCCTTTGAGATAAGGTCTAGGTCTTTTTTCATTAGACTTAACACAGTACCGTGCTACAGCAAGTCTTATTCAGAGATTACAAATTACAATAGATACACACTATTTTTTCCATTATTTTATGAAAAGCATTACCTACAATCCCGATCTTGCAAACATTTGTGAATCTGCCTAACCTGGAGAATGCAAATGATCTTGCTACTCTCAAAACCCCGTTGCCATCTGAGCCCACCTAAGAAGGAAGAGGCATCTGTCTACCAAGCAGAAAGTGAAGGTAATTAAGTTCCCAGTGCAAATATTTCTTTTATCAAAAGACTCAAGAAAGCTGTGGAAAGACAGACACAGAAGCATCACTAGAAATGCTCTGGAATGGCAGTCTGAAGAATGGGGCTTTTTTGCTGTTGTCCACAAGATGCATCCCAAGAACAAATATTCAGAGACCATTTGCACACAGATTTCACAGATCACAAGCCCCAGACATACACGGTACTAAGAGTAAGAGTCACAATACCTACACAGGAACAGACAGTACTACGGAAAAAAAGAGTTTTAGATGGCCAATCCTGGGACTTGCCAAGTGGCTTTAACTTTCTCAGCAGCTCCAGAAGCAGCTGAGTTCTATCTCCAATCAAGTTCAACCCTGGTGTTCTTAAGAAATAAAGTATAAAGAATAACACAGTATCACAAAACCAACCACGGCATCTCCAGAGCCTTCCAGGAGATCACCATTTGCTCAGGATCAGAACCATTAGAACGGTAACTACACATGACTAAGACACAATGGGCTCTTCACCTCAAATAATGAGCAGTTGTATTTCCAGCATTCTCATTGACATAGTAACGAAACACCCTAAAAGAGAATGGGAAGAAAAAGTAATGCCCTTTGAAGTTGAGAGATTAATAATAAGCAATAAGGTGATGTATCCCCATTTTTCCCTACCCCTAAGAAAAACTGAGTTGAGGTGAAAAGGGGAACACACAAGATTCCACCACAAACTATGTAAGGGCAAGATGCTTAACATCAAGGAGACTGCAGAGAGAGACAGAGAGAGGAGACAAAGGTGTCAATAGCTGCATAATGGTGAAAATATCTAAATGCCATTTATGCCCTGAAAAAAATCCATCATATACAAGAACGTGCTATCCAGCTATCCATTTGACTCCTGCCTTCTTGTCCAGCTTAGACCTTTAACTCATTAGAATTCACATACAAAGAGACTGACTGTGAGATGCTATCAGATTTCATAGCTACAGGAGAGCTGCATGAGGCAAAAATCTAAAGCTGGAAGTCTAAAAATTTAGAAATATTTTAAAAATGTTACTACCTTCGTAAATACAATGAACATATTGCAAGTCCCTCCTTGTAAAGAAACCTGCAACTCCTAGTCAAGAAGGACATCTACTAGTAGATTTACTTCTGATGTTTACCAAACAAAGCAATAGCTGCCTACAACTACCTCTGCATAGCTACCTCATTTGTATTTTTTTTACTTAGCATGCCAGCACATCTATGTCTAAGGATTACCCGAGTATGCACATGAACAGGGATGGCCGCACGCAAAGAGTTGTGCTCAATGGCTCAGTGTCCAACTGGAGACCAGTAACGAGTGGTGTCCCTCAGGGATCGGTGCTGGGAACGGACCTGTTCAGCATCATTGTCGGTGATGCGGACAGTGGGATTGAGTGCTCCCTCACCAAGTTTGCCAATGACACCAAGCTGTGTGCTTCGGTTGATACGTTGGAGGGAAGGAATGCCATCCAGAGGGACCTTGACATGCTTGAGAGGTGGGCTGATGCCAACCTGATGAAGTTTAACCATGCCAAGTGCAAGGTCCTACAGCCGGGTCGGAGCAATCCCAGGCACAGCTCCAGGTTGGGCAGGGAAGAGATTGAGAGCAGCCCTGCGGAGAAGGACTTGCGGGTGTCGGTCTATGAGAAACTGAAGAAGCCGGCTGATGAGAACCTGGCTTCAGTGTGTGCTTGCCACCCAGAAAGCCAACCATATTCTGGGCTGCACCAAAAGGAGTGTGACCAGCAGGTTGAGGGAGGTGATTCTGACCCTCTACTCTGCTCTCCTGAGACCTCACTTGGAGTATTGTGCACAGTTGTGGTGTCCTCAAGATAAAAAGGACATGGAACTGTTGGAATAAGTCCAGAGGAAGCCCACGAGGATGATCAGGGGACTGGAGCACCTCCCGTATGAAGATAGGATGAGAAAGTTGGGGCTGTTCAGCCTGGAGAAGAGAGGGCTACGTGGAGACCTCCTAGCAGTCTTCCAGTATCTGAAGGGGGCCTACAGGGATGCTGGGGAGGGACTCTTCATGAGGGACTGTAGCGATAGGACAAGGGGTAATGGGTTCAAACTTAAACGGTGAAAGTTTAGATTGGATATGAGGAAGAAGTTCTTTACTGTAAGGGTGGTGAGGCACTGGAATGGGTTGCCCAGGGAAGCTGTGAATGCTCCATCACTGGCGGTGTTCAAGGCTGGATTGGACAGAGCCTTGGGTGACATGTTTTAGTGGGAGGTGTCCCTGCCCATGGCAGGGGGTTGGAACTAGATGATCTTAAGGTCCTTTCCAACCCTAACTATTCTATGATTCCATTGATGTGCCATGCTGCCTGTTAATTAGAGGAGTTTAGGTTTCAAAGTGAGAGAGGGGAGAAATAAGAAGAGAACTTTCCTCCTTAAGAATAAGGAGGGACCAGCAATGAAAATAAGAACAAAAAGCTCCTGGCTTTTCATGGCCGCCTTTGCCCTGACATGAAAAAGAATGTTGACTGAAAGAAGCAGTAACCCTCCCATTCATGCTTCACAAAATACAATGAGACAGGACAGCTTGTAAAGATAATGAGTTTTCTCCTGCTCCAAAGCACGTGGCCAGGTAAGGAAGAGCCATTTTTTCACTCTGAGGTGAAAAGCTTAAGTATCAGACACTCAGAAAACATTCTTACAGATCAAATTCGTACCTACAGAGGATCAGTTCACTGCAAGGACTTGAATCCCAAGGGCATGGCATGACCTGATTTTGATGAATGCTGCTCCAACACAGCTCTGGTGGATTAGAGAAACTTTAAATAACTACCCTAGATTTTTAAATCAGAGACATCAGCAGTTTGCTACATTTCAGCTATCCGCTTCTGTCTGTGTGCATGCCCAGGGTGGTTTGGGTTTGTTTGCTGAAGTTTTTTTTTATTCTCTAGCAAAGTGAGTAAGCAAGAGGAGACAAGAACAAAAGGATTTAACAACCTCCTTTGTACTGTGGGACTTGTCCGGATGATTCTTCAAACCAGATGAATTTAGAGTAATCCACACTGCCAGCCTTACATTGACCTCACAGCCTGACCTCTTATTTTGGCAGTTCTACTGTCCATTTACTTTCAAATGAACTGCCCTGGCTCTAGTTGGCTGTTTCACTAGCAGGCACATTGTACAGAAAAATTCCAACAGAACAACCATCAGCTGCTGCAAGGTCCAAAACTCAAGATCATAGAATCATAGAATAGTTAGGGTTGGAAAGGACCTTAAGATCATTTAGTTCCAACCTCCCTGCCAGGGGCAGGGACACCTCACACTAAAACATGTCACCCAAGGCTCTGTCCAATCCAGCCTTGAACACTGCCAGTGATGGAGCATTCACAGCTTCCCTGGGCAACCCATTCCAGTGCCTCACCACCCTCACAGTAAAGAATTTCTTCCTCATATCCAATCTAAACTTCCCCTGTTTAAGTCTGAACCCGTTACCCCTTGTCCTATCACTACAGTCCCTCATGAAGAGTCCCTCCCCAGCATCCCTGTAGGCCCCCTTCAGATACTGGAAGGCTGCTAGGAGGTCTCCATGCAGCCTTCTCTTCTCCAGGATGAACAGCCCCAACTTTCTCATCCTGTCTTCATATGGGAGGTGCTCCAGTCCCCTCATCATCCTCGTGGGCCTCCTCTGGACTTGTTCCAACAGTTCCATGTCCTTTTTATCTTGAGGACACCACAACTGTGCACAATACTCCAAGTGAGGTCTCAGGAGAGCAGAGTAGAGGGTCAGAATCACCTCCCTCAACCTGCTGGTCACACTCCTTTTGGTGCAGCCCAGAATATGGTTGGCTTTCTGGGTGGCAAGCACACACTGAAGCCAGGTTCTCATCAGCCAGCTTCTTCAGTTTCTCATAGACCGACACCCGCAAGTCCTTCTCCGCAGGGCTGCTCTCAATCTCTTCCCTGCCCAACCTGGAGCTGTGCCTGGGATTGCTCCGACCCGGCTGTAGGACCTTGCACTTGGCATGGTTAAACTTCATCAGGTTGGCATCAGCCCACCTCGCAAGCGTGTCAAGGTCCCTCTGGATGGCATTCCTTCCCTCCAACGTATCAACCGAAGCACACAGCTTGGTGTCATTGGCAAACTTGGTGAGGGCGCACTCAATCCCACTGTCTGCATCACCGACAAAGATGTTGAACAGGACCAGGTCCCAGCACCGATCCCTGAGGGACACCACTCGTTACTGGTCTCCAGTTGGACACTGAGCCATTGAGCACAACTCTTTGCATGCCAAACTCATTTTCAGTTTGTTTACTATTTTGGGATAGAAAGGACAAGTAGGAAAACATATTCCTAAAGGAGTTTCTGTATACATATGTATGTATGTATGTATGGATGGATGGATGGATGGATGTATGGATAGATAGATAGATAGATAGATAGATAGATAGATAGATAGATAGATAGATAGATAGATATTCAGGCAACTTCATAAAGGCAAGATTTAAGAGAAACGTTTCTAGAAAAATAAGATTTCATACATTCATGATGAGAAGATCTCAGCAAAGCTGACACAAAACACTGCCCCTGAACAGATCTTTGGCTTCACAATATTTTGCACAATTTTTCTTTCAATTAAATGACACCGAGTTACCTACGAAAACAGCCCCCCCCAAGGTTTCTCTTCTGTACTAATCAGATGCTAATACCTTCTTATCATCCAGGCCTTTGTCCCAAAACAGGGAAACTACTGTGATTATTTTAGTCTTATTACATACTGTGTTTTTCATCATACTTGACGAAAAAGACAGCAGACCTGAACCAAACAAGCTCTTAAATAAAGCACAACATTCCCAAAACCTAAGGTGCATCCTAAGGAACATACATAAATGCAACTCCCCTTCACCTGCAGATTTCAGTCTCAGTTTGGGATCTACACAGAACATATGTACCTACACCAAGAGACAGTCTTTGTACTGGAGTTAAAACAGGAACTACAAAAAACAGAGGAAGTTGCACCCAAGTTTCAACTGCCATGCCACAAGCTTGGCTTGAAATAGCTCCTCCTATACAAGAGGACTTAGCACAAGTGTGCGAAAAAGCTTGCAAACTTCCCTTCAAAATTTTCCTTGGGGTACAAATTGTGTTTGCTCTTCAGTGCCATTGAGACTGAGCCTCACTTACCAAGGGCTTGCTGCACAGCCACTGGAGGCCAGCCATACATCACACCTCTGAGAAGGTACATCCAGTGCCTACTGACTGCTCTGGACTTCATCAAGTTTGTTGGTTTGGCCCTCTTTAGCTTTTGGCTTCAAGTTTCTCAAGATGGCAGGTTAATCTTGCTAGCTGGTATTAGTGCACCCACAGTATGTGCTTCCATACATATAGTTATAACAAAATTAGTATCCAAATTATACCGCCAAAATGAAAACGGATCTGGAGATCAACACCAATGTAAAAGTTACACAAAACCAATAAACATTCCTACTATATAGTAGGAATTAGTCACAAGGTTTGGATTTCAACAATATTTATAAGCAAAGCACTGTTTTTTCAAAGGCTGTATTTAAAAATCATTTATCTTTCATTTAAGAAAATCAAGTCACACAGAAGTGCAGGAAAAAATTGAAAGAAAAGTGATTTTGCTTATGGAACAGAACAAATGTTAAAGGATATCAGCTGCTAACCACACTTGTGCATGTACTAGACTCAAGTGCTAAAACATAGACGTCAGTCGTGGTATTTTCAGAGCACTTAAAAATCTAGCTCAAGTCAGCTGAATGCTTACAAATACAGAAAAACTAAACCCCCACATAACAGAAAGTACCCCACTGCACATACTTTAAAATAGATATACAACTTCATCTTACAATAGCACAAAGTCATTGCTAGCGCTCAAAGAAAGTAAACCCTACGTAACAAGTACATATGGCCAACTGAAATTTTCCATCACAGACTTTGGGTGGATTGTTTCATTGCTCCTCATAAGTTCAACAATTTAAAGAACAAATGCCATCAGTCTAACCAACAAATAAAAAAGTGGATACACTCTCCTGGCAGATTTCATTGTACTTCCTCTGTATCAAAGAAGGGGAAAAAACCCTTCTACAAGACTACACATCTGGAACACAGAATTCACAGTTGCTCATCTATCTCCTGTATCCTACCTCAAATTCATTATTTGAAAAGTACCTCAAGGTAGCCATGGAAAGAACAAGCCAGATAGAAACGTACTGTTTTTTCAGAAGCATTCAACTGCCTCTAAGCTCTTAAAAAGCACATTACCTATGCTCAAATAGCAAGATTCATTAGTGAGCATTAAGCCCAAATAACTAATTACTAAACAGTATGTGTCATTCAAAGGTTATGAAAACAACTATTTAACAGTTTTAAAATCCTACTAAGGTTAAATGAGATCTCTAAATCAATGCATGTACATGCACAGATCATTTAAACTTAGGCAGCTTCTTTCAAAAGTTGAGCTCAGTAATGCTTACTTTTAAACGAAGTTACTTGAAAATGCCATAGCTGTTTCTCTTGTACATGTGTTCAAAGACCAACAAAACTAAGAGGGCACTCAGAGTAAACATACATCGTGCTTGGCAATCAGTTACCATACAGCTTAGTTTATGATGTAATTATTGGTTTCAGCTTCCAGCTTTTTATTCTATGCAAAGTGAGTGCAATGCACTTCTACCTTGCTAAGCATCCAAATTGTTTGTCTGAGACCAAGTTATATCCACTTTGCATAACTGCAAAATTTCTGAAGTGCAAATTCTTACCATCTGCCTGCTTCACATCAATTCTTTACACTACCAAGGTGCTGAGCTGACAATATTTCAATCAATCCCATCGGCATTCCACTAAACACAACTATGTCATGTGATGTGATTACATTCAACACTCAAAATGAATCGGTTATTTTTTTGCACACAGACACATACCCCCTACCCCAGATCTCCCAGATGGAAGGGCATTTAAGGAGGAACCCCCTAACCCAGTCTTCTAGCCCATAGGTTTTGCTGAATAACAGAGCCTGATAAAGAAGAATCACTGTGAATGGCTTCTGGGACCCACAACACATAGGAGTCTAGAAACTGAATTAAAAGCTAGGAAGCAAAAAGAAGGTGACTCAATTTATATAGTGACTGGGCCCATCTGTCAGAACAGCAACCACACAACAGTGGTCTTGCAAGTTACTTACATTTGGATCTCTCTCTAGTAATAGTAATTAATGTGGAACTTGGAGGCAGCTTATGACAAGTTTAGAGCAGTAAGTTTTTCTCTTGCCTTTACCTTTGCTTCTTTTCAGCCTCAAATAGGCGAACTGACAGATGTTAGTATGATGTGAACGAAGCAATTTCGGTATGATTCAGGAGAAATGGTTTATCATTAAAAAAAAAAAAGCCACAACAGAAATAGTTTCACAAAAGAGCAAATGGCTCAGATAATGCCAACAGTTCCAGCTACAAGTATACAGAAGAATCAGAAAGAGAAGGACACTGGTGGTCAAATTTTCCCTCTTCAAAGGAAATTTGTATCATCTTTGTACCCTGATTGCACAGTAGTTGTGAAAGGGGAGGTGTTCCTAAGAGAATGATCATCATCACAATTCCAACAGTTTAACCTGCAATAAGGAAAAAAGAATAAGATAATGTAAAAACCCAAAGAAATAGCTCATAGCCAACAAGTTGCCCTTGTCAGCACCCCAAAACAACAACAACTCTTGCAAATTGGCTCTAGCGGTATACGATATTGAAAACAGAACAAATACCACACACTTAGAGGTTTCCTGTAGACAAGCACCATAAGAAGGTATTATTTCATAACACAAAAGAACGCTACCACGGCAAACAGTCTAGTGTGAAAGCCTTTCAGCAGAAACACAACCCACATATGGCCCACATACCATAACCAGGAAGAGATAAGAATAGTAGGGAATACAGGCAACCAAAGCCACTGTCACACAAGTGACACCTTTCTGTGATCAGGTAAACCCATCTTCACATGGTCAGAGATCAGGAGTTTCACTTTTAGCTTTTGCATTCTTCCATAAATTCAATTTAATCTACAGTTCTCAGCCTGTTGTTTATAGAATCCTTCACAGTTTAGCACTGTCCTGTTGTTGCCACTGAGGTCCCAATAGAACTTTCTCCCCTATAATTTTCCACATACTTGCTAATGCATCTGACCTTGGTTTATTACATTTGCTAAATATATGGCTGGCATAAACTGCAGCAACCCAACCACAGAAACCAAAGAAAACAAACAAAAAGGAAAAGAAAAAAAAGAAAGAAAAAAAAAGAGTAATGAATCCCTCATCTCACACACTAATGATCTCAACAAAATCTATACCATATCCACATTTCAAAGGTTCCTTTTTCTGAGAGCTTTTTAAAGATCAAGTTCCTTCAAATTAGGACAGGCACATTACTTAGGTCCACAACAATGGCTATTTCCAACAGCAAAAGACAGGATATGGCACAAAAAAAAATAACACAGGGAGAAATTCAAGACAGTACAGTCCCTCAGCCCCCCACATGTGATCTCTGTCAGAAAAGGCTCAGACTGTCATGCTGAATGACAACGACCAAACTCTTCCAGTCATAGACTAATTAGTAAAGTACATCCAGACAGGACTAAGTGAGCATGTCAGGGCAAGGAAAACCTGGACAGACTAACCTTATGCACTGCATCATCCCCTTCTATGGTGGGAGAGGCAGTCTGTAGGCTGCCACACACAGAAGATGAACAGAAAAGATCTGCAAGATTTGTCATAGCTCTTTTCCTCCTGGTTTACAACTCTTGCTAAGAACACTCAGCATTTATCATGAGCTAAATTTAACAAAAATCCATTTAAATCCTCCTCTCCATAAACCATCCGAATCTCCATTTGCCCGCATACTCACAGTATAGGTACAAGGGGAGTTTCAAATAAATATTGATATAAGTCTCTTTACCCTTAATGCAAATTGCTGGTATTTCTATTTTACAATTCAATCAAAACTAATGACAGTTGAGCATCTTCCTGACACCTCTCCCTTCACATACAAAAAATATAGTGTGGCATGGCACACCCAACTGTTTACTAACCAACTGAAAGGTACTAAGAACAAGGAGAGGCAAAAGAGGGACTGTTACCAAAGAAACACAATTACTCAAAAGACGCTGTTAGCAAGCTTCTATTTTCTGTGGAATACCTTTTATACAAACAGCTCTGAACACTTGATACTAACTTTCCTGAGCTTACCTTCAGTTCACCATGACCTCCTCCTCAGCTGCCAAACCATAGGTAGAATTTCCTCAAGACTATTACCAAAGTCATGTAGAAGTAACTCCCAGCAGGGAGCAGGAAAACCAGGAGTGTAGAATCACAAAGCAATATACAGACACAAACTCACTAACTTTGTAAGCTTAAAAATAAAGCCAAGGAATGATGCCAGCCCATGAAGCCAAAGAAACTGCCAATCCCTTCTAGCTATGTATAGCTATCAAGAACTCAAATCCATGCCACTTTGAAAATAAAATCCAGGATGTTTTAATGTTCAGTGGGTTAAAAATTCATTAACTTGGTAACAAAAGCTGACAGTGTAAAGCAAGAAAAAACAAGAGACTGTATAAGCCAGAGCCAGCCCACAGGTTTTCTTTATTCAGTTCCCGTTAGAGAAAGAACATGATATCTAAAAACCATGCTTGTGTTGTAAGACAGAACTAAACAAGAGGGGCTAACACAGAGTAGGATGTAATAGAAGGCTCCTGTTGTGCTAGTGAGCCAGAGCTGCTGAAGACATAGTCTGCTGTGCACCAAGATAGCTCACACACAGCAGAGCGACCACTTACTGAGATCTGTCTTCTGGCAGAAAATTTTCCCTGAGATTCAGTGGCAATTTGGCAGTTTAAAGAACAATTTTGTATACTCTCTCTGGCAAGATCCAACTCCCCCATCCTCCCAAAACAAAAGGTATTGTAGGATTTGGCTGCTAAAGTTTTGCTTGCAGAAACCTTCCATAAATAAACCGTTAATTTCAGTTCATTGCTGCTTGAGGAAACAATTCCCATTAAAACCCTGGGAAAAGATAACAACACAATAAATTTCACAAGGTGCAGAGGAATAAGGTTTTTCAGGTCACTAGGTGAGGTTTTCTGGGTTTCCTTCATTTCTCTTCTCCAGTATATTCTACTTCAGTTAATTTTTAGATTTAGATCTACCATACTGATGATCCCCCTTATCCCATGAACAAAATAAGGTCCAAAACAAGTGAAGCAAGGAGACCCACTCACATTGAAACACACCAAACTTCAACATCTGTAGTACAGAGATAGTACTAACATTTTCTTCAGACAAGATACCTGCTCAACCTCAGCCTCAACTGCCCCAGCAACGTAAAGCATAGTATATTGTACCAGGTTCCTCAATTAAACTGAAGATGTTTAATCTAGACAGCCAAACAGCACAAGATCACAGAGGAGACAAAGGATGTTACTGTACCTTGTGGAAGGCAAGAAGACTATACATTGATAAATATGGATGAAAGGAAGGTACTGCACACTAACTCCAGAACTGCACATTTCCAAAGTTAATCTTTGCAAGAGTCTTCCCTTCCACAAAAGGTACCTTCCTGAGGACTGGCTGAACCTGTATACAGTGGGCCTCAAAAAACTCTCTAAATTGGGACTACAGAAATACACACTGAGCCATGCTTGATAGGGAATCAAGGTTTGTTTCAATCAGCAAAGAGGATTCAAAGCAATTGTTCCTGGAGGCAAAGCAGACTTGGTGACCAAACTCCAACAACAGAAACATATACTGTTGGAGCAGAATTCTGGATTACTGAAAGAAACAGTTGAAGACCATGAAGAAGTGAGGAGTCTGGACATGTGGCTTCAAAGCTGTCAAAATGGCAGGATTACTCTGAAAAGGATTCCCTTCCAGTGAGGACACTTCCTCCTCAAACAGGAAGAAAAAGGTATCACAGGGCTGTCCAAACTGTAGTGCTTGAGAACAAATAGAAATGTTTGTGCATCAGTTCATCAGCTTTGCTGCATCTTCCTCCAAGTTTTTGCGTTAATGGGATGATTCATGACTGGAAAGGAACTTTCTGCCAAAAGAAAAGACTCTTTTGATACAAATTACTTCACAAAAATCAACACTCTGGACTTGACGTGTTCACATAAAAAAATAGTAAATTGCCACAGATTTCCAGGAACTCTTTATAATTTACACACAGCATTTTGCAGAGGTTAAGTACTTGCTTTCCTACGTGAATCTATGGAAAAAAAATGAAATAAATCCAGTTGAGAACATTAATTCAACACACCAAAGATTAAGCAAAGATTAAAACATCTTGCACTGACTTAAACATTGATTCCACACCTGTAAATCTTACATGTACCTACAGAATGTCAAGTGAATGCTGATGTTTATTTCACGTATGTGCTTTCCCAGACATTTTTCAGTTTTCAGAGTATTCCCAGGGTGCAAACTTGCCATAAATTTCATCAGAAATCATGGAAGAGGAAGGACATTCCCTGTCCCCCAGCAGGCTGCCAGACAGGAATGGACTTCCCAGTTCCTATCGACCCCAACTTCAGTAGCTTGTACAAACTTCACTTAAAAATACTTGTCGTGAAAGTTGAAACAGCAATGAGAGGATTTGTAATGGAACAAGCTTAGAAGACAATACAGGAAATAAGGGAATTCCAATATGCATCTAGAATCTTGAATCCTGTTACTGCACACTAAAGTTCCCACAGATCACATATGAATTTCCACAAAGCTTTAACTTCTGAATTTTGGTCCCCAAGCTTATACATCGCTTTCTCTCCTCTTCCATGCTCTATGCTTCATAAATCAAATGCAAGACCTTCAAGATAGGCCCTAAAGTTTTAAAATTTGCCAGCTAAAACCAGATATATCTAATGGTTGGGGGGAAGGGGGGGGTGTTAATGTAACCAAAAGTTCCACTATCAGCTTATAAATCAGTTTATGAGATGCGTATGTTTTAAACCAACCATACCGCCAGCATAAACTCAGAAAGCAATGACAAGTGAAAAAACATGCAATACATGCACTAAAAACTTATTTCATGATCTATTTACTATCTTTCAAGCTCCACAGTTTTCAGAGGCCAAAGTTACATTCTGCTCATTCTAACTTGAGCAATTTTGATACTTAACAGGACCTCCCACGTAGGTGCTGCATGTGCTCCTAAAAATCCCTAGAGCAAACACATGAAGTGCCGCAAGGGCTTAACGCTGGCAACATTTTCCTGTTTGATTCCATTCGTGATCTCAAGTCAGCCTTCACCTTGTCTCTCCTGTTTGTTTTGCCATTTTTCTTTTTTGTCTTAAGTTAGAGCTTCGGTACTGGAACAAACTAGCAGGGGCAAGCCTTTCACAGAACTGCATGCAGGAAAAAGTTTTCTGTCAAGCAAAAATGACTGGATTTAACACTGGGGCATACAGGTGGAATTCAACATCTTACTTTGGAATAACTCATTCAGTCTCCCCTGTGGCAGCTGCTTCCGCTCTAAAATCTCTACATCTTCAACTGACATTCTTTGTTGCTTTCTCTTATAGTGCAGACAATAACAGTATTTATCACAACAGCAAGAAATGTAACAGGAAGGCTCTGAGGCACAAGCTCCCATTGCTTCATAACAGCAAGCTACAGTATTGTAAGAGGTAATAGCCATGCACCACAAAACCATAGGAACAGGAACATAGAAAAGCAAGTGCATTTACCAGAATTTTGGTAGAGTTTATTTAGTCCAAGGCAGATGAACAAAGGCTATTCTTCCTTAAACACTCATTTTGCGGGTTCTGCTTCAAAAGGGTTTGGAGGTTCCTATCAATTTGCAGCTTTTGATTTAGTTAATTTCTAGTATTTTACCTGTTTTCCCAAAACCCAGCATACTACCAAATGAAATACAGCTGTCTCACATTAAAAAGAACGTCAACAGCCCCAGTTTCAAACTGTTTGACAGTCAGCTATAGTGGCTAAAAACAGGAGAGAGGAGAGTCCCCATAAAACAGATGCCTTATCGGTATCACAGGCAAGCATTAACATAAAATATGTATGTACCCACATACATATATATTGCTATTTGCTGTTCCAGGGAGATGCTGAAAAACTGAAGGCAAAAGAAAGTATGCTTTCCAATGCGAGGAAGCCTGCAGTCTTGATTCAAAAGAAAACTGGAGAGGACCTCTAGTGGGCTGGAACTGCAGTGCTCGAGTGCCACAGAGCAACGTCCTTCCACTTCACCTCCCTGCAGTTACAGCACAACTACCGCATCACTCCCCAGCAAAACCCTACAGTTCCATCTAGTGAGTCGCATCAGAGAAAGCACATACAAGTGCAATTACAGCGGTAAACTCCCTTTTCAGGCCAGCTGATTAGAAGTATTCCCTTGGTCTGGTCTCAGTGTTTGGAGGGACACATTTTCATTTGCTTCAGAAAAAAAAAGAGGAGATGGGTTCTATTTCACCATGTAGATTACTAACATGTCAGACCACTTCAAACTGGTGTTATGTAGCCTAAATGACATGACACCAAGGGACATTAAAGACACACAGACTCAGATGTACATTTGAAATCAGGATTCAGAATATTATTTCAGGCTATGTCAAGGCATTCTTTTTTCTTACAAGACATTTTAGCTGTAGGCAGTTTTGTATAGGCAGCAGAAATACCATTTTGACTGCATTTTTAAGGTAACTCCTGGGTGAAAGAGCGTGGAACTCTATCTGAGCTCAAACAAGGCATAATTTCATGTGATGGTACATGAAAAATAGATTCGTGAATGTACTCAGGAGAATTTAGATAATAAAACAGGCCAGATTAAAGAAGCTTATTAGGCATACCAGTTGAAAAGAAGATAACTTGTTTTGAATTGAAGTTGATGATTCATTCACCTCTAAGTCTTTAAGAGACTTCTCTTGCTACATTTAGGTTTGCCTTCAAGTCAGATCAGTTCTATCATTTCCCAAAGTAGCCTAATTTCCATCTTCAATGTTATAGGCCACAACTTAGCTCTCTTTCAAATGACCTAAGCAAGCAAAGGGCTTGTATCAACTTGAGAAAGACCACAAAATACAGTGGACATTGTTAAGCAGAGTGATGCAAGGCAGCTGCTCGTTATTATTCAAAAATAACATCACCTATACTGCAGTGGTGCTCCTTGGGCCATTAAGCAGAGCGCTGGAAAGGAGGCAAACCGTTTTGCAGAGCAGTTACCTGAAAAGAATACCTGCGCTTGGAATCTGAAGCAAGAAGAATGGATCTGGTCTGTCCTTCACATAACAGTACTGGCCTATTGTAATTGAAAAGTATGCCTGATAGTCGCTTAATACAAGCATTCATGCAGAAAATACCTAAAGACACTAAGAAGTTCACATCTTATCAGGAACCTGACCAAAAAGTAATGGGGGTCTCCCAAACTTCATCTTTTAGACCAATCATCATTGTCTAGGACCATCATTAGTAGCAGAATAATGTAACTTATTTTGAAACAGTACTAGTAGTGCCACAAAGCCCGGTTGTGGTTTTCTCCTTTATAAGAATCAGCAATCCAGACAGAGAAAGCAGCAGTTACTTGTCTTGAAGGATTTTGTAAGTTATTTTACAGTAACATTGTGTACAATGGAAACAGTCCAAAAGACATCTCCATGATTAAAAAGAATAAAGAATTGGAGGTGATGAGGATCAGTTAAAGGTGAGGATGAAAAAACACAGCATACTATAAAAACGCTCCTTAATGCCGTTAAGTCAAGCAATTAATTTCTCAGGATTTATCTTATTGAATCTGAACTGCTTTATGCCAGAAACAACAGCAAATGAAGAGTGTTGACTAAACTCTAAAGTGAAATGACAGAAAACAGGACTCTTCAGAACTGTGGCTGAATTAGGTAAGCTATATAATGAAAGATATGTGGGTATTAAAGTGATTTCAGGTGCAATTGAAATCCCTTGTAAAGACAGCAGGGAAGAAATGAAAAAAAAGTTGTGTGTTTTGCTTTACATTACAATGCAAAATTTTGACAATAGCATGAAGGAAAACAAAGCAAGCCTTCTAAAACAGGCTGCTTTACATAAGAGGGAAAGCCTAATACAGAAGAAAATATGTATGCTGTTCCTTTTCTTCTGATAACAAAGCTGGTAACTTGCTTTAAAAGACTCACTTTAAAAGTGTCAAACCACTGCATTCACGAAACTGCCTCCAGATGGTTCCTTTTAACAACATCACTGCCATTTACTTTTCAGTGTTCCATTAGTTCTACAGTCAAGCACTCCTCAGATGGCAAAGATCAAAATGCCATTTGGAAATGGCAGAATTTGTGTATTGATGTATGAACAGAGTGTCCAGCTTTTATCCACCCAGTTTCTTCCTGTGTTTTTCCAATGAGAAAAGTTTTAATTTACTGCTAAAACACCTGCAATTATGAACATTTTATTATTACTACTGTGACCATGATTAATGTTCTAGGGGAAAAAAAAAGCCAACAAATTCAAACAGTAGTTGTAATAGCCTCTTAAAATTTCACTACTTCCAGTGGAAAACATAAAACTCCAAAGTGGAATGCGTGCTGCCCAGTGGATGCACAAGACAATCCACTGGAGGGAAGTAAAAAAAATCATAACTAGATCAATTAGTGTTTTAATTACTAATGCTTTTTAGTTAATAAAATAGTACTTCTACTAGTGTTTATTTCACCTTTATCTCATCTTTTTAAAGGTTCTGCATGTTTTACAGGTTGCATAACAGATGACAGCAGTGCATGTCTAATTTATAAATACATCAGTATAAATATACTGGGGTGCATGCTAAAAAAAAAATAGGAGTGTACAGCCAGGAAAGTTTGGAGAACACTCGTTGATGGGTCTTCAGCACCATAAGGTAGCATTTGCTTCCTTGCTGGCAAAAATAATGGAGGAAGAGCCGCATGCAGAGAAAACTTTTCAAGTGGGCTGCATTTTTCAGTTACTTGCAGGATAAACCTGCAAGTTTAACCACAGGCAGCAAGCAATTTTTCAGGAACAGTTAAGTGCTTAGCTCACACTATGCCCAGCAGATGAGAAACCCTTGAAAGTCCCATGAGATTCTGATTGGTATCTAGGGGCTGCCAAAGGCCATTAGAAATCTTATTCTGGATGATTTAGGTTCAGGTCCATTGATTTCAAAAGAGATTTAATATTCTAAATACATAAAATTAAGTTTCAGCAATAACTTCGCACTGCATCGCTTGGCCCGTTTTCTAATGCAGATGTAAAAAGTCAACCTATTTTTATTTAAATTCCTTTCTAACACTTACCAAAATAAATCCCTGCTAGTCACTTGACACTTCTTTATTTTTACTTGCTAAAAATCACCTACTAAAATATTCACTTCATTTCTGCAGTGGTCAAGGGTAAGTATCAATGAGGTGAAACAGTACAGGTACTAAAACTTCAGGGAAATTTTACTTAGTGGGTGTGCATCATCAAGAAATAGCCAAGTAAGGAAACCACATTGACAAGACTTTTTAAAAATCATATCATCCCAACTAAGGGATTTTTTCTATCTTTTTTGTTCCACTGAGAATGACACTGTATATAGAAATACACATTTTGAGATAAATTCTTTTAGTCCACCTGAAAGTTTCCAAGCAGCACATGGCACTGACTACAGCTTTGAAACTGTTGATATAGCATTCTCTAAAAGTCAGAGTTCAAACATTCCTTTTAAATAGCTAAGAAAGCAGCTAGAATAATGCAGGGTTTTTCTAGTCATACATCACATCCCTCTAAATTCTAGCACCAAGAGTTCACAGAGTTGTTTCTCTCACATATTCTCACTTTTCTCTTTGGATGCAATTGCTCCTATGCAGTAACTTTTCCCCCTTCTCTGTTACCCCAAAGGCACTACCACCATCACTGATGGGCTTGGTCTTGGCCTGTGACAGGTCCCCCTTGGAGCTGGTTGACATTGGCCCCATCAGACACAGGAGAAGCTTCTAGCAGCTTCCCACAGAAGCCATCCCTGCAGCCCCTCTGCTACCAAAACCTTGCCATGCAAAACCAATGCAACCAGTAATCCAATTACGCACACAGCCTGCATCCCTCTAGCGCATACATGCAGGTGCTACTGACTTTATAAAGACGCCTAGGCCCTTTGATCTTTAAGAGTAGTAATGCTTTAGGGACAAAAGCCAAAGGATGTCTGTCCATCACTTTCAAAAGATAAACCACTGTTCAGGTTAAACTGCAGAACCCCGCATCCAACCGGTATCATTGAGAAAGAACACTGTTTGTATGCAACAAAGACAATTTACTGTTTTGGTGCCATATGTTACTCCTTTTCAGTTATCCTACCTGTTTGTGCCACCAAGTGGGTCCAGCCACTCCAAACTGCGCCAATCTTTTCATGTGAGAAAAACTGAGTGTCTATCTTCTTGGGCTCAGCAAGAAAGAACTCTTTGCTCACTAGCTGCCCATGTTTGTTGCTACCCCAGACATACAAGTGTCCTTCATCTACAATAGACAGAGAAGTAAAATATGTTAAAAATGGTACACGTAGACCACCACCAGATACAGGCTTTGTCTCAAAACAGCGATGCAAAGGAAAGAACAATATTTCACTCAATTTGTGTTTTCAAAGTACGCTTTGTCCTACCACTTTACCACAAGCACACACACTGTAACTAGGACATCAGAAATATTTTCAAGGGCCTTAACACAGCCCGTTTTCCGAGGGCTGCGCTGGCTCCCTGAAACAACTGAAGCTCAAACTGCCTTGACCTCATTGCTGCCGTATTTTTCATAAGAAAACTAACCACAGCAGTCAACTTCTCTGAGACAAAGAGAAAATCAAAGCATCTTAGGGACCCTCATGGAGCAGTCCATTTCAGCCCACTCTGGCTTTGCAGGCCTGCTTTCACCTCCACCCCAAGGCTCTGATTCAGTCCAGTAAACTACCTTATGAATTGCAGCAAATAATTTAACTCTCTTCCATTACCTGGGACTCTTCAAAGACTGGCTGGCTGCTCCTTCTCTGCATTACAGTCTCCAAAACTCTCGACAAGAGCTACAGACTCCTAGCTCTGCTCATAACTCTCCTGCCTTCTTAAGCTTGAGCAAATTCAGTAAATCCCCCAAAGCAGAGACAGACTAATGCTCCTTTGTCTCACCTTGGGCAGACATGCAGCTATGAACATACAACTAAAGCAGATGCCACCCTTTACAAGGCAAAATTAAAATATTACCACGCCTCAAAACAATGCTAGGCAAGTAGTGAGAGACTTCGGTAAGTCATCACTTGTCTCCCCACCTCTTTTCTAGAGTAAGCACTTATGCAAGTGCACACTCCAGGATTCCACTCACAGGAATAATTATATTTACAGAAATATCCACACTGCTTCATATGTTTTACCGGTGCAAGCTGGAGTTGCTCACAACCTAATAACCAATTCAGTGTAACAAGATGACTGTTCCGATGAGTCTTTCTGCAGGTATTACATATAATTAGTTCCATCTTTTCAGCAGAAAATCATTCTGCTCAGGTTCTAGGCCTCCATGTTAAAAAAAAACCAAACCCAAACATAATCCACAAGACACACTTAACAGAACACCAGGCCTCTTGAAGTCCTCTCCTACCCTGTGTAAGCTGCCAGAGTAAGAACTAAATCCTGCACACATGAAGTACATGATCATGGGCCCAGAAAGACTGGAAGCCATATCATTTCCAGCATGGAATTGCTCCAAGCACATCTCCACTGCATTTAAGGCTTCAGAAAGTCTCAGGTCAGCACTGTACTTTACAAGCAGTGTGACAGAAGCAAACCTTTCAGAGGGAGAAAAAAAAAAGTTAATTAAGCTATCATAATGATCTCAGTTTGGTAACAGTAACAAAGAATGAGCTATGGTGGAAAATAGGGCAGGGGTAACCCAGCGCTACTCAAGTTACTGAGAGTCATTTGCAGGACCTCCCACATTCCTCATTAAGACAACACAACTGAAATGAAAAGGAAAAACAAATCAAGCAATTGTTTTACTCAACTTCTCCACAGAAATTGATAAACCTCCTCCCAGAGAGAAGTACCTTCTGAAGAGAAAACAATAGAGGCGACAGAAACGGCTTATTTCAACAAAGAGAAATATTATGGTCACTCATGTTTCCACACCTAAGATACACTGCCTCTGTCACCTCCTTTGCTTTTCCAGAAGGTGTGTTTGCTTTATCCTGGGAAATATCGTATGCTCAACCCTCATCTCATTTCTTGAGTAGGTTTTAAGAAAAACCGGTGACACCTGGCACCATATTCCCATTACCGGAGGGTTCTCCCTAAATTGCGTAGAGTACCATTCCCTTTATTTTTTCCTCCAAAACAAAAATAAGGAATCCTTTCAAAAGGGTAACAGATCTTTTCAAAAAGATCCTTTTCAGGAACCGCCACTCACATTTACAACAACCCACTTCAACAGATGTGTCAAACCCTGCCTGACTGCAGGTGTTTGGTATCCTACCAGCAGGTGGCTCATGGAGCAGAGCCAAAGAAAATGCATCCCAGCGTGAGAGTCCCAGAAAAAAATCCCCACTTCAATACTACACCCTGCACTACTGTATCTGCTTTACCATATCATCTATCCTTAAAATATAACGTATTTTAACCAATGACAAGTATTATTCATGATGAAGGGCAGCAATAGCATCACGTTATTAAAGTCTCTGGCACTTGCTCTGTTCATCTTGGTCACCCTGCTGTCCAATATACTGCTCTCTTGAATAAAAAGCAAAAGCATTAAAGAATTATCTTTATTTAGAATTTTCTTCAGCTACTTAGTACTCTGTTTATCCTTATAATCTTCACTAAGCACACATACACTCTGCATCACAGAATTCAATATAATTTACATCTTGGAACATCAACCCATACAACTAAACCTCTGTAGATCGGCATAAGCAAATACTTCAGTGCTTCTTGAATGACAGCAAAGGTACCAGATGGCTGCCTATTTGCTAAGAACTTGTTCCTATGAAGTCTGGCAAAGGCTTGTCTTCATAAGGTTCAATATGTCTTCCACACTTCAAAACTGTAAGATTACAGAAGGAAAAGCTATTCTGTTTCCCCTTTTCCTTGTCTACAACAACAACAACAAAATCTTTATTAGAATTTCATTACTGGATACTCAATACTCCAGCATGGAAGTACTGCCTAAAGATCAAAGAACAAATGACAGACATTACGGAAGTGCTTAAGTGATTAAAGCAACTTCCTACTGCTTTAAATAAGCCTTGTGCTCTCACATTGCTTTACATGGATCTGCTTACTGTTACATTAGAGCCACCTAAGACAGCTCCAGCTATTTCACGTCCTTGGAACAGCACAGTCCCATGCAGAGGAATTACCTCACATAACAGAAGGATAGCCACAGCAGTCCTTCTTGGAACAGCCACTTAACCTTTCTCCATGCACAAAGGGTTGCACTGGTTCCAGTGCTCAACCATCCAGAGTTATCCACACGCAGCTGCAGCTCCAGAGACTTACCCAAGCATGTGCTTCCACAAATCCTTTCAGAGTTCCTAATCATTAAGTATGAGCCCAGGCCTTTACTTACTCATCAGGGCTAAGTCCGATCTCAAGAAGAAACACACAGAATACAGATAATTCAGAACAGGAATTGAAAAAAAATAAAAAGTTCTCAGAATCCAAAGCTATTAGAAAACAATTAACCAGCACTAACGAGGCCAGAGCAGCTATTACCAGTCTAACCAAAAGCAACAAACATTTCCAAAGCACACAAACCTTTATAGGCTGAGACGAGGACTTCCCCTTCTGTACCTAAGGCCTACCTGTGAGTGACACTGAATCATAGGAGCCTGCAGCAACTGCCTTCACCTTTACATCTTCCAGACCTAAAGAAAAACTAGTCTCAAAATCTGTAGAGCAGGTATCATTTTATGCATAGCCATGCATACAAGTATAACAGGATGATGATGAATTTTATAACAAAAGCCTCGGCTTTTTAGCCATAGACATTGCAAGACTCTACCATTTTCCCCCACAGATTATGATCTCATATGCCCGTTCTATTCTTCAAATACTTCACTGTATGTTTAGAATACCAAGAAGCTTTATAATAAAAGGATGCTGTATATCACTCCAAATTGTATTTCTGCTCTATTCACCTTTGAAAAGGAATAAGATTCCTGAATTACCTGTTACTTCACAAGGCTCCTTTGCTGTCAAGAACAGGGGGAGGGTTTTCCCTTGGTGTGCACGCTTTGCCTGGGATGCCATGCCAGTTCCCCACTGAAGCACCAAACCACTCTCTTTCCAGAATAAACACAGAAGAGATTAAAACACATCAATGATTAACAAAAGTACCTAAATCACTAATTAGCTTTAAAGGTATATTCACTTAATTTTTACTGATTCAAATTACACTTTAAAAGACTTCTGTGCCAAAACCATAAAGATAACCCTAGTGATATCATCAAGCAACAAATAGTTCTAGTCTCATTTATACCAATCTTCTACTCTCCTAAGACCAAGAGAATACTAAGCAACCTGTCTCAGCCCTGAGGCTTGTATTAGGACATTACTGAGGACTCGGTAACAGAAATCCCATAGCTGTTAGGACCTCAGGAATTTACCAGTATAACCTCACTGCACCTTCTCTGCCCTTTCCTTTTCTTCATGCTTATTTGTTTGGGCAGTCCAGCACACTGAGCGAATGAAGTCACTTTTCTCCTCAGGAAAATCTGACCTAGCTCAGAATCAAGACATTCACTGACTGCAGAGCTCAGGGAAGCTTAATTCCCAGTATTCATACAAGCACCAGACATCCCACTCTTCTTCCAAGCATCTCTTTAAATCTCCAGCTAGATTCCACTACCTGGAATCCATACTAAAGTTCATACAGAACTACAACCAAATAGAAGAGTGTATATAGTTTGTTGTTCCTCAAGTTTAACACAACCATACAAATTGGAAGGGCTTGATTTCTACAGTTATTCCATGAACAAACTCAAAGTCTCTAAGAACAGCAGGAGAAATATTTAGAAGTTATGACCGTCCCAAGCATACACAGCAGTGGGCGAGTCAGAGGACCAGATTTCTCAAGGCGCGAGAGTGAAATTAACCAAGCAGATCCTCTCCCTCCCCACCAATACAAGTTTCATTGTTGCCATTTTTCCAGGTCAGTTTCAAATACACCATTAAAAAGGCCACATTTCATTTGCAGTTCCATTTTGAAACAACTTACACAAACCAAATCCATTATTTTGCACATCATAAAAAATTCAAAATCCTCTTAAGATATATTGATAGACCAGAAATATTTTTTCCAGAAAAAGCCTCCTTATGTGTTTTTGTTTCAGAACAGGACAAAAGAAATCCGGAAGTTTTCCACCCGTCAGAAAATTAACTTGTTAATAAACCATTACTCTTGAGGTGCTGAAGAACAGTTCTTCACCACCAATTTCCACAAAGATGTTTCTAGGATGTTTATTATTCATGTTAATTTGTGCTAAAATCTTAGTATAAGACTTTCAGAATTTTTGTTGTAATAGTTTAATAGAAGCGAAAATAAATTTCATCTTCTTTCCCTCCCTTTCCTCCTCCAAACCATTAAAACTCTATTTCATTTGTTAATAGAATTACATTCAAACTATGACGTATTTACCTGTAGCAACAAGGGCATGTCTCAGTCCTGCAGCAACATCCACCACTCTCTCTTTGAGAGACTACTCAAAGAAAAATAGGGGAAAAAAGAAAAAAGTACTGCTTTTTGCATTTAGTGCCTCTTGTCACAATGCATATCAACATTTTGTATCATAATGGAAGTACATTTTGGCCAACAAAAATTAGTGGGAGCATCTTCCAATAAATAAATAAGTCAAGCAAAGCAACTGTATGTACAGCTTTGCAGCAATAAATAAAAAGCCACAGTGAAAACTCACATCAAAGAAGGAACCTTGGCAATAGAAGTATGTTTATTTCTTAACTCAGTGTTCCTCAAGAATTACACCAAAACATCCACAGCAAGTACTGGTCACAAGCATCTACAGATACCACCATAGATTTGCAGGAAAAACATGAGTCAGAGTCCAATCTTCAGAACTTACAACTGAAGGTACTGGACAACGGAGAAATTACCATCTACTTTGTCCATCCTATTTCCTTGGAAGCTGATATCGTTTGGTAAATAATGGAGGTCAACTAAGAAGCGAGTCAATGTACTTGTCAATTCCTTTATATGTAAAGTAAACATCATTTTAATCTCAAAAGTGATAAAATTAATGTTTATTCCCTTAAGTCTAGTTCTCCTGCAGCTACATATACATTATTATTATTTTGGGGGTGACCAAGCTTGGTTTTAATCCAATTGTATTTTTACAGCCAAGAAATAATACTACAGTCCTCATTTTGGGGGAAGAAACTCTGACAGTTACAAATGCACTCAATAAACCCAACACATACTTAAAGAACAGAACTGCTGCACAAGAAGCACAAAAGCAATAGATAAAAGAACTGGCACAGCTAACTTTGCTGAACTCCACCATAAAAGTTGGGTTTTTTCAGGGTGGATTACTGTTTTGCTTTAAACTATTGAGCACAAACCTCCAACAAGGTACAGTGAAGGTACATACCCTTCACATAGCAAAACGTACCTAGTATCTTACAAACTTGAGACAAAACTTCAGTTAAGAGAAATTCTGCACAGTTTCACTACCTTTAGTATCACTTTACATCATCTGAGCATCAGATTAATTCTGCAGATGTTATCAAAATACATAATGAAATGTTAGAATCCCTACTGAAAAAGACAACTTTATTAGAAGTAGGCAACTTCATACAGTAAGAAAAGCCCTTTCTGGCTTATAAGCCATTTCTGGCAATAAGAAAAGGTCATTTCTGGATCAATTAGCACCTTTGGTCCTTTTTTTAAGTTTACTGTAACAAATAGGTTTAATAAAACTAGTTGAAGAGTCTAGCTTAAAGCCCACTGATATCAGATGGCCTTTGTAAGTTGCTGGAAGCAATATAAAGTACAGAGCTCTTAAGCACAATTTCTTTCAAATCTTTACCTCAATCTTTTGTGGAATCAAGCAGGGACCTGAAATTTGAGGAACTCCCAGTTGTCCAAAAGAGTTAGACCCACAGGACAGAACTAGGCCAGATCCTGCAAAATGAAGCGTTAGAGCCAAATCAGTAAAGCCAAGAGCAAAAGCTAAGCACTCCAACATTATAACAAGCAAAATATCTCAGCCAAGTAACTCAGGAAAAGGACTTAACATGTCCTGTTCCAAAGCCTCATAGGCTTTTGGTCTTACACACCATGTTCAGCAAAGGTCTGAAGTTCACTGGCATACAAGGAACATGGAGCAGCTCCATTTGCAAGGCAAAACATGTGAGTGCCAGTGTGTCCCACAAGCAACAGCAATGTGGAACTTTCAGCGTTCTCTACATGAAGATATTTCTTCAGCTCCTAGAAAGTCAGACTTACCTACTAATATGATTGTGAAATCCCAGCCACAGGCAACTTGTTTTACACAAAATCCAGACAGGGCAGTGCACAAAGTAAAACATAGCATATCCTCTCTGTGATTCAATCCCAACTGCCCATCTTTGTTATGGCCACATACAAAGAGCTCTCCCACACCTGCAAATAAAAATAAATAAGTTAAATTCACGCTCCACTGCACAAACTAAAAAGACAAGTGTACCTCCATGAGATCCTGTCACAAATAATGCCAGTGATTATATGTCATTTTAGGCACTGCAATCAAGCAAAAAGAAATGGCTACTTCTGATGTATCAGAACCATCTCTGAATAACTATGCAGAGTTGGGTTTAGTCAAGGGAAACAATCCATATGTTGGACAGGCACCTCTCACTAAGACGCATGATGTGCTTTTTTATCACATTCACATCTGTCAGTATCCTTTTTTTCCCATACTTCGCTATGGCATACAGCAGAAACTTTCCAAGACCAGATGCTATCTTCTGCTCTTTACCTTACAACTTCTCAAAACTAAATTACATCCCACTTGACTCCTCTCTCCCACCCCCCATCCTCAACACAGAAAAACTGGCTACTTTGTATGAAAAGCAGTTATATGAAAGAGCTTAAGAAACAGTCCTCACATAGCCATAAAATGACCACACAAGATGAGCAAAACAGCAATTTCCCCAATCTCCCCAAACATTGAGTTAATTGGCACAGGAGGAACCTGGTTTGCAACTAAGAATGATATTTGCTCAGAAACAGACCTCAGATACGTGGCAGCACCAAACTAACAGGGAAAGAGACAAAAACATGTTTGGAAGTCACACACTCCGAGCAAGTGCAATGTTTTTACCAGTGATAACTGCAGAATGTCCCCCTCCTCCAGTAATGCTTTTAATGTCTTGACACTTGCTGAAAACATCTTTCAGTGCCTGAGGTACCAGCACATCTTCTTTATGACCAAGACCAAGTTGTCCATAGCTGTTCGCACCCTTCAAATGCACACAGAGGAACAACACGTTTTTCTAAAAGTTAACAAAAAAGATACACATCTGCCCCTAAGAGCAAACGAGGGGTATGTCACTGGGTAACCTGCCAGTATCTGCTCCTGAAAATCCCCCAAAATGGAAGCCTTCTTTCTTACTGCTGTCATACAGGACCCCCAGAACTACAGCCCAGGACCATACCAACTTTGCTGCCATTAGGGCTGCCCCTCCAGCCCCAGAATTTTAAGAAACATATTGGAATATATCTTGGTAAGCCTCCAGCTGCAGACGATCAGTTACTAAGGATGAAAGCCTCATTACCAGGGTGATTATCACCTGTTTAATGTTACTGATTCCCACTCATCACTAAAATCTTGTTCATGCCAATGCTTTCTGGCAATCCACCTCCAAAAGAAGATTAGGAAGACATGCTACCTTGTTCTGGAGCCTAAACAAGTAAAGCAGAAACACCTACCCCTCAGTCACTAAGTCTTTCAAGTGATCAAAATGAAAACACACCAATTATAATAAATTTACAAGTACAAAATTATAGCCACTAAACAAATCATAGAAAGCCACCACAGACAACCTGGTGAGGTGTTCTGGAAATTCTTAGCCAATTTAAGCTCTGTGAAGCATCCAGCAGTTTTAACAGCAACCTTCATTCGCAAAGGTGGATTCAGTAACCCTCCTAGCCCACACACTACAGTAACAGCAAGACGCAACACCCACATTTCTCCCAGATGTTGATTCCCAAGGGATGCAGCACATGGTGTATCTTGAAAAGACATTCAGCAATAAATGTTTTGTACCTACAGAAACAATGATATCTTAGACAAAAGCATGAGGCTGCTCTCCTCAGCCCGCAGTTAACAGGTGGATGAGATGGCAGGAGCTGAGCTCAACAAGCAGATCAAGTTGTTCTCTCACAGTCACTACTGGTGATAGACTGTTTTCGAGCATGTTACTACTTAACAGACATAATTCTTTTCAGAAGGCACGTCACAAGCTCTCGTTTTAGCCTACAACTCGCAATGAATGTTCAAGTCTTCAAAAGCAGGCAAGCTGAGATAAGGAGCAGAAAGAAAACAGGTGCCTGAGGAACCGAGAGGCACACACGCCTACCCCAATGCCAGCATCTGGATGGATCTCCATTCACATCAACACGGATCTCCATTCACCCTTCCAAGGCTAACGGGTCATTACCAAACATGCAAACCGCAGAGCCGAACGCTCTGGAAGCCAACCGCGCGTCCACCCGTCCCTCACACCTCTGCGGGGGCAGCAGGTCGCCAGCACCGCGCCGGCCCCCAGCGCACAGCCCGAGGCACGGCCCAGCCCCGGCCGGACAAGCCGCGGGGCTCCCAACCCTCGGCAGCTGCGGCAAGCGCGGCGAGCGCGACTCACCGCAACTTTGCCACAGCGTTACTGTCGTCGGGGAGGGAGGACCTCGGCCCCGGCAAGCGAGGCGAGCGAGGGCCAACAGCAGCGCGCACGACCCCGACCCTACAGCAGCCCAAGGGAGGGCGAGCGAGCCGCAGGCCTCCGGCGCCGCTGCGCGGCCGCAGCCGCCACCTCGCGGCCGCGGGGCAGAACGCGCCGAGCGCCCACTTACCCACGCGAAAAGCCCGCGCTCCATGGGGCCGCCGACTCCCGGCCCGTGCAGCCGCGCCGCAGGCCGGGCAGGAAGAGGCTGGACCGGGGCGGGCTCCGGCGGCGCCCCGCCTCACACAGGGCCGCCGCGGCCCGGGCGCAGCGCGGTCCCTCGGCAGCTGTTTTAGGGCTTCTCCGGTCGAGATCCCTGCTTTGGTCGGGAGGCTCTCAGGGACGGCTGTTGTGAACAGCTGACGTCCCGATGGCTCCCCCCGGCCCCCAGCTCGCTGTACCCCGCTGCTGCGCTCCAGCTCTGGCTGCTGCCCGCACGAAGTACTCCCCAGAGCCCAAGCGCCCGGACATGCCGGCGCTGACAGAGCCCCACGGATGGCGGGGGGCACCCGCCGGCTTCGGAGCCGGAAAACTCTTCCTCAGAGCGCACCCGTTTGAGCAGGGAAAAAAGGCTAAAGCTTTAAAAAATGAGGGGAAAACAATCCTCAACCAAATCTGTACCGTTCTGAGTGGAATTAAGGCACATGTGTGGAATGTGTGAACCACAGTATAAAACATACACACCCTTGGTCAGAAGTGCTTTGTGTTTATTGCTGCAGTGCTAAAGGGGGTTTTGCTTATAATAATTAACAAGCCATTTATTTCATTGACATTTACAGCCTCCACCCTAGTTTGAAATACTTAAAATCATTACTGCTCTATATTGCCAGATGGTTTGGATGTGTGAAGCCAAACACAGGTGTTACATTAACGTTGCAGAGATACATCTTCTCTGTATTACTTAAAGCAGTTTACTTTTTTTTTTGCTACACGAGTGCAAATAAAGATACAATAACTTTTCCCAAAGCATTCAAAATTAGGAGCTAATTTATCAGGTACCAGGTTTTCTACTTGAAATGTGTACACCGTTCAAAGATTTGAAGTACCACAGATCTATGCGTATTTCAACAACAGAACAATCCCAGCGTTTTTTAAAATATTAACTGTTACCACAGAAGCACACAAAACAGATCCTCCTACTACTCACGTGCAAGATGGTTTCTTTAGAAAGACAAAGCTCCTATAAGCTATTTTAAAGTGTAATGTAAGCCATAAATGCTGTAGACCGTATTTCTACATCTTGTTCTTTTTAAGAGTTAAATGTGCTAACAGACACAGAAAAAAAGTAACCTAGACTTGATTTAAACAGTGAATATACTTGGACCAGTGATTGCTTATGGAGCAGGTGTGGCCTGCTAGAAAGCACAAGAAATTCAAACTGACTTGCAAGCACAGAGGTTCATGAAAGTCCTTTCAAGTTCTCAAAATCCTGGACTAACACCTACGGCGTATTTAAGATTTCAGCCCATTTTTCCAGCAACCTTCACAGCTGCAAATTCTGGATTTCCTGATACACCTATGAAGAATCAGTGCTTAGCATGCTATTTAATACATCCCTTCGCATCACAGGTCTTCCATTCAAAGGTATTATATCCTGTACACATACTTATTTCATCAGCAGGGTCAGCAGAAACAGCAGCTGTCACAGCTTTCATACAGCTGTTCACAGCTTTGTACACCTGAATCAGTGGGGTCCTAAAAACTGGGAAGTTTGCTACTATGGGATACAGACAATTCAGTAGGACATTGCTTCCCACCACTTGTAAAATGCTCTGTGGAATTAGATATACTTTCTGCTACAAGGTAGATTGTTACTACATTCATAGCCACACAATTCCTGTGAAATTCTTGGGCTTTTTAGTTATCATGTGCTTGATAGGAAATGAAGGTGTTCGGGCCTAGTAAAGAAGAAACGGAATGCATCTTTGCAGTTCAATGAAGTGACTAAGCAATCAAGAAGATACTTATTCTTACAAAAGGCAGACTAGGCTATGAACTTTGGCTGTCATTTTAAACTTTGGTGTTATTTTAGAATCAATGAAATTATTTTTAATATTATATTGTAATTTGGAAATGGTTTTAGGCTTTGTGCTAAGTTGGTACCTGATGACTATATTTTTTGCTAAATTAATTCAATCAAAAAAAAGGCAAATAATATTTCTGTAATGAAAGACCTTCCCTCAGGTGCAATATCAAGGACAGCAATAAAAATCCTGGCTCTCTGAGCCAATGGTAAATATCCCAAAATAAACAGGATTTCATGCAACAGCTCTGTATCTCTGCCTTACACTGGAAGCATCTGCAATTCTTTGGGGCAAGAATAATCCTTCTGAAAGCAAGATTCAACTCCTCAATTTTATCATGGTGAACCTCCAGCTATTTGTGTTCTGATGTCTGTGTCATAATCATTCAAGTTTTAAACTTAGTACCACAGACTTAGAAGCACTGATTACTATAGCTTCTATGCTACAAAGCCTGCAATGCTATAAAATTAGTATCACATAGTACTAGAGTCAGAAACTGACATTTCTCTGTGGCAAATTACTCCATTATTGCCTCATAAGCCACTTTCTGCAGCATCTGATCCTAGCTTTGAGCCACAGACCACACTTTTTCTCCAGTTTAGCAATTTCTCTACTCCCCACCAACTTCTCAAAGGCAACTCAAGGCCTTTTTTATCCAAGGGGGGGGGAGGAATACATTCTGTAAGGGACTCTACACAGAGAAACAAGGTAAAGTTATTATCCTTATGGGCCATTCACTCTTCCATTTGTCAATGAGAGAGTTCTGCATACAATGCATTACATGCCTAAAAGTAAAACAGTAGGGAAAACAAAAGAGTGCAGCACCACACTGCTGACAGGGATGTTAAACTTCCAGCTGCTTGCCCATCTTGCTAAGGGCATCGCTGACAATGTCCAGCTCATGACGTAGCTCATTCACCACGCTGGCAATGCTTTTCGTGTCTTTCAGGATCTGCACACTTTGAGTATACGGATTGTACTTCACCCCAAATGGACGCTTGATGGTTTTTGCAAATTCCCTATCCAAGTAAAAAAAGACAGGGAGTTATAAACAAAACACGAATGCATCCTCTGTATGCAGCCAGGATCAATAATCTCTTTTCTAAACTATTTACTTTCTCATAAATAGTTGTAATTGTTATATAGTTCATTATCTTTCCCACCCAGTACATGGAAGAACAAGGAAATACTAATCTCAGCTTTCCAACCCCATGAAAATTAATCATAAAACTGTGATAAGAATAAAAGGGTTTGTTGCTGCTACTGAGAAATGCATGAAATCAAAACCTGCTTTTATAAATAGGGAAAAAAATCAGTACCTCATCTTTTCCTTTGCTTCTTCAAAACTTTCAGAAACAAAGTAAACCTCCTGGAAAGTTGTTATGAGGCATTCTTGTTTGCAGGTGACTTTTGGATCAAAAGGCTTGACTTTGGCACCACCAGAGAGTGAGTGCTGGTGTCATGTGTTTTATCATGTGTCAGAGGAACATCACCAGCCAAAGAATCCATGAGGAAGATGACATGAAGTACAGTGAACAGAAAAAGATAGTGAGAACATATTTAGTGCATCACATCTTGAACTTTTTATCTGCAGATGAACACTGATTAAAGCTTAAAAAATTAGTATCTCCGAAGGTCCGTATTCTGCCAATCTGGGTCAAAAAAGATTCCTCAGACACAAGGCTCATCTGTAAACAACAGCAATATTTTCAGAATCTGTTTAAACCAAAAGAGCTTTATTCTGAAAAAAGTTACTTGGAACCTTATGTTAAGAAATACCAATCACATAGCGCTTCCTGCAAAAGACATGGGAGCTGCTCAGCATAAACCCAAAAGCAGACTGTCCAGTAATTACTGCCACAGAGAATTTTCTTAATCTAGGAGGTATCTAGGAGTTTACAAAAGAATGATTTTTAGAATTATACTTCATAAAAACTAGAGGAAACAGTGACAGTAATAATCAAACAAAGAGGTAAGTAAGCAGTAGATATTCTTACCTTGAGTTCACTAATCGAAGAAAGCAAGCCAGCCCCATAAACTCGTAGCTGTCCCTCTTGCTTGCACAAGCCAAACTCTACAGTGAAGAAGTAGCACTGAAACAGAGAAGGGAGTAAAACAATTCAGCTTTCAACAGAGATGCTGTGGTGAACTTAGACTGGGGCAATTCTATTTATAGGTAGTATCAAACAGTTGCAAATATCAGACAGTCATCACTCAGTTATCCTTCTCAGATACTCTCAGAGGGAAGTCAGAATATAGAAAGTTGAAGAACCATTGGACTGCATGTTTCTCATAGGAAAGACTGATATTACAGGTCACCCTGGTCAGCTAGAAGCTGTTAATGTCAGTAGGAACACTGAGGTGTAAATCTGGTTTGAGAAATATGGTCATGACATGACAGCTTCAGCTTAAAAGAAACACTGGATTAAAAGGATCTCTAAGTGAAAACATCAGCCCACTACAGTTTCTCTCTCATTGGCATAGTGGCCTATAAAGAAGCTTAGTTTGCCTGGATTTCTGCAGGTATATGAGGAAGAACGCTATTTTCATAGATGGCTTAGTTCTGCTCCCACTGAAGGTAGGAGAAATTTTACTACTAGCTACAACAGGTGGAGGAAAAAATAAAATTAAAAAATTAAAAAACAGCAAACTTTTATATATATGTAACCGGCGTCAATTGTTTTTCATCTAAATAAGGAAATCAGATTCATTGACATTATTTCAATTTCTTGACTGAAAAGTATCTAATGCTAGCACACACCACATTCATTGAAAACACTGTATCACTTCAATTCATTCTACATATTAAAGAAATAAATTACTTTCACAATCATTGAATCATATTCCTAGCAGTAAGAAGATTTTGTTTTGAAGAAACTGACCATAGAATTTCAACCTATAAGAAGCGATCTACCACCAAAAGTTGCACACTTACTCGACAGCCAAGTGAATAAAAATACCAGTCACAGCAATCTTAAAATGTTTGTTTGTTTGTTTTTCCTGGCATGGAAAATCGTTACATGCTCTAAGAGCCGAGGACCAGTGAAACCCATAGTTCTAGTAGCTGGTGAGGCTAACATTGACATGAAGCTCCAAAAAGATTTGATGGAGTGGGATCAGCCTAGTAAAGCACAAAGCTTTCAATGGGATCACAAGGCACTCAAATACTCACTGTTGCCAGTTTTTGGACAGCCTCATCTGATGCCCCGAGTGATGCAAGACCGATTTCCTGGGAGAACTGAGCAAAACTGGGTTCAGCCAAAAGAGGGACATGACCTAGGAGCTCATGGCAGGTATCACTGGAAAAAGAAACAAAGGAGTCTCATGACCTGCCTCTGTGGCTGTGTGAAAAAGCAGCACCACTGAACAGACACAGTGTCTTGCATTAAACTATTTAATATCCAAAAGACAGAAAAGTGTCAATCACATTTAGCTGAAAGCAACAGAGCTGGTGTCCTGATTTCAGCTGCAACAGAATTCATTTTCTTCCTGGCAGCTGGTACAGAGCTGTGCTTTGGCTTTAGTCTGACAATAACACTGATAACACACCTATGTTTTAATTGTTGCTAAATAGTGCTTAACCTAAGTCAAGGACTTTTCAGTTTTTTTCATGCTCTGCCAGTGAAGCTGGGAGGGAGGGCAGCCAGGAGAGCTCAGCTGACCCAAACTAGCCAAAGGGATATTCCATACCACAACATGTCGTGCTCAGTGTATGAACTGGGGAAGCTGGCAGGAAGGGGCTGATCTCTGTTTGGGGATGGGCTGGGCATCAGTCAGCAGATGATAAGCAACTGTATTGTGTGTCGCTTGTTTTGAGTTTTATTCCTCTCTCTCGATTTCCTCTTCTTATTACTGCTGTTGTTATTATTATTACATTTTACTTCAATTATTAAACTGTTCCTAACTCAACCCATAGGTTTTTACCTTTTTTCCAGTTCTCTTCCCCATCTCACTGGAGGGAGAGTGAGTGTGCGAGCAGCGACTTGGTACTTACTTGCCCGCAGGTCAAACTGACTCTGCGTAATCTGTACATAAACTTGAATTTTCAAATGAAGCTGTCTAAACTTAAGACCTGAGCTCCACATTTATAAGGAGTGTATATCTAACTCTGCGCAAAATGACATCAGTAAGAGCTCTCCAATAACATGCTGTACTTCTGAAAATCCTGTACTTACGAAGGTGGCACTTGAGCATGCTAAAACTTCATTACATTCAGCATGAAGGCTGAGACTTCAGCACCTTAAAAATAAGCTTTCTTGCTGGTGCTTCTTGAATGGCTTTTAAGTAGCTTGGCTCTGGGCAGCAAGATTCAAAACTCACTCTCAAATTTTCCCCCACGATTTAAATGACTCACGGTTCTGGTGTATAGAGAGGGTCCGAGCTGTGTCTAACATATTGAGTGCAGTGAAAAACTCTGAACGCTAATCCTGCCAAGAAATCTCTGGGCGACAAATATCCAGCAACAGGGCGGATGGTGAAACCTGTGCGCTCTGAAAAGGAACAGAGAAATTGCACATTAGCGTTGAATTGCAGTGTTGTCACCTTTCCTGCTGCAACTGAGGTGAAAGCTATAGCACTTCCTTGGCTCAAGAGCATCTGGAAAAATCAGGCACAACTAGAAAAATTTGGCCTAAGCTTGGGAATGGCCTACATTTAGTAAAAACATCCCTACCTCTGTGTCAGTGGATTTCCTACAGTTTCATACCTAGAGCAAACACAGTACAGCTGGGTGTCTCTTTAGCCAACCTAACAGTCTCTTCAGAGGTAGCACTGTCCCTCAAATGTCACCATTTGTATATATTCAAGATGCAATACATTAAAGCACAGGTGGCCAAAAGGCTTTTTAAGGGACCAGAATGAATACAAGCAAAAGAGACCAAGGATGTTTTCTTGTGCCCACAAAACAGCAGCATGATTTGCAATGGACCTTAACTCTTTTCTGTGTAAGAAAATTAGCATGTTACCTTTCAGGAAGCGGGACACATCTTCCAGCTGGGGGATATTGTCTTCCCTGTACCCACAGTATTTGGTGAGCAAGGGTAAGTTTTTAAGGTACTCTCTGCAGGCATGAGTTGGGTAAAGCTTGTTAAGCTCCCGGTACACAGTCCCCCAGGTCTTGATCTCCTCTTCAGTGAATTCTATCTTGGGAATTGGGTCACCACTACAAGGAGGAGAGGAAGAAATGATATTCCTTGCTGAATGGCTAATAACAAATGATTCGTTTACCCACTATTAACATCTACACGCAGTGACATCTGGTCAGGGTACATTAGACACTGTCAAATACACAGTGAGATCTGGTCTATGTCCTCTAAAGCTTTTAATCTAAGGGCTTGCTTTCTTTCCCACCTAAACCAACTGACAGGAATCTTTGCGTTGACCTCAATGGAAAACTTTGGTTCTATAAATAGTTTCTTAGGTGTTTAATGCTAAGAGTAACCTTGAAAATACCTGCATAGTCTTTACAGCTTCAGGAGCTGAGAACCCATCCTTTTCTCGGACTTCTCTGACTGGTTACTTTGCATTACCTTTTTGATTTGTTTTAGAAAGAGAATTCCCTAAATTATCAACACATTGCTTGGAACCAGCTACAATTACACGTTATGTTAAAGTCATACTATGCAGAGGAGATAAGCGTTTGTCTGAACATATAAATTGTACTCTATCTCTCCTATTTAGCCCATGGGATCTTGACTAAAGTGGATTAGAGCAAGGGTGTGACCTAAAGCTCACTGAAAGCCATGGGAGTGTTACACTGAGCTTCCACTGCCAGTCAAGTAACCAGCATAGCAAATGCTTGCCCAAGTGAATTTCTGTTAACAATATATTGACAGTAACCAGCTCTGTGCCGTGGTAACCAGTTGCATTAATACACAGTGCAGTAGAGCTCTAGATACACACCATTTCTAGGTCATTTCCAATTGAGAAACTTGGCATCTTAACTCAAGCAGGCAACAGCAACTTGAAAATCATGTTTAGAAAGAATTTATAGCACAGGGCTATGAAACTCTTATTGCTTTAAGAACTCCCTCCCCCAAGCAGCATCTCTAAAGACAGAAGTTCTTTGAGTTGCTGGGGTTTCTTTCCACAGAAAACTTCTTATCTGCATATCACATACACTAGTTTGGACAAGGAAAGAAAATTAAAGCATTGACATCTTCCAGAGAGTTTTCTCTCAGTGGTCAATGGGCTATATACTGGGTTTTGCCGCCCCTCCCTCTCTTTTGCAAAGAACAATCTGCCATAGTCAAGTCAGTACATCCTGGCACAGGCAGCTGCGCATCATGCCTTGTCCACCCTCTTCCTTTGTCGCACCCATTTCCAGAGAAGTGGAAAGGGACCACAGAATCCAAATGTACCATACTGCAGTGGTCAAGCAGCTGTGGCCTCAGACTGACCAGGCCTGGGGAGCTGTAAGATGGCCTAGATCTACCTCTTAAGCTTGTCTTACATCTCACTTCATTTCACCCCCTTGACATTCCCAAGACAAGCATGTCTCAGTGAGATCTGAGCCCAGGAAAGGCGAGCTCTTGACAGTCCACTCTGCTATTATCTCAAGGCACCCAGAAGGCTTATTGTGGAAGAAGTCAAGCTTACTGTTTGTAGTTCATAGCCAGGTCTGCAAAATACTTTCGCCTCTTGCGATAGACATTGTCTTTGAAACCCTGGTGGAGAGAAGGAGAAAAACGAAGTTAAATGAGCTTCCAAGCTGTAGTAAATAAATTCATTTAAAACAAGGCACTTGAAAATTCTTCAGTTGAAAAATACAAAAGTAAAATGTGTAAGAGGACAGGGCAGGAACCTCATAGCTGTAGTCTGAAATGTTTAGTAACCATGAACTAAGTAAATACTCCAGCTCAAATTAAGAACTATAAATATATACAACTATATATTCAATAGACAATACTTCATTTGAGTCATATCACGATTTATATAAACTTTGTTACTCGCTTGATAATTTTAAATTACAGAACGAAGCGCCCATTTGCACTGCCCATGTCCCAGTTTGTTTGCTCCCCTTATAGTGAGAAAGTAAGAGGCTGAACCAAGCCCGCCTCGCAGCAGCTTTTTTAATTTATTTATTTATTAATTTCTTTGCGACCACTCTGGGCCCAGACTTGAAGCCCTCCAATCCTCGCACATGTGAGCCTTGCAGAAAGGCATGGGAGCTGAATTCAGTGACAGCCTAGGAAAAAACCATGAAACCCTGAAGACAAGGTGCTCAGACCCACAGAGGCGCCGTTGAGCAGAAGGAGAGGGAGGAAGAAAAGCTGCCATTATTTAAAAGTAAGCTCCACAAAGTACATTTTCACTATGGATTGGTTTTAGGGAAGAAAAAATACTCACTGGATGGTCAGCATCCAAATCAGACCCATACATCAACACTCGGTTTGCACACTTATCCAAATCTGAGATCTTCTTCGGAAACCAGGGAATATTCTCCATGTCTAGGGAATGCATGGAATCCACAAAGTTATTAATAACACCAAGCATAATGCGGGAGGAAACGCTACTTTCAAGTATGGCTACGGCGGTTACAGGCTAAATCTATAAATTAAAAGCATATGAATAAGACAAGGGAGTCTACTGCCTATCTGGCACCAGCCTACAGCTCACACTTCCTCCTCTGTCACTGCCACAGTCTGCCCATAGAGCACAGCCAGCTCCAAAGCGTCCAGGGAAAGGAAACAGTTAATATGGGTTTTCTGTGGCCCTTAACTGTTATTACTGTTAGAGTAGCATCTAGAGGCTCCTACTGAGACAAGGCCTCCTTGTGCACACTGCTGTGACTCTTCTAGGTTACAAAGTACACAAACAAACAGAGAAGTGATTTGCCTGTGGTCCCTGGACAGAGCGGGAGCAGCTTGAGTCCTCCCATCCTGCTTGACTGACCAGGGGAAATAAACGTTGCCCTGTGGTGATGGACCTCAGAAGCATCCGGCTTTGCTAAGTGGTTTGTGGGGGAAGAGGAAGAGCAGGAGGCCCTGCAGCCTTAGAGAGATACTTCATCACAGTTTTGCTACTGACTACTTTTACTTTCTTAAGCCTAGGAGTTTTTAGCCGAGCTCTAGGCAGAGCAGTTAATATGCTGTTTTTCTGCCCCATGCTCTTCAGTTTTCTTAGAAAGGACAGAGAGAGTGTTTACATTGAAATTACTTCGGGCTAAAGTAAGCCATTTTTACCCAAGAACACCAGTTTTCACTTTCCCCTAGCTATCAGCCTGTGCCAAGCGCAGTGGCTGAGAAATACATGGGACTGACTTCCTGCTGCCCTGAACTTTAGGCATGTCTTTAACTAGAAGAAGAGGTAAAGATGTGAAGCATCCCAAAGTTAAAAGGCACCTCTTCCACACTAATGTAAGTAATTGGTTACGATGAGAAGTGATTTAAAAAAACAACAAAAAACTAGAGCTAAACGAGGAAATTGCAGAATCCATCTCCCACTCTCACCAGTGTCGAAACTGAACTGGGATCTGCCAGTATCTGCCTCTGTGATCATGGTGTACAGTCCCTATGTGCAGGCCTGTGTGGGTGCAGGAACTCCCAGTGATGCCAGGTGTGCTGTACTGTGAAGGGACAGAAGCACAGCTAACAATGTGCACCCAGGTGTCACCTAGGAATACATCCTGGAACAGCCTGAATTCCTATGCGACAACAGCCAATGCAACCCTGCCCATATCAACTAAACTACACTCATTCACAACACAGAAGCATAAACCTGGTAGCTACGGATTGAAAACACTACATAAATGCAGTCATGGACACCACAAAAAGACTTCCAACTAATACACCAAGAAGTGCATTTTCATCAGAACTGCCTTTTGTACTTACCATCTTCCTGGACATTGAAGTGTTCTGTTGGGTTCACCGAGACAACATTGACATGGGATTTCAGGAGCTGGAAGATCTCATTCAGTTGTTCCCTGTTACTGTCACAGTCCACAAAGATCTCAAACTCAGAATTCCGTCTCTTGGACTTCCGTGACTCAATGTGTACCAGATTGACATGCTTCTCCTGTTTTGCAAGAAGTAGCGTTTTCGAACAAACGAAAAATAACTGTCTGAAAACTAAAATCTGGGGTTTTTTCAAAATAATATTCTACTGCTATAGACTACTCACCACCTTTGTGAAGCTCTTTAGTTAATTGGATCCCTTGGTAACAGTTTGCTTATGGGGGGGGAAGCTAGTTTGATTTTAAAAAGCCTTTCATACAGAAGAAAGTGAAAGAGAACCTGTATTCTTTCAATTTCACTTATATTCAGGAAGCACAGAAAGACACAGTTGGGAAGTTTAAATTCATAGACCTTTTTCTTTCATTGCTCCCACAGGAAGGTGATTAGCAACTGGGCCTGAGGAAGTTCACCAAAATGCCAATCAAGTCACCATATAATTATCTCGCAAGCAAGCAATGGATTTAAAAGCAGTAGTTTCCAGGGTGTATATTACTTTAATTTGAAAAATTATTTAATCATATGTCTTATATCAGGAACACAGAGAAAACCTGAGGCTAAGACATGCAGGGCCAGATGACCGAGCACTGTGGCACTGCACATATTCCTTGTACCTACCCGCCCAGCAATCGGAGGGGTGTAGTTGTGCCACTGCAGCTCCTCCGTCACCTTCAGTCTGTCTAGGCAGGGTGATACCAGCACTGGCCTCACCCCAGCACAGGTCAGCACCCCAACCATCTACCTGCCATCACCAGGAGCTTCAGATCTGCTTTTTATATGCAGTAGAATCAGTGAGTGCCAACCCTCTTTCCATGAGGGGAAAAGACAAAACTCTCTATCTTTAGTCAGTGCAGGTGATACATTTTGTGAAGGATTTTAGCCAACCAGCATCTAATTTCCAAGGCATAAATTTGCCTTCATGGGTGATTTTGGGTACACAGTGGGAGCCAGGATAGGAATCACATCCCTAATAAATGGGTGCAATTAATTCTAATAGTGTTCCAAAACTATCCTTAAAATTTAAAAATACAGAGCAGCTGCTACATACCTGAAAGAGTTTCAATGCTTTCACAAGTCCACCAACTTCATTCTTCAAGGAAAAAATGATGGCTGTTCTTCCTCTTTCAGATGCATGGTCTTCATTCTCTTTATTATCTTCAATCATCATGTAATTTGACTTATTTAACTAAATGCAAACAAAAAGATTTTTCTGAATGGCTAGTAGTGCAAAAAGTGTAAAGTTCTACAATTCAGTTTGTCTTGGGATAATATTGTGCTCTGACTGATCAACCACAAAGGGAAAGGTACCCATTAAATCTTTACACAATAACTCTGGACACACATGGATTATGTGAGAGCTGAGGATGAAATACTGAAATTTCTTCAGTTGAATGATTTTATAGACATCTTTTTAGACATCCTCTAGGAGATAGAAAATGTTTTCAAAGTATAGCTTTTAACTAGCACTGGTATGGGGGGGGAGCTGTAAAATAGCAGCAGAAATAAGAAGTTGAACAAAATAGTTGTTAGCAAATTCAATGAAAATTAGTAAAGCGAAAAATCCAAAACCAGCTGAATATAGACAGGAAAAGCTAGATCACGATTTAGTGGATCGGAACTGAAAAGTCATTGCCTTTGTCCCACTATGTAACCATAAAGCACTCTTTCACAGAGAAAGGAGACAAAACCCATGAGTTATAGTGTTGTGCTGACCAGAATCCATTGGCTATAAGATCAACCACAAGTGAGCTATTCCATCTGTCAGGGCTCCTAATTCACACGCCGAACTCTTATCATAATCACCCAAATCACACACTAAAATTTTCAGGCATCCAAAACTATAGGACCTTGTGGTTTTGTACCTTACTAGTGATCACACTTCTGACTGCGTGAAAACCAGTAAACATCACAGATCATATTCTTAGCTACTTGTAGCCAGGCCACAAAGAGAAGTAACATTGAAACAATTAAGAATGTGAAAAATGCAAAGTAAAGAAAAAATACGAAGCTTAGAGGCAGAGGCTGTGTCTCATAAGTATTTAAACCTTGCAAAAAGACACAAAAAAAGGTGACGTTTCTGAAGCAGTCAGTAAGAAAAAGAACAATGAAGGTACATTACTGCTATTTGGAATTACTTTTTGGTTTGACACCACTTTTCAGGATATGATTATCTGGTGACACTTTCGGAAAATGGAAGAGCAAAAATAAAAATGCAATCAAAATGCAGCAGTTCCACTGATTGCCTTCTACAGTCTCTCCAAATTTAACCTCTTTAAAATGGATAACGCTGAACAACTGAGTAGTTCTAACTATAATAAGTTTAAAAACAAAACCCAGATTTTACCTATCTTTTCTCAAAATGTTCCCGTAAGAAGGGGATCTGTCTAACAAAACAAATTAAATTAATTTTAAGTCGAGGGATTTACAAGGCAGATAGTTGATGCTGCTCTAAGAAAGGTTTCAAGCAGGTTACTATATGTGAGCTCTTGGGGCGCCAAGGTGGTATCCTGTGGCAGAGATCTTGCTCCAAGCCCACTGATGCTGATAAAAATATCTGTATTTCTGACTGGGTCCCCACTTAGAATGAATTGTCACTATATTGTGAGCCCGGATGACTGTCCGTTCATCACACAATTTCTGATCCAGCAAAGCCACTGATCTCTATCAGACTGAGTCCACACACCAAATTCTCTGCTGAAAGCATGCCACAGAGCCAAATCCAGGTTCTGCTGAGCAGCCTGCGGGTCTCACAGCTTGCTCAGTGAGTGTCAGATCAGGATCACAAGAGCCAGGAACTGGCACTGAGCAAGGGTGCTCCGAGCAGAAAAGAAAAAGTTATTAACTCCACAATTACCTACAGGTTATTGGTTGTTTTCTCAAGTGCAGATATCGCCATTTGTGTGAGCCAAATCCTGTTAAGATGTTACTGCTGTAGAAGCAGCTGGATGCGAAGAAGCCTCCATTACAGAGTTAGATGACAGCCTGTTTGGCTATCTCACATATATACAGCTTATACACAATATGTTGGCTTGATTACGCATTCAGGATCATTGACTTAGGACAAGATCAGCTTATGAGATTCAGCATAGCTGCCATGCAATGCCATAAGGTGCATAGCCAGGACAAACTACATGCACCGAAGACTAATGTTCTTTCTTTGTATTGTGCTAGTTCAACTAACACCATGTTTAGGATCAGGTGACAGCTTTTATGAATATGTTTAAGAGACCAATAAAGAAAACAGAACTCAATGGGTTCTTACATTAAGTTCTAAAAATGATCCCTAACTTAGGAATTTGAAAAAGAGAAGAGAAATTCAAGTGCCTACAACAACAAACGCACACCATTTGCATCTTCGACCCTACACCAACAATAAGCTTTTGCTTCCAATTGAAAAATAAACTGAAAACAAGTCTGCATTAACACAGCAACCATTCTGGTGCAAGACAAGGGAAAATGGTAATACAAAAACCAATTCCTCTCCTCGACAGCTGCACCTTCACTGTCATTTTATTCTGTATCTGTAACTCAGCTCTAATCAACTCTGACACTCTTCTTTTCCACGGTAACAGATTTGAGCTTTTTGGAGGGTGAAGGGGGAATTAACATTGCATTGATGCTTGTTATTAATGATGCAATTCGTTAACTGATTTGTCATCAACCTGACTCAAGTCTTAATGAAAGTACACAAACACAGGGATACTCCAGAGCCCTTATTTAGATAGACACCTAGGTGTCCTCTGGTTAAAGACCGCTCCTTTCAGAGCCCACAGCAATGAACTTCCCTCTCTCCCCCTCCCCAGAGAATGTTCTGTTAGATAGATATTTGAGAGTATTTTTTATAGTTAAATATCAAATATGCTCAAATTATTTTATTATCAAATAAAAATATTTGAGCGTATTTTGTGCTTTAATTCTTGATATTAATGGATAGCCAAGACCTAAAGTTATCTGAACACACTTGTTTAAAGGAAATTATGCTACAGCTATAAATTGAAGACCAAAAAATATTTTTAAAAATGCATTTGATGCAGATTGCCATTAATTGTACTTGATAAAAAGTCTCAACAGGCATTTTATATCCTCCTCCCTCTCCAAGTAGCTGCTTACTTTCTCACTGTCCTTCTGACACACTTCTTAGTAGGGAGGGATGAAGACATGATCTTGAGTAACAATGTCTAGATGTCACATTACAGGGAAATTTTTCAGCCGTACCAAAGGTCCTCCTCAGATTTAGTTGTCAGACACCAAACCTAAAGCTGTGCTGAACAGTTTATTTGGCTTCCAAAGATCCGAGGGATATGGCTAAACAATCTCTTGTGAAACTTCACTCCAGTACATCAGCGTTTTCTGTTTTCACAAGGACTTTTGCTGGCTTTATGAACTGCATGGTATCAGTAACTGCAGCCAATACATAAGATCTAATTTTATCTGATTTTTGCCTGATACACTACACATATTCCCACTGTAACATGAAATAATCTCATAGTGGATTTTTCTGGGCTGTATCACACTCTCTGTGTTCTAAAGAACGATGCACCAGAAGTTACTTTTGTTCTACCTTAATTTCATCAACTTGCATTTGAATTCTACCACTTTCTTTTCCTCGATCTGCCCAGAAACGGCAGCACCATCAGCCCCATCCCAACCCCAGGGGCACTGCGCACTCCAGCGATGCCAGAGGAGCAGCATCTCAGGGCAATTACCAGTTAACCGTGGCCAGAGAGCTCCCCTTACCCCCTAACTCACCTGGCCGACGGCCTCCCGCGGGCAGGGCGCCGCCTCCAGAGGGCCGCCGCGGTGGGGAGCAGGGTGCATGGCCGGGGCGGGCCGGGCCGGCACCAGGACAGACACGGCGAGAAGCGGCTCCGTCACCTGCTTTATGGAGGGAGCGAGGGCCGCCCCTAAGCGCCCTCCGCGGGCGGGGGGGGAGGCAACGGGCGGGGGAAGCGCTGCCCGACCCGGCCCTCCGAGGAACATCCGCCGAAAGGTGTTCATTCAAGCACTGTTCACCGAGCGGGGACGCTCGGATGCAGCCACCCACCAACCCCGCGCAGAGGTGCTTTCCCTCTTGAGTTAGCCCTCCTTGGACGTCTGAACGAGGAAGATTAAGGGGAGGTGGCGGGGCAGAAACTGGCTTTTTTGTGGGTTACGCTGTGGGTGTTGCGGCTAACACGAATTTGCCTCCCATGGGGCTGAGGAGTGAGCATCTGGATGGAGGGAGCCCGACTACCTTCATCGTGTCCACACAGCCTCCTCCCAGCACCTGTCCCTCCTCAGTGAATTGGTATGTGCGCTGCCCCTGGGAAAAGGAAGGCAAACCGTGAAATCAGTGAGAGGTGGCAAGGGCTGGGTCTGCAGCAGGGGGTAATTATTTACCTTATATTATTATATTATTTACCAAACTTCTCTATGGGGAATCGGCAGCTCAGACTCTATGAGGCTGCAAAAGCATGTCCTACAGGGCACAGTCTCAAACAGAAACCCAGAGGGGAGAGGTACCGAGTTCTTAACCAAAATTAACAGTGCATTTGTTGCTGTGAAAATAAATTACAACACATTACTTTTCTTAAAAACTCCTGCCTGTTCAGGAAGAATAACTACATTTCAATCAGCAGGAAAACATATATTTTCGTACCCTGTATATAGTTATTTTCTCCATAGCTCTAGATACATGTCTATATTTTAGAAACTCTCATGGTTTTCAGACTCCAATAAGCCTGGTCCTCGCTGTCTCCTCTCAGGTCAAACTTGGCAACATTAAGATAAGGGGATTTGTGGTACACAGCAGGAGAAGCCAAAGTGTTCCCCAGACACATAATCCCTTGGAGGCTTCTAAGCATCTGGGGGAGGCGAGACTGATTATTTTTTGCTGGGCATGGGGCTGTCCAAAACCAAAGACTGACATTTCTTCATGTTCCTTACAAACCTACCTTTCAAAGAAATGCTCAAAGAACGCAATGACTACTTTGACCCTAATTCAAGTGTCTGAAAAATCTGCAGTATTTTAATCTTCAGCGCCTAAAATCTTGAAACCTTGAATACAGCTAGATCTCTTATTCCCTGGTGTAACCCAAATGATAAATTACACTGATTAGGCCTATATGCAGGCTAACACCTAACTGAGGCAAATACAGTCACACTTGCACTGACTGACATCTCTAATGATGTCAGTGTCTTCCATCTTCCTAGAAGAGATGGAACTTCAAACAATCCTGTTTCTAAGAGCACTGAGGCTGATTAGCTAGCTCTGCCCTTCAGTCACAGCACAGGATTGAAAGAGCATGGCTGTAAGTGATGATGTAGCTGGAAAAGCCAGTTCCTTCCAGTTTACTAATGGGATATATTTCATGACCAGATACTTCAGTTTTCCCTTCATAAGGAAAATGCAGTGTTTATTCACTATGTGTGAATGCTTGACAACAGCCATTGCACTTCCTTCTTGCAGAACAGATCTCCCCATCAAACAAGCTGACTCAAAAAGCAAACAATTCATAGGGCCTCTACCCAGAATCTTAAGCATACGGGAGCCTGATATTAACAATGAATCTGTAAACATGAGCACAGTAACACATTTATGGCACAATATGACTAAATCTGTCAGTTCTTCCTAGCTCAAATGCACCAATAACAAGAACTAACCTGTCATTCTGGTTTTGATCCTCTTTTCATTACTCACTAAGGCAGCCTTCTAGAAGCTCTTCCACTGCAGGTAAGCATCTTTTTCTCGGAAATCTGGACTCAGGCTGGTTTTCCAGTACCTCCGGATCAGTACATCCCGATAGCAGCCAGGTTGAAACTCCTGTGCTTTCTTTTCTGTCAAAATGTTGTGCTCATCCTGGATAAAATTTGAAAGAAAACACAAGACACAATTCTGACTGACGTTTCCTCAGGCACCAGTTGCGTTCAGCAGTTGAGGTCACTCGAACTGTGAATGAAGGATTATTCTGGTTTTTACTTTTACTCAAATCTGCTCCTTCCTTGCCTTCAAAGGCTATAACCTTTCACAAGACACATTAGCAAACCCAGTTTATTCTTGCTGTATAGATACGGGTTATTCTAGTGTTAAGGGACATGGATGTCCTCCCCTACAGCTCGGAGGTGTAAAAATGCTCAAAGAAGAGTCAGTCACCCAGGCACTTCTGACAACCCACTCTGACGCCTCTCCCCAGGAGACAACGAAGGCCCAGTTAGCATCTGCTGGTACCCGAAAACACAAAGCACAGGGAAGGGCACAGGACAGCCTGAGGGGCCACACCGAGACACAAAGCAGTGAGGCCAAGCTTAGCAGAAGCACATGAGCTTCGTGGCACACAAGAGCCATGAAGGGGATATAAACTGAGCTGCCAGCCATGCTAGATTTAAGGGCACTTTCTACCTCTGAGGCCCCAGTTTGTATAAACAGACAGGAGCGACCCTGTCTCCCTGCCTTGCTCTGTCGCGTCCAATTTAAGCCGGAGCTTTCTGGAACACTGGTCATCCCTCCCCTCATACCTAACACTGCAGAGCCTGTGGTCAGCTTGGCCTGTAACTGCTGATACAATGTGAGCACTACAGAAACAGCCAAGGAAATTTAACCTAGTATAAAATTAATTAGTTACATAAACAGATAACGAGGGTGCCCAGAATTTGGGGGAGCAGATTAAAGCTGACTCTCTGGATTACTAAGACGTGCTTGTTCACCACAGCCAATGCCCTGTAGTCTGAAAGAGCAGAACCACCAAGCATGAACTGACTCAATTACAGCCAGTTTCCACTGGGTGCTTGCTGAAGCCTGCTCCGCTGCTCTCCATGCAGGGTCTCCATCTCCTGTGAATCTGCAGATGGTTTTATAGAACTGTTTCATTTTCATTCAGATCAGACATTTAGGTTTGCAGGGTTTCAGAAAACCATCACTCTCTCATGAGCACAACTGCTGCTTAGGGTTTTCACAGGCAGCAGGACACTTCTGCCATCTCCCAAAAGCTGGCAGCGTATCCTACCATCTAAGAACAGCCACTTGGGCCTCTCACACAGAAAAGAACAATGCAGCACAGCAGAGCTACTAGCAGTCAGGCATGGAGTGCAGTGCAGACAGGACAGCAATGTGCACAGGTGCTGCTCCGCTCCACCAGGAAGGAGGCAGCACAAGCAAAGACCGGCCCAGAACTGTCAGAGTTGGTTTGAAGAAGCACTGAGGCAGAGATGCCAGAAGTTTTCTGCGGGGACACCAGAAGTCTACGTAGACCCTGAGACGGAAGGAGCTCTGAAGGACAAAGAGACAACCTGGGACCTATCAACACCACAGGGAAGGAAGCCTCTCTATCTCATGAGATAAGGCAATACAGTAGGGTTTTGTAAGCCCACAGGAGATTTCTCACATATAGCCTCTCATGCAGACAAAGCCCTCCAGACAGATAATCAGCAACTCAGGATCGAGTACAGGTCTGACCCTGCTCAAAAGTGGGTCAAGCTGATGACACGTTTTGCAAGACAGCGCTTTGCCATGTGTGGCTGCCACAGGACCTGTTGCACTGGCACAGGGCAACTGTGATTGCACTCACCATGAAGACTATGAAAGCTGGCTTTCAGTTGCATTACTCCCTCATAATTCCTTGTTAAATGAGTCTTCCTCTTTTCAGCAGCCTCAGGATCCAAGTGAGAGCGTGGTGTCCCATGTTTTCGGGGCCCTTTGCTGGAGTAGCTCCAGGAATGTCAAGCAGCTCCAAAAGAAACCACAACTCTATTCTTGCTTCCCAGCTGCTAACTCAGAAATGACTCTTCTTCTCTAGTTTTTTTTTCTGGGGGGGTGTGTGTTTTGTTCTTCAAAGCAGGAACTTGACAGCAGAGTTTGCAGCCTGACAGTGGTGCTGACACTTGTGGGTACACATTTGTAGATAAATGCTCTGGAAATTTTGAGGCTGAAAAGCATTAAAACCAAAGTGTCACACCTCCAGATCTTCCCCTCCCTAGAGAGCCACACAGCAGTGGGACTCGTTTTTCACCGTCTGTGAAACATAAACCTTTGTTACTCCCACTCTGAGAAAGTTTGCTTTCTGTGGGTCATCGGTAAGATATGTAGGGACTCAACTAACCTGATATCTCTTTCCAGACACAGCACAAGTCTTGCATTCACCAACACTTTGAGGAAGCTGGTTTGGGACGGGGGGAGAAAGCAAAAAGTAAAATCAGTGTAATACACGGACTCCCGAGTGCTCCAGCACTGAGAGACAGAGGGTGATTTTGTTCAACTGGCAACAACTGATGAGGCAAGAACCATGGAAAGGCAGGTCAGGAATGACCCCCAGGGGTATTAACCTTCTGCTGAAAGACAAGATTATCTACCTGAACACAGCAAGACTGAAGGAGAGAATCGGCCAGTTCTAAAGGCTTCTCAATCCCATCAAGGTCATCAGTGAGAATTACACCTTCTCTCTGGCAGGAGAAAGTGCTCTCATCTCCAGTGAGGTAATTTCACATCATCATTTCTGGGATACAAACCTCTTGGCCATCCTTTGGACTTTATTTGGCCCAGCCATCTGCCTTTCCAACCAGGAGCATTTGCCTGAGGCAATGTGGCCACTTAAGCTTTTCCAGAAAAAGATATGGAGTGTTAAATCCCTGAACAAAACAGGTTTAATACTACTTAATACTAAGTCTGCTCTACTCATAATTACCTTCTCCAAACTAGACTACTGCAAATTCTAATCAGAACCTTCTGCCTTTCTGTTAATTAACTGCTGCAGATGAGTTCTGCCTTTAAGAATCTCATGGTACTTAGGCAAGCACTATGGAAGCTGCAGGGAAGAGTGAAGAACAACATGCAGCCCTCTAAACCGGTTTGTTTCCAGTGTAAGTTCTACAGATCTTGCTCACATTCTGCTTGTATTTTATGGCTGCCCTCACACACGGATGCCTGAAAAACTGCTGCTTTGAAAATCTGACTCATTTTCTTCTACTGATTTTTAATATTTAGAAAGCAATGATCATAACACCTCAGCAGTAGCACTCGCTTCCATTCACTTTCTCATCTTCATTCTCCCAAACCTTTGGCTTCTCTCGCTTAAAGGAGCTACCCTGTCATTGTGGTGTAGGTCATTTACCTAAATGCTGGGAGTTAAATGGCTTCAAATTCATAAGCTTTTCAAATTTTCTAAAACAGTATGAATCTGAAGTCACCAGCTTTCATCAAGGGAATTATTCCATTTGCTCCCTTCTGTGAAGCACCATTCTTCCAACAAACACTTCCCAGGGCAATACACCCAGCCTTTCAACAGAGTGAGGCTACCACAGTGTCATGCAGTGCTCTCAGAGCAATCACCAAGAAACATCTGGAACTCTCAGTGCACTAAGTCAGCTACTGGGAAGGGGACCTCATCCAGGTGAGGGTGGTTTAGCAATCTGTTAACTCTGTGTTACTGAGGAGTTGTTGAGATATAAAGCATATGATTCATAAGCAGTTAATAAGCAACAAAAAGGGGAATTTAAATGATGCAACTATTGAAACCACAAATATATTTTTCCAATTAAAAGTGCAAGAACCAATCAGGCAAATTACCCACTCAGTGTGACTCAGGCAGCTGTAATATCAATAGCTCTTAAGCACACTTATTTTGAAAAGCCAGAGATGCTGTGTAAATCTACTGAAGCACATTTAGCCAACAGACCATTCACTGTTTGTATATTTGCTTTGGACTGTTTAAAGAAATAATATTAGCCCTTTCATCTGAGGGACGTAACATATTTTCTTCCATAAAAGCTATGTAAAATCATGAGTGACATGGGTTACCTGCTGCTCTGAGCAAGCAAGGTGCAGTTTTTCCTAACAACCTTTGCAAGTATTTTACAAAAGGTTAGCCAAGATGCTGCTGGGCAAGGGAGAAACCGTGCTCTGATTTGTTTTCACCACTTAAGATGGTATCACAAATTAATATCACCTACATTTCAAACAAAACTGTTGCCTGCCTGGGAACCAAGGTCCTGCAATAGCTCTTTGCTCCAACTTCTCTGGAGTTACTGGTACAGAGATATCAATTACAACCTTTCTTTTTTTCTCCTTATCTGCTCAGTATTGGCCAAGTCACCTCCAGCTAAATCTGCAGGAAGCACCAGGGCCCCAGTCCTGCACCAGTCAGCAAAAATTGCCTGCATTACTACGGCAAAAAAGATTTAGTCCAGCAACAACCATCAACCAAGGGTGGGAAAAGCTAAGCTGAAAGCTTGACAAACTGATCTACATACTGCCTGGAAATACAGCACAGCTTAGAAAGGACAAGGAAATACTGCATTTCCATCAGCACAACTTGAGTCTTACAATACTGTTGGGTCCAGGCTTGCACACCAATCCTGCCCTCCTGCCAGGATGGTTAAACAACTACCCCGATGGTAAAGCTGAAGGGTCACACATCCATGTCTTCTCCTGCCGGATTTTGCAGCCCTGATAACAGTTGCTGGTGGGAAGATGACAGCCAAGCAGGTGGGCAGTGCCACTGTGCCCAAGCAAAGGGAGCAGGGCAGGCCCAGATATGGCACCCAGGTGCAGCCAACACATCTCCAGACAAGTCCATAGTGGCAAGCAGGTCTGAGGTCAAGCTGGGAAGTCAATTTGGCAAGCTGGCATCAACAGGGAAACTGCCCATGCACAGCCTACGTGTTGTATAGTTCAGGCAAGGCGAAGGGGAGGCTCCCAGCTGTTCACACAGCAGGCTGAGCTGAGGTTATGTAGCTGCAGCACACCAATTCTGGCCAGCAGCCCCAAAGCCTCGGCAAGGGGACAGAGGCTGAGAAACTGCTTAGTGCTGAGGGCTCTGGCATCAAAACTGCTATTGCTGTGAGCTGCAGAGTTTAGAGTACAGGTTGCAAAACACTTAACCTGAATATGAAAGATAAAGCACCCAAAAAAGAACAGTGTTTGAGAGCCATAGGCAACCTCAGGCACCAGCACTGAAAACAGCCACTCTTAGCATTCAGAGCAACACAGGATCCTAAGTCAGGGATTACTTCTGACCAGATCCTTATACTTGTCCAACCAGCAAAAAGTGTTGGAGTAGCAGACTTCATTCACTGAGGAAGCACCCTGCTAGCACTATTCCTACTGCATTATAATGTCTGTTTTAAAACCTCAATAATTATCCAGTTCTGTCACATCACAGGCAAACACAAAGCAAAATAGTCAAATGCATAAATAAGCCTGCTGATAAGAGACATGACCAAGTGTTTGTTAACCTCAGCCTGTTGGCCTAATTAATACAACAGTAGCATATTCTGTATTCAAAGTGAGGTGGAACAAGCTAACACAGGAGAAAGCTTTGTACTTCCTAATGATATGGGTAAGCACAGCTCAAAAAAGCGATTCAGCAGACTTTGATCCACTTAGAAAAGAGAACAAGAGCTCTTCAGGCACTTCAGACAACACAGCCTTACCATCAGTAACCAGACTCTATCACACTCATTTAGAATTTATCCAACATTAGATTTGGTGAATGTAAGAAGCAGGAAGACTGCCTTCAGTATATTTCACACACCTTAAAAACAGCAAGGCCAAGGGAAATCAAGAACTGACTGTAAAGGTCCACACAATCACAGAAGACTTTTGGTTTGCCTGTTTACAGCAGGTTTTTTGTATCCATTTCACCTCCTTGCTGTAAACGATCAGCCTTTCTGAAATGGAGGATACAGCCAGATTTTCACTCCTAGATGATCTGTTATGTTCCATCAGTGTCTCAAAGAGAAAAGAGTTTGGAGGACCATTCTCAGTCTGCAAACTTTAGACACCCCCCTATCCACTGAAATCCTGGTGTTCACACAGCAAAACTACTGAGGGCAGATTCTGGCCTAGGCACTAACACTGGCCAGCATGAACAAAGTAAATTAAATCACAGTTACTTTCTGCTGTAAGGATGAAAACCAGCAAGCAACGTAAACCCATCAATTCACAGCAGGGACTTTAAACACATCAGCAACTGTAGAATGTTCAGCCTCAGAGCTGTAAAACGTTCATCATTTCCAAGACTGGCAAAAGCTGTTCATCTTGCTGTGTTCTCATGACACTTTTTCCCCTCTGAGTTTCTTTCATCTTATTAGATTTTAGCTCCCATTATAGTTAGGACAATTTTGCAACAGGGCAACATTAATTAGCCTGCATCAAAGAAAGGCTCCTTGAAATGTAACACTAATGACTTTCATCTGCCTGATTAGAGGGCTTTGCTTTTAGTAATGCCTGGTGCAAACTTCTGTTTCAGAGAAATACAGCATTATAAGAATATTCAATGCTATAAGTGTCAGCTGAACAGTAACCAGGACAATGGATAAAAAGTCAGGGTGGCAAACTGAGCAGACATACAACTGAATATTGACAAGAGGATGCAAGAGTGGACCAGAGCAGGTTAATGAAGATTTAACAAAGATGTGTTTGTGCATGCAGAGCTTTGTACAATTCACAGCAGCATATTTAGTGAATTGACACTACACCCTCCCATCTATTCACAGTGCTTTTAGGAATTAAATGGAAAAGAGCTAGGAATGAGAAAAGAGAGTACCAATATTTAGAAAGATGGGGAAAAAGTTCATTCTGCATCAGTCAAACTAATTCTAATATCTGGCAAACTAACTGGACAAAATATTTGCTTATTTTTAAATCAGTTTTTAGGCAAGAACAAATTGTGTTTCATCAACTCTGTTTTCAATTGATAGGAGAATTGCCCCAAGAGGACAAAGGGGATTAAATGAATTTTGTATTTCTTGCTTTTATTAACCTTTTTCACCCCACCCACTTTCTCTTACACTATTAGTACAAACAATTGAGCAAATACAGTCCAGAAAGAATTTCCTGATAGGCAGGTACAAATCCACCTGAAAAAAAATCACACAGTAGAAGTAGTTATCAGAGGTTTGCTGGTAAATTTGGCCTAGCACACCATAAATTATATAAATGATAGCATAGACACATGCTGTGTCATTTGGAAATGACAAACACATGACATAAGTGTATGCAGTAGAACATAGGGGAACTGTCTTTCCTGTGATTGCATCTCCCTCCACAAACCGCTCCAGCACATAAACAAGACAAGAAAACAAAGAAACAATGTTAGGAGAGGGCAGGCCTAAGTTGCTGTCAGGAACGGCTCCATTTGAGAGGAGACAGAAAGCCCACATTGCAACAAGGATGTGCTTTTACACAATGCTCTCCATTTGTGGCTGGACAAAGAAACCACTTTAAATTTGTGACTGTACTCTCAAAAACACAGAGACTGAGCAGCACAACTGAACAAACAGCCACTTCTGGCTGTTGGAAAACACTTAATCCAGATCTGCTGCTGAATCACATCACAAGGCACCAAGCAATTACATAGCTTAAAGTAGTTAAATTCAAAACACCTTTGGATAAGCTAAGAACTGAATTCAAACCTATTTTACATCTTTCCTTTGTGTTGAGAAGGTTTCAACTCAAGCATTACCACTTTTTGTCAAACTTGACCTGCAACAGGCAACACTGAAGCCTTGATGGTTTTCATCCTTCTGCCAACCTAACACAGGAATTTAAATTAAAAAACAAACAGATTTCAAACCCTCATATATCCTCTTTCCTCTTCCTCTGATGCCATGCATATACTGCACCTGTGCATAATCTTTCCCCTGATAGCCTTCTGCAACAGGCCAACAACAGAAAGACTGCACCTGTTATTCATATGCTTTTTGTTGTCTCTCAGAAGAAGTCAAAGGACCTAGAGCATGTGTGGGAAGGAAAAAGCTTTGTTTAATTTAATTAAGTTTATTTCTTTCAAGTCTAAGTAAACTCCAGGATCAGCAGAATGACTGGTTAATTAAATCACGACAGCAGTTCCTTTTCCTATAAAGGCAATCACATCGTGCTATGCTGCATCCAGCAGATTCTTCCAAACCAGCACCCTTGACCTTTATACCGTAGATCAAATGTAAGTACCACACAGAGGGTACTGCAGTATGCATAGCTCTTCTAATACAAAAGAAGACAGCTGTGTAGTAGCACTGTGATTATTTTCAACATCTTTTCAACATTTTCCATCTTGAGGGTTTGCTCCAGAACTGTTGGTGAAAATTAGTGATAACATTGTGATAAAAGATCTGATTCTGATCCTTAAATTCATAGCTGAGAGCCCTGATCAAGAGGGAAGTGAGCAGGATGGGCTTCAAGACATACACAGATGCTGCCACAACACAGTGCTGGATACTGTCCTTGCCCACCTGCTCTGGCATCTGGAAAGGTTCAAGAAGCAGGAACACTGCAAGAAGTTTGTCTCTTGGCTCTACACCTGGCTGTTCCTGCTGGGTTTGTCTCTTATATCCGTAAATGCATGCACCATGCAAGAATCAGCCTGGGCAACTCCAACTCCAGACCAACTCCATTACCGTGCCTTCTGCATCTATCTCCCTATTTCTCATAAGAGTTGCCAAACCTCTCCAAGAGGAGAAAAAACCACAAATCTTCCCTCCATTTGGGCTTGGGATTTTCTCATTGTGCCCACTGCACAGTGCCAATACTTTCAGGTCCATCAAAGACTTTCCTTGGACTTAACGTGATTTACCAGCTCATAGGCAATATACCATGTGTGTCTTCATCACCTCAAAAACATCTTCTACCTAAAGAGCTCACAAAGCTGGAGTCCTTTCTTGCTTCTCCACATTTTCAGTATTCATTTTCCTTTTCCCATTACTCCAGCCTTTTCTATTCACTATTTCTCCTCCTTCCATTCAGCCATTCTAGTGGCCTCATACCAAGTGGCAAAATTGGAGTTATTTTGCAGGTTTGTTTGTTCTCTCCTAAGATGAAGTGTTTCTCCTTCCTTTCTACTCTCTTAACTCATGAAATCAAGATCTTCACTTATCAGGCTGACAAACTTGAAATGTCTTCCCACGAATTCTGTGCTCAGACTTCCTACTTGATTTGAGCAAACTCATGTTGAATACAAGAGTTTGTGCACTATAGAAAATTTTTAATGGAAAATAAAACCTCCTGACATCACTGGCTAATTACAAGTTGCTGCACTAAAGTAGGACACTGTGGCTATATTGCAGGGTAAGATAAAAGTGTGCACGTATTTTCCTGTGTGTTTCAATATCCTCCTATTGACAGGAGATAGGATGACTGGTCTGCAAGTGGAGACCAGGAAATGATTTTTGTGATTTCATTAGAGTAAGGTTAACAGATGGCTTGTTAAAGTTACAACTTCTTTAAACAGAGCTGTCACCAAAAACGATGAGCATGACAACAAAAATAATATTGATATAAGCTCAGTGCAAAATTAAAATGGAGTTTGCATAACCCAAAGCACAGAATAAATAATTGCCACCACTGCAAGACAGAATATCAAGGTGCATTTGCTTTTTTAAGGTTTTCTTGGAAATTGGATGAAGGAACTTAAATTGGGGGAAGTGTCAAAGACACGGGACTTCAGTTATTACAGACACAAACGTGCAGTTGGTCACTGTGCCTACTCCACATATATGAATAAACTACCATGGACGTATGAGCATGTTATATCAAGGCTTGGATATTAATCCCACTAGTAGCACAATATATTAATCACACAGAAATTTTAATTCTGCATAAATATGTTTTCATATAAAAATTCTGAAGTCAAATGCAAGGTTGTAGATTCACACTTTTACTGACTGCTATTATAGACTGAGCAGGGTTTTGTTCTTGAGTAAAAACAGGCAAGCATCAAGCAGGTCCCTTCCCTCAATACCTAACTAGTTATCAAGTCCAGGAGCACGCTGCAGTCTGCTGTGCTCATTTCAGATCAATGTGCAACACAAGCATCAACTCTGTACGACTCTGCTTTCACATCTCATCCCTGGTAGGTTCAAGACCTGTGCAGGGCAAGGGCATGCTACACCTGAAACTGCCTCACCTCTATCATGAAACAGCTCCCTGACGAGAGCTCCCTCCCTCAGCTAGCCAGCTAAATGGAGGAGGGGAATGGGGGAGTGTAAATAAAGAAAATAATGTAATAAAGGAATATCAGATTGCCCACCTGCTGTGGTTTTTAAGACCCCACCTTCACCTTAAATTTGCCTCATTTCCATGAGAGCAGGAAGAACAACAAAGGAGACTGTGTTTTGAAAACAGAAAAAGTAATCAATATTGTACTTTTTGATAGGTGGCTGCACACTAACTATTCCACCTGGACAGACCTACAATGCTAACATTGTTACTGACAATTCTTTTCTTCTTCAACATCACACTTGCTATTTATCCCCTTTATCATTATTCTTGTGGTTTTCTTCCTGGTTTTCTTTCTCTAGCATCCCTTCTTCATCTCTTTTCTTTCTCTAGTATTAGTCTTACTTCCCTTCACAGCATCCTACCACTGTTATCTTTTCAAGCATTCTTTTTTGCATTAGTCTTTGTATAAAATTAATCTCTCAGAATTTTCTGACACATAATGAAGATGTGCAGATAACTCCCAAAGACCTGAACTGGAAGAAAACAAGCAGGACCCCACCCAGTGGCTTTTTCCTAGGTTTGTTCATTTTCTTCACCACAACACAGCAACTCAGAAACAAACCTTTTCTCTTAACAATCTCAGATGTGCCAGCTCCTTGCATTATAAAACCTTTTTAAGAGCTAAATAATTGAATCAGGGAGATAAACAAAAGGAGGAATAGGAGGCATATTTCCCATCACAAAACCTCTGTTGATAGCTATTAGAAATAACCTGATTTACTTTACAAACCTTGTGATGTCAGGTTCACTTAGCACATGCCTTGTCAACTCTGACTGAGGGGCACACTAACTGCATGGCTGATGCAGGCAGCTGTGACTGGGGACCAAACACACAGCTGCTCACGACGTTTGTTTGCCTTCACATGAAGGAGTTTTGAGAAATTGAACAATATTAGAGCAGACTGGTCCTTGCCCCAGGTGTACCTGGCTCTTCCTTTCTCATCGAGTTTGGCAGAGCACATGAATTTCATCATCATCTAGAACAAAATAATAAATAAGCATCAAAAAAGATAAAAATGACCAAAATTTAATTTTGAGGGGAAAATAAAGGATATGTTAAGAAACTGCTGTGACCAAGAGATTCTCCTCTAAAACCAAAAGCAAATTCCTGAGTGTAAAAGGTAACTCTGCTTTTGTAACTCTTAGTAACAGCCAAAAGAGTGGGAAAGAGCATGGATTTTCAAAGCAAACAAACAAAAACTACAGTAACATCCATCCCTTTGCATACCAGTGTAATCAACTATGAAGATGGTTGACTTACAAATGTATTTTTTCGGGGTTTGGGTTTTATTTTTTTTCAGTTAGCTTAGTTACAGCAAAAGATAGTTACAACAGGTCAATCTTAACACACAATCTTACAGAAAAACTAATCACCACAGCAGCTACAAGAAAATATGAACTAAAAACGGAATGGCAAAAGGAAGAGTGACCTGAATATGGGTCAGTCTACCAGAAAGGACAGGTTTGGGACATGAATATTGGGCAAGCATCAGGTTATCAACAGCAGCAGCAACCTCACACTGTCAAGAGAACAAATGAAGCATTCTAATATAATCGGCGTTTTTTTCCAAATACTAAATTTATTTGGTTTTATGGTGCTTCACCCCACCAGAAAAAAGTTACTATGTAGGATAAAGTTGCCAAATATACATAAAATGTGAGTCAAAAAAAATGTTAGAAACCTATATTTGATTGAAATTATTATATGGATCTATTAAGCTTAATTTAAAATGAGGCCTTCCAGTCCAATTTCTACCTCTATTTTCTAGGTGTTCTCATGTCACAGTTGACACCCAGTTCTATCCAAGCAGGACTGAGTTCTGGGTAATTTAGTTCAATACTTGTAATACTTGCTTTTTGTTCAGAGCTTTGCAGTGACAAACACTTCTCATTTTCCCCCAAAGGACAATGTTAAGGAGGTAATCAGATCTTGGGTCGGGAAGAAAGCTGCTCACCTGGTTGTAGATATCCATTCTCAATCAACTAGCTCAGAGAGATGTGGCTTGCCAGTTGGCGTCAAAGCACGGCTAGGAGAGGGAACAAAGAAACCCCAAACCACAAAAAAACAAACATGCCCCCAACACCCCACCCCCCCCACCCGCTCAAAAAACAGACACGATTTCACAAAGCACAGGCTAAGGGAGGTCCCTGCTGGCAAGATGATGAAATACATGCACCACGTTTCCAAACACACCATTCACCTGTTATCACTGTTTCTTCCAAGCCTGAATGCCAAAACCACTGTGCCTTTACCTTGCATTCAGTTAGGCACCAGCCTCTTGTTCCTAAAGGCAGTGGTGGCCCACCCATGCAGCACAGACCACAAAAGAACAGCTGTCTGGTGGGGCAAAGGAGGAATTTAGTTCCCATTTCACCATGTTTATCAAAGATAAAAATTCCCGGCATACCTGAATTACCAAGCTGCTGAAGCAAGGCTGACTGACCCGTTTCTATAGCTTCTTCTGTCACAGAACAGCACAAGGATGGGACTCAGCTGGTTTCCCACTTCCTAACATAGGCCATTTTTTCTACTGCATGACAAACATTAGATATCATCCCACTCAGGCAATAATTTTATTGGGGAAATCATGTAACTCACCTACTTGTTGTAATTAGTGATACCACATTTAACAGTTAATCAGCCAATACTGGATATTTGTGTATTGAAATGAAGAAGGAACAAAGTAACAGATCTTGGCTCAGCTTTTTTGAGTATTACAGTAAGCAACTACTGAAAAATTTCAACTACATCAAATTTCAAAAGACACAAACCAGAAATCATTCTTAACTACGGTGGACTATCATAAAGTTACTTCTGATACACCAGGGGACAAACTGAGCTGAGAAAAATGTTACCAACTGGATGAAAGACACATTAACTTCCACACCTTAGAAATTACTAAGAAAGCAAGCAAGGGACAGTTAAAATGAATATCCAATGGAGGATAACATACTTTACAGCACATTAACACTACGAAGAGGTTCAGTTTTCCTCTTACAAATTACATACTTGAGAGTAACAGACATTTCCAGTGGCTCAGAAAACAAATCTAATTGACACTTAAAATGAAGGAAAGCGTACAGGTGTTTTTTAAAAAGAAACTTTATTACAAATCTGTAGGTTTAAGAAAATATCCCAAAACTGTCAAAGTAGTATGCAAAATGCTGTCATCCTATTCACAGTTACCAGTTTTCCTCAATAAACATAGCATACAAAAATGGAGAGAAACCATGGCAATTCTATTTGGTGACACAAGCCAAATATTTGTAATTCTAAATCCCCTGCTGACAACTAAGACGCTGCTGGCAGCCCAAAGGAATGATTAAATAGCAGGTTTTGAGAACTGGAAGTTTGGATGAAAAGGCTATATACATATACACATACTGTATTCTACCATATGTACAGGTAACTCAGGGCAAACAAAACATGGCCCAGCACTTGAATTCTATAAAAACCTGAAGAGTCAGAGAATATGTATATGGTAATAAGTTATTCTCTATGCTCTGGTTCCCATTTTCTTCTACATCTCAAGCCTTATAAAGACCAACTGTTTTCCATTTTCATTTATAGAATCAGTGAAGCTGATGTGTTACTGCACTGTGTTTTCAGACACAGAAAATGTTAGTTGCACTGCATGCAGCCACGTGATCTAAAAATGCAACGCAGTTAAATAGAATATAATTAGAAGTGAGATTTTTAGAAGAATTGTAGACAGGCTTTACTGCAAGGGACCTAACACCTTAATCTCGGCTGAAACTGAAGTGCAGACTGCTTTAAAAAAGCAGGAAGTTTGCAAGTACGCCACAGGTTAAAATCAAACCTGACCTACAAGTCTAACTCCAGATAACTGGCTGCAATGGTTGGAAGCTGCAGCACAGACCACTGACAACCATATTCTCAAGTCCTTTAAACTGCACAAGACCGAGATGCCACAACCCAGAGCTGCAGTATAGAAGAGGTTTCAGTGTAGGAAGCATGAAGATTTTAAAGGACCAGGATGACGCATTTCTAATAGAATACCTGCTCAAGGTGCTGATATGATCTGTAAGAGTAAGGAAAAAGAAAAAAAAGGAAAAGGCAAATAATTCTGTGTAATTTAACTCTGTTTTTATCAGGTGCTTGAGGACCCTTAAGCAGAGGACATCTGGGATTGCCTATCAACCCTTTTGCCAACAGCAACCTAGAAGAAACCAGCATCACATTAAAAATAACTACTCAGTGCAGTTCACTCATGTTGCTGTTTCAACTTAAGTTGAAAAGCATAGAATCAAGAGCTATTAAAAAAAAACCAAAACAAACCTATGCTACAGAAGAGCAATCAGAAATCAACAGTCTCTCATTACCAGAGCAAACGGGATGGAAGATACAGAATTGAATTTACAGTTGTTTCCTTCCTCATAAAGAACAGATCAACCGTAAGTTTATCAGGGCTACCTGGAAGACTTCTTACAAGCCACCTGATGCTAAGGAGGTTGCCTCATTCTTCTGCATTTACTGAAAACTTGATTTCTGAAACACTGTAATAAAACAGTTAAAATCTTCATGCCAAAGAAGGAAAAAATTTCATGTACATTCTTAGGAGTGAACCTTCAGGCTTGGGAAACGTTTTTCTAGATTATCAGCCAGTGTCTGATCAGCCTCACGCAGAACTTCAAGGAAACTCTCCACCTGGAAATAAAATTGCAAACACAAGAAGGGAAGGAGAAAGGGAAGACAGAAAAAATAACTTGTATGGGACACAAAATTATTACACTTGGTATAGGGGGTCTTTCTATTTCTGTACCTTCCCACCAACAGCAGCCAGCAGCAGCCACTGCAAGTAACAGTGGATAATGTCCCGCATGCCTTCCTCCTAAACCCCACAATTTCAGTTGGTCTAAACTTTGAAATATTACTGCCTTCCCCAAACTCTTCTTTTATTGAAGTACACAAAGAAAACCTCTCTACAAAAAATACTTAGAATAATTATTCTATGAAGATACACAGGACAAATTTTCAACTAGCATAAATTTCAGTTATCTATTCATTTCAGCACAGTTTACCCTTACATTAGCTGATTATCTAGAGAAAGCTCTGGCTGAAGTAAGCCAGAAGAGACAGAGAAAGGGTAAGACTGTCTAGAATGGCATATTATCTGTGTCCAAGCAATTCTGTCCTCTTTCTGCATCTGCTCTGAAAGGTCTTGCCACCCAAGTAGTATTTTTTCACCTATATTAAAGTCCTTGTCACATACTCACTGATGCAAAATACAGAGGTAAGAGGTTCTGAAATGCACAGGAACATGTCTGCTCATTTAAATGTCCCTGGTGTAGTCCTTCTAACGTATTTTCCTGGAACATAAGAATTACAACTAGCACGTCATGAACAGCTGTGAAAGAAAAAACTCAAAATGGTGCACACAGTCTCTCTCTACAGCACGTGTTTTGTTCTCAAAAAATGGGTAAAACAACCAGAACTTAAGAGTTCCTGGAGAATATCAGCCATAGCAGATACAAAAAGTGCGAAAGCTCACACATCATAAGACTCTTAATCTGAATGCTCCCATAATAAAAAAGGCCAGTGAAGAACATGAATTTACATATTCTTGTTCATATTCAGGTTCTTACCTTTTCTTAAATAAACTGACTTTCACTCAAACAAAAGGGCAACATACACCTACAGAATTTATCACACAGAGTCTTGGCCCTAAAGGCACACATCTCAGAAAGCCTCTGTGTCCCTGCCACCTAACACACATTTTGCTACCCACCTTCTGATTGATTTCCTAATGAATTTTCAGTATGCAACTTCACTTGCACAGAAAAATATTCACATTAATAGTAGTGTCTCTTTTCTTACCTACCCTCCAGAAATCCCTCTCAGAATTTGGTTTATCCTTACCTTAGTCAATTCTTGAAGCATATTGGAAAGTAATTCACAGCAAATATCCTTCAAAATTTTTAAATGGAAATCTTCGTCATTTACATCAGCTGTTCCAGTCTCTTCTTGTTCAGACTCCTTTGAGCTATCACCAGCTCTCTTCCCACAGCCCTCCATGTATTGTAAGATACGAATCAAGCTGCCAATCAGAGGCATATCTAATATAAAGTAACAAGAAAATGGAAGCTTAACACTGCAAATTTTTCCCCATCAAGGCATTAAAATTTTGAAACACACCACCATATTTTATACAAAAGCTAAAGAAATGCGTATGCTGACACTGTTGTGTATTATCACTGAAAGACTCTTTAAAGAAGAAAGCAGAAATGAAGCAGAAAAACCAAATCATTTTTAATGTGAGCTAACCTTTGTCTATAAATCATATTCCAATGGTAAGGAATATGAGAAGGGAAATGTCTCCAGTAGCAACTCAGAGGCTAGAATGTTAAATTTGCTTCCAGGTAATTCTGTCTGATAAACCAAACTGCCAATGTCTTTCTCCTGCAGATGACCCTGATTCCCATTCCCAAGGTAGGCTTTAAATTTTAAAGACCTGACAAAGTGCTGAAAAGTAACAAGTGATAAAGATGGATTTAAGTGCAGAATCTCCCTCTGCTAAAAAAAATAAAAAATAAACCCACTACAAAGTGCTCATATTACATGGAAGAGGAATTCCTCCAATTTACATTAATTTATCCAGTGGAGAAAACTGAACAGTATCTGTAGAGTCTATTACTGTAACTCTTCAGAGAGATCCAGTAACCAAACTTTGAGCCAGCTGTGATTAGAGTTACCAGCAAAGAATCTTACTGTATTCAATGTAACAGAATTCTGTGTTCTAAACTGATCTCTAGTAATAAATTAATCACCCTTCAAGCCACATAGAGTCAGTTGTGAAAATAACTGAAAAATAACCCTAAAACAAACCCCCAAACCCAGAAAAAAAAAGCACAACTTGCTCTTCCTCATCTTCATGTATTCTTGTTCTGTCTGTGAAGCAAACATAGCAGACAGCACAGACAAAATAGAGGCCAATACGGTCTTCTGCTCCTGCACAATGATCGGTGGATCACTTGGCTGGCAAAGTTCATGGCAAATGAGGTCATACAGCAAACTCCAGGTCTCTTTTCCTCCATCAGGAACCTGCACTTGAGACAGAAAGAAAAAGAACCCACCAACCCAACAAATTTAATCTAAGTACATGAATAATTTTTCTACCCATCAAGTATCTGATGACCTAGAAGTTACTGCCATCCTTGGTCCCATCATATGTAGCAATTCAAATGTCTTACCAATAGCCTGAATACCCTCATCCACCGTGGTCAGGAGCTGCAAAATATGCATATAAACATCAAGTCCTTCTGGATTATCTGATCTACAGAGAACAAACAAAAAACAAAAACAGATTATATGTTCTGTGTGGTTTGGACACACAGAAGACTATCAGCAAGCACTGCCATTCTCTTTGCTAACAAACTAGTTGACTCACTTCAAATTGTAAGTACAGGAAAATGTATTCTAGTGACCTGTCACACTATGCAGCTCCAACTGAAACCAAGAATTCAGACACAGACCTTAACAAGGTTAAAAGGAGTCTCCCCAGCCATGAAACCTGTAAAGAAATCTCACACACCGGACTTGTTTGGCTGCTTCAAGTAGACAAGGCACAATCTTAAAATCTGGAAGTTCTTCAGGGGAATCATCTACAGATGGTCCCACGGACGGACAAGTGCCATTTTTAATCCAGTTCAACATTAGCTCCTCATCTAGATCAAAGAGTTTGTCCATCACTTCTCCTACTTTTACCAGCAATTCAACTGCACAAGAGAGAATATAAAAATTTCAACAAGACTAAAAACAAAAAGCAAAAATTAGCTCTCAAAATGCTAATATATATAAGTATTCAGAGTAAATTCAGCTGAAATATATTAGTTTCTTTCATGGCCTGCTAAAGATTGATACTCTTTTTTGTGGCATAGATCAGGCGAAGAGCTTTATAAATAGAGATTGTTGGAAAGTGCAGTGACTTCTACTTTATCATGCCATTTATTAAGAAGGAACTTCATTCTGCAAAGAAAAATCACATTCCTGAAAAGTCGTAACTTCTGCTACTGAAGTAAAACTTCCAAGATTTGCCTGGAAATATGTAGTTTTCTGCTAACCTTACACCTGCCAATCTGCATTTTACTTAAGTAGGTCTGTGACTGCAATTGGATGGAGCAGGATTCTTGAGCATTCTCATAAAAAGAAAACACAAAAGTTTGAAAAGAATAAATGATTAGGATTCCTAGACAAATAATAACTGCTGTTAAAATGGAGTTGGATGCAAAACATAAATGGTATTCAAAATATTTCCATTATTTGGTCCTTAATGTGGTTTTTGCTAAATTTTTGCTAAGACAGATTTGTGCACCAAAGCCTGTGCAGTACTCAGCTGCCATTCAGGGTAACTGAATCATTTTTCCAGTTCACATTCCATATATGTTTCCATATATATCTATTTCCACCCATATATACACACACATACATAACTGATTTGAAAAAAAAAAAAAGAAAAAGAAAAAATAAAAAGAAATTTAAATAAGGTCTTTTTCGAGATCAGAAATGACATATGCATATTCCTGAATGAGGACAATGTCCTTTACTGTGACAAATAGTAATTTCTTCTGAGACTTATTTTGATTCCCTCACAGAGCTTTTTTTCCTGGTTGGTTTTAGGTATACCTGTGAACCTACAAAGGCAGGAGAAGTTTATTGTGGTACCCTTCAAATTCATGAGCTTTACCTGAAATTCTGTACTCCCAATTGAAAACCTGGCTTTGAAACTGCATACTTTGGTGGTTTGGGGTTTTTTTTTTTGGTCTGCAAACACCCACTAACTCCCGGCTTGTTTTGGCAACTTACCATTCGTGGAGCTGGACATGATAAAGCACAAACAGTCATACACTGAAGGGTTCTCTCGGATTCTCTCAACCCAGATATTGGCCACCTCAGGCTGGGAGAGGCAAGTTAACAACAACCTAGACAAGAATTGCCCATTTAACAAACTAGAAGCCAATTCGTTAATTTTAGCTGTACAAGTGCAAATCCAAAATAATGAGAACAGTGTGACAGAAACATTGTCAGTTTTCTTCCCAGGGCTCAGGACATAGCAGAACTACACTAATGATACATCAAGTTCTGAGATGTCCTACCTGCTTGTTTCCAGAAGAGTTGGGGAGTCTGTGTCACACAAACGTTGCAGTAACACCTGGCTTTAAAGAGAAAACACAAGATAAAAAATAGTAAAATGTATTTTTGTTTAAAAAAAGTTACAAAAAGGTGAATTTCATAGCTGTAGTCATGTTCTGAAGTTAAACCCAGCCTCTCCTGACTGTGCACACATGTCCAGTGTTTCAAGACCGCCCAACTCAGAAATTAAAGATTCAACTTCACTGTTGATTAAAAACAAACAAACAAACAAAGTGTACTGTATCCCTTTTTTCCTTCACTGAGCATTTCCTACACAAACATGGTCAGCCAAAAAGGTGTGAATGAACACAAGGGATGGCAGGAAAACTTAGTTCCTTCTTTTCACATATATTTCTTGATTTTGAGTCCAGAAAAGCAGCACCATGCATATATATAGCACATACACACTTACCCAAGATTCTCATCTTTACTAATGGACATGCATATGTCTTGGAAACAGGCCATATTTCCTAATATTCCCACACAGATTTCCTGAAAAGTCAAAACACAGTATAATGAAGCAACTGCTACATAGTTCACAACTTTACTTCCACAACCGTAAGTCAAAGGTAAGAGAGATTCAAAGACATTTTCCAGTTTGATTTACAAGTTCTTATGATGCACTGATTCCAAGATAGTACAGATTTTTCTACAGGATGCCATTAGACTGGCATAAAATACACTCATGACAGGTACTACTCACATATTTAGGTGTTAAGGCATTCCATAGAAGCAAATATATCTTGAAATCAATTTTGCTTATATATTCTATGTATATTGTTTTGAAGCTAACCTGGCATTCCTATTATTAAAGCAATAGAGAGGTGCTCCAGTTGCTGGAGCAGAGATCCCACTGTCCTCTGTGGTGCAGACCATGGTAAGGCAGGCTGTTCCCTTGCAGCCCATGGAGGTGAATAGTGGAGCAGATATCCACCTGTAGACCCTGGAGGACCTCAGGCCACAGCAGGGGGATGCCCAAAGGAGGCTGTAACCCCATGGAGAGCCCACGCTGGAGCAGGTTTGCTGGCAGGACTTCTGACCCCATGCAGGACCTACACTGGAACAGTCTCCTCCTGAAGGACTGCACCCCATGGAAGGGACCCATGCTGGAGCAGTTTGTGAAGAACTGCAGCCCATGAGAAGGACTTATGTTGGAGAAGTTCATGGAGAACTGTCTTCCATGGGAGGGACCCCATGCTGGAGCAGGGGAAGAGAGCGAGAAGAAAGGAGTGATGGCAGAAATGCGAGATGAACTGACTGCAACCCCTATTCTCATCCACCTTCACCACTCGGGGTGGGAGCAGGGAGAGAAATCAGCAGTAAAGTCAAGCCCAGGAAGAAGGGAGGGGTGGAGGAAGGTGTTTTAGGGTTTGGCTTTACTTCTCATTATCTTACTCTGATTTGATTGACAGTAAATTAAACTGATTTCCCTGAATCTTGTCTTGCCTGTGACAGTAACTGTTGAGTGATCTCCCTGAACTTATCTCAATTCATGAACCTTTCTACCATATTTTTCTCCCTCTGTCCAGCTGAGGAGAGTGATAAAGCAGCTTTGGTGGGCATCTGGTGGCCAGCCAGGGTCACCCACCACACTTTTGTAGGCCTGACTAAACAAATTCATGACCATTTCTGTTTAGTAATCTTGAAACAAGTAATGAGGAAATAAGAGGGCAATCTTTCACGAACTTAGTCCATCATAATGACATATATTAGCTTCAGCATCACTGGAATACTTACTGATCCAACTCTATTCGAAATACTGAAAAAAAAAGAATTTTAAAATTTGATTTTGCATTTTCTTCTTGTTCCCCTAATGTATTCAAACATGCAGTGAGAGAAGGAGGGAGCTACATGAAAATGCATGTACACAGCTATCTACTACTGCTATTAATATGGGACAGCTTTTTGACAGACCATACTTACAGTAAGGCGAGGGCATTTTGACTTGGCAAAAATTCCCATGAATATATCTGGGGCATTGAACTCCTGAAGAAATAAAGCGACATCCTGTGGAGAAAGTGAAGGAAAAAGCAGATGGACTTCTGCATTTTCGAAACACAAAATCAAACCTCTTCTCACAGCACAAGGACTGGATCAAAGAGATGTCAAACTCACTAAAACAGATCAGTTCTTTCCCAATAGTTAATACAAATAATCCTTGCTTCTCAATGAAACAAGATCAGCCAGCCTCTGTGATGATTCAGAGTGCCAGTGATTTGCTATACAATGGGCCAAAAAGCCACATTTAGTGTCTTTTGCTCTCTGTCTAAACACAGAGTCAGAGACACCAACTCAGAATTCAGCAAACATCATGTTTTCAGACAGTGAGATGATGCAGACATGCAAAAAGAAACCAGGGTAGGGATTACCATTAGTACTTGATCAGACCATACAAAAGAGTAAATCTGCTTTGCATTTTAATACTGGATCAGACCATACAAAAGAGTAAATCGGCTTTGCATTTCACGACATTAAAACACAAGATTAGTTCTCTACTTATGAGCAAAGGACACATCTTCCACATTTATTTAAAATATCCAAAGAGCTGGGAAATAAATTAATAATTACAAATGTATGTGTATCTCTTGAGAATTGGATCCAGCATCTGAGAATGTTGAGAAAAAATACCAAAAAGTTATGTTACATTGCCACTGCAAGTCTCTGGCTAAACTTTAAAAGGCTGCTTGTCATTCAGAGGAAACTATGCTTACCAGCAAGATGCATTACAATTGCTAGAGGAAAAATACACCTATTTAGAGACGGCATCAATATTATCTCTATAATCAAACTGCTGAAGATACAGGCTATGCAACTGAGCTAATTTCTGCTACAGCTAAGCTGCTGTTTTCTAGTAACACTGAACTTTGGTTCAACTTCTGAACATGATTTTCTGTAGAGCATCAACAGGTGTGAATACGGCCCCATTTAAGACAGCTGACCCTAAACAACAGCATCACAGTATCCATTAGACACCTGGAGGAAAGATGGGCCAGATCACCTTGTTTCTTTTCTATTCAAACATAAATAGGCTTTACATCCTCAGAAAGCAGCATGGGCAGCAGCAGCTAGTACACAAGAGAAGGCCTGCTTCTGCAAGCTACTGCTGGGTTTAAGAGCGCACACAACATACTTGCTCACCTTGTAAAGCAGCCTTTGTGATGAGTGCACTTGATGCCAGTTCACCACACCTGCACTGCCTAATGACTCACAGTACACTATCAGCCAAAACAGAATAATCAGTACCATCAAAATCAGAAGGCTGGCAGAGTCTGTATTCTCCCACTTTCAGAAGGACTCTGAACACACAGATGCAGAAGCCACCCGCAGCTATGAACCCCCCTCGAGGTCTGGCTTTCACGAATCTCTCCTACCTCATCCATCGACATGTCCCACACTTTACAAATGTCATTCTCCATCTCCTCGTCCAGCTCCATCTGGATTCCCTCGGGACTCACGATGGGCTCCGTCTTCTCAGGGCTAATGACCTGAGAGAAAACGGGGAGAGGGGGTGTGTGTGCACTGGGGGTATGGCAGTATGTAGGCAACGACAGAGAAACGCCATCGATCACTAACAACGACCGACCGCTTCAGTCACAGTATAAAAACCATAACCAAAACCTAAACACATAAGCAGGAAACCTCCTTGCTGTGTATATCCCCATGGACCCGGTAACAGCCGCACCTCACCCTGAGACGCTCACCGCTACCGGGCCCGCCGCCCTCTTAGCTCACGGCGCCCCCACCTCGCCGGGCCCGCACCTCGATGAGGCGGGTGAGGATGCTGAACAGCCAGTGTTTGCTGTACACCGTGTTTCCCACCGCGTCCTCCTCCTCTTCCACCTCGCTGGAAGGCGGCGAGGGGTTACGGTTCATGGCGGCACACCACCTCCACAACGACGGCCCCACCGGCGCCAACGAGGTGTCCGCGGCGAGAGCGGCGGCGAGAGCGGCGGCGAGAGCGGCGCCGGGGCGGCGCCCCACAGCGCCCCCTGCCGGTCTGGGACGCCAGGAGGCCCCGGCTCAACGTTCGCGGCAGCCGTCGGGAGCAATCCGCGCTCCGCGGCCGCGCCGGGCCCGTGACGGCCGAGCCCGTGACGGCCGGGCCCGCTCTCCGCCGGAAAGCACCTCCTGTGCTCCCAGGCAGCCGCAGTGCCCAGGGACACCGCCGGCAGGCACCGTGATGTCCTGCCAGCGCCCCGCAAAGCGACAGTTACCCTGGGTCCCTCGAAGCCGGCGCCGCGACCCGAGGTGCCCCCGCCCCACGAGGTAAGGCAGCAGCGAGGGGGGACGGTTTGCAAGAGAAACTCTTTATTTGGCTGCAGGGAGGAGGTGTAACAAGGAAGCAGAGGGGCTCTGCCGGGGTGGCGTTAGTACTTGCTGGGAAGGCCGGCAGGTCGGTAGTGGTTGGGATCGCCGCCGCTTCTACCCCACCGATTGGCCTCTTCGTCAGCTTCGGTGTCTTCTGCACCTCTTCCACTCACATCACTTTGCCATTTTTCCCGGATATAACTAGTAGGAAGGAAAAAGGCTATGTGAACCAACCGGTATGTAATGACACTTCGTCTTGATTTCCTCACTCATGTAAAACTAGCTTTTCCGCAGTACTTCTCAAAGTGAGACCAAGCACATATTCAGTCCTTGTCTGAGAACCACAGTGGCATCCGTAACTGTTATCACAGAATGGTTTGGGTTGGAAGGGACCTTATAAATCACCTAGTTCCAACCCCCTGCCATGAGCAGGGACACAAGGAAAGAGTTCCTCATCACTAGAAACGCAGAGATAAGGAATCTCAGGAGGACAAGAAGAAAGGCTCACACTCATGTGAAGGAGAGACACCATTCCTATAGAGACAAGCTGCTCAGCCATTAACTACTTCCCCTGCACTGTCCTAGGTCAGAAGCTGAGTACAAGTCCAAAAGGACATCACTCTAACTGGAATGCCTAGATCCCTAGTAACTCATGTTAATGACACAAATATGCTCTATTACCTGATCACGCTTGCTGCCCAGGCACCACCAGGTCCTCTTTTGGCAGCATCATAATTCCCACGAGCATGGAAATACTTGTCAGCACCTATGTAATTTGCCTCACGCATGTCCTGGTATGCTCTGTACATATCCCGTGCTCCTGAGGAAAGCAGAGAAACAGCTATGATGTTGACTTTAAAGTGTCATCGCAGAAATAGTTAAGTACCATTTCAGCCAGGAACTGAAAGGCCCTAGGAGCAGTAACACAGAGCAGCACTTCTCCACATTGGCCTTTGCACCGGGGTGTGCCCATGGAAAGGACTTGTGGGGGATGATCAAGGGCTTCTTCAGCAGCAGAAACCAGCAGGGTCGCTAATGTGAAGCTGTGGTCCTCCCAACTCTGAGGAGTGCATCCATTGAAATGCCAATAAGCTGGGCTCAGGCAGGGGGTTCCTGAGAGAAGGGCCTGTGGTAACAGCAGCTTACCTCCCACTGCATCCCAGACAAATCGTACACCTTCGACTAGTAGCGCGTCAGCACTTCCATAGAGAATAACGGAGAGCAGAACGAAGCAGACACAGAGCCTCATGGTTCCTGGCCTAAGCCTGACACAGAGTTGTGAGACAATCAGAGAGATGAAGAGTTCTGGAGCACGTTTGAGAGACTGCTGCCCCAGCATCCATCAGACCCATAGCTGTGCCCATGCAGCTGCCCAAGTGCTGATGGCTAGCCCAGAAACCCACTCCCTCCAACCCCAAGGAGTGATGACCTCTGTGTGACCACAAGCTCAGTTCTGCCACAGAGGCAGATGGACATGAGGAACTTGGATTTTAGCATTCCCTGCTGCTCCTATCATGAATACAGAGAAACCCCACATGCTAAAGCATTAGTCCTGTTCCAAAATACTAGATAACAAATTCAAGGAGCTCACAAATTCAGAATGTCACTCACCACTGCAAAAGGGTAAAGCCAAAGGAGATGAGGTTTGTATTGTGTGCTGTCAGATTCAGAGAGGGTATTTATAAGGAATTCAAACCCTCCAAAAGAGGAAATTGGAAGGGATACCTTTCATTGGTTGGGAATTTGCCACCACCACTCCACTTCCAACAGAGAAATTACTGTAAACCTGTCCTTGTCCTTACTGAAAGCTCATGGTTCCCGTTACACAATTTTAGAAAGTATGTGGTGGTTTGTCAGCTGTCCACAGGACTGTTTGCTCTTCGTAACAAGCAGGCTGAGCAGCTGCCTCAAGACTCAAGTGTTCTGTCTGCTTGAAGTATTATTGTTGGCTTAAGGGTGACACCTCTGTGCAGCTCTTGTGCTGGACAGAGCTCAGAGGAGTAGGTGCCCGATCATCTGTGCTCTATCATGAAGCACAAGGTTGGGTCTGCGTCTGTGCACAAGGAACAGCCAGCTGCGTTTCCAGAATTGCTGCAGGAACTGCTAGGTGAAATTCCCATGCAGTCTGGGATAATGTGATGGATCCCTGAGTTGATGAAATGGAAAACCTGAAGTGTTGCTCTTAACCCCATTTGTCCCTGCTGATAATGCTTTAAGATAGCATGCACACACGCCACCGTAAGGGAGGCCCGAATTGTTCGTTGTGCCTTTCCTTCTCTCACAGATCCCTCTTGAGGGACTTCCAGCCATCCTGTTGTTCCTCTTGAGCTCAGTAGTTCCCAAGTTGGCTAAACTAAGAGTTTTTGATGCAGTGGTAAATACTATACCTAAGGGGAAGTTCAGATCCATGCAGCCACAACTCTGCTAGATTTTAAGCAGTGAGGCCCTGCTGCCATGGTTCACAGTTTGAGCACCCACTGTGCTCTTTCTGCTTAGGAGCACACTTGCTGCTCGCTTCCCTTGGTTAATAACTGACACACTATTTTCCCTGCAGAAAGCTCTAGGTTTGAGTGCAGTTGCACTGTAGGATCAATGTGCAGAATGTCTCCACGTTGCATGGTCTCATCCATGATTTTAAGAAGTTGTCAGGGTCTGACTGGAGAAAACCCCAGTGCCAGACCCTGTTTCAGTCTGCAATTCCACAAGTGAAATTAAGACACAAACGAGGTCAAGTACCATAATCAATTAGTAAGTTTATTAATAAAACAGTTATTACAAAAAAGGGAAATTATTGTAACAAGGCGGATGGCAATAGGACAGATTGGGAAAAAGGTAGAAAAATGAAGCAAGGATTTGAGATGCAGAGAGAGCAAGCGAAAGTCACCACTGTGAATACAGCGGTGTCCCGGGGATCTGTTGTCGTCGTCAGAGGTGGGAGTTCTTCAGGGTTCGTAGTCAGTATCGGAGCAGATTGTCCCCCAAGAGTCCGTCAGAGGTGGACGCATCCTTCTGGAGTCGTCCCCTTGAAGGTACCCTGTGGAGTGTGTCTTGTGGAGTTGCCCTCATGGTGATGTCTCATGGAGGGTGTCCCTGAGGGTCCACAGCAGTCATAAGTGGACAGTGTCCTCACGGAGGTGTCCTTCTGGGGTCATCCTCATGGCAATGGCTCCCTAGTGATGTGCCTCTAGGCAATTAGCTTTTCCCCCTTTCATAATGACTTGGGGGGAGTACCTCTGTTCTTCATGTCACGTATTACATGTTCCTGGTGGACCAGTTTGCCTGGTCTTGAAGCCAGCTCTTCAGCTGCACCTCTCTGCCCACACATGTGTCTGCAGCAATTCTTGGGATAATGGGCAGCAATTCCTCACACCAGTCCTCGAGGTAATGGATGAAAGAGTCTTATCTCAGCTCTTTCCCACACATCCCTCAAGCACTGGACGGTCAAGAGTCTCAACTCCTCCCAGCAACCTCTGAGACAAAGGATAGGTGGAATCGCATCTCAGCTTCTCATACCAATCTTTGAGACAAGGGACAGTGGAGTCTTATTTCAGATCAGTCTCTCACAGAAGTCTAAGAGAGCTTTTTTAAACTCTCTGCAGAAGAGGTATGTGTAGTTGCCCCATTCACAGCCTTGTCACTTCAAACTATTAGCTGCTGGAGATGAAGGGCAGGGATATGAGGTACAAGAGGGGCACTAACCAAGTCAGCTAATAAAGTGCCAGCAGGTAACTTCCTTGGGCATCACTGGACTTAAACCAAGAATTTAGCTTAAGAGCAGAAGCAACATTTTCCACAGGCCTAGAGTGTCAGGAGAGGTTTTATCTACTACACTTTATCTCTGAATGGAACAATTTGAGACAAGAATCTAAACCCTAACCCAATGGACAAGGAAACCTTGCAAAACACAGCATGGACCAGGCATGTAGTTTTGTCCCCTACCACATATGATCCTGATATTTAACAGTGTAACAGCTCAGTTACTGTAGAGAATGGAGTGCTGCAATGCTATTCATGTCCTAGTGATGACTTATGCCCTCACAGTACATGTCAGCTCAAGTGCCTTTTCTGTTGGCTACAAGTAGTCCCTGTTGCTCACCTCTTTGGTTTTGAGTTTAAAAAAAAACCAAACCAAACCAAAAAAACACCCCCCGAAAAAAAATAATAAACAACCAAACCAAAATAACCAACAACAAACCAAAACCAAAACCTCACACACACACACACACACACAAAAAAAACACCCTCTGGAAAATTATTCCTATATGTTGGAGTATAGACTCACTAACACATATGCCATTTTGCCCAGGGATGTAGAACAGAGCATTGCTTTCAAAACTGACTTTGTGAAAATTTCCCTACAAGAGCTCACACATTTAGGACCACAAAGGATATCTCTGGGTCGTGTGACGTGGTCTGATGCAGTTTGCATTTTCTCCAAACCCAAATTCCGTGCAAAGAGCACAAACATGAAGATAATTGCAAGAAGATAGGCACTGGAGGAGATCTTTAGAAGATTTTGGATTGCATCCCCTTGTCTGGTCTCCAACAAGGAAGGCAGCAGCAGTGACAGTGCTGGACCTCTTTACAGTAACTGGATAAAGCAGACTTTGTGCCCCAGCACCTAACAGCCCGAGCACTGCTTTCCAGTATCTTTCTGGCCCGCATTCCAGGTCACAGCCCTTGACCCACAGAAACAAGCTGCAGCCAAAAACTTTTGCTTTCACAACACAAATAGGCAAGCTGCCTCTGAGCACACAGAAGGGTTTAATGGAATGTTTCTTTTTGGCTTAGCACTGAAATGGGCTGCATGTGTACACTGTGTGAGCATAACACATATAATGTACATTCTGATATAGCTAAAATAAAAAGAAACCTCAAACTGATTACCCTTTAATTCTAAATACATATAAATGCAAGCTACATTCTGCAAACATTCTGCAATGTAGGCATTTCACAATCCAAGTAAATTTCAGATTGAGCAAGAGGATGAGGTGAATTCCCAGCTCAGGCACAATAGTAGATGCAATTATTGCTTACTCTGGGAAGTAACAGCACATTAAGGTTACAAGGGCAATAATTCACCTCAGGAAGTTTTGCCGTGCTGCTGTATGGAAGGTTTACTAGCACTGAGCTCAGGCTGATAGATGTATAGAATGACTGCAAACTGGCCCCTCTTCAGGAAACAGTCTGCATATGCCGATGTTTATCTTAAATAAAATTGATTTCCCCATAGGTTCTGATGATGATTCTAACAGTGAAATAACGTTTGGAGGTAGGTATGAGACTTTTTTTTTGGGGTGAGGTGTAGAAACAACAAAACCAACACAGCTTCTGTTTGAAGTTGTTCAGCGCAAAGCCCCCTTTATTAATCTCTGCTTTTCAAGGGTTCCCTCCCCCACCAGTCAGTCACTAAACCCAAAGATGAGCTGGCTTCAAGTGTCAGTGGTGTATGCACAGCTACCAAGAGCTGGTAGGGGCTGTAGCTTTAGGGTGAGGGCACTGCTCTGTACAACTGTAACTTCTGAACAACTCTCTCGTTACAGTCCCTTCACCTTACCCGTATGAGATGAAAACACACGTAACAAGTGATTTTCCAGCTCTTCTTCAGAAAGCATATCTTTATACTTTATCGACAGCCAACTTATCTGAACTCATTAAAACAAGTTCACTTTAGCCACCATATTTGAACAAAGACTTCCCATTGTTACCTCTTTGACTGTTCTGAGACAACATTTTTAAAGAAGCTCTGAATGGAAAGTAACATTAATTGTAAAAATCCTCAACACAAAGTTAACCAAATGTACAAAAACCCCACAGAAGCAGAAAAGAGACTGCTGTGTACACAAACTACACAGAGCAAATGAAGTAGAACCGTTAGCTTAAAGAGATAAGCCAGGTACACTCTTGGAAAGGCAGCTGAATTCCCATAAGGAGGGCAACATGAGTACTCAGCTAAAACAGTATTACATTCACACACTGAATTAAAGTCATTTAAGTGCAAGTCATGGAAATAGGAGCATGTGCATCCAGCAGGCAACAGAACGGGCACCAGCATCTGATCTGTGTAACCGCACCCCACACTACAGGTGCCTGGCTCCTAAGTCTTACTGTGAGAGCATGGGGTGTTTCCAATAGGAGGATCCATGCTGTTTCCAATATTAAAATCCAAACCCCACAGATTTAGCTTTCTTTAGAAGTAGTTCTGTATTGGCTTTCCCACCAGCAACACTAACAGATGAAAGCCTGCCACTAATTGTCTCCCTGTAGCTTCATTCCTCTAATGAAGGAACCAACCCCCTTTCTTGCAATTGAGACAAAAGAGTCAGACTGCACCTTTCAGAAGTCTGAAAGTTGTATTCCTAAGACCTATTTTACATGAAAATAAAAGCATTATTTTGCAGCACTACACGTGTTATAAGACTACATAAAAAGATGCTTTATAAAGAAATACTCAAGTAATTTCATGACAAAATTATGGATTTTAACAAAATTTAGTTCCAATGCATGATTTTTTTCTTTAAATGACATTTGTGAAAATCAGATATTGACCAGACACCATGGCTTTCTGCTGAAAATGGGAGTCCAACAGTAAAGAGGCCCAAAACTGGAAGCCTGGAAAGAAACTTGTTGAAATACATATTAAGTGCAGAAAGAGTGCTGGTACAAAGCACAGTTCTTTGTTCTTTGACAGCACCCATCTAAAAATGCCAAAGCTAACCTGAACTTCAGTTGACAGACGCCGTTCATTCTCCCACAGCATCCTCCTGAAGAAACTGGCTGCTTATGGCTTGGATGGGCATACTCTTTGATGGGTGGATGGCTGAGCCCCATGAGTGGCGGTGAATGGAGTTAAATCCAGTTGGCAGGCGGTCACAGGTGGTGTTCCCTAGGGCTCACAGCTGGGGCCAGTTCTGTTTAATAATGATCTGGATAAGGGCATCAAATGCATCCTCAGCAAGTTTACAGACAACACTAAGCTGGGTGGGAGCATTAATCTGTTTGAGGGTACGAAGGCTCTACAGAGGGGTGCAGACAGACTGGATCAACGGGCCAAGGCCAATTGTATGAGGTTCATCAAGGCTCAGTGCTGGGGCCTGTGCTTGGGTCACAGGCAACACTACAGGTCTGGAGAAGAGTTCCTGGAAAACTGCCCCACCAGAAAAGGAGCTGGGGTGGTTGTTTGACAGCCAGACGAACATGGGACAGCAGTGTGCAAGAGAAGGCCAATGGCATCCTGGCTTGTACCAGAAATAGCATAGCGAGCAGGGCCAGAGCTGCGATCATCCCCCCTGTAGTTTGCACTAGTGACACTGCACCTTGGGTACTGTGTTCACTTTTGGTCAAGACAGACATTGGGATGCTGGAGCGTGTCCTGAAGAAGGACAGCAAAGCTGACAAAAGGTCTAGAGAACAAGTCTTACGAGGAGTGGCTGATGGATCTGGGGTTGTTTAGTCTGGAGAAAAGAAGGCTGAAGGGAGACATTTATTGCTGTTTATAACTACCTGAAAGGAGGTTGTAGCAAAGTGGGTGTTGGGCTCTCCCCAAGTGATAGGACTAGAGGAAAGGGCTTGAAGTTGCACCAGGGCAGGTATAGACTGGCAATTAGGAAAGATTCCTTTGCCCAAAGAGTTGTCAAGTACTGGAACAGAGTGCCCAGGGACATGGTTGAGCTACTGGACTATAAATATGGCACTTAAGGATGTGGTTTTATGGTGGACTTCGCAGTTTACAGTTATACTCAATGATTTTAAGAGCCTTTTCCAACGTGAATGAGTTTGTGATTCTAATTCCACTGACCTGAGATTTGTTGAACCATCACAACTAATCATAGAATCATAGAATAGTTAGGGTTGGAAAGGACCTGAAGATCATCCAGTTCCAACCCTCCTGCCATGGGCAGGGACACCTCACACTAAACCATGTCACCCAAGGCTCTGTCCAATCCAGCCTTGAACACTGCCAGTGATGGAGCATTCACAACTTCCCTGGGCAACCCATTCCAGTGCCTCACCACCCTTACAGTAAAGAATTTCTCCCTCATGTTCAGTCTAAACTTCCTATCATTACAGTCCCCAATGAAGAGTCCCTCCCCAGCTCCCTTCAGATATTGGAAGGCCCCCTTGAGATACTGGAAGGCTGCTAGGAGGTCTCCACACAGTCTTCTCTTCTCCAGGCTCAACAGCCCCAATGTTCTCATCCTGTTGTCATACAGGAGGTGCTCCAGTCCCCTCATCATCCTCATGGACCTCCTCTGGACTTGTTCCTACAGTTCCATGTCCTTTTTATGCTGAGGACACCACAACTGCACACAATACTCCAAGTGAGGTCTCACAAGAGCAGAGTAGAGGGGCAGGATCACCTCCCTCCACCTGCTGGTCACACTCCTTTTGATGCAGCCCAGGATACAGTTGGCTTTCTGGGCTGCAAGGACACACTGCAGGCTCACGCTCATTTTCTCATCGACCAACACCCCCAAGTCCTTCTCCGCAGGGCTGCTCTCAATCTCTTCCCTGCCCAACCTGTAGCTGTGCCTGGGATTGCTCTGACCCAGGTGTAGGACCTTGCACTTGTCATAGTTAAGCTTCATCAGGTTGGCATCAGCCCACCTCACAAGCATGTCAAGGTCCCTCTGGGTGGCATTCCTTCCCTCCAGTGTGTCAACCAAACCACACACCTTCATGTAATTGGCAAACTTGGTGAGGGCGCGCACAATCCCACTGTCCATGTCACTGACAAAGATGTTGAACAAGACCGGTCCCAACACCGATCCTTGAGGGACACCACTCGGTACTGGTCTCCAGCTGGACATTGAGCCATTGAGCACAACTGTTTGCGTGTGGCCATCCAGCCAGTTCTTTATCCACCGAGTGGTCCACCTATCAAATTGATGTCTCTCCAACTTAGAGACAAGGATGTCATGTGGGACAGTGTCGAACGCTTTGCACAAGTCCAGGTAGATGACATCAACTGCTCTACCCCTGTCCATCAGTTCTGTAGCCCCATCATAGAAGGCCACCAGATTGGTCAGGCAGGAATTCCCCTTAGTGAAGCCATGCTGGAGGTCACCAACCACCTTGTTATTTTTCATGTGCCTCAGCATGTCTTCCAGGAGAATCTCCTCCAAGATGTTTCCAGGCACAGAGGTGAGACTGGTCTGTAGTTCCCCAGCTCATCCATTTTCCCCTTCTTGAAAATGGGGGTTATATTTCCCTTTTTCCAGTTGTCGGGAACTTCACCTGATTGCCATGATTTCTCAAATATGATGGACAGTGGCTTAGCAACTTCATTCACCAGCTCCTTCAGGACCCGCGGATGGATTTCATCAGGTCCCATGGACTTGTGCATGTTCAGGTTCCTAAGACAGTCTCGAACCAGATCCTTATTCTCACTGCCCCTGCGTCTGCCTTCCAAGACTTGGGTGGTGTGGTCACAGCATTTGCCAGTGAAGACTGAAGCAAAGAAGTCATTAAGAACCTCAGCCTTCTCCAAATCCAGGGTAGCCAGTTCTCATGATAGCTTCTGCAGGGGGCCCACATTGTCCCTAGTCTGTCTTTTATTTGCCATGTACCTATAGAATCCCTTCCTGTTATCTTTCACATCCCTAGCCAAGTTGAATTCTAAGTGGGCCTTAGCTTTCCTAACCTGGTCCCTAGCTTCCCGGATAACATCCCTGTATTCTTCCCAGGCCGCCTGTCCTTGCTGCCACCTTTTATAAGCCTCTTTTTTCCTTCGAATTTTCCTCAGCAACTACTTATCCATCCAAGGAGGTCTGTCTATAGTCATGTTGCACAGGCAGAATGGGGCAATTTGGAAATACCACACTTATAGTTTAACATTGAGTTCATTTAACAAGTTCTGTTTATCAGCATTCTTAACCATTAATCCACTCCTGAAACACATTTCCCTCCTATCTTAAGACTTGGTTTAATTCATACATTTCAAATGGCCAAAATCAGTCCATACAACTTAAGAAGAGAATAAACCACGTAGAATAACAAGCAATTCTACAGTAACTTGAAAATGTAAATACCATTTACAAGAAAATTAAATAAATACTGGCTTAGATATTTCTGAGGAATGGTTTCTCATGTTTGGAAACAAAAAGATTTATTTACCATAATTTAATACTTCAGGGCTCATATCATTAACACTTCTGTCATACAAACTCAGAAAATAAATTCAGGAACTTCCATCTCGGAAACCTGTGAGCTTAATTTCAAGGTAAATATGGGATTGTTTTAAGTTCTACAGTTCAAAACTCATCTCCAAACACATAAGGAAGAACCCTCAGCAGTTGCTGGTCAGATACCTGCCAGATGGAGAATGGCTCAATACAACTGAACTTTTACACAGGAGTTTCTGTCTTTAACAGCCTTTTAAGTTTAAGAGGCATTTTAATATACAATCATTGCAGTAAAAAAAAATTCCCATAGTTTTCCAAGCTGTTTCCTATGCTTGCTGAGACCACAAAAACCGGTCACACCTTTCCAACATGGACTGAATCAGCGCTCTGCAATTAAAACAAAGGGGAAAAAACTGAAACCAGAAGTCCAACAGTAAAAAAAAAAAAAAAAAAGATAACAGAAAGAGAAACAGAGTTTGTTTGCATTTTAAAGAAGAAAAGTTGCCCCGAAAACATGTGTCCTGGTTTTGTCTGGGACAGTTAATTTTCTTCCTAGCTGCTGGTACAGAGCTGTGCTTCGGATTTAGTGAGAGAATAATGCTGACAACACTCATGTTTTAAATGTAAGCATTTCTTACCAACAAGTCAAGGACTTTATTCAGTTTCCTATGCTCTGCCAGTGAGAACGGACACAAGAAGCCAAGTGGGAGCAGAGACAGGACACCTGACCCACAACTAATCAAAGGGGTATTCCACACTGCAGCACGTCTTGCCCAGTATATAAACAGGGGGGATTTTGCAGGAAGGGACTGATCACTGCTCAGGGACAGGTCTAGCATCAATCAGGGGTGGTAAGAAATTGCATTGTGCAACACTGTTTGTTGGCGTTTTTTTGCTTTCACTCTCTCTGTTACTTCCCCTTTCACTGTTACTGTTCCTAGTAGTATTATGTTTAACTGTTCTTATCTCTACCCACAGGTTTATAACTTTTTTCAATTCTTCTCCCCATCCACCGCGAATGTAGGGAGTCAACGAGCAGCTGTGTGGTACTTAGTTGCCAGCTGGTGTTAAGCCATGACAACTGATTGTATTTCAGAAGTCATATCATGACATCACCATGCATGCCTTCTCTGGAAGGGATAGGCAAGATCAGAGTCTGTGCAAGACTCAGCAAGACAGCTATCTCCTTCACAGAATCTCCTTCATATCTTTAATGTATAATTTCCTGTTTCCTCTTTTTCCATTTTCAAGTGCCTATATCGCACACTACATAGCTCTTACGTAACAGAAAAGCTTTCAGCCGAGTTTAAAATCTGAGATAAAAATGTGAAGTATTTTATCTTTTTGTTAACTGAAAAGAGTTTAAAGATCCAAAATGAATAATGTGGATCTTTTGTTGATGTGCCATCTTACCTTTGCCTTTTCTCAGCGATTCTCAGTATCTCGCAGACACCAGTAAATCTCTCAGACATTTCTAGTGTCAAGCCACACTCCTGTAAAAGAGGCAAGGCACGGTTTGGGCCAATGGCTTTTGCCAGCAAGAGTGCTACGTTTTCCACAGTGATGCAGTCTGGGCAGCTTGGGCTACCGCTGCTGACAGCATTCCCATTCTGTGGGCCATGGTGGTGGAAAGCTGTGCTGTGATTTTGTGCAAGTTGCAGAAGAAACTTCCATTCTTCTATGGTCTCTGGAATGGAACCTAAATGTAAAATGAATGTTACATTATTTGTAAAACAATGATTATTCTGAGACTGCTATTAAATGAATCAGTACTTAAAAAGGGAAGCTAGCTGTTCTGTTTTTCTCTGTGAAAGTTTAACAAGTGTTACCAACAAGCAAATTGCGTACAGAAGTGTACTGCCTTGACTGACTTGGTATAAAGATTCAGCAGTGAACTACACACAAAGTTGCACAATAGTTCAGCATTTAAGGCTTTGGATTAAGTCAAGAGACAAAGAATTGTTTTTTACGTCCATCTTAGAGCTACTGGGAATTTCCTTTTAAGTTCCATCATGTTATAAAATGCTTTACTCGTCGTAACTGTGTGTGCGCACACATGTGTAGCAGAGGAGTTTCACACTGTTCACAGAGGCCAGCTATTCCTCTATCTACCACTCCAAGTTTAGCTTTTACTCTCAACTGATAAGCAATCCTACATTCTCGAACTTTTAAGCATTTTCTAGCACAACTGATTTCACAAAGCACATTGTGAAGATATGAGTGTTACACACATTAATGTGTTTCAAATATGCTGCACCACACAGTTAGTGCTACCAAAACACTCCAAAAAAATAAAAATTCAACTCAACTTTGCACAAATCAGAACATAATAAGCGCAGTTCCTATATTATGCACATATGATTACACAGCTTAGGACTCACTAACCATCTTCTCCATTCAACAGGCTCAAATCATCCAAATAAGCAATACTAGTAAAGGCTTCTATTCTTCTATCCAGCTCCAGGCAGAGAAAAAGATATCCAGTCCAAAATCTTGAATAAGAGAGTAAAGATTTCCAGGAATCAAATACTCAAACTAAAGTCAACAATAAATAAATGCTCATTTAAATATCAATGAAGACAGAAGCAACTGAATTTCTTGAATGCCAGAAATCACCACAGAGTGAGGTCACAGGAATACTCCTTAACCAAAAAGGGTATTTGGTACTTAAATTGAACACTCAATATTCTCAAAACAGCATAGGTTTTTAAATAAAACTTGTCCAAGTAAGAAGCAGATGGGTCATTTTCATTTGTATCTTTTTGGGGTCAGACTGCTAGCTAATCACGAGTTACTAAGTTTTTTCTTACCCATGTGATTTACAGATGTCAGTCATCATCTCTTTTGTAACAAAGTTAGCTGGGAGTTTAATCAAAAGCAGAATGAGCTGGCTGTAGCCCCATGTAAACAAATGTGATCGTGGCCTAGAAGATGAGAAATTCAGTTTTAAAGCATTAATAATTTTCTTCAGAACATGATGTTCTGTCTAGAAGAAAGGCAAGTGTATGAAAAGAAAGAAGGAAAACTGAATTAAACGCTGTGTATAGTCTCAGAAGAGCAGTCACTCTGAGAAGTGTTACAGATAAGGTTATTTAATCATCTCATTGCTTCTGCTGAACTCTGTAACACACAAAATGCTCCAAGGATTCAGTGACATCCAAACTATCATACAAAATTTAAGCCAAAACTCTACAGACCAATTAAAGCTTTCTGCTGCACTCAGGTCTTTCGGTGATCCCTGCTTTACCTGGGATTTCCTTCTGCATCCACAGTATCTGCTCTTTGTGGTGCATCATGAGAAACTGCCAAGCGCAGCCAATCCAGTCGTACAGATTCAGGCTGCAGAAGAGATCTAAGGAGGGATGATCTAGAAAACATAACACACAGGAAAAAAATACCAGTTTTGAATATACCAGACATGGAGGAGCAGAGATTGTGTGTGGACAAAAGCAAAAAAGGAAAAGCCTGGAATGATTTATACTTTTAGATACAGAGAAGACCACAAGAAGCCATTCAGTTTGAAGGCTGGGTTCACCTCGGGGGTTGTTTTAATTTCTCTTAAATGCTGTCTGACCTTAGACCAAAAATAGTCAGCTCTGTTGCAAGTATTATTTAGAAAAACCCTTTTAAAACTAGCATCTAATCTAAGAAAACAAAAAAAACAAAACAAAAACCGACAAAAAAAACAACCAACATTGAGGCCAACTAGAACTGGTAGAATGAATTGGAATCTATTGCTGAAGAACATCAAGATAGATACAGAAAGACTAAAAAAAGCCTCCAAAAGCCAAAACCAAACAAACCCCACAGAGCTACATAATTAAGACAGCAGACAGATTAAAAAGATTCTGTATTTCCTTTACCTTTTGTCCTCTGGCTTTGATTTCAACAGACTATCTAAGTATGCTAAAAAGTGAGCTGGATCATTCCTGCAAAGCTGTTTGATATCAGAAGGCAAGAGGGAGGGGTGGAACTTGATCAAGGGCCGAAGAGCTGTTTCCCCAAATTTTTCATAAAGCCTAAAGAGAGAGGACAAACAGCAAATTATAATTTGCCAAGATCCCTTGCAAGTTCAAGATAGCACTGAAAGTTGATCTTTTAAAAAGATTCCCAGAGAGCTTCATGAAATATTAAGTGAACCGAAGAAAGCTAACCAAACAAGACACACTCAGCTACAAACCTTTGAGCATGTACCAGTAAGAGCACGCTATCATCCCAAGGCTCCAGGTCATGCAGCAGTTTCAGTATTTTCAGCATATCTTCATTTTCCATTGCTAAAGCCACTGGGCTGTGACAAGTTAGTTCTGAAATAAATCAGTGCACAAGTTACAAGATCAGGACAAGTTGGTGTTTTTTTCTTCACACACACAGAGCTGTTGCTAAGCATAAGAACAAGAGTTACCACTACTTTCATAGAACTCTCTAGCTAACAAGTGAACAGATCCTACATGTTCATTTCATAGAAATCAACATCACTCACCTGTGCCTACAGCAAACTGCAGTTATGAAATGATACAATTAAGGCATGGAATAAGACTAGATATATTTTCCTTTTCTTTAGACTTCAAAGATGTTAATTTTTCTCTTGTGTGAAAAAAAAAACCCAACAAACCCCCCAAAACCCCAGCCCACTGCAGGACTTATGGCTTGCTGAATATAATGCAGACCTGCAGCAGTTTTTGTTTTTTACAATTTGCCTCTATAAATAAAAACTTCAGCTTGGACACAGACTTCACAGAATGCAGAATTCAGCATGAACCTCCATCCTGATGAAATGCAGGTATTAATCTACAGGCAACAAGGACAGTCAAAATGGGAACAAACTAGGAACACATACGTTGCTTTCACTTCTAAGGCTGTTCAAATCCAAATAGTGAACAGATTCCCAGAAACCCAAATATTAGATACCAACCCTCAAAACAAGATACTGTTGCTTGACTACTGTTTGCACCAAATCAATGCTAAGACTTTAATTCACTTTTGTAAAAAATGCATAAAGCAGAAGCTGAATGTAGACAACAAAGTTCTGTTTTCCAACATAATCAGGAAGCTTTGGTTCAATAAAGCTAAAGAGGCATCAAAAAGATCAGAAATGATTTCTGTGGACGGAGGAAGTCTGAAGTGATCATAAGGCACTCATTTGCACAGAACCATCTACTCCATTCAGTTTTGTTTAACTTTGACCACATTTCTCTAGAAGCTAAAGAACCTTCTGTTTCCAGTGCAAATACCAAAGCCCCTCCCCTCACTTCTTCCTTGTTCCCACAAACATCTGAATCTAATTTAGATGCTTTGCTCTTTGAAGCACATTTGGTTTTAAACAGATCCGGTCTGTAATCACTACAGCATTCAATCAATAAGCTCCATATACATTACAAGGTTCAGAATTGCAAAATGTGGGGAGAAGAACTGCAGTTCTTCGTAAGTTAGCCTTTGGGGGGAAAACTAGCCAACTGAATAAACCAAAAATGGAACAAAACCTCTCACACACCAACCATCCTCCCCCTCCCACACTACACCTGCAGAAGGAAAATTTGCAGACACAAATAGGAGTGTCTTCAAGCTGCTTGATTTTTTCTCCTAAGCAGTCTTACTTTCAGTTTACCAGTAATAAAATTGTCATTAGTTACCTTTCAAGCCTGTGATGTATGTTTCCCATACATTAGGACTGTTTGCATGTATGGTTATAATACATTGCTTTAATCTTTTTAAATCCAAAAGAAAGAAGTAGCTTCGCATAAATCTACAACCCAAGGTCCATGAAGCTGCTAGTGGCAGACTCCCATCAGAACTTTCCTCAGCATCACCACTTCCACAAGAAAACACAGACATCTCAAAACACAGCGTTGTCAACTCAACAAGATCTTTCTGAACATCTGGTTCTATGACACATGGAGGAGATACTTGAAAGCCGCAGTCCAAAGGTCCCTTAAAATCAGTACTATTTTCACACATGGCCTTGCTTACACAAGCTCCTTCAGTATTTTCCTTTTCAGTGTAGTTTTCCAAGATACTACTCCATTCTTTGTCTTTTGGGTCTCCATCAGTTGGACCCAGTCGTAGGTTTTCTTGAAGAACTGCACTCTGTTCCTCAGCACACACGGTCTTGTGGTTCTTGACAGCAGAAGCAGAAAGCTCTTTGCTGCCAAACTTTTCTTCTAGACAGACAAGCCATTCCTGTAAAACCCTTCTCATACGCTGTGGTTCTAACAAAACAAGGGGATCCTGGAGTTTGGCTCTGAAGCATAAAAAAAGAAGTTTGCTAATTTGCCTCACAGTTATAAGATGCCACAAGTCAAGTATTATGTGTATTTTGTGTAACTCAAAGCATACTCCTAAACTTAACTTAGTTCGGTTTTTGTGGGTTTGAGTGCATCAAACAGAATTTAAGCTACTCAAGCTGTCTACATTTGATCTTAGTACATTTCAAGTTCCCCAAGGTTTCTTTCAGAATGGATTTTTGTTTGTTACATGGGTTCGGTTCTGGTTTTTTTTCAACTATGCTTGTAGTTAGGACAAAAAGGTAACATTAGAGTGCCTAATTAAGCCTTTAGTGGGTTTTGCTCTGCTTTAAACAGGGCAAACAAATAACTAACCAAATGAGATCATTTCAGATCATGTTAATAGACATTAAGAGCATTACGCTTACATGTATGTAATGAATTAAGAAAAAAATAAATATCATTTTTCCAACAAAGCCCGGTATATATACACTAAAAGGTCTCCCTGCTTACATAGCTTCTGCTGTTGCAGCCTTGAGATCTCTTAAGTGATGCTCCTCTGGAAGCTGGCAACTCTCTGATTCTAACCTAGAAAAAACACATTCATTTCAGTCTCATCTGAAGTATTAGAACACAGATTTAGATTAGACATTAGGAAGAAATTCTTTAGTATAATGTAGTGAGACACTTGCACAGGGTGCCCAAAGAAGCTGTGGCTGCCCCATCCCTGGCAGTGTTCAAGGCCATGTTGAATGGGGCTTTGAGCAACCTGGTCTAGTTCCAACCCCACCATGCCCATGCGGTGGGGGGGAAGAGGGGAGTGGGTTGGAACTAGATGATCTTTAAGGTCCCTTCCAACCCAAACCATTCTATGATTATCTTCAATAATTTAAATGAGGAATTTCCTCACAAATTTCCTTAAGTTTGTGAGGAAACAACATTAATTCCTTCATTAAAAAAAAAAAAAAACTAAAAAAACCAACAACAACAACAAAAAACCACTTTGATTTCTAAAGAAGGAACAGCTCAACAGAAATTATGAATAGGCATGAAGAACAAACCTATAATACTACTTTTGTAGCCTTCTACAGTAGGTTTCTGCAGGTAGTGAATAAAAATCAGTATCATGCCACTCTATCAAAGTTAGTCCAAAATGGTAAATTAGCAAAACACTGGAATACGAAATAACTTAGCTCTGTAAGAATTAGACAACCATTAAAGAAGTTCAGCATTTTAAAGCTACCATTATTAAAAACAAACAAAAGCCAACCAACCACAACTCAATCCACACTAAACAAAACCCAACCCACAGATATAAGCCATGCAAAGAAAAACAAAATAGAAAGACATTTTCAGGGAGCTAAGTGTTTACCCCCCACTCAGAAAGGACAAGAAATGAACTGCTGGACTCATGCCTGTACCTATAACTAGCATCACAGATACACTATATAAGAACTGCTGAATATACTATGTTCATGCTCTTTAGTCCTTACATCACTGTGGAAACTGTGTGCTCCACCACTCAGAAGTGTTCATTGCCTAATCCACTTCTAGGAAAGGAATCAGAGAGAACCAGTGAAACCCACCGTAGTAATGAAGGCAACTCCTTGTTCTACCTGAAACAGTGCTTTTTCTGCTATCATCAGAGTATTCAGCAAATGCAATTGCTAAGAAAAGGTCACTTTTGCACTCACTCTTTCTTTTCCTGGGGAGGTGCTTCCAGATTAACATTCAGCTCCTGCAGCTGCTCGTCATCCTTTGCTTCTTGCCTTCCTCTAGCATCAGGGCTTATATGAAGTGTGCCAATCTTTTCAGTCGTTTTGCGTACAAAGCTGGAAACGCTAGGAGTCAGAAGTTCAAACATTTAAAACGGAAAGTTCAAACATGAACAAATCACTTTCTTGCCATTCAAAGCGATTTCAGAAAACTTTATAATCTGAAGAATTCTTGAGAAAAGGTTGACAGCACCAATGACCAACAAGAACAAAACTCACTAATAAGCTGCTCAAAATTCTTACTTCAGTCATGGTCCATACTTTCAGCACAGAATAAAAACCTGAAGTATTGAAGACCTGGGGTTTTTGCTGCTGGAGAAACAGGATCACATATTAACATTAGTGCTTATATTAGGACATGTATTTGAATGGAAATAAATGCAGGTCAGCCACACTGCATTTTAAAGCTTATAAACAGAAAGCATCATTAGGAAATTATGTCCCTGCTTGGGGGTAAAACAGTTTTACAGTACTCCAAATTAATTCTTCAGATTACAAAGCTCACTATAAATGTCCTAGTCATGTCATCAGTCCATAACCCTTCAGATATTTTATTCAAGAGGAATCCCACTGAACATACCAAAACCCAATTATTTCTACCACTGCCATAAAAGGAACTATGTCATCCACAGTTGATTATAAAAATCAGCTTCTTGCTTTCTGGCCAAGAACTAGTTTAAGAGCACCAAGAAAAAAAGCAAAAAAGCAACCATTTACTTGCTTGCCAGAGCATATGGCATCTTTTACTACACCGAAGTATAGCAAAAGATGAAGGCTTCTGTAGAAGAGATCACAAAACAATTGGATTTTAATGTATAGAAGGATTAAAGGTAAACTTACAAAATCAATTACAAGTGTGATAGTAATGTATTTAATTATAACTTAAATACAGTAAATACTTGAATATTTAGTTATTATTAACGAAACAATTACTGGTAAAGCCCTAAAATTTGCTTACAGTTTAAAAAGAATTCAAAACATTCAAAACAAGGTTATTCCGAGATCCTCATACTATTGATATCAGCCACAGTCTTCTGTTGCAGGACATAATTCACATACCTAAGTTATTAAGGGAGGGCTATGCAACTTCTCACACTATCATTATGGGTCAGCAACACTTTACCTGAGAAACTAATATACATAATTTTTGCAATTTTTTATGTTTTGAACACCATCTCCTTTACATGTGTGTGTGTCCCTGGTTTTTAAAGCAGGTTTTAAAAAAGCAATCTGATTTCTGCATAGAATAGACATTACCATATTTACTTGCACTGGGCATAAGCAACCATTATTCCATAAACACTTGGGAAATTGCTTAGATTCACCGAAAGGTGCATATGGGGAGATAGCAGACCATGCGGGATACTTTGCAGCTGTGTTTTATCACTATCTAGCATGCTTGAATATTTTAATGTTTGTCCCTAAACAATGTCAGAAGCCTTCACTCATTCATAAGAAATCTAAGTACCAGAAAAGCAAAATCCCAAACCAATATTCAGTCAGTTAGCTTTTGAGACAAACCACAACCACAGTTCACAAGGCAATGTTAAACATTCTCAGTCATTTAAGCATCCTTAGCCATTTCAAAGCAGAGGTTGAAATCTTGGCTCCACTGAAGTTAACAGCAGTTCTTCCTAACTTCATTTGAGAAGCTCTAAATAGTCTAGCAAACTTGACTGCATCTCCAGTGTTTCAGTTCAGATGCTACGTTTTTGCATGAACTAAACCAGACAATGCTACAAATTCAGAGGACAGAAAGGGGAAAGATGTAATGGACGGGTGAACCTGCTGCAAGTTTTACCTTTCTTTGACAGCTTGGAGAGAGACGAGAGGAGATGGGGAACGAAATGACAAAGGAATACTGAATGGAAGAAATGTCTCACTTCCGGTCAGCCTCAACCGTCACAGATGTATGAGATACGTTGTCTAACAAATGGAATTGAAATAAAGAGTCATGAAACAGTGACCTGACAAAAATGGAACAGTGAAACAAGCTGCAAGTCACTAATTTATAAATGGATACCCTGCATGCGATATTTTCCTCTTTAATACTCAGGAATGTGTGAAGCCAGAAAAGCGCTACTTGGTTTCAAGGGCCACTTTATTACTGACTTTGGACCTAGTAAGTCTGCTTTGTTAACAGTCTTCTGGCTCTATGACAAGGCAAATTATGATCAACAACTTTATGAAAATGGTCTTCTACAAGTAGACTTACAGTTCATTTAGGGGACAAATATCTTGATTTAATCTACTGCCAGTTATTTAAACATCTAGGAAAATGAAGTATTATGGCATACATAAATTTACAATGCATGATTTCTTGAAATCTAAATCACATATGAGCACAGAGACATAGAAGCCACGGTTAAGATATAAAACATCCTTTTATCTGAACAGACTTAAAGATATAATTGAGCCCATAGCTCTCTGGCATTTGGTAAGAACCACAGGAAATACAGAGTCACCCACTCTTGCCTTTTCTGTCTTATATCCCGGGCAGTATCTACAATGTGTTTTGAGTAATCATTTCCTGATACAAACATACACACTGTATCTTTAAGTGATGTAGAAAAGAAAAAAAGGATCCTTTTAAGTAAGGATGACACTGCATTTTGCAACAGTCAGCACTGCCTGCACTGTTGAGAGGAAAAGATGCTCTGCAGTTACAGAAATTCTACCATCAGAACCCACAGCATCTAGATAGTGCCTAAAGGTCACAAGTGATTATATGACTGCTTATAAATAAGGCTGCTTTTGTTCATTACACATACTAGAAATGTAAAAAATTCTGACATCTTACGTAAATGTGAGCAGGGAAAGACTAAATCCATTTTCTTAAATACCAAATTAAGTACACGTGCTGCAAGAACCATCTAGAACTTCTCTACTTTGAAATAATCAGCAAATTTGTTGTCTCTTGTTGAGCATATAGAACTTCTCTATCTTCTGACATACAAAAACTGCATCCCTTCATTTTAGTTTTAATACTGGAAATTATACATGCCCTTCCAAGTTTTCTTGGCTTTATGGTGATACATGACGCACACGTAAAAGTAAGTGCTACAAACAGCATGCAGCTTAGTCAGCAGGACAACACTACTGACAAATAGGGAAGTAAATACTAATTTCTATGCTCTCTCTCCCCAGTGCAGTTTTCCCTGAAAAAGCATCCAAATTCTCTCCATCCTCAACTGGCATCTACTCTCTCCAGAAGCTAAAAAGCAGCCTTTTTCATGGAAAGCCTTTCTAGCATACCTGGAACTATCATCATGCCAGGTTTCGGCATCCCCTCCCAATCCCAACCACAGCAGAGAACAAGACCACTACTGTCCCTTCAGCTTTCGTTCAGCAACAGACATTTATTAGGGGAAGGGGGGGAAAAAAAAAAAAAGCTCCCTGGATGGTCCCAATGTCCCAATTAACATTCTGTAATCCCTTCTACACATGTAAGAGATGGTCCCCTGTGCCAAGGAAACCTTGGAATGAAGTTAAGAACACAGTAAACCTACTGGTTTTCCTGAAGAAATATAAAGCCAGAGCCAAGATTAAGCAATTCTTTCCTGGTACAAATATTACTGTGAGGAGAGCAGCAGCAAAAAAACCTCATTCAAAGCTCAATTAACACTGACATAGTCTGCTGAGAGGATCTTAGCATTAATGCTGAATTGCACATTAAGGGATTGGGAAGGTGGAATTCGAGTGAAGTCCTAGCTTGGTAAAAGCCGTCTGGATCTTTTTGTCTTGTTTCTCTGGGTTTTGTTTCTTTTGAAGCTTACATTTCTGTGGAGCCAGCATTTCACCCCAATGTTTCAATGAAAGAGTTTGACTGGAAGGTGGGGTGACTGTTCCCATTGATCAAATTAGAGAATTTAAATCATGGATATCATGATAATGGAAAGTAATAATACAGAGCCAACCCAATCAACTTATTATAAACTAAACAGAAATTGCATCCAAATAACATTATTTTCATTAAGAAACAGTACCAAGTTCTACTTGCTCATCTTCCTGGTGTGCAGGAAATTCTTTAAGTCTCTCATCTTCTGAGAACGTTTGACTGTGGAGAGAATTTGAATCTTCATCTGACTGACTGCCTCTTCGACTGATAACTCGATATATTCCAGAGTCTAAGACACTGAAACTTTCCTGTCAGACAAGGGAGAGGAGTTAAATGTTGTACGAGTTGTACTTCCTTGTTAACTTCCTGCAATGAACTCAACCAACCACACCCACACAAATAACCTCGCAGCGCTTCACAATTCACTGTCTGAAAAAGCCCTATATAACAGCATATTTTTGACACATGCAGAATGGAAAAGTACATAGGTTGCACTAAGTGTGCAGTCCAGTGACTTTATAAAGATGTATATGCTGCAACTGCTTTCAGGAAAGAAGCCTGCGAGCAACTGGTGTACTTGGCAAAAGGCAAAATAATCTCTCCTTTAGTCCTGCCTCCAAGATTGTCACTTTACCCCTTTGCACCTGTGCACCCAAGAGTCTATATTCCTTTTTGCTTGTTAACCAGACCCGGCTACCACACTTACAGATCCTGCTAAGCTTTAGTTCCAGGACACACATATTTTCTTTTGCTCATGATAAGTTTATGAGGTTTAGTTTTCCCATCTGCTAGTGAAAAAAAACCCTGTCTACCACATGAAGATAGAATTTACATTACTTTGGGTTTTTTAACATTACTTTTTAAAGTTAACTTTTCACTGTTAAACTGAAAGCAGCAACTGATACTGTATTAACTATGAAATATTTCCCTTCTCTTGAAAAGCTGCTGAGAAGCTAAGACAAAGCACAAACAGCTGCTCATGTAAAAGAATATTAGAAACATGCTTTGATTTTTTTCCTTAGCGTTTTCTGCTTAAGCTTCATAGGGTGAGAAAGTATTTTTAAATAGGACCAGGATTGTTCTGTCCGTTCAGATGTTCAGTTTTCACCACAGAAAACTACAGTTTTAGTCAAGATGACCTAAAATGAAGCATGTTAGGACACTAACCTCAGCTGTGGAGAAAGCCTTCTTTGATCAAACTTTGTCTATATCTCAACCATTAGCCACAAAATAACATGGAAAAAAGGCAGTGATCTGAAAGCTTAAAGAATGCAAGCAGTGGTATTTCATACCTCTCTACCCCACCTAATTTTAGAAAATAGCATTATCAGCTATAGTAGATATGGTAAAAATGAAAGTCTCAACTTCAAAGTGATTTTAAGCCATAAAGATAAAATCTGCAGGTAATGTATTTCGCACTACCTATATACATACATGAGATGAAATACTACTCCTCCTACTGCTGCATGCGGAATCTAGAGGTTCCAACTTTGAAATCAGTTCTTCCAGTTGTAGAGTAAGATCTTGTTGGGTTGAGGCATCCAGCTGAGACTTTAAGTGCTCCAGCCTTTCTAAAGGCAAATTTTTTCTTGCCTAAAAGTACACAGTGAAATAGAAGCATTATTATTTCTGAAGTATATGTGAAAAGCAAAAAGTACCATACATGCAGGCTAATTTTCATCCTAAAACTATAATGCTTGGAATACTTCTTAAAAACTCAAAAAAATTAATCTCAAAACTCTATGGAACTCAAAGGAAAATGGGGGCAAGAAACAGAGTGAAATTGCACTGCACATTTACAAAGAGGTATTTACTTACTCTGCAAGAAATAATTGCATTTTGGAAGAGACAACAGACCCTGGCAGCAAGGGTCCAGAACCCTCTTCTCATCAGACGCTCTACGCAGCGGTCTACCAGCAGAAGAGAGAGATGAACAACTTTTCCATTGGTATGCAGACAGAACAACTCACTTTTGTAAACTGCAATATCCTGAATATCTGCAAAAAACAGATGCACAGAAATACCTAAAGGACTGAAATCATGAGTCAATATCCCTTTCTGTTCCTGAAAGAAGGTGAAAAGGTATTTCCTATCTGACTGAAAATGTGTACCTAGGGGTACCTAGGTACATGTAGCCTAATACACTGCAGCGTAAGTGGCATGGAGAAAACAAACATTGAAGAGTGCTAAGCTAGCATCTAATGACTACACAGAACAGTCAAAGTATCAAAACTTTCCAGAGATGCATTTCTAGAGAGCATTCAAAAAGCACACTTAAGTTACCGAAAAGCTCTCTTTTCCTCTGAAGGAGGACAAAAAATTCCAAGACTGATAAACATGAGAAATACATCATTGTTAGCTTTGAAATGGAACGAAAACATCTGCTAGTAGAAAAATGCTTTGAACTTTTAGCAGTTTCCAAATGAAATAGTTATGTTATATGCAAATGTTGCATGACTAAGGGCATTGGAAACTTAACACCAAAGGGACTGGAGAGAAGGGGAAGGAAAAGACCGACAGACAATAACAAACCATTCTAGGACTATGTCTATACCCATACACACAAAACCATTTATTGAGGGTTAACTCACCTGCCAAATAAGTAAATTCTCTGGCTCTGGTTTAGACAGGTGTTAGAAAAAAAACAACAGGGTTTAAGCTTTCAGCAGCCAGATTATCCTTCACAGGATACCTGACAATAAACCTGTGTGATGGTTTAAGCCCAGCTGGTAACTCAAAACCACGCAGCCGCTTGCTCACAACCCCCCCCAGACAGAATGGGGAGGAGAAATGAAAGAATGCAACCCCCACAGGTTGAGATAAAAACAGTTCAGTAACTAAAATACCATGTAATACTACTACTAGCAGTAGTAATAATAAGGGAAATAACAAGAAAAGAATATAAAACTAAAAGGGGAAAGGGAAAAAAACCCAAAACAATAAACAGCAGCGATGCACAACACAACTGCTCACCACCTGCCGACCGATACTCAGCCTGACCAGAGCAGTGATCTGGCCCTTCCAGGTAACTCTTCCCAGTTTATATACTGGTCATGACATACTGTGGTATGGAATGCCCCTTTGGCTAGTTTGGGTCAGGTGTCCTGTTCTCTTCTCCCTCCTGCTTCTTGTGCCCCTCCTCACTGGCAGAGCATTGAGACTGAAAAGTCCTTGATCAGGCTAAGTGCTACTCAGCAACAACTAAGATGTCTCTGTTTTATCAGCATTGTCCTCACATTAAATTGAGACCACTGCGCTGCACAGCTACTAGGAAGAAATTAACCCAACTGAAACCAGAGCAATCTGAATAAACACAAACAAGGAAAGGATATTGCAGGTTACCACCTCTCACTATCTGATTACTGTATTTTAAGATGCACTCTACACCACGTTTTGTTTCCCAAGCATATTTTTAGAAGTATGGAGGGAGGGGCTGGCTAGCAGAGGAATGGAAAAGGTTCATATTCAAGGATATACCTGACAAATGACAACAAAAAAGTTTTCTAATCCATGTTTTACAACCCAGCTACAAAAATTAAGCTTGAAAAGGCTCCATATTAGGCAAGGACTTCAGAAGTGACAAACTTAACAGACAATGTTACAAAGCAAAGATTCTTAAAGTTTACCTTTTACTTCACTCCAGAGTAAGACTTGAACACTCTGGGGAAGAAAAATATAAATGCCTCTTTCTGTCCAGGTCATCACACAGTGCTCACTGCAAGCAAAGCAAACATTAACAGTGCAACAGTTAATTGTGGTAGTCACCGTAAAACATGCAGGGATGGCAGTGGTTCAAGTACAGGAAGCAAAAAGCGAGACAGTTGTTCAGCATCGATACTTGGAAAATTCTTATGCGAAAAGATGAACTTGGCAGTATAAATTAGGAAAATATACAACTTCTTTTATTTTTAACTGCTTTACCAACACAAACCTACGCTGACAAATACTCACGTCAGATACAGTAGCTTGGGAAAAGATAAAGATTGTGGAGAGCAGCTGGAACTAGTATAATGAGGATCCAGACTGTAAAGCAAAATTATAATCTGTTACAGCTACAGTAATATCACTTTCTTAATATTCTTAACCCTGCAAATACAAGGCTGGCTAAATAAACAGAGTCTTATGACAGCAGCATTCATTGTGGTCGTCACACACACATACCTACAGAATCAAAGTTTCAGCATTTTTGATAACTACTGGCTTCTATTATTCGAAGAGAGTGTATTGAGATAACTAGGATTAACACTTGGCTGCACTAGGAGTTTATTTAACTTTCTCAGACTTATGCAGTTCTTCTCAGCTAGTCTAGAAATCCCAACCAAGTTTATCACAGATAACACTTATGTTTCTACCTGGGAGAAACAACAGGGAGAGGTGGTGATGACAGCAGCTGCTTGAACTGATGTGTGCTTTGCACTTCCCCGTCAAAGTTCACCTCCCACATCCTTGAGCCAGGTCGAGCACAATATATTAATGGCTGCTGATTCCCACTGTTTTTTCCAGCAGGGAAGAAACATGCTCCAAATTCTCCATCTCTCTCTTTATTACCAATTTTCCAGAACTTCTCTCTAGTGAAAAAAAAACAAAACCAAAATAATACTTCTTAAGGCCCTAATTAACTGTATGTTTTTCTTGAAGAATAAAAATACTAAATCCTAGTTGGTGATTTGGTTTTGGTGCTCGAAATAATCTGCCATTGATATTATAAAGCCTGCATGAAGTTTATAGAAGACATAAAATGCAGAAATATTCATTAGGTTAAATGTTTAGATCATGAAAAGGTTTTTTAACAGCAGAACCAGTTGGCCAACCAGGTGATGGGGAGGGTGATGGTGCAAATGATAACAGAAACCATTTCCAATCACATGAAAGATAAGACTGTGATCATGTATGGTTAGCATGGATTTATAAAGGGGAAATCATGTTACAACATAAGTGGCTTGACAGATGAGAACAGAGCAGTGGATGTTGTTTACTTTGACTTCAGTAAGGCTTTTGTCAATGCTCCTACCATCTTCACAGAGAAGCTGAGGAAGCATAGGCTAGACAAACAGACATTGATAAACGCAATGCCCTGCACAGGGGGCAGAACAACCCAAGGCGTCAGTACAGGCCACTTGGGTGGAAAGCAGCTTGTAGAAAAGGCCCTGGGGGTCCTGGTGAACAAGCAGCTCACCATAAGTCAGCAATGCACTCTTTTGGCAAAGGCAGCCAATCTGGGCTGCATTAGGAAGAGCGTTGCCAGCAGGTCAATGGAAATGATCTTCCCCTCTTCTTGGCACTGGTGAGGTATCTGGAGTGCTGGGTCCAGTTCCAGGCTCCTCAGGACAACAAAGACAGGGACATACTGGAGTAAGCCCAGTGATGGGCCACAAAGACAACCACGGGATTGCAGCACCTGTCTTAAAAGAGGCTAAGAGAGCTGGGCTGGTCAGCCTGGAAGAGGGGAGGTTTGGGGCAGAAACTCATCTGATCCCACATGTATAAATACCTGACGGGGGAGTAAAGGCAACAGAACCAGGCTACTCTCAGTGGTGCCCAGTGAAAAGACAAGAGGCAACAGGCACAAATGGAAAGACAGAAGATTCCATTTCAACATAAGAAAAAGCTCTGTTACTGTGGGGGTTTGTGAACCACTGGCAAAGGCTGTCCAGAGATCCTGTGGCATCGCTATATTCTCGGAGATGCTCAAAACCTAATGAGACACAATTCTACAAGATCTATCTATTCTACCCAACTGTACCATGAGCAAGAAAACTGGACTAGATGTTTTCTAGATGACTAATGAGGTCACTTCAGAAACTGTGTGACTGTGTCAAGTCCAGTATTTTACAAGTAAAATACAACTTGCCTCTCGGTATCACACAAATAAGTGCGTGTAAGTGAAGATATGAGCAGTCGTCCATCCAAATAATCGAGCTGAACAACCCGAGAATCTACAGTTGTTATAATCTGAACAGGAAACATCACAAAGGCAGCAGCAGCCTACAGATAGAAAACAGAAAGAAAACGTACTGGTCCCCAGTTCAAAGTAAAGACTATTCCATTAAGTCGCAAAATTCAGAAGACATTCACGCATACTATGAATACACAGTATAAGATGGCAGTTCCCTTTTTCTCTCTTTACAAAACAAAGCTTCAATGCTCAAGGCATACATATCTACAGCCTCCTTTTCCCAAAACTATTACTGAAAGTTTAAGGAAAAAAAAAAAAAAACACTTCCCCATAGAACCTTGACATTTCTTTCTCAAGAGTGTGTTTTCTGTAACATTTAGAGGGGTTTTACTCTTGCTTTTGTAAGCTTTGGGCTTCTGCAAATTCTCATAATTCTTCCCACAGGTACTTTCAAACAGCAAACAGTTTTACAGAGACAGGTGTGATTACCTGATACAAAAAAAACCTCAAGCCTTCCATAGGATTTAAGTGGTTTACCTTAACTCACTTTTTCTACTGCCCTGCAGCGAATTACCTGAATACTATTTATTATACAAGTGTCTCAGTTTGCATGGGTGGCAGAAACAAAGTCACAGGCAGACTTCTTATTTAGAAGAATCTGCTGGGAACTGCACTCATTTTCTAGCAGTGGCTATTTTGACAGCTTAAAGCTGCTTTATTTGTCAGGAAAGTGCCGAAGTATGTGACATGAGAAATTCAACAATCCAAGTCCTTAAGCAGACATGAGCAGACATGTATTCTGTGAGCTGTGCCCTTCTCTCCTCTTTTTCCTTCTCTTTCCGCAGTTGAACTGCTTGCTCCTATTTAAATGCTGTTGTCTTGCTACTTCTAAGGAAACTTCGTGTCAAAATCTTTCATAAGGGCTAGAAAGGACCTGGAGGAACACACCTACTGCCAGGCTGTGTTCTTTCTTACAGATTTAAAGTCAAAGGAAAGGACCTAGTAATGGTAAAACAAAGAACACACAGGGGCTATAAATCAGGCTAGTATCACTGATAGATGTGTCCTTTGCACAAGATGTAATGTATGTAAGCTTGACATCCACCTTTTATTTTAACTAATCCACATGTTTAAAAACAAGAGTATCCAGAGACAGACAAGCAAACTTAGAGACTGGTATTCCCCTTTCTCAGACCAACAGATGACCTGAACCTGTAGCTGGAGTCTAAGGAATCCAGCAGACTCAGAAACACCAAGACTCTGAACCTGTATACTTGTAAATTCCAAGAGAAAGAAGCTCTGACAGATTTTAATTCTGCACATTTGAAAGTATTTTTATGTTGCATTGTTAAAATAGCTAAAAGAGGAGGTGAGGAAGTTCATAGGTCAGGATTACTACAGATATCTCAAGAGACTGATTCTTCATCTCAACAGTCAAAGCCACCAGAATATCATGAGCTGGCAAGACTTCCTGCTTTACTAAAATAAACAAAAAGTGCCACACATCATCCCCTGTGAACCTTATCCTCTCAAGCAAAGTATGAGAAATTTTACCTTCCCTTGTTTTGATGTGTTAATCTTGATGGCTGATACTTTTCCCACATGATCTCCTACAAAAACACGAAGAGCAGCTGTATCCCAACGCAGAGCTGTGACTTTTCTGCCCTTGTGCTCAGAGGAAACATAAATCCGTTCTGGCTTCCCACGACGCTCCTGATTCAGCTCCCAGACTACTATCAGACCTTGGCTACAACAATTAACAAAGAAAACACAGTCTGAGACTAAGTCTTCTAATGTATTATCAGTGATGAAGACGCATTATTCCAAAGCAGCAGAAAACCTAAGGAAAGCAGAACATCTTGGAACTGGATGTGTTCGAGGCTGCATGCTTTCAAGAAGTGTCACATTCTTAATTTTCAAGAAGAGTAAGTGTCCTTCCTTACGTCACAGCGCATCAGCAGCTTTGTTTGGAAGGCTACTCTAACATTCACTGGAATTGCCAGTGAGGATGCAGAAAAATAAGCATTTAAATGGATTTTAAACAATGTAAGAGGTATTAACTACCAATCTCATTCTGCCAAGTTAATCAAGATACTTCTTTTGATGCTGAAAGGTCTAAAAGAGCAATTTATCATCATAACTTCAAACGCATTAGCTCTCCCACCGATGTTCTGTTACAGAAAAAATACTTACTCTGGAACAATTATTCCACTATTCCAGAAAAAAAGTTAAGCAAACTGTCTGTGCGGAGAATTATTCTGTAGGGGCTTCTACCACCTCTGCCCACCTCCAAGTTCTCAGCAGATGTGAAACTTAGAAGCTATTTCAAAATATTTATCCAGCATTCAGGTTTGCGAGTACATCACTCACCTGGTGGCAACAGCAACATAGTCTTCATCATGCAAACAACAGGCAACCCGGGAAACAGCACCCTCCTGAAAGCAAGTGTGGGAGTAAGTGCAGGTGGAAATTTTTCTTACCCTGCCTCTACCACTAGGCAACTTTCACCTTTAAGACATAAAACAGATTCATGTCAACAGCTGCTACCACTTTGTTGCGATGCAGTCTGGGGTTTGTTTGCAAACACTGAGCTTGCTCTAGAAAGAGGCAGCCAACATCACCATCATGAGAAGTGACTGCAGTTCATGCTCCAATTTGGAAAACACGGGAATTGGTCTCCTGTCTTCACACCTATGGAAGTTGTTTTGCCAGAAGTAAAAGTGAGATGCTCCCAACCTTAAAAGACAGTCTATCCTTTCTTTGCTTACGCAAGTAGTTCATAGTTTGGACATCCAAACACTGGTTATCTACAGGTGACTTGCTCTGGTTTAAATATTTAGGCAACTTGGTTGCTGCTGTTAAAAGTAAGAATTTGAAAAACAAAGATCTGACCCTCTCAAGTAATTTCTTTCACACCTCATGAAATCTATTACCCCCCACACTCTTGGGATGTACTCCAATGCCACAAACTTTCTTAAATGGAGCAATCCAAAACGTCACCTTATGTGGATAATTCAGCAAGCAGAAAATGCCTGCCGACTCTTAATAACAATTAACTTGAGACAGTGCCTCTTTCCCAGTCCCATTTTCTCCAGAAATTTTTCTACAGAATTCTTTACCCTTACCTTATGAGTGAGAAAAAGTCTTTGCTTCCAGCCATCTTTCTGTATAAGGTTCAGTCCTCCTCCTGAACTGCCCAGAGCTAGCCATCTCTTTGACACATCTATACATGTGCACTGAAGGAATAAAAACCATAATGCACAACATGGCCGCTTGTAAGTACTAATCACAGTATCTTTTTCTTACATTTTTATGTTATTTTCAAAGGCTTCATTGTTTGCCAGTGGTGTACCACTCCTGAAACACTGGCAGCACGGTCAGATATTAAAACAACACTCTACTATTAGAGCAAACAGTATAAGGCACCTAGTGTGTAAAGCTGTGTTATTATCCACAGTTGCATTAAGAAAACACACACACAGATCCTTTGTCTTCACTTCTTCCCAAAGTTTTCCCTCCATAAGGTAGCACACACACAAAAAGAACAAGATGATTCACAGAAGTACAGAATGGCTCGGGTTGGAAGGCACCTTAAAGATCATCTCATTCTGTAGGTTAATCAGATAATAAACCAAATAAGGTTATTATTTGAATTAAGGAAAGAAAAAACAACCAAGAACACACACCCCCCAAAAAGCTCACCCACCACAAACTCACCTTCAGACGACCAGAATCCAGCCTGAGTGCAGAAAGCAACGGATCCAAACATTCAAGCTCTGCCAAAACATGGTTGTAAGAGTCTGGAATTATTGGCGCAGATGCCATTGATGTACACGACTGGTGCTACTTGCTCATGGGTGTATTACAGCTTCAGCTTTCAGCTATACCTGCCACAGATAAAGTCGGTTCTTGAATGGTTCCATTTTTCAGCACTACATTTGTTTATCTGTTTTCATTAGTTAAAAAAAAAAACCAAAACCCACACGAAACGTCTTCCCCTTCACTGAAGATCAGGTTTCAGTCTGCCAAGGGCTGCAAATGAGACTCCTGCTTCATTTACGAGGAGTTTCTGTTGAACTTCATTTCAGAAAGTTTAACCCATCAGACACCAACCTTGGAAAGACTTGGCATTGCAGCTATTACGATATATTTATACCTACCTGTAAGCCAGGTCCTGTCTACCTATGGGAAAACCCTTGGGTTTCCCCCCACAACACACACCCTTGATCTGAAACTCGTTTTCTCAAGTTAAACATCGAGTATTAGCATTTTATACTCACGTCATCTTCTCCCCCAAAACCAAATTCAAGGAGTATTATCCTCAATTGATACCAAATTTAGAATTATCTGCATTTGTGCATTTTTAATACAACTACTCATAAATATGTATTAACTACCCTTTCCACAGTACCTCTTTTCCAGTATAGATCAATAACTATTTAACTCTTGGTTTTCACTCTGTTTTCAAAGCTGCAACCTCATATATTTTTTCCTAAAGAACACATACTTTAAAATAAATTCTTGTTGAGGAATTTTTAACGTTTAGACCTGTATGTTGCTTAGAAAACCTCACCTTCATATACTTCATATTCAAGCCTTTGGATTTCTAAATAAAGTTCAGTATGCAGCACCATAAATTAGGTAACTCCCTCCCAGACACACTACCATGTGAAACCTTACACTTCCTTACGAGAAAGGTTAACTGACTCTTACCAGGCACTAGGAAAAGGGAAGATACACATTCAGCCGCAGAGACTAAAACTATTTCTTCAGAATTCTCAAAACTGTCTTAAAATTTTAAATTATGGGATCTGAGAACGACTCCGCCCCCGAGACAAAGCATAGACCACCTCTGACGGCAAAAAAAAACCCAACAAAGATTTTTCCGGATTATAGTATTTGGTGCAGAAAGCCACCCCAATGACTGGTTTACACACTGTCGTAAGGGGGGCGGCAGATAACCTCGGTCAAAGAAAGCCAAGCTGAGATGCTAAATTCCTCCTTGGAACTCCGTTCTCGGAGCCAGCAATCGCCTCGGCCTCGGACCCGCCCCTGAGCACACGGCGCCCGCCCGCTAGCCCCCAACCTGAGGGAAGACCCACAAACCCACCTTGCTTTTCCTCAGACACGCGAAACAAAAGCCCGAATGTGCCCCCAGACAGAGCTGCAAGCGGAAAGCCCGGCGCACCGAGCGCCCGCCGGAGGGGTACGGCGAAGCAGCACAGCCGCCAGGGAACAAGCGCTTGCCCGATGCCGCACGGCCGTGAAACAACGCCCGCAGCAGCGCTCCGAACCCCCCCGACTGCGAGAGCCAAAGGCGCTGCCAGCCGGGAGCCGCAGCGCAGGGAATCGCGGGGTGCGCGGCGGCGGCGGCGGCTCCCCGAGGCTCCCCTCGCCCAGACACCGACGGGCGGGCAGCACCGCCCCTCCTTCCCGCCTCGCTCCGCGCGCCGCCTCACGGCCGCCCCCGCCCCGGCGGCACCGCCCCCCCCCCCCCAGCGCGGGGGCGCGCTGCCCCTCGGGGCGCCGTCACGCCGGGCGCGCCCGCGCGGGAGGAAGATGCGTCACGCGCGCATGCCTGCCCCGGCCACGTGACGCTGACGCGCGGCGCCCCCTCCCGCCGCGGGCCGTTGCCGAGGGGAGGCCCCTCCCCCGCAGCGCGGTGGCGGCGGCGCCGCCGACCTGGGAGCGGAGCGCCGGGCCGATGGCGGGGGACGAGCAGGGCCCGCGTACCGCGCTTCGGGTGACGGCGGGGAACGGGGAGGGCCGGGCGCGGCGGGGAGGCTGGGAGGGGGCAGCGGCGGCGGCGCTGTTTACTGCACCGTCACTCCCCCCTCCGGCCTCCACTGTCATGGCGACGGGGGAGGGGCCGTCACGTGAGCGCGGAGGCGGGGGTGGGGTGGGGGAAGCGGGCCCGCACCACGTGACCGCAGGCGACGCGCCGCGACGGCTCGCTCCCCGGTCACGTGAGGCGGGCTCCATTCCCCTCCCAGCGCCCCGCGGCTTGTTCCGGTCACGTGGCCTCCCCTGCCCGCCCCATGGCCCCGGCAGCGGCCCGACCCCCGTAGCGGCCGCTCCCGCCCCGGGCCCCTCCCGCCGGCGGACAGCCGGCTCCCGGCACCGCCCGCACGGTAAGGAGCGCGGGGCCGGGGAGGCGGCGGGGTCGGGCACTGTCTCTGCGGTTCCTTCCGTTCCTCCCTCCCGCCGAGGCGCGCGGCGGCCCTTAGCCTCCCGCTTTTCCTCCGTACTCCGTCCCAGCTGCGGCTGTGGAACGGCGGCGGCATGGCGGGCCGCGGGTGCCGTAAGGGACGGGACCGGGAGGCGCGGCTGCAGCCACCGGCATGTGCGCCGTGGGGAGGGTGAGCGGCGGGGAGGAGGCAGCCTCTGCGGCGAGGGGCAGGGGGCATCACCAGAGCGCTAGGCGCCGGTGCGGGCGATAGACAAAGAGGTGTCCTCGCAGCAGCTTCCCGGGCAGTGGCCACTGTCTTGCCAGGGCCTCCAGGAGTCGGACAGAGCCCCGGCAGTGCCCGGCCGGGGCCGCGCTGGATGTCCTCGGGCACGTCCCGCTGCAGGCAGAAACGCTGTACGAAGCACAGGTGATGCGGATCGCGGAGGAAAGCCGGATCGACCTTTCAGATGGGCTCAGGGCCACAAACCTCATGTGGATTCCCTTAGCTTATCGCGATGCTTGCCGGTATCCAAGACAAATGGCATTTAGGAGCTCCCGACGTTACCGTGGGCTGTATTCCGCTGGCAGGCCCGGTGCTGCCCCTCGGGGTGCTGCTCTGCCGGCTCCCGGCCCCACGCTGGGCTGCGCAGCCAAACTGTCGGAGTTCTGCTGCGAACCAGTGCCACTGCGGTTCAGTCTGGACCATTAGCATAGATACTCTGCTGTTCCCTGCAGGGAGTTGAAACCTAGCAGCAGGGCCTGCATCAGCTCTGTCAGAGCTCGCCTGCCAGCTGTACCTACGCTGACTGAATCAGGATTATTACAACGTGTAAATGTTTCCTTTGTTTCTGATTAGAGCTCAACAAAACCAGATGGGAAGAGACTGGAGTGAGATGCTGGTAATGGAGAGCATTCAGAACAGGTGTTATAAGGAACAGACAAGAGAGGTACCCGATTTTAAAAGTGGTTAGAAAGAGCTGCTGCATTAAGAGGAAGGGTAGCTGTTGGAATTGGACAGTATTTCCAGAAGCTATGCCCTGTGTCATAGAGCTGGGAGCTTGTAGGTGGGTGAGCAAACAGGAGGACCTCATGTTGACTTTTTATGCCAATACTGAGACTTCCTGATACACCCTGCCAGTTGTAAACTGCACCTGTGATTAATACCCTCGGGGCATGGTTGATAACTGGTCATACCCCATGGGTTAGGGCTATTGATTGATCCAAGTGCTTTCTAGAATTACTAGTCATTTTTTCAAAAGCTCTACTGCTGGAGAATTCAAAATCAAGCATTCCTGACCTTCCTATTCTGGAAGATGCTGAAACCAGAGAAATATCTGTCTTCCGAAGTCTGCAGCTACAGAAGTCTAATGCTTCTGGTTTTAGCAGCAGGTTAATGTTACAGTTAATGCTGTAAAATAACAAAATTTCTGTGTGCACGTTTCAGTTCTTGCCCCTTTGAGCAGCAGCGCCATCATCCGCAGTACTGATTCTTGGAAACTTGAGTTGTTAAATATAGAGGTTAGGAGATTCAGGCAGGCACAAATAGACCATTGATGGCTCTCACCTTGCTGCATAGTAAGCCTTAAGCATCCAAAAAGAAAAAAGCTGTGTGCTGTGTGTCCTTAGCGAGGACATGGCCTTACCCTGTGCGGTTGGTAGGGGACCATCCTCATGCCTTTTTTAGCAGCTAGGTGAGATTTCTGTTTCAGAAGTTTCCCTGTACTACTTGTAACAAGAAGCCATTTTGTTTTCATGAGTGAGAGATGGTAACTTTCCTCAGTTTTTTTATTCTTTCTGATGTACTCTTCAAAAGACAGCTGGGGTTTTCTCCATTTTGGGTAATGCTTACTGAGCTTGTGAGGTGTATCATCCTACTGCCACTGTAAATTACTGCATGAAAAAGGATGCAGAGCAATGACACAAATAAGATCAGCTGTGAGCTAGTGTGTTCACCCTCCCAAAAGGTAGAATGAGCTTCTCCTTGGATAATTGTGAGTTCACAGATTGCACGCTGCAGGGTACTGTTCTAGAAGGTTGTGCTTGTAAAGGAGAAGTTGCTAGATGCCTATCGATCATTGTCTTCTGTAGTAGAAAGACTGGTTGTAGGTGAGTGAAAAGCATGGTAGAAAAGCAAAGCAACTTGCATCAAAATGAGGCTATAGAAACACTTTCCCTTTTGTTTCTGTTCAGTACAGGTTTAATTCATTTGCATCCTGTGGCTTTGTCTCTACTGCATTGGATAATAATGACCTTAAAGGACTGTAAAGTAACAAAGGGAGAAAAAAGTCAAAATCCTGAACTCTTGCATATATTGAGCTCTGTGTGTGTATATACACATACATATATATAAAATATGTATATATCGATTGCATATATATTACATATATGTGTATATATGTATATAATCCTTAGTCTTGCCTATATTGTTTATTAGTCTGTAGCCAGCTGCCTTTTTCCAGTAAGGATAAGGACCTGATGAGAGGCTACAGACATGCAACTGGAAACTATAAAATGGTAGAGTGAATAGCACTGGAAGAGAATAATGGTGCTGGGGAGACTGTAAAGCGTTATGCTAGGAAACAGTCCTGAAATCATGTTTTCTTTGAGAGAGAAGTATTAGCAGGGCTGCCCTGAATGTGGCACAACTTGTTCCCGTTACTGCTGCAGTAGTGCTGATGTGCATCCCCAGATTCAGCTCAGCATCACTGAAGTCTCTGGCAAAGCTTTGGAGGACTGAAGTGATGGAGTGAAGCTTCAGTGCAGAGCTGTTTTGCCATTAAGTCTATTTAGTATTTTACTTAACTAATTTCAGAGATGGGTATGTAAGACTTGCTGAAGAGAATGCTCTGCTACTGTCCAGGTTGTCACAGTAAATATCCTATTTTGCTGCTGTTCTTTTTTTTTAAGATACCTACTAGTAGTGCGATAGCTGATGCAATTGCTGATGGAAGTTTGATGCAGACCCCAGCAAATATTACAGGTATTCTAAAGCACATGAAACATAGAATGATAGAATGGTTTGGGTTGGAAAGAATCTTACGATCATCTAAGTTCCAACCCCCCTGCCGTGGGCAGGGACACCTCACACTAGACCATGTTGCCGAAGGACATGCATATCAGCATTTGAACAGTGTTTCACGTGTTGATAGTAAAGTTTATGATGTACAAAATACAGCAGTTGGATAGACTAAACATTTACAGCAAACATACCAAAGTTGAACCTTTTGATAGGTGTACAACAGTAGGTTCATAGAATGTGGTGATATTTGTGGTGTCCTTTATCTCTTGAGAAATTTAAGGCTGTAGACTCAACCTGCAGAGAGGAATGATAGTGACTGCTGGGGGGGAGAAGAAGGCAAAAGGCTTGTTGATGTGAGACTGGCGACAAAATTACCACTGTGATGAAATAGGTGTAACATTAGTCCCTCGGACTTCTGAAGAGAGGGACAGGAAACTGCCTAGCTGGAATAAAGTGTACAAAACATTGTTCTAGCCCACCACAGTAAGAACAGGAGTGTGGGTGGGCTCCTTTATCTTTAGCACAGAGAACTGCTATTTTTTGCATACCTTGTATCCTTCCCTTTTCTGAAATGACTTAACATCTGCCATTCACGCTGAAGAAGAGAATTGCTGCCAAATGCCAGAGGAGATTTGGAATTTGTGCCATTTTTGAGCTTGAGTATCATTCTGAACTTGAAAAAACAGTAAAGGAACATTAAAACAGAAAAATTTTGTTATCGGTTTAAGATTTGCAGGTCTTTTACTGAAGCAAAAGCAATATCAGCAATAAGGTGAATTATTTAGGTAGCTGGCAGTATTTTGTTTAAATAAATTTCCTGATTGCACTTGCAGAGGGAAGCATGTTTATCTGGAATATTTCAAAAATGATGTAGGCATTAACAAGTAAATGTGGGTTGTAATACTTTGATATAGATAGGAGTATTGAAAGAGTTACAGCAAATATAATTATACTAACCGGCTCAACTGTATGTTTTTAATAGCTCCTTACAGCCACAATGGCAACGTCATCTGAAGAAGTCTTACTGATTGTAAAGAAGGTACGTCAGAAGAAGCAGGATGGAGCTCTCTACCTTATGGCTGAAAGGATAGCGTGGGCACCTGAAGGCAAAGACCGATTCACAGTCAGCCATATGTATGCAGACATAAAATGTAAGTGAACGCTTTCCCTATTCCAGCTTCAGTAAGCAGTATTCTGATAAACATTTAAATACAGCCCAAAGCATATTTGCCATAAAACACTGGCAGGTAAGTTAGGAAGGTTAAAAGGGTCTGAAGCTTTGACTGGGTTATTCTGTGTAGCAGCAGAGGTCAGGACCATGCTGAAGTATCACTCAATTTATTAAGTATGCTACTGCAGGACTTCTATAGTCTCCAGCTGTTTAAGTTATACTGCATTTACTATTAAATTTTGATAAACTTCTGCAATAACTTCAACAGAGAAATAATCCATGCCATATGCTTGTGGAGGGAAGGGTGGGAGGAGGGTTGAGGAAGAGTATAGTTTCTGTGTTAGACCTTGAAAATCCTATCTGGCATGTCATCTGTTAAAGTATGCATCTAAAGCTGTTCCAATTTTTATATAAAATGAACCTCGCTGTTTTGTTTTCATCCAGCAGACCATAGCTTCAGAAGCACTGGCTTCTGTAGCTTGGCCTAACTGGTAATATTCTGATGAAGCGTTTGCTGTTGCAGTAGCAGAGTACTTGCAAGTCAAAACTGAACAGTGAACGTCTATAGCATGCTGCCTTTCTGGCTCCAATTAGTGCTCATATTCCCTGTGCTGTAATGCCAAAGAAGGAATAAAAATAAAGTTGTATGTGTCACTTGGTAAAGGTTTAATGATTATTGCTGTTTAAAGGCACATACAAGTACTGCGGCATGATTCAAAAATGTGTGTGAAGAATCAGAACTAATATGCTGTTTTCTTAAATACAAATGTAGTAAGGAGTTTAAAAGCTCTGTTCACCTCAGGTAATCAACTTTGTGAAGGTTCTATTTAACTATTTACTTGGACTTCAGCAGCTTATATTTTAAAAATGTATAGGCATTGAAGTCAACTTGGATGAAAGATGCTCTTTTTTGTCATCGAAAATTAAAAAAAGGGAGGGAGGTATTTGTAAACTTGTGATAGCAATGATGATTCAGTGGTGACATCTGGTTCCTGTCTCCCAGTTGCACTGGAGAAAGGGGTAAGATTCGAAGTTAAGTTAGTGCCATTTGCAGTGCTACACTGAAGTCAGTATAGCACAGCAGTACATAAAAGCAGTTGTTCCAGTCTCTGCTCCCTCTGGTTATGAGAAAGGAAGCAGGAGTTAGGGTTCTTTTTATGAGTCATGAAGGTGTAATAGCACCTTGGAGGCATTGGTGACTGTCTCTGGGAGTACTAGTCGCTAAATGTGCTTACCACACCACTTCAGACCAGCATACCTTTGCTGTCAATAGACATGCTGTTACCCCACCCTGCATCTGCTTTCTTACTACTTTTCTTCTGTGGGAACTGACCCAGCTGAAAAGGGGGTCACTTTTCAGTTGATTGGTTCCTTGGTTCAGCTTGTTGCTCAAATACTAACACTCATACAAGAAAGAGAGCAGGCAGAAGTGGAAAGGAGGAATGAGGTTGTAGCCTTTCAGCAGCAGCCTGGACTGGTACCAGGTAAAAGTGTCCAGGTGATGACAATATAATTTGCAGCAGTTTTCTAATGGAAGATGTGGGGAATGCAAAGATAAATAAGGGCTCCTGAGCAGTAGCTGAAGGATACTGAACAGTAGACTGCTGGTGTCTGTGTCTTGTGTTTTAGAGTGAACAAGGTTCTGGGTTCAAACAAATTTAAGGGGAAGACTGCTCCACTTTTATGGCTGAAATTCACACACAGGATAATGGTATTTAATTGAATGATGAAGATAACTGCTTATAAGCAAACACTCTAGGGAAGAGTGTTCCTTGTATAAGCTTACTGTCTGTTGCTAATTAATACTCTCTGTGTAATCTAGGCCAGAAAATCAGTCCAGAAGGTAAAGCTAAAATTCAGCTTCAGCTAGTGCTGCATGCAGGGGACACAACCAACTTTCACTTCTCCAACGAAAGCACAGCAGTGAAGGAGCGAGATGCGGTAAAAGATCTTCTTCAACAACTGTTGCCCAAGTTCAAAAGGAAAGCTAATAAAGAACTGGAGGAGAAAAACAGGTAAAGGGAAAGGAGCCTTAATGTTGGTTTTGCTTCGATGTTTTTTGTTGGTTTTTTTTTTTTAGTTGTTACCTAACTGTAGTGTGTTTTTGCTAACAGTTGTATTGCAACATTGTTAGTGATACAGCATTCGTTTTCCTAGTATAAGTCTCTCCACTTCCAATTTAGAGGCAGTTCACCGAGAATTACCTACCTGTGACATGTTGAGACTATACCTGTGTTCTCAGGGACATGTTCTTGAGGTGTAAAGGCAGCCAACCTGGCTGCCACCCAGTCTTTGTTATCCATGGCTACGAGACAAAAGCACCCAACTGGCAGTCTGTCTCTTTAGTCTCTTAAGTATTGTCGTGGTTTAAGCCAGTTCGCTGGCTCACTCACTCCCCCTGTTTCTTCCCCCAGTCCCGGGGAGATGGGGAGGAGAATCGAAAGAATGCAACTCCCACAGGTTGAGATAAGAACAGTTTAGTAACTAAGGTATAACACAAATCACTACTGCTACCACCAGTAATAATACAGGAGAAATACAAGGAAAGAGAATACAACTGCTCACCAAGCCCGACCCAGCCAGGTCACCCCCAGCAGCGAACCCCCCCGTGCACCACCACACCCTCCTTGGTCTCTACCCTCCGGTTTTACATCCTGGGCATGATGTGCTGTGGTATGGAATAACCTCTTTGGTCAGTTTGGGTCAGGTGTCCTGTCTGCACTTCCTCCCAGCTCCCCTCCTCCCTGGCATAGCATGAGACTCAGGAAGTCCTTGGCCAGACCAAAACATTACCAAGCAGTAACTGAAACCATTGGTGTTAGCAGCGCTGCTCCCAGGCCCAAAATCAAAAACACAGCACTGCACCAGCTACCAAGAAGGAGAAAAATGGCTGCTGCTGCTGAACCCATGACAAGTATATATGTATCAGCTAGAAAGTCTACTTTAAAGGGGTTTTCTTTTTTAACTCTTTTCCAGAAGTTCTCACCTTTGATTTGTGATTTCCTCCCCTCCTTCCCTCCTCCCTGTATGACCTCTTTCCCATCAAATCTTTCCTGGTGTTTTATATGCTTTACTAAATTGCTAGGTATTTTCGTGCTGCATCACTTGAGATGCAGTAGTGTGTGACTTGGGATACAGGATGTTTATTCTAAAAATGTTTTGAGAAGACGTTTGGGGCCAAAGTCCCTTTCCCAAAAGGGCTTTTAAGATACGCTTCCGTTCCTTTAAAATACTGTGTTAAACCAGTGCTTGTGGCCATAGAGCATGTTTACACTTCTCTGCATCTCTCCAGATGAGTTTCACTTTATTCTAGCGTCTGCTGTGAATCCTCTATCTACTCCCTTCCATTTCCAGAGATTGTTCTAGCTTTGAACTTAGGCAAGTTAAAGCTAGATTTCCTAAAAACCTAGGAACATCGCCTCATTGGGCAGGTAGGGTCTTTACAAGGAGATTTCCCAGCAGAAGGGCAAGAGCCCTTGTGCAGGACACGTGCAGGATTAACTGTTTCCGCTACTGCAGGGACCGCAAGGGTCTACAGCAGTGCAGACTGCTTTGGCAGTATCACCATACTAGTTTCATTATACTACGTGTCTCATTTTGAAGACTTTTAATGATGAGTGTATGGGCAGTCTTAGCTCTAGATCTTTGTATCCTGAAATGAGATTTTACAGTATTATGCCATGCAGCAATAAGAGCTTTTCTAGTTACAGGAAAGGCAGAATCTCTGCGCATACTCGATCACAGTCTGTTACTTTGATGATTAGAAGTCCAAGTCTAGTGGTGGGGCTTCATTAGCTTAATTTTCAACTGAAAGGCAAAGAAGTTTCAATCTGTTGTAGAAGGGATACTACATACAGAGTTTCTATGGCTCTTCCTCCATTTATGGATATGTAGGGGTCAGGTACATACAAATATTCCAAGTTTTAATGGAATAATTAAAATAAGACTGCTTGCTGCTGCACTAGTTTGTGAAAATGGCCACTAATCCATATTTGTACCAACAAGAAAAACTGGTGGTTAAAATATAATAAGGATGTCCTGCACAAAGTTTTCATTTCCACCTCATCCTACTTCATCCTTAGAGCAGCTACAGACTTTCATTCAGTCCGGATTACAGTTTGTCCATGTTCTTCCCTAGACCATTTACTAGGTATTGATAAGATTCTTATTTTTCTTTTTGTTTGTTTGCAAATGATCAAGACCCTTAGGTACAGGCCAAAGGTCATTGAGGTTATTGGCTGATAATGAACACACATGCGTGTTTCCCTGAAAATAGCCTACTGGGTCTCAGATCAAGTACACAGATGTCTGGAAAACTGCTTAAACATTAATTAAGCTTCAGGTGCATACATTCTTTTCATTTTGGATAGTAAGGGTGATACTCTATATTTGAATGATAACTTTTGCAACCATTATTTCCTGGTGGAAGTAGTGACACTGAATATTTCTGTAGCACTTGTGCTGCATGTCATAGTTAAGTGGTGGAGATCCTACTGTCACCAACAGAAACACAAATGAACAAACAACTCAGGATAATACATGTTTTAAGGTATCTTACCCTCACATTTTGCTATGTGTGCTCTTGCAATAGAAGAGAGACACGTAACTACTGAATTTTAAGGTACTGGACAGTGCTGAAGTCTCTCCCTGCCCCATGAGACCATTGTTACAGAAGTTTAGGAAATTTCACTGTACTTTTACAGGTCAAGAGACTCCAGTCCTGGATGTGCAAAGATACAAGAGCGCTACAGAATATTAGGATAAGATGTTAATCCCATGTTAACTTTTTCCTAGGCATTATTATTCTCTAGCATTTAGAACTATTCCTTAAACATTTCTTTTTAGCCCTTAAGTCTTTTAGGACAAATCCAGCTATTCAGGTTGTTTGCTTACACAGTCTTGTTAAGAAATGCACAGCGTTTTGAAAGAAAAGTTGGTTTCTGTTCCTTTTGTGAACTCGTGTTAGTTATGGAAATCCTAGTGACTTATTCCGCAGCATTTCAATTCTCTTCAATACATTCTTTTACCAGAATGCTGCAAGAAGATCCTGTTTTGTTTCAGCTCTATAAAGACCTTGTTGTGAGCCAAGTAATCAGTGCTGAAGAATTCTGGGCCAACCGTTTAAGCATGAACGCAGGAGATAATTCTGCAGGACCTAGTAAGCAGGATGTGGGCATCTCTGCAGCATTTCTGGTATGTTGAACCTCTCTAACTTAAATAGAGCAGAAACAGCTGGGGAAAGTGTTCTGAGTTCTGTTCACGTACTTTATTCCTATATACTTTAATAGTGTTCTTTCCTGGTTCCTTTACATATTTCCACACATTGGCGAGACTATTGCCATCATAAAGGAGAAGAAAAAAAAAAAACAAAAGCAAAGGTTTGAGGTTGGTTGCAAATCTGCAACCTCAACATTTTGACAATTTAATCTGCTCAATTTGAACTTTAAATTGACAGTAGGCTGTTGTTCTTTATACTTGTGCCTCCTATTAAACAGGAATAACTGTAAACTTACAGTCACTAGGTTACATTGTATTAACGCCATAAGTTCAAGAGTATCTCTGCTGCAGCATTGACATACATAAATGAAACTGCAGAGATTTTCCACAGTTTTACTCTCTCCCCATTTTTTCTTAAACCAGTACATGCTTTCAGCTACTTGAAGAGCAACTTGTGTATATGAGAACTTGTTTTCTCCCTCTTTTCCCATCTTTGTTATGTTACCCATTTGTAGAAACCATGCCTCAGTAATCTCAATGCAGTCTAAAAGTAACCTAAGTACAATCTTTAGATTACTCCCACAGATGTATTTCTACTTCTGCAACAGAACGAATACATACTATGACTATCTAGTGGGAGTCCCATTTCCACCTTTGTAATGACTACATGCTCATCAAGGGCTTGGGAGGGAAACAGGAGGTGGGAGCAGCTTTACGACTTAGCTGCTATACTTGTTTTTTCCCCCCTAGAAGTACCTGAATCATTTGCCAAATGAACTTGATGGCTCAGATTTCCTCTCTCGTTATTCTTACACCTTGACAATAAAAAAGCAAAGCACCGCACCCACTGAGACTTTCAAAGCCAAAACTTTCTTAAATAACTGGTTGTGTTTGTGTACTCTACATCTATGAAAAAGAATTTCATATATTTTTGTGTGCTAGTTCAAGTTAAAATAACTGTCTGGCTCTGCCTAGGAGTGTTTCTCCAGGAAGAAGGTGGGACAAAATGTAGAATTTAGATGTACAGGAAAAGGAAGAAAAGAAGGGAGCTTATGCAATCATGTACTTTTTCCTGTTATTGAGAGTTGGTCTAAGCACTTGCTTGCTCCAGAGCTTCCTAAAGAGATCGCTGAGATCTAACTTGCGAGTTCTGACTGAGGCTTACCCTCAATTTCTAAATTCATTGCTATTTGTCAGTTATACGGAGATGCTATCAGTGTGTAAACACATAAGGTATGAGAACCATAAATCCTTTTTTGTCACTTCATTATCATCCCTGATTATTCACTAACTGAATTGTTGCATGCACAGTAATATATTAAGCATATGCAGTAAACGTGCCTATTTTTACTGTGAAACAAGGGTATATTAAACTAAGCACATATTCTTTTGACTGATTGAATGGTCTTTGCTTTTCATCATCTAAAGCTTGCAATCTACTTGTAGGATTTTGCCTTTAAGTGGCAAATGTAGTAATTCTAAAAATACCTATTTATAATCAAATATGCTGTGGATTATTGGAGGAAGATTATTTTACCTGCAGCAGAATTTGACTGCAAGATACTAGTTTTTTTCCTTCTCCAGTTACAGAGGCATTCAGACGTGACTGGTTTTCCTCCCTGTGTGCTTTTTCTTAGGCTGATGTACGGCCTCAAACAGATGGCTGCAATGGTCTGCGGTATAATTTGACTTCAGATATCATTGAATCCATATTTCGAACATATCCTGCAGGTAAGAATAGTGCTTTATGAAACAAATACATGCATTTAAGATTTGGTTTGTTTGGGGTTTTTTACCATTTTGCTGTGGGAAGACTGGAATGTTAGTCTGAGCCTGGAAATACAAAGCACCATATATTCAGTCTTCTAGATGATTTTCGCTGCCTTGTTTGAGGGATGGGAAGAAGCATGTGTTAAAACATGCATTTGAAATGAAAATTTGATTTTGTTAAATGAAAACATTTTAACTTGTGCGTTGAACTTTTGGTTGTTTGGGGTTTCGGTTTTGTTTTTGGGGGGGGGTTTGGTTGTTGGGTTTTTTATTTTTCTTTCAATTGTGAGTAGGTGTTTGGTTCCCATGTACTCTCCTACTCAGAATTTCAATTAATTGTTATTTTTCATGAAACCACCTTTGGGAAGAAAATCTGATTTCCATCATCCCCCTGCACTATACTGAATTACTAGAACTCTGGCAAATCAGATTTCTTGTGTGTGTGCAGTTCAAATTAGAGTATTCAGACCACTGTTACGTGCATTTGTTTCATAGCATTAGCTAGCATTGCAGGGCATAAAAGGAGTACCTGTTTGCTTATGCTTAACTACTGCATTCCCTTGGTTTAGGTGGAATGAATGAAAGTGGCATTAGACAAAAAACAAGGAAGAAAGCAAGCAGGGACATTTTAGTGTAAAATACTGTACGAAGATTTGCAGAATAGTTTGCAATCACTGCTGGTTTTGTTCACAGTAAAAATGAAATATGCAGAAAATGTTCCACATAACATGACAGAGAAGGAATTCTGGACACGATTTTTTCAGTCTCATTATTTCCATCGGGACAGGCTCAATACAGGCTCAAAAGACCTCTTTACGGAGTGTGCCAAACTGGATGAAAAAGGTAAGCTTTTTGACTTCGTGCAATAGGCTGCAACAGTCATAGCTGCCTCATAGACCCCAACACTCAAGATATCTGTCTAGTAAATCTAGCAAAGCTGAAGTCAAGTTTTCTTATATTTGTTTACTAGGCATGTTGTTTGTCAAACTGTGAAGTGAAAGGTACAGATGGCCACTGAAAGTTAGCTATAGCTTTGGATTCTCAACATGTTTCATGGAGAGTGCCTTTCTTGAAACGAAGTAGCCTTTGGAGAGTGGTAGCACTAGAAACCAGCTTTATTGCAAGTCATGCAACAGAAAATCTGTGATAAATTCTATTATGTGCTATCATATTAGGTTGATTATTCTGTGCCATCAGTTGCTGTGGAATAGTTCTGTGTATGTAAGGCTTCATTCTGTGGTATGTGCAGAACTTAGAGCACGTATAGCTTTTGTTATAGATCAGTTTTTAGTAATAGACAAATATGGATCTTGTTTAAAATTTTCCAGAGGAGTTGCCATCCCTGTTCTCTATCAGCCTTTTTAATGTGAAATCTTGAAATACCATCTGACATAAGTTTTTATTGAACTTTTGAGGTAGGTTTGTAATGATACAGAGATATGCAGAGTTGAGACCACTTAACACTGTTCCTTAATACGTATTCTGACTAACAAAATCCATAACCCTACACAAGTAAAAGGTATCGCCAGATGTAAATTGCCATTCTGCCCAAGACAAGGCAACAAAACAGTGCCAAAATTAGAAGAAACACACAACTAAGGCTTCCCAGTTCCCATATTAATACAACTAATGTAACTAATAACTAATACAGTATTCAATTTTATTTATTTATTTTTTTACCAAACAGTGATGTGTAGAAGTTAATGAAAGCTGTGCTAATTAGTAGGATGATCTTTAACAATACCTTTCCAAGTTTATTCCTAATTTTAAATGGAACTTTGAAAAGGGTTGAAAGCTTTAGTCATGCTGATACTTGGGGATCTGCAGAACCTTTGTCTTTTCCTTTAAACATTAAATATAATCTAATAATCCCTATATTAGATACAGTTTTTAATGATTTTTTTTCTTTGTTTTATACAGAGTTAAAAGCAATGGTGTCTCAAGGAGTAAAAAACCCCCTGATAGATATAACAGCTTTGAATGATTACACATTAGATGAAGTAAGTAGTTGCCAAAAAACAAACAAACCAAAAAAAACCCCCCACCCAACCCCCACCTTAGCTTCATTTAAGGAAAAAGAGGGTCCCTCTCCTCTTAAAATAACTACAAATGCTAATTCTAAACCACATCACTTACTAGGATTCTGCAACGGTTGGGTAGTCAACATTTACACAGTTGCACGTGTGTGTGTAAAGTAATGAAGACTCTGCCCACAGTCCTGTATGTCTCCTGTCTGCCTTAGTGTGCTGGCTATAAAAGCAGGAATTCCTTTTTTTTAAAGAATTATTATTTCACTTGGATGGTTTGGGTTTGTTTGTTTGGGGTTTTTTTTTGTCTGAAGTGGACTTTCTGTTTTCTTCCTGCCTTTTAGAAGCTGTGACAGCGTACAGAGGGTAGCACAAAATGATAAAGACTTTGCAGTTGTTCTCATTTTAAACGTGGCTATTTGCTTGATTCAGCTTAATTTTAAGGACACTTTATACAGTTTTCTTTGTTTAGCTTTAAATACCATCTTTTGCTAAATGTATGACTAACTTGAACTGTTCTGTTACCTGCCTCCAAGTACAAATTAAAACAGTTTTTATAAATGGTGTACCATAAGGTGAAATAACCTAAAAATGCAGGTTGATCTAACTTAAACTTTGGAGTTTTAACTAATGATGCTGCATTTTCTAAGTTGGTTTTGTTTTCTGTAAGAGTTGTACAAAGCCAACAGTCTGCAACAGGACTAGGAGTTTAGGCTAGGTATGTTTGAATTGCTATTCAAACTGCCGTACTTTGTTTTTGAGGCCGGTTAACTGCAGGCATGAAACTGCGCATGGGGCAAAGCAAGTTGCCTTTAGCCACCTGGAAGCCAAAGAACACTGCCAGTATTAAGGCTTGAGGTTTTTTGAATTCCCAGTGATACCACATCCTCCTGGCAGGTGTCATTTAGCCTGTGGGCTGCTGGTGTCCCGCAGGCTGTTAAAAAGAGGTCAATAAAACAGTTGCTAGCTCTTAATTGCTATCAATGCCTGTTTCATACAGGTGATCCTCGCATTTTTAAGCTAGTTGTAGTTTTACTTATAACTAGACCACCGTCTTACAAAACAGGGTTTTTTTTCTTAGACATCTGAAGTGCCCAGTGTTAGCAGAATAAAATAGTCTATGGAGATTATTCAAAGTACATAATGTGATGGTGGAGCTAGACAGGAAAATACTACTTCCCATGATGAGACAGTATCACTCAGTATTGCTCAGAGGAGGTGACATGCAAGATTCCTGACTCAGTCCTTCTGGTTTTGGGGCAGGAGGTAGCTAATGTTGTTTTCTTTGTAGGAATATGTTGCTTCTGTGGCCTCTACATCAAATGCCTCAAAATCTGCTAGAGAAAGTAGTACTGCTGCCATTATAAGACGCTTTAATCATCATAGTGCCATGGTCCTTGCAGCTGGCCTCAGGAAACAGTAAGTTTCACTCTTGTGTAAAAGCTGGTTTGTAACAAATTTCAAGGAATTTCCAAAATGAAAATAAGTCTTCAATTACACATCCAGCCTTTTCTTGTAATTTTTGTGAATGAAATATTTCACTTTAGAAATGAAAATTCCTTTAGGTTCCATTTTACTTTAAAAGTTTTTCTGAGATGACAAATACTAGTTTTAGCTGAGTTACCATACAAAGCAGATGGAAAAAGGAAAGGATGTTTCTACCTTAGTTCTCCATCCCTGGTGAAGGCTGCAGAAGCAGTATTCCATTTTCTGTGTAGAGGGGAGGTCTGGCGTAGGGAGTCCCTACTGCCTGCCTTCCAGGAGCAGGTCTGCTGATACTTCCTGTAGTGGGGTGCATAGACATAAGTAAAGGAGGAAGCAAAAGAAAAGTGTGGCATAGGTGGATCAGATGAAGGATTCCTCTAGTTAGTACCTTGCCCCTGATTAAAAAGAAAAGAATAACTAGGTGGTTTAGTGTATTTGCAGTGAACTTCATGAATGGAACTTCTTCAAAGAAGAATTAAATGCATTTGATGTGAATTCTGCTTTACAAGTGGTTTATAGACAAACGTCAAAGGATTCCTGCTCTTCCCAAATCCTGCAGACCTTATCTGTCATAAATCCTAATACCTTCTGTCTAGCTGTGCTCCCTCATGTTGTTATTCTGTCTAACTGAACACTGGACCTTTAACAATCTCTTCTGTGTAATGTGTGTTTCAGTTCAGAAAGGCAAAACAATAGCTCTCATTCTGCAGCAGTAATATCTCAGGGCTCCATACCTCTGCTGATGCCTGGTTGACATAAGTGTGTATGCAAACTGTTTCTGATTTAGACTTGATTTTGCTGTGTCCCACTTGCGTTGCTGACATGCAACTATTTCTGAGGAGAGGAAGAATTGCCCTCCCCTGCTGCTGAATTTCCCTCTTGACAAACAGGGTTATTTGAGGAGTTGGTACTTTCTATTTAGATCAAGAACTAGAAATGAAGATGTAAGGGGGAAAGAAGTTGACATATAGTATGTGAACATGCATATAAAGTTTTTGAAACAGATGTATTTACTTTGCCTCTAGCTTGTATCTTAAGTTTCCTGTGAGGTGAATTCTTAATGCTGTTTCTCTATTTTAAGAGAAGCACAAAATGACCATTACAGTGAGACCAGCAGTACGGATGGAAACTCCAGGGATTCAGATTTCTTTCAGCCATCAATTAAAAAGGTATAAAGTTAGCTGATGCAATTCTAATTGAATGAAACTGGAAGCTGTCTGTCAGAAAGTTGCCAAAGGTTCCTTACGTGTTTTATGATGCATCTAACGTGATTTAGCTTTGCCTATAAGTATATAGAATAAGAACCTGAGGAGCTATAAGAATTTTTGTACTCTTCTAGTAAACACAAAATAAATTACACCTTGAAGTATTGCTGTTTATCTCTTCAGTAGTGCCTAATGAAAGTAAGAAGTTTCCAAGATGCTTCTGATTGGACCCATACAGTGCATTTCTGGTTTTGCCCAACCCCCCCTTTGCGTTTACCCCAAATGCTGGAAAAATACTAGAGAACATCCATCTGAAAGGGGTAGTGGTGTTCAAGCACCAGTATTAACCTATCAAATGTATCATTTGTAAAGATTATTAAACTGGCACATTGCAGCCTTCATCCTAAAGTCATAAGCTGAAATGAAGTTAAAGCATAGTGATGCCTGGTACACTGAAATACAGGGCAACAGCTTGTTTTAGACTAACTATAGCAGCTCACAAAGTGGAAGAGAGTATTGTAATTGCTGCAAAACTGAATTGAATACTCTAGCAAGAGTTGACAGCCCAAATAGAACACGTGAAGGGGACTTAAAACCTGCGTATGTTGTGAGAAAAGGTGGTAGAATACGCGTTATTAAACGTAGTTAGTCAACTGCTTTGACTTTCCTGAAAACTGCAATTTTTACTGGAGGGAAACCGATATACCAGGACTGGAATAAATGTGATGAAAAGAGGAGAGAGTAGGAGATTTCAAAAATAGTTTTCTCATTGTACAAAGTGTAATACTGCTGTGCTGTTATCTCTCACCACTAATGCTCTAGCTGTACAGTCAACAGATAGCTTGTGTAATTATTAGGGTTTTAGCCTTACACTCCTATACACTGTTTAGTCTTACACTCCTTACAGCCATTAAAGCATTACTGTTTCTGCTAAACTAGAGCTAGATGGACATACATAGATCATTCTTTGTGCTTTCTATAGTAGAACATATTCTGAAGTGACGGGGACTGCATGTTTTGACTAGAACCTGCAGGAAAAGCAGTAGTGCCAAGACTTTCAAAGTGCACCCTTTAAGCAATGTTGGGCACAGCTCTCTCTGGAGGGTAGACATGAATCATTCCACACCTTGGTTTTCTTTAAAGTTTTAGTAACTCTACTGCTCAAACTCAGTGAACTGGAAAAAAGCACTAGATGCATCAAACTGTATCCTTATTAGTGATGTGTATAATTATTTGGCTTATTTTAGGTGAAATTGCAGGAGGCCATTGAATATGAAGATTTATCAAAGAATGAGAGCATTAAAACTATTGCACTAAACTTGAAGCCTGATAGGTAAGTTAAAATATACGTGGTTATTTTGGCATATTCAGTACAGAAGGTCTCTCATCACAGCCTGCACAGAATCAGTTGATTTCGTCTCTACTGTGCCACATTCAAGTGTGTTTCGGCTAAGCTTAAAAACCTAATATAAACTTCTGCATAAACCAGCTTCCAAGTAATTCCCATTTAAATTTGTATTTTTTTTTCATCTTGCTTTCCAGCAAGCTAAGTCTTTGTAAGCCTGCTTGAAGAGCTTTGACCTGTAATTTCTGTGAAAGGCTAACAGACCTGCATTCACAGTTCAGCACTTTGTTGCAGCTTACAGTGGAAAAATGTGTTACATGTGAAAATATACTCAATTCCAAGGAAAATCCACTCCCAGGAAAAAAGAAAAAAAAAAGTGATACTAAATGTGCTCAGTTTCAGTCCAAAGTGGCATGACTTCCTCTACTCTAATCATACTCCCAGAACTCAGTGGCACAGATAGCTTCTCATTAGCAAAGTGATGCTCAGAGATTCAACAACAGAAACTCTTTATTTTGCTGTCATATCATCCCTGACCCAACTCCTTCCCATGTAGCAATATATTTTACTTTGTCAAGAAATAAGATTTAGATAGTAATGTCAACAATTACAAAGCATCTAAAATTGGAAACATTTGAAGACCTGTCCACTGAATTTGGCTTCTATTTTACCAACGCTCCTATTAATACATTTTATCTTTTCTCACGTCACAGGTATTATCATGGTCCAACTCCAATTCAATCACAGCAATATGCAACCAGTCAGGATATTATTAATTCTTTTAATAGTATTAGGCAAGAAATGGAAGCATATGTACCCAAACTAACTCAGGTATGGAAGAATACTCAAAAAAATACCCTTCTTGATGTTAGCATCTTGCTTTCTCTGTAATTTTGTGCCTCCTGTCTACTGGAATTTTAATTTTTCAGGGCAGACTTAATTATCTCCAATAGTTTTATGTTACTCAATTTATTTTACAACTTTAGGCAATACTCTTTGAGTTACTGAGTTCAAAATCTAAACAACAGGGACCTGAATCAGTCATTGCTGATGCTCTGAGTTATATTACACTGTTACCATGTTCTTTGAAGAAATGGTAAAAGGTAGAAAGTAGTAAAGCAGGACAGTTATGCAATGTGAAACACAGGCCAGTATTATTGATCCCACCCCCTGAAATTTAGTATATAATGGTCTCAGGAGGTCCGTAGTAAGCAAATTTATAACTGAACAGGTCTTTCGCTCCTAAATGCACTTATGTAGGATGTAGATCTCACTGTGGACTACGCAGAAGCCATTTTCTGGCAACTGGAGGGCAGTACAGCCAGGTAGCCAGTCTCTGAACCTCCTCAGTTAGTAAACCCAGATTTGGCCTGATGTAAAGCAGCCACAAATGCAAATGTGTCACATTTCTGTACAGTAATTCTCTGTCTCATTTCAAAGTAGCTGCATAGCCAGTTCACATACTAGGTAAAGAAAAGGTTGGTTTGTCTGTAACTAATTGGAGAGCTTTCACTGAAAATGTGAGCTTATAGCCCTTGAAAGTACTGAGCAGACTCTTCATCAGAACTTCTGTTGAATCTGCTCAACTGTATCTTTGCCATTGGAGTTCAAATGCAGTTCATTTTAAAAATATTTTGTTGGAGAAAGTGATATGAAATGATTGTTTCCTCTCTCCCTTCAGGTCCTTTCAAGTGCTGATACTGCTAGCACTATTGCAGCCCTGTCACCTGGAGGAGCACTTATGCAGGGTGGAACACAGCAAGCCATAAACCGTAAGGATTTAGGACGTATAATGCTTCAATCATGTCTTACTGCATTATACAGCAGTACCTGGCTTGCTGTTTCATCTGCCTCTTGGAATGTTACAGTGATAAAGGAAATTATGGAAACATGCAGCTGGAATAATACTGGGCTACAGTAACAAACAAAAAGCAACAACCCAGCCATGCCATGAGGGTGGTACTGGCTACACCACTGCTGAGGCAACTGAATGAAAGAAAATTGTACAAAGCAAGTGATGAAGGTTGCAGTTGATATCAAGTCCTCATATAGATAATGGGGTTTGCTTGTTCAGCATTTCTCTTTTCCAATTTTTCTTTTTTTCCTGGATTTTAGAAAATAAAGGCATACTCAGGGAGAGCTCTAAAGGAGGTGAGGTCAAGATAAATGTCTGGAACTAGGTTTTTCTGCAGCCTGCATTTAAGATCCACAGCTTGCTGTGAAAAAGGACAACCTTCTTGCAGTCTGCAAAGGCAAAACAGACAACTCCTCCTCCTTACATCTCTTCAGCTATTCCCAAGTTCGTTTCCTTTGCATCTCAGCAGGTGAATTCCCGTTCTCACAAGGCAGTGTTTATAACAGGTTTCCAGTTAACTTGTGTTATTTGGTGTGAAGAGCCACAGAAGCTAATGCAGACAGCTGAAAAAGCAAATGTAAGTTCTTCATGGTACTGAAAGAAAAGGAGTCAGCAAGCAGTAGTGAGGCTTTCTTACCCATCCCAGTTGACATACTGGGTGCTACGCTTCATTTTGAGCTTGACCACCTTTTTCTTTTTTTATTAAAAACCCAGAACAGAAACAAAGACAAACCCACAAAACAGAAACCAAACCCAGCCTCATCCTAGAGTCTGCTATTCGCTGCTCAGTTAACTGTGCTCCTGTCATCCTCAATGACTGTGCTTGTTTTCCTTGGTTTTTATGATTGTGGTTCCCCTCTGTCTCTTGACCCCCATTGCCCTTTCTTCTTTAAGAGTATCTGGGATCAGTTCCTTGTTCCTGCCTGTATTTTTCATCTTCCACAGGCTGTGACAATGTTCTCATTGCCATTGTAAAAGAGAGAAGAGCTTGCAGTATCCACCACACAGTATTTAGTGCTGTGCTGTGAAGAGAACAAGATGCTGGTCCCAGAAGCAGTACTGCCACACCATTAGAACAGTACAAATACACTGCTTCTAATCCTGGATTAAGTTTTATATCCATTCTTTGGCTAACATAGATCTCCCTATATATAACATACAAGATTCTAACTGTATAGTCATAAATAGCAGCTGACCTGATACTGCTGGTAGTCCTACTTCAGGCGTAAGGCACCTCAGTGTTCCCTCCCAGCCAGCCTTTCTGGGATTCTCGTTGAAATGTATATTGCTGGTCTCCTCCATTAGCCTTACATTCTCTTGTTTTTATATGATGGTTTTGAGTGATGCAACAAAATCTTTTTCCTGTTGCAGAGATGGTGCCAAATGACATTCAGTCTGAACTAAAACACTTGTATGTGGCAGTAGGGGAACTGCTACGACACTTCTGGTCCTGCTTTCCTGTTAACACGCCATTCCTAGAAGAAAAGGTAAGAACTTCCTAGTGTGGCCTTTGTTACGATGTGGCCAGATCATGGTTTAGGATGACTGTCGTTAACTTGAAGTATAGAACTAATACACATGCTTTAAATTAGTGCAGCAGTTACTCATCCCTAGAACTGAAGATCAACAATGTAAAATATTACCTTCTTTTTCAGCAGTTCTTTTGGCACTATTATAATCAACCCTACGCCTGTCAGTGCCCTTCAGGAGCAGTTGCTGCAAGCTAATTACCACAGAATGGTCAGCTAAATTCCAGCTGCAGTTCTCTCATTGCCAGTTTAAAACACAAACTGAAGCCCTCCTTCCCCAACATTAAGACAGCTCCACAGTGACAGTTACAAGACAGTTTTCCTTCTTATTCCGTCCATTGCAAAAACCACTCATTCATAGCTTCAAAACACACATTGCCTTTTAGAGCAAAGTTGCCTTTGAGGAGAGATGCCTGCTGCAACCAGGTCTATGATTGTAACTATTTTTCTGTTGCTATTCTTTCTTTTGACCTCTTGTGGATCACAAAGATAAAAATTTGCAGATGTGTTGGATTTTGTGCTGCAGAACATGGCCTGAAAATTCATGGTACAGTCTCTGTCTGAAGCAAAACCATGGTTTTTGGACTATCTTCTCTGTAGTATTTACTGACAAAGTACTAATGATCACAGTGGCACACTGCACTTTTAGTCATTTTGCACTCGCCTCAAAAATAAGTATGCACTCCAGAATAGGTAGACACTGATGTTATAATAACTTTTCTTCTTCAGACTACACATATTTAAAGTAGCCCCCAGGATTAGTTACGAGGTGTTTGGTTGGAGAACAATTTGCACAGAAGTTCTTTCCTTTAACAAAGTGGTTATAATATCGGTTTCTGTCTCTCTCAGGTTGTGAAAATGAAGAGCAACTTGGAAAGATTTCAGGTTGCAAAGCTCTGCCCATTCCAAGAAAAGATTCGGAGACAGTATTTAAGCACAAATGTAAGGGGAAAATACTCTTTAATTATGTGGGTGCTTATTAATAATTTGAATCAATCGTAATTATCAAGAGAATGATAGCTTTGTAATTTCTTAGGGCATTTAAGGTTTTTGTTAACTAGGAAATGGGCAGAGGGAGATTGGATACAGAGTTAAGCATGCCTCCTCTCCCTGTATAACTTTCTGAATGATACCAAAAACTATCAAGAACTATAATTTAAAATTGCCCGAGTGAGACAGCAGGAAGCATACGTCATGTTTCACTTCTCACTTCCACCATGAAGTAGAACTATAGCAACTTCCAAACTGTCTCACACCATATCAGACTTGAAGTGGTCACAGACCACAGAGTAAATACTGGAGCAGACAGCACAGTCAAGTGTCACTACTTCCCTGTGACCATCCCAGCTTAGTAGCTGTCTGAACTGCTCCCTCTACAGATACTTTACAATAGAGCCTCACGTCCTTTTTCTCTTTGTTTGGCATACCTCTGTGATTTTAGCAAGATTACTTCAACTGAATAAAAGGAAGAAGGCAACAGTATCTGATCAAAGGGAGGGGGGGTGTGTTTTCCAATAGCTGGGACATTTAATTCCCTTTTCATGTTTCAGTTGGTAAGTCATATAGAAGAGATGCTGCAGATGGCCTACAATAAGTTCCATACATGGCAGTCCCGGCGTATGCTGAAGAAGACGTGAAAGTGCATGCTGTACAGGTTTGAGAGCAAAATCTGCAATAGGTGTAGGAGTACAACCTAGTGTAAGTGCAGATCTTGTAGTTGTTGCAGGAAGACCTGCAAGCTGCGGACTTCTGGAAATGATGCTAACTGAACTTGCACGTTTCTGAAAAAGAACTGAGATTAAACTTGAAAACTAGGGAGAAAAACCAAGAAAGAACCAAAACAGAAGAGCCAAGGCGCAAAAATATTTAAAAGACACTGTTTACTGCAGTTACTCAGGAACTGCTTTTGATTTGCATAAAGAGCTGCTTTCATAAATAAAAAATTTAAAGAGGGTGTATTAATAAAAAACCATTTTTCTGTCTAATTTTTTTTTAAGAAGTGTATGGCACAGGGTAGAACTTAAAACCTTTCCTTCTTCACTGGATTCTGACATTTTACTGAATTCTGTACTTTCTGCAACAGTTTAAGAATGATATTTTGAAGTACAGCTGAGACTGGTTTTGCTTCAAACATCTGGGAGAGTGTAGCTGTTGGAAGACAAGCTTCTGCCATGTTTCCCCACCAATTGGAAACAAGAGACATTGCACTGAAAGCTGCTTGTTGTCTGGGGTCCCTAAAGGCACATGAGGGCAAACTTCTGCCCAAAGTCTTGGATTTTTATGCAGAATTTTTCCAGCTGTGGGGTTTGCATGTTTTCCTTTGAGTGCAAGTGTGTGCTACTGCAGGTTTTTTTTGTTTTTGTTTTTTAATGGTGGTATTTGTTCTGAGGAGAGAATGCATTTTTAAAAATGAAGTTAAATAAAGTTTCTTACAAAAGAAGGCATTTATTTTCAATTCTTAGACGTTTTTTATTTCTTCTCCTAAGTCTGTTTTCCTTCATTCTTCCCTTTTGACTGTTACACTATTTTTGGCGAATTGATAATCATTGCAAAGAGAAAAATGTTATTTATCCAATGTCCATAGGTACTAGGAATCTGTGCCATACTTTGTTCCAAATAGAATCAGTTCACAGTTTCAGAACAACATGTCTCATATTAAATGTGACTTGGATGCAAAGTGAACCCATTATTTATAATATTTGCAGTTTAATGACATCTTTGTATTTTGTTGTCATCTTGACTGTACTAAAGCCCAGTATGGGCTACAGATTTTTTTTTTACTTCTGACTAAATGTGACTGTTAAGAGTATAAGATGCATTTACTACGAAGACAAATCAGAGTGAGAGTATGTATTCAAAGCAAGCACAGCAGTGTTCAGCACAGCAGAAGAAATTCCCCTTAGCCTGCATGATGGCTTTAATATTAGATTTTGCCACCATTGGTATGAAGCTGAAATGTGATATTGTGATGTTGGGTGGATAACTTGGAAATTCCTACAGAAGATGTATTTGTATAGCCATGTCTGTGCTTGTTCTGTGCTGCTGCTCCATTTATGCAAGAGGTTTTTTTTTTCTTCTTCAACTGGTGTGTGGAAATCAGCAGCTGCTTTTAATTCTTTTTCTATTATTATTTTTGTATGATGCTAATATTTTGGTAAAAGCTGAGTTTCAGTAAATGTCACTGTCTGCATCAAAATTCTGTTTGGAAATGTAATGCATACTGTTAAGCCTAGTTTCCCTGTCTGCTTCTGCAGATAGATACATGATACCTGCTCTGTGATGTTAATGTGGTTCTGCTACCAGAAATGACTGGGCTCAACAAGAGTTATTTTTGACAGGGTGAAAGTGTCATTAGGAATAAACAGATACATGTACAGCAATTGGGGGATGAGGTGTATATCTTGTCAAGAGTTACCTCTTGTGATAAATTGTTTCTCTAAAATTTAGGTTTAGGGTATGGCTTTATTAAGCCTAATCCTCTTGTGAGTGCAGGCAGCTCCCAGAAAAAAAGGGTAGTTTTGGTCTCCCACACTCCAAAGCACTTGATCTAGCAATTCTGTGGCCAAATTTCAACTGTTCAGTGAAAGCTGTCACACCTTTCATGATATCAGAGGGCTAGGTTCAAGAAAATACATCTGATTTATATTGTAACTGTGCCTGAAGCCATGAACAACGCATTTGAGTATGAGGCTCTACTGAGACTTCATTTAAAAGAAAAAAATCATGGACAGGAGGGTTTTCAATATTCACCTTTGATTTGAATCAGTATTTAGTGTTCCTGGAAAGACTGGGCAAGATGGCTGGCACAGTAGAAGTGGTTCAGTGCATCACAGGAGCATTTTACAGTTCAAAGGACTGTTTATAATCATTATGGGGGATGGTGTTGCAATAGCTTTAAGTTATTATAGCGATATCAGGCTAGCAAAATGGACCTGAATTAACAGAACTGGGAGAGAGGAAGAGGACTATGATACTAAATTCAACAGTTTTGCCTAGAGACTCCATAGGCAAGGCTGCTATGCACTTCATATTGCTTTTTCAGGTATTGTGGCAATAAGGCACAGGCCCCTCCTAAAGTAAAGGAGGTAAACTAAATATTCTTCTACATTGTGTTCCCCTTTTCTGTAGCATGGTTCAAAACCCAGATTCATTCCTTAAGTTTTGAAACTGAATCATCATGCATTATATTACTATTGAAATCTTTATACTGACTTGTATTTTTAATGAAAATTCATAAAACTTGTATCATTGGCATTGATCTAAGATTTGTAGAATAAACCCTACTGAATTCTAAAGTGAAGTCTTCTCTAATGCTTAGGCTGTGTTTTCTCATGTTCAATTAAATCCCAAACAGGCTCCATTCAGGTCTAAATTGAGAGTGCTGGGTATAGCACTAGCTCAGCTGTCCCTTCATGCTGATAGAAGAGGTCAGGAGCAAGAGGGCTACAATACAGTTACTGTCAAATTACTTCATTTTTAGGGGTTGAGATTTTTCTGCTGTGTAAAGAATCTACACTATTACTAGTGCTACTGTCCTTGTGCTCCAGAGCACACCAATTTAAGTCTCAAGGGATTAGTACCCTGCTTGTTCCATATATAGATCAAGCAGCTGTTGGTTCAGGAGAGCTGTACAGGCTGCTTTGTCAGCCACTCAGATCCAAGTTTTGCTAGTAATGGAGAAAGGATGACTTAAAGCATATACTAAGACCAGTCTGGCTGAGCCTATCTCTAGCCTGTAAATTTCAGCAGATTAAAATACTTAGATGCACCACAAAAAAAAGGCTGGGCTATTTCTCTCTCAACAAGAGCTGTATCCCAGTCAAGGACAGAAGGTGACATCTTTCACTGGAGCCATTCCTGCCAGTAGTTTCTTCCATGCTCACAGAGTAGATCTCTGGACTATGTAGAATCATAGAATCATAGAATAGTTAGGGTGGGAAAGGACCTTAAGATCATCCAGTTCCAACCCCCCTGCCATGGGCAGGGACACATCACACTAAACCATGCCACCCAAGGCTATGTCCAAGTCGGCCTGGAACACCCCCAGCAATGGAGCATTCACGACTTCCCTGGGCAACACATTCCAGTGCCTCAGCACCCTTACAGTAAGGAACTTCCCCCTTATATCCAATCTAAACTTCCCCTGTGTAAGTTTTAACTCATTACCCCTTGTCATATCACTACAGTCCCTGATGAATAGTCCCTCTCCAGCCCCCTTCAGATACTGGAAGGCTGCTATGATGTCTCCACACAGCCTTCTCTTCTCCAGGCTCAACAGCCCCAAGTTTCTCAGCAATTTTGGAGGTGCTCCAGTCCCCTCATCATCCTCGTGGCCCTCCTCTGGACTTGTTCCTACAGCTCCATGTCCTTTTTATGCTGAGGACACCACAACTGCACACAATACTCCAAGTGAGGTCTCAGGAGAGCAGAGTAGAGGGGCAGGATCACCTCCCTCAACCTGCTGGTCACGCTCCTTTTGATGCAGCCCAGGATACAGTTGGCTTTCTGGGCTGCAAGCGCACACTGCTGGCTCATGTTCATTTTTTCATCAACCAACACCCCCAAGTCCTTCTCCTCAGGGCTGCTCTGAATCTCTTTGCCCAACCTGGAGCTGTGCCTGGGATTGCTCCGACCCAGGTGTAGGACCTTGCACTTGGCATGGTTAAACTTCATGAGGTTGGCACTGGCCTCCACCTCAAGCATATGGTCCCTCTGGATGGCATCCCCTTCCCTCCAGAATATCAACCAAACCACACAGCTTGGTGTCATTGATGCGCTTTCAGTAAGTTTGCCAATTTCACTGTCAATGATGTCACCAACAAACATGTTGAACAAGACCGGTCCCAACACCAATCCCTGAGAGACTCCACTCATTGCAAGGGCCTGCACTTTCCCAGATGAGTAGACTTTCCCCACTACCCCTTTAAGATGCTTTTTTATGGCTACAAGTATTTTGTCCCTTATTTATACTGTAAGTAAATCCTTGCACCTTCTATCATGGGGTACTGTTATTAGCTAGAAAGCTTACCTTATCCTCACTAAAACTGCTATCGAACAACTGCTTTATCCAGAAAGTCACTTGTTTAAGCAGAGGTGACAAGAAAGCTTACAATTCGGTTTTCCAGTGTCCATCCTGTTTCCCTTAAGGAGAAAAGCCTATCCAAGCATCCCTGCTATCTGCAGGCAGCGTACTAAGTGGCTTTGGAACCTTTGCACTGCAGCACACCTTGTGTGTGAGCTGCGATATTCTGAACTTGTCTCCAAGCTCTCCCTTACCTTACAGCAAGAACTGGAGCTCAATCCAAACACCACACAGCAACTTCAGTTTGAACAGCAGTCAGACATCACTTGTGATGTAACACTGACCCTCCATAAACCCTGATAACTAGTGTTGGATGTGCTCCTGCGGTAGAGTTTAAAGCCTGGGGAGCTCTTATATTACCTAGCCTAACCTCCTAGATCTTTATCAGGACATTGCATTTCCCCTCAGCTATCTCTGAACACAACACATCTCCCCAGAAGATATCCAAGTCCTTGTCTGTACAGTGAGAGCAAGAGAATTCACCGCTCTCCTCAATAACATCCTAGAGCATAACATATCCGGGCTCTTTTGGGCTGTCTGCCGTGGAGGGGGCAAGACCCAAAGGTGCGAGACGCAGCCGGAGCGGTTGGTCTGACAAGGAGCAGCCTGGCTGGAGCCCAGTGGCCGCTAGAGGGCAGGGGCCAGAGCCCAGACGCCGCCGTCTGTCCGTCCAGCCAGGGGCGGCGAGCACACCGTAGGCAGCCCCAGCTGACCGGGGGAGGTCAGGGCGTTCGCACCCTGCTTCCCGCCAGGCCGCGCAATGCCAGCTCACCTTTATTCTGCCCTCTGGGCAGCTTCAGGATCACAGCCGGGTAGCAGAGTGCTACAACAGTGACTCGGAAAACAGCCTCACAGCCGAGGCTGAGGCTCCTTGCAGCACCTTCCCAGACCATGTGCTCTCAGCTGCTGTTTCCCACACAGTGAACGTCCCCCATCCCCTCCAAAACCTGACAGCCTTCTGGTCTTCCTTCCCCCCCCAGAAGTCTATACATCCTTCATCCCTGTAAAGGCAATCTACTCCATCTGCCAGCATACCCTTAAGGAGAAAGGGTCCTGGATGTACACAGACACTATCCTCTGGGCCTGGTAGGATTCCCTTAAAGGGGTTACTTTATTATCTCACCCACAGCACTCACAAATTACATCTGAAGCTTTGAAAGGCAGCACCCCCTACACCAAACACCAGCTAAACCTGGACACAATTTTGTTCTCTAAAGCATCAGCATTCCAGCATCCTCACAGCCACACTCCATCCCCTTCCAACCCAAATTGATTCGCAAGCACATGGCAAACCAGCCCTTTATTACCATTACTGCACTTAGCAGAAACATCCTCAAGCACTGCTGGCAACTCCCACTTCCATGCACCACCCTCCTCAAGCAAGCGCCTGCCCTTTGTGCTTGCTGACCCACCTGACTGCCCATCACCTCTCTGGCACAACGCTGTCATCACCATGCTTTGACACCATGCCCAAGCACCTTGTAGCCCGGGAATTTGTTGTGGTTTGAGCCGTAAATCACACAGTTTGCTCACTCACTCCCCCCTCTTTCTTCCCCCCCAGTCGGGGGGGGATGGGATGGGGAGAAGAATCGAAAGAATGGAACTCCCACAGGTTGAGATAAGAACAGTCCAGTAACTAAGGTATAGCACAAACCACTGCTGCTACCACCAATAATAATAATAACCAGGGAAATACAAGGGAAGAGGATACAACTGCTCACCACCCGACAACAGAGCTGTGAACTGAACTCCTCTGGGTTCCTGCCCCCAGTTTTTTCCATCCTGGGCATGACGTGCTGTGGTATGGAATACCTCTTTGGTCAGTTTGGGTCAGGTGTCCTCTCTCTGCTTCCTCCCAGCTTCCCCTCCTCCCTGGCAGAGCATGAGGCTCAGGAAGTCCTTGGTTAAACCAAACATTCTAAGCCATAACTATAAGCATTGGTGTTATCAGCGCTGTTCCCAGGCCGAAAGTCAAAAACACAGTGCTGCACCAGCTACTAAGAAGGAGAAAAATGACTGCTGCTGCTGAACCCAGGACAGTATCCCAGATACCTTCAGCATAACCTCCCCAGGACTTGGCTGCCAACACAAGCTATATGTACCCACAGTTATGCATTTAACCCCCTTAACAATAAGGCTACTGTTGTTCTGCTCTTGCCAGCACTTTCATCCTTCCTTTTCTACCCCACAGCTACCAGTCTGACATCATCCCAACAAGATCCTGACTACAAGATGCAGAGAAAAGAGGGAAGGACTTGAGCATACCCAAGCTTAAGCTTCTGCTAAAAAGACATGAACACTTTGGGAATTGACCAGAGATGAGACTTTCTGGGGCAAGTGCTATCTCTTCTGAGGTATTGCACAAGGAGCATTTGCCTCAGGTGGGACTTCCAGCCTGTCACATGATTCACAGCAGCATGTTTACTTCCTCCCTGACCTAACCTGCAGGCTTTACACTGGCAGCTGACAGGCTGATCCAGATAAGAGAGCATTCATGATAGCTTTATTTGATATATGGCTTGTCCCATGATCAGAATTGACAACTTGGATACAATATCCCCAGGGTAACCACTTCCCTGTAAGCACTCCCAGTTTCCACCTTTGCTCTACTTCTGCAGATAGCACAGTAAGGAAATAAGCACTAAGATGTAAAGCCACGTGCTTCCTGACTGACAACCCCTGAGTCTGACACAGCATCCCCACCTGCTACCTGCCAGGCACCATGCTCCCCTCCCCTCCCAGCCATGAGCTGATCAAGTGAAACCTCAGCAGCAAGGCCCAAGGAGGGACACTGCTAGCATCAGGCTGCGTGGTTATGCCAGGTGCACACCAAGCAGGGACAAAGATTGCACGGCCAGAACAACACAGCAGGTAAGCACCAAGCACCCTGTTCTGCAGCAGCATGCCACACAAAGCACATTGCTATGAAAAATAGCAATGCTTTACAATAGTACAGCACAGACCTCAACGAGTTCTGTGTGGAGACATTATGGGACCAAAAGCAGAATGCTTCCTTTTGCCCTGAAGCCCTGCTGAGCTCAGGAAATTACACCCTCAAAGGCTTTCTGCTTTCCTAACCTTCAGGTTAAAAATGCTTTTTGGTAAGTTTAGTGTTCTTGAAAGTGCCTTCTGCAGCAAGGTGGTAGAGGCAGCAAGAGGGGTCCTAGGGCTGTCTGTTGGCCTGGCAATTTGAGCTTTGCAATGGTTTATGCCTTTAAGTTGAGGGGTATTTTTCTGCTTCTGCACCAGTTCCCCCAAATGGCCCCATAAAGCCTGGCTTGTGCTCGGGCACACCCTGCCACAATTCCAAACAACAAGTATTTGAGGAGTGTGGTTGGTGCTGTTAAGGTGAGCATGGTACCAAACACACCAATTATTGTAACTGGAATACAAGGTGCCAATTGACTGGCTGGAAATGGCGGCATTAAGTTGACAGAGATGTCATTGGTAATTCAAGGAGTCACAGCAAAGGCCAACTACCAAACTAAGAGTGCCTGATAAAGCCACCCATAAGGAATGAACTTGCTCAGACTCCCAAACCTCGTTTGTCTCACTAAGATCTCTTCTATTTGAGGAAAGGGGGGTCTCTAGGTTTTGCATGCCAAGGGGCTGATCATGGCACCATTCTGCATGGGAGAGATGTGGACAGCAAGAGGCAGTTATGGTGAAAGACAGCAGTCCCTCAAAAAAGGAACAGGAAAGAAAGATCTTGGTTGGACTCCAAATACACTTCAAGTAGGGGTCCTGCCATAATTTAGAATTTACATTGACCAAAAGCACTCTGGGAACTACTGAAATCTCAGGCGATCCCAGATCTTCTCTCCAGCACTCTAGCTTACTCCAACTCACCAAAATGCCACTTTTTCCTGTGTAAAATTCTGTCACTAGCTCCCAAACTGGTTTGTGCTGTTGTACAGCAGAGTGCTTCTTTAGGGACCTCAGTCATGGATGGGAATCCTGGCAGCTGCACAAATGGAAGTGATTTTCTTCATGGCTTGCCACTCCCTTGGGCACGGCTTCTCAACCCTATCTTAACAGAAGCAAACATACAAAAGTCCAAAGACAAACACAGGAATTACTACTAGATTCTGTGATAAACATGCTCAGGTGACAATAAACCAGAATAGGAAGCAGCTGTCAAAGCTTTGAGCCACTCCTTAAATGAGGCCCTGTCAACCTAGAGTAATGGGGATCTCTATCCAGGGATTTAAGATTAATTTCTTCCAATGAAGGAGACTTCTCCCAGGGGTAACATTTTTCCTGGGGAAAATGAGGGTGGGAAAACCTCCTCTTCATCATTCTCCCCCATATACCAAACGCTTTATGTCACGATTTCTAGACCTTATACCATAGAAGACAGACAACCCCCTTTAGTTCTAGACAGGGAAATGATCCCCAGGTCACAGCCAGCCCAAGGTACATCTTGGATGGAAAGCAGTCAGAGATTGTCAGCAGTTTCCTTGGTGCTGATCTCTTTCTCATCAGGAGAGACTCCGTTATGAGAGAACTCCATCAGCAGGTTCAAACCACACAACTGACAAGCTGACTCATTCATACTAAAGCATGTAGGGAGTAAAAAAGCCAAACCCCCCAAATGTATTCCCTTACCAGCTCCACATTCACTGGTGCTGGTGATTCTCAGCCCGTGCTTGGATGAGTACCATGACAGTGATCTAGTCAGTGACATCTAGCTCTTACTCTGCTCTGCCAGCAGACAAAGGGAGACAGCTGCTCTGTCTCTTCTCTGCTCCCCCATCACAATTGCCTTTCTTGGGGCTGTGATGGGAACACAGTCTCAGGGCTACCAGGGAGACCCATGAGGCCAGACAGTGCCTTGGCAGCATGGTTGGCAGAGCATGGCCTTAATCCCTAACTCCACCCGTTAAATGTGGGCAGCCTGGTTCTGAGGCCACTTTCCAACACTGCCCAGCGCAGGACCCTACCCTGACAGCTCCCTGTTGTGCCCAAGCTCGGAGAGAGCTGGGACAAAGCATAGGCAGCCCCCTGACTCCGTATCTTGGGCTCTTTGTCTTGGCATACAGAGCCTAAGAGGAGCCACAGAAGAGACAGCTAGCTTCTCTGCTGCCTGCGATGGAAGCAGAGCTAACCTAAATGCACAGTCCAGGTTCCGTGGAGTCAGTAACTGACCACATTTGAGACCAGCCAGAAAAAAAACCCTCTCACTGTGCAGAGCTACTTCTGAGGAAGGTTACCACATCATGCCATCCTAGTACAAAAGCAGGCCCCTCCACCCTGCAGCTGTTTGCTGTACCCAAGCAAAGAATGACACAGGCTTATGAAGCACTGTCCTACATTCAGAAATAGCATATTCATAGGGAGACTGGCACGCAAGCAGCAAGAGCGAGCGGCGCTGACCTGACATGCAGCTCCCTGCCGGCATCTCCGCAGGGCGCAGCCAGAGCTCCGTGGGACAGGCAGTCATGCCCACAGCCCCTGCTCCTTGGGAGAGCTGCAGCAGTGAGACACAGCAGTACTTAACAGTGCCATTTGCAGATTGAGTTTGGATTTGGCTCCAGCAAGGGTGGCTTTGGAGCCCTGATACTCTCCTCAAGACACAGGCTGCAGCTGGTGTCAGGCATCCAGAAACAGGTCCCTGCCAGCACATGTGAGGGCTCTGCCTGGTCCTCTTTGCGCAAAGAAATCTTTATCCACAAAAGTGTTCAGTGTGGCACTCTCAATGGTAATAAACCTGACTGTGATCAGGAAATCTTCCACTAGAAGAAGCATCAGACAGAGCAGCTCTATGTTACAACATAGTCTTGATTTCCTGTCAGCTTGGTTCAATCCATGGTTAAACTGCAGCTTCTGGGATGGTAAAAGCATCATGCTTCATGTCTCCTACAAGAGGACTACCCAATGCTTTTTCCACCTCAGAAAAACTCGCAGAAATGAGGGGGGAAAAGCTCACAAAATAAGTTTTGTTTCTGTCCTAGTCAGACTCTTATTCAATCCTACAGCACACAGCACGGCCATGCCCAGACACTCCACATCCAAGTGTTGACATTTTGTGCGCTACCCCTGCAGGAACGCCTCTCTCCCCAGCCGTCTCTTCCCCTTATGCAACACTGCTCCACTTCCTGCGCAGACAGCGGTGGCTCCGTGCAGCAAGAAGCGCTGCCGCATCAGTGCACAGGCTACACAGGCAGCCTGCCAGCGAAGCAGCTCTGCGGCTTCAGCACTCACACTACTGCCCAAGTTCAAGTTACATTATTTCATTATTACTCTCCCCCAAATATACCCCCCTTTTAAGTAATAAATATCGAGCTATCTGAAACCAGAATCTGGTGCTATAATTAGACACCCCTCATGCACACATTGCTGGGTTACACAACACAGCTTGGAGCCCTGGGTACTGGGTGAAGCCATATTAGCATTTTATTCACATCACAAAAAAAACTCTTAAAGCAAAGCCTCTCAAGTGTTCTTGGTTATGAGCTTTGGTTCAGATCACGAGGCCATCTCAGAGCATACAAACAGATTTCCCTGGTCTGACAATAAACTAGAGATGAAATCTGATCACTAGCATGTGCCAGTCCACAGGGCTAGAACAGAGTTAGCCAGAAGTAAAATGCCCGACACAGATACCAAAGGGATGCCTGGTCCTTAGCATCAATTGCTTGACCCCATTTATTGCACAGAGCTTGTTAATGTAGACACAGCTAGTCACAGTCCTGTGCAAATCTCAATGCCAAAGCACTACTGCCAGACCAAGAAATGTCTTTAATTCATTTAAAGGATCAGCTCAAATCAAAAGCCCAGCTCCAAACTTCAAGGCTTCACTGCTCAGCTCTCTCTTCCCAGCAGCAAGAAGGCAAGCTCCTGCCTGAATTTGTTCCTACAGCAGCACCAGGAAGCTATAGTAAAGTTAATAAACTCAGCAAATATTTCATATTACTCATTTTCAGCTCACTAACACAATGATAGCTCCATCCTTTATAAAGGACTAGGGGTAAAGAAAAGCTGTGCTGCAGCAGCACATGCTTTTCAGGAGGCCTATAGATCCTGGTGGCAGCAAGAGCCATATGGCATGTCCGAAGAGCAGCACAGAGAGCAGACACAAGCTCTGTGCGCAGCTCCCCCACCTACCTGCTATGGTTTATAACCAAGTGTTTGTGCATCTAAATCTCACTGAATGCAGCGGGATTAAAATACTTCTTGGTTCTTTAAAAACCCAGCCCTGGGGCCATCCCTTCTACTGACTTGACTTGGCAAGAGCCTAACTGGGTAGTATAGAACCCAAGCCTTGCCAGGGGCACAGCCGGGCTGTACAGCTCTTTTGGAATCAGCATCTGCCAAACAACAACATAAGGAAAAAAAACAAGTAGGTTCAACATTTCAGATACGTCATTTCCCAAGATAACTATCAACTGTTAAGAACATTTATGTAATCAAAAAGCAGTACCAATGGTCAAAGACAGTCCTTCAGCTGTCCCTAGTCAGCCGCAAAATTTCTACAGCAGAGATTGCCTGATTCAACCTGAAGTTGAGAGATTTCTCCCAAACACAAGTTTTCTGCTTTATCTACAAGATGGAAACTAAATAATTCAAAACTTTACTGGATCTAGGTCACTGGCAGAGGTTTGTTTTTCAGCAAGATGTCCCAGAGGGATTGGCTACTTTCTTAACTTGTTGCTGAATTCCAACATCATACTTAAGGATACCAAACAGCAGATAGAGTGGACGAGATCAGAAGCAGGAAGGATACTGACAAAGGCCAACTTCAGCTCATCAGCGCTGGGCTCTGTCTTACTCTCACAGAAGATATAAACTCCAGCTGCAGAGGAATCTTGTCTGTGACTGCTGAAGGTTTACAGAATAATTGCGAGAGATGTGCAAGAAGTCTCAGGTAAAGTAAGCTGTCTTCTCTTTGCAGTGCAGGGGATCCACACATGCACCTCTAAGGGTGAAAACCACTCCAAAAGAAGAGACTAGATTCAGCTCTTCCAAAGGATGAATCCATAGAGTGACTTCTCTTGGTTGGCTATGGTAGGAGCAATAATGGCAGTGCCACTGCTACATGGCTGGTAACCTTTCTGAGCTTCTCCTCAGGCTCATTAGGCATATGCAGTTCACAGGAGAATTGCAAAGGCAAATGTTTAACCCTGAAATATTTTTTGGATGTTTGCAGCCACTATAACAAGCAGTTCAGGGTCCAGTGGTTGACCTTACTTTGGGGTATATAACTTTTTCCTCTCCTCTATTTATTTGCATGTAATAATTAGCAACTTATATAGAATCAGGAAATGGTGTCAGGACAAAGTTCAAACTAATTTCCCTATTAAAGGTCTTGCACAACAATTTTTACAGCAGACTTTTAATGACTTGTTTAGTCCCAGTACAAGGCTGAGATTACAGGCATTTTCAGATAACATGGGCAGGTCATCAATAAGTTCTGGAAAAAGAGTTTTCTTTTTCACATATCTATATCAAAGGAGATTGCAAAGATTATGCTTGTTCTGGAGAAAATAGAAGGTGCTGGATCCTCAAAAGGATACAAATCATATGAAAAGCAATTTGTCTCTACTTAGCACATGAATAATTTTTCACAGCTGCTTTAGCATAAGCAAGCCACTTGCTTCCTTAAGTACTAGAAATGCAACAAACTGTTTAATGTATAAGCCAATATTAGGCATCTAACAACTTTATCACACCCCTACATTAAAAATGACATGTGAAATAAACAGTTTATTCCTCTGCTCAAGGTTTCCAGACAGATTAAGTCAACCCAGGGACAATAAACTTCAAAGAAACACTGTGCAACAGCTTAAAAAGGCTGTATTTAGAGGAAGTACAAGGTCTCTAGACATGAACTTCCAAGAACCTGATCTCTGTAGGATACCTCAAACTGCACATAAGAACTAAGACATTAATATGTTACATTTTAAAATCCTAATATTTCATGCCTCACTCCCCAAATTCCATGTCATATGTTCAGCAGAACAGCATGGGAAAGGATGAGAGATTTTAGATTAGAACTGTCCAATTTCCGTTAGTCAAGGCCCTATAGATCTTGTGCAGATCCCATGCTGTCATATCAGTGTTTTTAAAGATTTTTTTCTTTTTAGTTCCTGACTTTAATGTGGGTTTTGTACCACTACTTTCTGCAGAATCAGACCTTCAATACATCAGATGCTAATGTCTTCACTGGTTAAAACTCAACTGTCTGGGAGAGGTCAGTACAGCTACTGGTCCTATCCAAATCATTATCAGCAATTAAAGCTGAGGCAGATACTCTCAAGATTCTTCATCTCTAAACTTCTTTTTCTTTCCCATCTAAAAACAGATGATAGGAGCAGAGTTCTAAACTTGAAAATCTGGAGTGTTAATTTTATTTTTTTTAACACCCTCCCCTGCCTGCATGCCTCTCCCAGTGGCCCAGTAACTACCTCGTGATTTGATTGCTGTGCACACCATGAGCCAGGTAGTTGTCATACGCAACACCCTGGGACATACAGCGACAGCAAAAGCCGAACAATGGAGCCACTGTTTCAGCCTTGCCTCCTGGCCCACCTTCTCAGCTCAGGTCTTTGCCTCTCAGCTTCCTGTCAGTGCTACTGGATCTGAGCAATCACTGCCATTCTTAACACTCCCCTTTCTGGAGTCATAGACTGTTAACAAACGTATGAAAAAAGAAACCTGTAAAAAGGAACTGAGGTTATGGAAGACAGGAAGACAATTAGAAGTCCATCAGATGGTAAATTCTAACCCAAACCATTCTATGATCCTATGAGTCAGAATTTTTAAGCCAGCCACGTAACTCTGGGCACCTAAGCCTAGTTTGGGGGAGGTTGGGGAGAAGAGATTTTTATATATATTTGTACAACTGACAGCTTTCTACTGGCAGTGTCAGCTGCATAGTAAAAGCCTCCTGTTAACCTGCGAACACTTTATGAGATCTACTCTTTGGATCGTGGTGTTGCTCAACCTTAAAGTCAGACAGACTCCTGTGTGCTTGTGCGAGCCTCCAAGCTTCCTCATCGCGCACCATTCTCCTCCTCCCAGGGCAGGATGCCCCCTTCCTGCATAGAGCTGGCAGCTCTCCATGAGGCAGCTAACCCTGCAGCAACAGGGCTGCTAACCACCTGCTCCAACAGCACTCCCACACACAGGCTGGCAGAGCAGACTCCTACCTAAGTACAGATTTGAACCAAGGCTACTCATCATGCAGCTCAGCTCTCTCCCCTCACTTCCTCACACACACACACAATCAGCGGTCACTCTTGCAGGGCAGAGGGATGCTGTCACCATACCCCCCCCACGTACTGCAGTTAAACCAAACAGGAGCCTTCCTGCTCTTCACTGCTACAAAGGTTTGCACAGAGGAGGCCCAAGCACAGCAAAGCTGCTGTATCATACAGCGCCAGCAAGCATCTTACAGCAAATAGCAACCAGGCCACGGCAGCACACTGCCTTGGGGCATCAGCAAATTCTGAACATGTTCTAAAACACATGCTTGCCATCCAGCACTGCACAGTGGGTTCCCAGTGCCTTGTTCTCACTTGACTTGTAGGCACCTGCAAGGCCTGGCTCTGCAGCAGCCCAGGGCTTGTTACACAGCTCTTTTCTGCCAAGGAATGGTTCATGGTGGTTTATTTCCTGCCTGCCTTCAGTCTTGTGGGAACAGGAGTCTGTGGTCACCCAGGTAGCCCTGCTTTGTTCTGGAGAACATGTAAAATCATGTCATCCTGTGGGATTTGCTAGCTCAGGTCTGCATTCGCCAATGCTTACACTATTTGAAGAATGTCTTAGCATTCACCTGGCTTTGAGCTACATGAATGTTTCTGATCCATGCTGTTAAAGAGGGCTGCAAATAAATCTCTTCTCGTACATTTGTGTCAAAGGACCATGACTCAAGCAAAGAAGCTGGCACAATTAGACAATGCTTGTGTGGCTTGGCACTTCCTGGCAAAGCTGAAGCACAAGCAGAGGCTGACATGCAATTGATCCTGGGCCAGAATTAGAGCGTTAGAGAAGCAGGGTTACATATAAACTCCCTGCAGCTTCATGATTTGGTCTGGGAAGGTTTGGTTTGGAGCTTTTGGACAAATTCAACCCCAAAAGACAGAACACAGATGCAGACCTGCAGGTCTACATCCTGCTGAATTACTGGCCACATTTCCAAAAATCACCCAAGTAGCTGCCCTTAATTCTCCCATCAAGACTTACCTATCCCTCCTAAGCCCTCCCACACACAGACCTCAGAACAAGCAATTTTTCGCATTTCAGGAATAGTTTCAGCTGGAAGCTTTGGGTTTAGAAACCGGTCACAAAAGAACTCTGGACCTCAGTCTCCTTGTCTGGTATTGCCCATTACAATTGGAGATAAGAGTATTTCCAAGACATGCACCCATGTGATGTACCCCCAAATCTCAGCACACCCAGAGCTAAATTCCAGGATCACCACACTTAGAGGAAACTTTAGACTCACCAGCACCCAGGTCAGCAGTGCTGTCTGTGTGTGGGCTGGCTAACTGCTTCTCATAACTGCATTTTACTTCGGCAGGTCCATCTGTGCTATTTTTCTGCAGCTTGCAGCCATATGTCCAAGAGGAATAGTGCAGTGAGAATTAAAAGCTGTATGACTGTACAGAAGTGTGCAGCATGTAACAGCTCTGTATGTGCACGCATACCCAGTACCCCCCCAGAATTAAGCACTGCACTTCAGGCAATGTCAGGCAGACAGTTTTCCCCAAGCGACATTAGTTTCTCCCTCCTAGGAGCTCATGGCTGAAACAGGCTGTTGAGTGGGTGTTCAGGGAGGGAGCTGTTGGCCACCAAACCAGCAGTGCCTCCAGTTTGAGTGCACACAGGCAAGCTTCCCTTACTGTCCTTAGGCACATGGCCTGGGATGAGAGATCTTGCATATCATCAAGTGTGACAGGTCACAGAGACATCCCACAGCCCAAAGGCATCCTGTTGTGATCTCAGGAACGCTGCCAAAGCAAAGCTTTAATTTCTGGAGCATCCTCAAACCACTCTTCCTTTCAGCATGCCCTTTTCTTCCTTCCCTTCCTCCACTTCTAGCAGCACTGTATTCTGTGTACTCTCTCAGAGAAATAGGGCAAACATAACCTGATTAACCAAGGGGATTTGGGCAGGAAGGGGCGGGGGTGGGGTGGGTAGAGATTGAAATGCAGAGGAACACAGAGCCTTTTCCTCTCACAGTAGCTCTTGCCTATTCAACACTAAGAGTGTTCTGCGGTAACTCTGACTTCGGCATTTGCTATAAAAGCTTCTCATAAACTCCATCTCAAGATATCAAGAGAAAGCGAACATTCAATCTGACAAGCTGAAATGTCTTTTAGGCTCCAGAGTCAGCCAGTAGCTTAAAATCATTTGAATGCGAGCCTGTGGCTCCATTTTAAAACCTAAGGGTGCCTCACGCCATTGTTCATCTATTGACAGTTTGAATTCAGTCTTTATTTGGCTAAGCTGACTTTGAAGCATGGTTTAGGAGTTAATGCAAGCTTTCTCCATTGCATGCACAGAAAAATTTCTGGCTGGCAGCAGTTCATACAGGCTCACATGAATGAGGAACATGTTACACAGGCTCTGGCTGCCCTGTAAGTCCATTTTTGTTATTCTATTTTCTTTCTATCCATTCTTGCTTGCTTACCGTAAGACACAGATGTTTCAGGTCAGAAATGCAAAGCTATCTGCATGCAGAAAAGATGCATGGCCTTCCAAGGAGCTATTTTTGGCTGCTCTTATATACCTAAGAACTCTTACAGAGCCCATGCATTGAACTGACTGGCCTTCAAGTAACCTTTGCCTAAGAGATATGAAATGCTGCAGAGGGGTTTATTATCATTATTATAATTCTCTCTGTAACCTAACACCCTATTGACTCCAAATCTCCAGATGCTGTTGTTGCAAAAGACCATATTTTAAAAGGGAATGCAAGGCTGAGATTATTACCCAAGGAATCAATGTGTTCCAACATTATGGCTAAACCTATGCAGAAAGGAAAATAGTAAGAAAATATCCTTAATCCAGAACTTTCCAAAGTTTATTGATACCCTCAGCCTTCAGTTGCCCTCACTTCTCAAGACCAAACCTGGAGACAGAAATACTACATAGCTCCAGAAGCTTCAAAATGAAACAGATTTATTTTCCTCATTGTGCTACTCTGGAAGCACGGAGATGAAGAATGAAGGAACACAGAGTTAGTAGCCAAACGCACACACAGAACAATACTCCCTAAAGAAAGTAACAGGCCTATCTCCTTCTACCTGAACTCACAAATACACCAGGTTACATCCTGACACTCAGAAACCTGGGCTCTGTTCTGTCCCGGGTCTCATAAATCCCAACACTGACATTCTTCCATCAGACTGTCACCACCCTGTCTACAAACATTTGAGTTCAGAGGCCAAGAGTGATGTGATGGGTGAGCCCCACCATCCCAGAAGGCAGTCCAAAGGCTTGCCACTTGGCAAGGAGTTAACACAGATCAAGGGCACTAAGTAGCCCTGTTGCAACTCCAAAATTGTTCAGCCTCACACAGTGAGCAAAAGCTAAAGCATGCTGCTATCTTTTCCCTTCAGACATCCCAGCAGTAAATATTAATTAATATTTTAATTAATTAAAAGTTCTACAAACACTAAGCCCTACATTGACTATAGAATGTATAAAGCAGAAGCGACGTACAACTAGGAAAAAGGATACAGAAAATATATGGAGATTAAATGTTCAGGACAGCCAGCCTCTGGAAATCCAGCTCTTGTGCATGTACGTGCACATGCACACACAGAATTCATGACACCTTCCCAGCACCTCATGTTTTTATCATACTGTCATGTTTTAAAGGGGTACCTGCACTGAGATATTGCTCCTCAAGGCCAGAGCTGCATAGGGTCTAGGGATATAAATGTGCCTAGATCAAGTTATGAGAAAAACAACACAAGGTTGAAGATAGCCAATGAAAAAAGACATACCTTGCACTTACCAGCCAGGACACAGGCATGCTGTTCCTCCTATTGTAAGGCTAAAGAATCAGATTCTGTGAGTACCAGGATTCCCCCCATAGGAGCTCAAAGTCAGGTGCTTGGTTCCCTTCGGTAACGTCCACCACCTTAAACAAGACTCACCATAGTTTGCAAAACAATGAGGTCATGCCCTGCAAATGTTTGCTAAACATTTGTGCAATTCAATCCAAATACAGGAACAGAGGTTCCACAAGCCAGAAACTCCATATTTAACATAGCAATATGAAAACAATACATCAGCAGTCCATAGGCAAGTAGCAACCTTTCATTCTCTATTTAAAATTAGAGTGAAAATAAAAAAAAAATGGAATTGATAGAGATAAATGTCAGTATTTGTGTAATGTTCTTGAAAAACACAGTGCACGAAGACCAACACCACATTTGGCAATCATTTTGCCTTACTCTGCTTCCACTTTTATTTCTCTGGTTTGTTCTGCCTCTTTGGCTGATGTCTCTTTGCTGAGGAGAACCACTGTGTGTCTTTACAGCGCCTGTGCTGTGAAGCTGTGCTCCCAACATACATGTTCAGCTTGGTACCTGCATGAAGTATATGAATAATTTCACTTCAGCTGCATATGGAGGCTGAGTCAAAAGACTACTGCATGTTAGCAATGCAGGCTGCACTTTTATTTTCCCCTGGAATCACTGCCAGAGTTCAGACCTTTGATACTGAGTCATGGTGCAGCATATCACATTTCAATTAAGAAATACAGACACTTAAAATTAAAAGCATAATGGAAGAAAATTAAGACCACCAAAAAAAGAAAAGTCTTTCTTGAAAAGGATGGGCAATCACCCTCCTCTTCCTACCAAGCCACACTTTGAGCCTACATGCGAACTCAGGGCTCATATCTAACTTTGCTATAAGTAGGATGAGGTCTTCAGCACAAGCCCACAAGCCTGGGCAAAGCGCAAGCCACTGAACACCCACAGTGGCCAGCTAATATACAGCTACAACACATCTAGACAATAGTGTACATCCCTAACAGTCCAAGCTAGGAGAATTTAGTCCTTAGGGAAATTGTGGTTATCTGTTTTGGTTTTTTTTTTTTTCCCTCAGCTACCTTCTGCTTATAAAATAAAATTAAACAGAACAAAATTAAAAAGCCTAGGGAGAAGAGGTTTCTAAGAAATAAGACAACTGCAGCTTTCCCCTGGGGGACAGCTCTATGTCCACCCCAGCAGTACATTCTGCTGGTGGTACATACGATATAAACAGTATTCAAAATTTCTGCCTGGTAACCTCTCAGTACAGCACCTGCCTTTCAGTCATGTGTGCCCACTCCCCCCTTCCAAGGGCTCTGTGCTCACCAACAGAGCTGCCAACCACCACCACAGAAACAAAGACCTAAAAGAGTACCTTGTGCAGAAACAGGCAACCTACTTTTCCCATCCAAGAGCAGCAGAAGTACTCAACCCTGTAACTCAAGCCAAAGTCACCCCTCAGGACTGCAGAGGTGCAGGCTACACCAGCCCAGCTGCAGCTCTTTTTAAGAGCCTCAGATGTGACCCAAGTGTGGGCACTGAAATGAAAGCAGCTGGTTGCCTACTTCCATTCTATTGCTAAGTTTGTGGAACTGCAAATTAAACTTCATCTTCCTTCTCCAAGGACCAGATAGTCATTTATGACATAATCACCTGTAGGCACACACATTTTCCATATTCACTGGGCATTATCTGAGAACACCAACATGAGATAGACTATGAGGCTGTTGAGGCATCCAGGCTCCAAAAGGAGACTACAAAACTAGAATGTAACTCTCTCTTGATCTCTGGCCTTCTCACTTCACTCCAGGCACAGAATTGGGTTTTATTCACAAGGACCCACAAAGAGCTACAGACACTAACCCATATGTTACAAGTTCCAGAAAATGTTAGGAGCTGTAAAAGTTATGCATTATAGCACTGATGTCTTCAATTAAAGCTTTGAAGAGAGGTATCCTGAATGCTGAAGTGTGTCCTCAATGAAAGCACAGACCGAACTGTTTTCAATGGCTACGACTTCCTTGACCCTGTAACTTTACACCGCTAAAGCAAGAGCCTCCTTTTGTAGAGTCCCAACTGTGACAATCCCATCTCTTAAATGGATGAAAGAGATAAAGGGACAAATTCACCTCTTTGTTTTGCACTGTTTCTATAGAGCAGGCAGGGCATTAAGTCTGTGTGTCTGCAATGTTGAAATGTACTCATAGTTTTCAACAGTGGTTGCATGGCCCAGTAACTTCTCAGCCATAGGATGCTGAGTTTCCAGCAATGTAACTTAGAATTTTGATTCACAGAAATGAAAGTTTGGTCATTGTGATTTTTGGATGGGAGAGAATACATAACCTGCTACAATTTTGAACACAAAGAGGGTCAAACACATAGGTAAAGAACTGCAATGCTAGAAAAGTATCTCCCTCTGTAGGGGAGGCAATACTGTGTCATTGAAAGCTTGTCTTTGCAGGACTCTCTTAACTCCTTACCCTAAGGTAACTGGCTTGTTGGCATGTGATGTGCTGAGTGGGGATCCTGGGGAAATCAAAACTGACAGCTGCAGAATTAATGCGCATATTAAAATAAGGGCAAGGGGATCTCTGCTCCAGATGGAGTGCAGGGACATGCCTCTGACCTTTTGCTGGTAAACCTGCGTGCCCTCTTGCCTGGCAAGTAGCCAGGCAGCAGCCTGCAGCCCTCCTCCTATATCTCTCTAGCTCCTTACTGTAATTTATAGAAAGTTTCCACTTACTGCACCAAGCTAGGCACTCAAGTACAAGTTTAGGTAACAGTTACAGTTCTGCTACAGCCAGTTCAGAAGGCAGCAGCAAGGATGCATTAATGGTTTCACTCCTCTTGATGTTCAACAGGTGCTGAACTGGATGAGATATTTTTGTGATTTTGTTAGGTGAAGACTGAACAGCAGCCCCTGTCCACGGGAGTCTTTCCATGTCTCTGACCATGTGATTAATTTGAGCATCCCATTTCCTTCAGTTCCTAAGTGACTGGGTAAGTCATCAGAGTTGCATCAGGGAAAAGGGTCTGTCTTGGAGAATCCTGCATGGTGACTCATACTTCCATGAGTAAGCTAGGCAAATAAGCAAACTCACTTGTTTCTTTAAGCTTCCTCAGAGAAGTAAAGCAAAATCACATATTCTGCTTACTCCAGCTATCTAGAGCAATGGTTTAGGAAGCTATTGCAAGAAATAGTTTTCTTCAACATTGTATTGAGAAAATCATTGCAAGAAATAGTTTTAATCTATCTTTATCTATCTTTATCTAGTTTATCTAACTGAATGCATAACCCATTGCTGTTGTACTTGCAAACATAAGCAACCTTTTAAGAGGAAAAGAAAACCTGATATAACTTGTAAGTTCCAAGTATTGAAACATGTCTGCTAGAAAACAGTTTGCAATCAAAAACATACATCTGACAAAAGGGCATTGTGGAAATCTGGGATCTTCTGAAATTGACAATTATTTACACAGGTTTCCACATATATTACTGGTGCATATTTAAAAGGAGGTTGCAGAAACACATATGTATAAATACCCGGAAATGAGAATTGCATCAACTAGCCCCTCCTCGACAATGACAGTGCAAAGAAAAAGAGGGCATCAAACAGCAAAAGCACTGGACCTTTGTAGTACCAGCATCCTTGCCACAACATGCATGCATGGAAGCAGCCAAGGAGAGGGACCCAGAGGTATATGGACCATGGCCAACCAGTTATGTGCAGAGATATCTGTTAGTGCAAGCCAAGGTGAAACTCACCATTTAGCTTTTAGTTTTCTTAGGAGGTCGGTTCAAACGGATTGATGTGGCTATGCTGTCCAAATCTGAAGAACACAAAATACGGATTCTTATGGAGTAGGAACCAACTTCCTGTATCTTATACCGGTAAGTATTTCAAAATAGCAAGAATTCTGGCTCTAGGAGCATTTATGATGTGGGTAATATAGCAGAATATACCAAACTTTTGGTGCCAACCTCCATTTTGGAGTCCAGATCTTTCTGGTTTAGGTAAAGAACCTGCATCATTTTCATTTTGCTTTATGAAGCTGAAGCGTTTCACAATTACCTAATCCCTACAGTACCACCATCAGGGCCACGAGGATGACCAAGGGACGGGAGCACCTCCTGTATGAAGATGGGCTGAGAAAGTTGGGGCTGTTGAGCCTGGAGAAGAGAAGGCTGTGTGGAGACCTCAAAGCAACCTTCCAGTATCTGAAGGGGGGTGGAGAGGGACTCTTCATTAGGGACTGTAGTGATAGGACAGGGGGTAATGGGTTCAAACTTAAAGAGGGGAAGTTTAGATCAGATATGAGGAAGAAATTCTTTACTGTGAGGGTGGTGAGGCACTAGAACAGGTTGACCAAAGAAGCGGTAAATGCTCCATCCCTGGCAGTGTTCAAGGGCAGGCTGGACAGAGCCTTGGGCAACATGGTCTAGTGTGAGGTATCCTTGCCCATGCCAGGGGTGTTAGAAAGACGTCCTTTCTAACCCTAACCATTCTATGATTCTACGGATCTGTGAAAGCTAATATGGAAAAGAGGGCATGGAGGCTGAAAAAGGACCAAGTTTCCCCAGAGAGACCCTCTCACATTTCAAACATTCCCATCACTCTATCAGCTCCACCGCCTAACTGTGATGAAAGGCAGCAGTGCAAAAAGAAGAGGAAGGATAAAACTGCTTATGCATACAAGTGAGGAAAGTCGGCCCCATCCCTACAGTCAAAGTCAATCACTTAAAAGAAATCTATACAGACCTGGCCTCCATCTTCTAAGTGCAAGAAAAATGCCCGTAATTACCCACTGAGTTCTGTTTGTGTTGTTCTGAGCCTTCTCTGATTGAAGCTTTCTCAGGCAGAAAAATCAATGTCAATAATCCCACATGACTGCTCTCCTCCTGAGCATCTATTGCTGCTACTAAGATCACAAAGGACACATAAAAGGAAAAATTTGGCAGTTGCAGCCTTCTTCGAAACACAAAACTGGGAGGAGTGGCTGATACACCAGAAAGGCTGTGCTACCACACAGAAAGACCTGAACAGGCTGGAGAGTTGGGCAGAGAGCTGGGCAGAGAGGAGCCTGATGGAATTTAATAAAGGCAAGTTCAGGCCCCTGAACCTGGGTAGGAATAACTTCATGCACCAGTACAGGTTAGGCACTAACCTGCTGGAAAGCAGATCTGCGGAGAAGGACCTGGGAGTCCTGGTGGCTGAGTTAACCAGGAGCCAGCCATGTGCCTAGGAGGCCAACAGTATTGTGGGCTGCATTGGAAAGGAAGATTGCGGCTAGCAGGTTGAGGGAGGTGATCCTTCTCCTTTACTCCACCTGGGTGAGGCAGCATCTGGGGTATTGTGTCCAATTCTGGGCTCCTCAGTACAAGAAAGACAAGGAACTACTGGAGAGGGTCCAGAAGGCTACGAATATGCTTAGGGGATTACAGCATCCCTCTTATAAGAAAAAGCTGAGAAAGCTGAGCCTATTTAGCATGGAGAAGAAACAACAGAGATCTTACCAATGCATACAAATACCTTAATGGCAGGCATCAAGAGGATGGAGCCAGCCTCTTTTCAGAGGTACCCAGTGACAAAATAAGGGGCAATGGGCACAAACTGAAACACAGGACATTCCATCTGAATGTGAGGAATAATGTCTCTGAGGGTGGCAAAGCACTGCAACAGGCTGCCCAGAGAGGTTGTGGGATCTCCTTCTCTGGAGATATTCAAAAGCTGTCTGGACATGATCCTGTGCAGCCTGGTGTAGTTGAATCTGCTTTGGTAGGGGAGGCTGGACTAGGTGATCTCCAGAGGTCCCTTCCAACCCCAACCAGTCTGTGATTCTGTGAAAATACCACTTGCTCTACACTAGTTACATATTTTTTAAATGCTCATTAATCTATCCGGCCAGTCCTGTCTTAGAAGCCTCTTATTTTACATGTAACTCTTCAGAAGTAAAATATTTTAGAGGGAGAAAATATTTCTTCTTAATCATCATTCCTGTCAGTTCATTTTCTGTCCTGCCAGATGCCTGGAACCCAAACTCTGGATAAAATGTTTAGTCCCATTCATACAAAGCCACAGTAAATACAGATTCCTGGGATGCAAAATTAAACTTCCTAATCCATCCTTGAGAATTCTGATACAAGATGCTCAGTGAACCCAGCATAACACAGAATGACAGAACTACGTTATATGGCTTCCTTTTATTCTGCAATCACGCGGTGTTAGGCCTACTCAGCATCCACTTGCATTTTCCTTTCCTTAGCTACTGGTCTTCTATTTCATGACATGTCTCACAAGCACCACTCATTCCTCAAGCTGGAGCAGGAAAAAACACGCTTCTAGTTTTTCAACTGATGGGTCATTATATTTAATGTCCTTTGGTGGAAGTGCTGATCGTTATAACAAGAATCAAAATTCTTTATTTTTCTGACATGTTTCACACAAACCTCCTTATTCTATGTTTCAAGCATTTTTAGATGTTTTCTCACCTTTGTTTTTAGTTTCTTTTGTTTTGCCAAAGGTCTGTCAAAGAAAGGATGAGGCTTTGGGCTACCATTCCTGTCAGATCGCCACAGCAGAAGGGAATTGTCACTGGGACAGGCTGTGACAAGGTGTTAGTATCCCTTAAATAGAAACATAAACTTCCTCCAGTTGTAAAGCAGAGTTTGGTAGATAAGTACAAGCCTTAGGTGTGATAAAATATATCTATCCTCACACCATCTGCTCTGGTCTAGCATAACCAAGGGCCTTGTTTTATACTTGCATGCACTGTGAGTTGGATGAGGTCTGGGGAGATCAGGACCTCCATGGCAAACTCCTCATGGGTAAATTAGCTAAGCCTAGTGACTAAGAAGTAAACTATCTAAAGTGACTTTAGAAGACAGAAAAGACATCCCAAACAAAACAATAATGGAAAGGCTGATATGGGAAGAGGAAGACAAAGGAATTAAAGGAAGGCCTTCTGCCATAGCAAGATAAGAACCTCAAAAGTCAAGTACATCCTAGAAACTGCAAATAGATACTGACAAAAATCAGCTAGTTAGAATCCCCAAAGGAAACTAAGACAAACATCACAAATGTACCACAGCTACACGAAATAATAAATAACTAAAAATAAAAAAGACAATGGGATCACTGTAAAACAAGGATGAGAAAATAAAGGTAACTCAGCTATTCACACAAGATTAAATTAATGCTTCCCTGATTTTCATTAAGAATGAACATGTTAATCCATGAAGATGGGATGTCTAGGGGGATGGGCAGAAGGGAGAAACTGATATAAGATAATAAATGAACACAGCTAGCTAGCAAGCAAAACTTGGCAGAGTCTATCTACTGTGCTCCAACCAGAGGAACCAGTCATTCTCAGTCCCAGAACACTGACGCACAGTAAACCACAAACCCCCGTATGTGCAAAGACTGAAAGTGAATTTACTGACTTGGAGGCACTAACACAGGACCAAAGAACAGCAAGTGTTTAAGAAGTGAGGCACAGTGAAGTGGATTGGGCCTGTGCTTTTTATGTCTGTGCAGGTCTTCAGGAAAACTTGCCATGGGAAGTTTAACTACAAACATGAAATTCAATGAATAGAGGGATAAAAGGTAGCATGGGCTTACTAAAAGCCAGTTTTGTGAGACAACCCTGTATCATGGTTCAGATCTGTAACTTCAGGCATCCAGGAAATACTAAAAATATTTTTACTCTTTGCTGGTATCCTAGCAAGAAGTAATCGGAGAAGGACGTGGCTTTACTAACCAACCACAGGGGGATGGCGTGTGGCGTGACTGAAAACACTGAGTTCAGTCACCGTATTTCCAGTACTGACAGGAAAACATGAGTGTTCCTGTCTGAGGCATCACTGACAAGATTGTCTAAAACACTGCATGCAGCCAACTTTCTCAAGATAAAACCATTCAAACAGAAAGAGTCCCATTGAAAGGACATCCCAATACCTGCCTCATGCAAGACTGAAAAGGTTTAGCTTATGTAACTTCACAATGAGTGGGAATAGGATATGTAAATACATGGAAAGAGCAAGTAAACACCAGAGAAGGTTTTCCTGTAGCAAAACGCCAAACATCTATAGATGTGAATGGAAATCATAATCAGTTTTCTACCCGCCGCACAAGAGGCCCTACCCGGAACCCAGAAGGCTTGCGGTGGTGCTGAGGAGGAAGGCGCACAAAGCTTGCCACCCTCTGCCTCAGGCTTGATATGAGCCCGCCTAAAAGCCCCTTGAGGAGCCCGCCTTAGGTTCCCTCACGGTGCGGACTGTTACGGGCCGAACATTCCGGAGCGGTCCTAAACGGGCCGAACACTACCGGCCCCCTCATCTCACGCCTCCCTCCGCCCCTTTCGCTGCTCCCATGCCGGCCCGGTACAACTTCCCCCTCCTTTCCTTTCCTCCTCTCCTCTTCTCTTCTCTCCACCCCGACGTGTCGCCGGGCACGTCTCCACAGCGGCTGCCCGCCCGCTATAACGTCAGCTGCCCGGCCCCTATTTAAGGCAGCGGCCAGCTCCCCGCCCCGCCGCTACAGCCGCCGCCGCGCTCGGTTGAGGACGCTCGGTAGGTGCGATCGTGTTTCGCGGAGGGAGGGTGCTTGAGGCGCGGGAGGAAAGGGGGATGTGGGAGCTGTTGTCCCAAACCCTCCGGAGGGCACTCAGCAGAGCAGGAGGCGCTGAGCGGATCTCTCGGAGCCTCCTGCTCGACTGAGTTCCCCCGGCTGAGGCGCTACCGGGCCCTGGACTTAATCGCAGCGCCTTGTTGGGTGCGGTGTGGAGGCACCACGCCCTGGTCGGCGGCCTTGTGCAACACGCGTGATTGCCGCGCATCTCTTTCCCCCCCCATCCTTGAGATTGCGTTGCTCCCCGATTCCCTTGTACCCCTAATCGAGAGTGCTTCTGCAAAGGAAGTGCTGCTTGTGTTTGAAATATACACCCCTGCTCCTGGCTCTCCTCTAACCTGCTTCTTTCAGGAGAGTAGTGTTGTGAATGCCCAGAACTGCTAGTGCTACGTGTAACTGAGAGGTGATTGAGTGTGCTTCTTTGCCAGCCCTGCCCACTAAAGTACTTACAGTGCAAGGGGAGAACCTGGCACATGGAGAGAGTGTGCATTATAGTGGGCCATGCTTAAGGAGACTTCTGCAACTGAACACTGATGGTGGTGTTGCATGTTAGTTAGATTTTCCTAAATATGGGCATTGGTGGTTTCCAACCCCATGCCCCAGCCTGTCCCCCTGCCCCAGCTCACAGCCCTTAACTGCTCTGCCACGCTGCCTGGCTTTTTGTGCTCAGAACGAGCTGCTGCTTGTTCACACTAACTTGGACCACGTTGTGTCTGTCCTTGTGTCAATCTGTGGGGCTGCCGCTGCCTCCAGCTCTTCCTGGCAAGGCAGAAGCTGTGCTGCTGCCCGCACCATCCGGGAAAGCACGGTAAAGTCTTCTGCAGGGAGCCTGGTGTGAAAGCTCAATACTCCATCTCCATTGTGCCATTTCAACACACACGTGGCTGTCAGATTAGACCTCATATAACTGCTGCGCAGCTGGTCGCTGAAAAATAATTCAGGATGGGAGAGATGGTAACATGAGCCTCTACAGTTGCTTTAAAACAAATTCATAAAGGTTGACTTTGAGGATCACACTGTACTTAAGAAGGGTTTGCCTAAGTGTTGAACAGCTTCACCTCAGGAAAGGCTTCAGGGCAGAGAGTACTGGTTTTTCAGGGCAGGAGAATGCAGACTGCCAGACCATGCTGTGCTTAGAAGTACTAAAATGGCTTCCTCTACCTAAATGTAATATGGATGATCATTTAGAACATTCCACTAATGCAGCTGGAGTGCCACCCAGCTATATATTCAGTGGTTCTCAGGCTGTGAAAGGGAAAGCTATAGTGAGCTTAAACAGTGCATTGTCATTAATAATTAATGTTTTCAAACATTTTTCAGTACTGCCAGACAGTTTAGGCATGTGATTTATATCCATTTTCTTATTATCCTGGAATAAAATCCATCTGTCGTGGTTTAAGCCCCTCATGCAGTTCACTCACTCACTCACCCCTCTTTCTTCCCCCAGTCCCGGGGGGATGGGGAGGAGAATTGAAAGAATGCAACTCCCACAGGTTGAGATAAGAACAGTCCAGTAACTGAGGTGTAACACAAACCACTACTGCTACCACCAATAATAATAATGACAAGAGAAATACAAGGGAAGAGAATACAACTGCTCGCTACCCAATACCAAGCCCAACCTAGCTGCGAACCCCAACCCCTTCTAGGTCTCTGCTGGGCATGGTGTGCTGTGGTATGGAATACCTCTTTGGTCAGTTTGGGTCAGGTGTCCTCTCTCTGCTTCCTCCCAGCTTCCCCTCCTCCTTGGCAGAGCATGAGGCTCAGGAAGTCCTTGGTCAGACCAAAACATTCTAAGCACTAACTGAGAACATCGGTGTTATCAGCGCTGTTCCCAGGCCGAAAGTCAAAAACACAGCGCTGCACCAGCTACTAAGAAGGAGAAAAACGACTGCTACTGCTGAACCCAGGACACCATCTTTTCTTGATACTCTGGCATAAGTAAAAGCCCCAGAGCTTGAGAAATAATCTGTTGCTTTCCTGTCAGCAGTGCACCATGTCTCTCAAGGATCAGCTCATCCACAATGTCCACAAACAGGAGCAGAGTCATGCCCACAATAAGATCAGTGTGGTTGGCGTGGGGGCAGTTGGAATGGCCTGTGCTATCAGCATCCTGATGAAGGTAAGCATCAAGCTTAGGATGAGGCAGCACAGTTGTGAGTGAGGCCTAAAAGAGAGGCAAAAAGTAATCTCCCTTGTTAGACAAATTAGGCTAGCACACCAGGTGAACTTCTGGTTGTACATTCCTTTGAGCCTGAAATGAAGCAGCAGCCATTAAGCAATTGACAGAGAACAAACCTTGTAAACCAAGTTTACTCCAGTATAAGACAGAACATGCTTTATGTATCATTTTGAGTTAAGAGCTGCATTTGCCTTTGAATGACTTCCATGCTCTGTCCTAAGTAGGAGTCCTCTAGCACTCTAAATGTACAAAAGGATTAAGAACTGATGAGCCATTTTGTCTAAAGCAGAGTGTGCAGTCGAATAATTCTTTGCCCTGTAGACTGGAAAAAATTGCCCTAGACACTCTGACTTGTCCTCTGCATTGCATTATGTTGAAAATACTGTGGTTAACACCAGACTTGCTTTTAACTGCAAAATAGGTTGCTTATGAACAGCTATTAAATTCTTCCTTATTGTCCTGCTAAATTGTAGAAGTATTCCACAAAAAATGTGGGTGTGCAAAGTACAAAACTAACTCAACAAAGTGGACTAAAGTACTCTGGGGACAAGTAAGATGTTACAGATGAGCAAAACTGCTTAAATAGATCACTGCTTTTAAAGCAATTGTAACTTCACAGTTTACAAATTGGGTATTTTGCTCAGAGGCAATAAACTTACTATTTAATCTTGGTCTCTCATAGGACTTAGCTGATGAACTTGCCCTTGTTGATGTTGTGGAGGACAAGCTCAGAGGAGAGATGCTGGATCTCCAGCACGGCAGCCTCTTCCTTAGGACGCCAAAGATCGTCTCTGGCAAAGGCAAGTAGTTGGCTTCACTGTGTTCACTATTTCTAAATGAAGAAAGTCCAGCACTTAGCCTGTCCTCCTGATTGTTAGGAGGAAAGCTCATTTATTTCTTCTACAGAAGTATTACTCAGCTGACATTGTTTCATGTACCTTAAGGCCAGTCCAACTAGAAATCCTCTTCCAGAGTTCACCACTCAGTACAGAAGGATGAATTTAAGTACTCGTGCACCTTTAAGAATTTTATTTCACAGCCAGTTAACCTCTGAATGCATTACTGCTTGCTTCTTGGCTACAAATTTCTGATAGCTTTAAGTTTACTGAAAAACTGACTAGGGCAAATACCCAAGTTAATATGCAGCTACAGTGTCCACAGGTAGTAGGTTACAAGGGCAGAGCTGTCTTCCTCTTCTGCCCAGCAACTTGCACTGGATGCTATCCTGATGGCTACCCGTATACCCATCTATGCCTGAGAAACAGTGGAATGCCACTGTCACATGCTGCATGTTAAGATTTTGAAGTGCCATTAAGGTTGCCACTTTTGCCAATGAGCCACAGTCTTCTACAGGAAAACTTCCTGTAGAAGCAAAGTCTAGGGTAGCAGTTATCAAGAGAAGTTTCACACTCTCAAACTTGAGAATTTTAGATGGTCATCACTACTGAAAGGAACCACAAACTCCTGTTCTGAACCACGTGCAGAAAGAGGTCATGTTTGATGCAGCCTTTTGTCTACAGATTACAGTGTGACTGCACACTCCAAGCTGGTCATCGTCACTGCTGGTGCCCGTCAGCAAGAAGGAGAGAGCCGCCTTAATTTGGTCCAGCGCAATGTGAATATCTTCAAATTCATCATTCCCAATGTTGTTAAATACAGTCCTGACTGCAAGCTGCTTATTGTCTCAAACCCAGGTTTGTCTTGTGTTGCCTTAATAAGAGGATTTGGCTTACAGAAGAGTGTGTTCTTCAGTAAGGTGGCATTAGTATACTAATATGACCAAGCATAGGCTTTTAGAAAATGCTTATGCCACATAGCAGGAAGTGTCTCTTCAGGAGAAGAAGTAGAGGAAGTTCCCTCTCCACTTGGCAAGCTGGTCCTCTGAGAAATGAAGTTCCCCTCTGCTTGGGTCTTCATTTGCTTTTAAGTGTTAGCACAGAACACAGTAAGGGGCACTGATAATTGCATGCATAGCATTAACAGCCCCTCAGTTCTGCCTTGAAAACAGTCATCATGTTAGCTCACTGTAGGGCCTAGCCACGTGCACTGCCTTATGCTCTGTTCAGCATAACTAGCATGCAGATAAAATCAGTACAGATGAACGGAAGATAGCAGCCTAGTTATCAAACTGAGTGGTGTTTGTTATCCTTTCTGTTCTACTTACAGTGGATATTTTGACCTATGTGGCCTGGAAGATCAGTGGCTTTCCTAAACACCGTGTTATTGGTAGTGGCTGCAATCTGGACTCCGCCCGTTTCCGCCACCTCATGGGAGAAAGACTGGGCATCCATCCTCTGAGCTGTCATGGATGGATTGTTGGGGAGCATGGAGATTCCAGTGGTAAGGGGGAAATGTGTCTGGCTGTTTCATGTAATTTTTTTCCCGATACTTTGTTTGCAAGAAAGATCTCTACAAGCTACAGCAAAATGTTGCTCAAACCTTTGCACTGCAGTACCATACAATTGCAAGTCCTGCTTTAAATCTGCTGCATAGAGTAACCCTAGATGATCTATATTTGACCCAGGTTTCTCTACTTGGAAAAGGTCGTATCTGTAATGTGAGGAGGCTTTAAAGTTCTAGGTTAAGTTGTTCCCATAACTCTCAAAAAAAAAAAATAGAAAAGCAAGAGGGTAAAGGTCTCTGCAAGGGACTCCTAAAAATCTCCACTGGACCTATTGGTAGTCACTCAGTTGTCTTTACTGGCATCTCTTGATTACTTCAGAACTATATATAGGCAATGAAGTGCAGAGGCAAGTCTAGAGGACAGCAGGATGTGCAACTTTATGCTTGCTTAACCCATACTTTCTCTAGCAGCACCAGAGCAGTACTGTCTGCTTCCTGACACTGAGGACTCGTTTGGAATCAATTCTTATTTTGAGAAACATCTGCAAAATACAGAAGTCCTTTATTGTCATTTTGGTTCATGTTGCCTGGGCATTTTGCTTTAAAAAAGGTGCATTCAAACCTTGTGACATCATATATGAAGATGTTCATATGCTCCTAGGTTCTCAGCCTGCAGTTGGCCTCATAGGTCACTATATTTGGAGTCAAAATCACAGTGATGTGCATTGCAGATTAATCCAACTAGATCTTTTATTAACTGTATTAATTTGAGGACAACAAAATCAAGTTTTCTTGTGAGATAATTAATCTATGTGCAACTCTCAGTACCTGTCTGGAGTGGAGTGAATGTTGCTGGTGTGTCCCTGAAGGCTCTTCATCCAGACCTGGGAACTGATGCAGACAAGGAACACTGGAAGGAGGTCCACAAGCAGGTGGTGGACAGGTAAATACTTTTTTTCTTTTAAAACAAGTGCTGATGAGCTATAGCATCTCTGAACTGCAGTGTCTGTATCTGGATTCATAAACACTGTAGTAGCCCCAAACAAATCTGAAGATGTAGACATAATACAACTTGAACTAATATTTTAAGGAATAATGCAGATTTGGCAGTTAAATTTTTCACTGTTAATGAACTTCAGGGAAGTGATTTAACTTCCAAGTTTTCTATGTAACTGCAGGTAGTATAAAGTTAAAACAGTACCTTCAGTCTTCATTTTAGTTCTGTCAGCAAAATAGCCAGGTTTCTGATGTCTTCGGATTAAGGCCTCTCCAAAAGCCCTTCTTACAAACTTTCAATATTGCCGTTGATGGTACTTGTTTGTTTAATTAGTAACTTTGTCTCCACAGTGCCTATGAGGTCATCAAACTGAAGGGGTACACATCATGGGCTATTGGCCTTTCTGTGGCAGATCTAGCTGAAACTATTATGAAGAATTTGAGAAGAGTGCACCCGATCTCTACAGTTGTTAAGGTGAGTGGCCCCTTTATGGTAACTTTTGTCTTACTAAACTAAACCTTGGGAATTCTGAAGAACAGTGATCACTTTCCAGTTTAATTTCAACTAAATTTGAGTTTTCCTGATAGGATAATCTGTAAAATGCACACATTACACAACCTAGCCTAACTGTCCTTACTTACTTTTCAGGGCATGCATGGAATAAAAGAAGATGTCTTCCTAAGCGTTCCTTGTGTACTAGGCAACACTGGCATCACTGATGTAGTAAAGATGATCCTAAAACCTGAGGAAGAGGACAAATTAAGGAAGAGTGCAGATACACTCTGGGGGATCCAAAAGGAACTACAGTTTTAAATCTCCCTGTGCAGTTCACTCTCTGCAGCTTAACGGGTTTAGTGGTTTGTCTTATGTTGCACTTTCCAAGTAGATCAAATCTTTAAATATATGTATCTCAACCAGAACACACGAAAAACTGAAATCTGAACAAATGAGTTTCCTGAAGGTAGCATTAGGAAACTATTCTAGGGTTTTCCCTGTTCACACACACCCATGTTCTTAGCCAGAGCTAGATACCCTAGTCAGTCTTGCACAGTGATGTAGTATGACAGAAATCTAGCATTCAAAGCAGCACTGCCTGGAAAAGCCCTTGCCTTTTCCTCATGTCGCTTAATGTTGCTTCAGAGCAGTAAGTAACTATTATACAATGTGAAACCAAAGACTTACTTCCTTGCAGTTAAAGGATTGTCAAGCCAATTGACCAACCTTCTCTGCCAGCTAAATAGCTTAAATATTTCACTGTTGTTAGGTCCAAATGTTTTTTCCTAATACTGCTTTGGAATCTGTGTATAATTTTTTTAGGGAATCTTATTTTTGTGTACTATATCAGCCTAGTTGTAAGTCTGTCTCCTGAGCATGTTTAAAAAAACATTAAGATTTCTGTGTGCAACAAGACAGTGACTGTCCAACACCAAATAAACCACAAACTGTTATTTTTGTCTCCTTGTTCTCCTTTATGGCCCTTTGTCTCCAAAATGCACGTAATCTAAATCAAACAATTCTATTTCTTCAGTCACAGTAACTCAAACCTCACCTGTGTAATAATGTTTTGTGTACAGCTACTCAGTTGCAGGCTCCAGGTCACGTATTTATGCAGTGAACTTTCTTAATGGACTCAAAGTAGGAATGAAGAAAACAGTAACAGAAGTATTTAAGTACTTGGAACTTAAACTTGATTTCCATCTTAATAAAAAGGAAATGGGCTTTATTTGCATTGTTAGGGGAGTGGAGAAACAATGCAGATAAAGCAAGAGTCTTCCTTACATGTACACACAAAAATGAATGTAGGAAGAAATTTATCCCAATCAAGTACCTCACATCCATAGACTGTCAGCTTGCTGCATCTCCCCTGCAGTTGCAGTCAGGCACAGAAACGGTAACCAGAGTTACTCCTCAAAGCCCGCAGTAAGTTAGATACAAAAGGTGATTAATTCTTATCAATAATATTTAAAACATACTTCATTACAATGAAGAGGGAAAGGCCTTATTCTTAGTTTTTTCTAACATTAGGACACAGCATGTGGCTGAAGAATGGAAACAGATCACCTTGATTAAGTCCAGGGCAGATTTGGGTTTTGTTTCTTTTTTTTCAGTATGGACTGCAGGTGGTTATACTTCTCAGAACAAAGTATTTCAGAGCAAGCTCAAAGTGCTCATGAAGCAACTTCAGCAACAAAGGAAAAGCTGTAGCTACTGTTCTGCTTTCTCTTGTATCCATCCATGTGACCAAAATAATAGCACATGGAAAAAGAGTACGTAGCAATAGTGACTATAAAGAGTTGTGTTTTATGCAGGTGACAGAAACATGTCATGAAGCCATTTTCAAAGCTTTCAGAGGATCCACAGGACAGGTTTTTCGCTACATGAGGTGTCACCCATCCTTTTAATATGAACTCCAACCCTTTCAGATCCAGTGGTAACATGACAACCACTCAGTTTTGAGCCTCAGCGATTACTGCACTTCAGTTTTCAAGCTAGTTTTGCTGTGGCAGCCTACAAAAGCAAACAGAAAAGGACAACAGCATGCTGTTGAGGATGACAAGCAGCACCACAAATCCCTAGAGCACTCCATGCTGGGAGATGCTCTGTACAACATACCTTTTGCAGACAGTGCAGTGTTTAACCACCAGGCTTGTCACTACATGGTCTGTCCTAGCAAACAGCCCAAACCCCTGCTTCCTGTGGCATGCTGCTGTGTTGATTTTTTTCTGCCTTGCAAATACTGTAACAGCAAATGTTGTAGCAGCCTTTCTTTTGCCTAGCATTTTCCAGTGGAAAAATGCAACATACATTGAGGCTTCTTAATGCACCACAAGGTATACTCCACAATGACCATGATACGATGGTAGAATAGGCAAGTCAATACAACACTTACTAAGCTCACTTCAAACAATCCCTGGATGTCAACAGCAGGTCAAACAAGAGGGCCTTGAAATTCCAAGTTTTCTGCTTTCACTGGTCATAACAGTGACCTACACTGAAACCTGAATTCTTCCAGTTCAGGACACTGAAATGTCTTCCAAATCTCAGAAGTGAAAGTTTGGTTAAGCTGACACTGCATAAGCCAGGCCTTGTTTGTAAAGAAAGTGCATTGTACACAGTTCTGTAGAGGAAGAAAATATGCAATGAGTTTTATTCAGCGTTAAATCCACCAGCACAAAGATTACAGGAGATAGAAAGTGCATTAATAAAAGCTAGTCTTTACCAAAAAGAAAATATATTATTGATTCAAAATATCTTACACTTGAATGATGTAATAACTTATTCTGGGCACCTACTGATTAAGAGAAATACCAAGAGAATGGCTGCTTAGTAAGGAAATCTAACTTCCCAGGGAAAGTCTGAGAATTTAGTAGAGATCACTGAGTCCAGCAGTCTTCCTTGCTTTCTGCATCAATGCCCTCAGCTGGAACTGCTTGCGAGACAGAAGACGTACATGCTGCAGAAAGAAAGAACAGGTGGCTACTGGGAAAGTTTTGATAAAATCTTAATTACACTGCAATACAGATTTTTTTTTTTTTTTTTTTTACACATTCCATGACCCAAGCAGGGTGTTTGCTTTTTGGAAACATTAAATGTATCAGTCTACTAAATGGCATCTTCTTGGCTTAAAATGACTTGCAGAGGGCTACCAAATGCAATCACTACAGTATATTTTTTTGTGATTTTAATTATCAACTCTGCACATAATCTTATCAAAGGGAAGAGTAGAAATATGCACACGAGGTGAAAACAGAGTAAAGCACTTCTCAGTGCAGAGAATAGTTCTTTTAACAGCAGATAAACAGAACTACATAAGGAAATAACGTGTCTCTATGTAGTGCATTGTACACTGGATGTTAAAAGCAAAGCTTAAGCATTAACCTGGGAGGAACCTCAGATGCTAGAAGAAGGACGGACTGGTAACTCTTGTTACCCAGCGGCCCCAGTAGGGACCATTAACACTTCTGCACACTCATCTTTCCAGATCCAACAGCAATATTAATTACGGAGATACACATTTTCTGTAGTTTCATTCCACACTGAAAAGTGGGTTTAATATTTTCAAAATTACAGATCTGTTTTTATTTCATGAGCCATCACGATGCACGTAAGTTCAAAATAGAGGAAGGTTATTAGATCAGACATGGTATGAAAACTTTCAGCATTAAGGACAGCAAAGAAAGGGAACAAAATGTCTAAGGTGGTCTCAACGAGAGACACATAACTAGCTGGCTTTTCCCCCCCACTATGATTCTAACACTCCACTGGCTGCCTCAACAGAGGCAACCAGACTTCAAGTGAAAAGCTGTCTGAATGCTCCCATCACTCTTAAAGCTGGTTTCTCCAGAATTAGTATGCCCACCAAATGGAAAGCTTATGGTGACACTTGCACCAGTCTAACGAGAAATCACTTTGTATCTATAATGCTTCTACAATTGGTCTTTTATCTTAATTCTGAAATGCCTCTTTAAAACTGTTTCAACAGAAAAATGCTCACGTTTTTACTCTTCAGTGAAGAAATCACTAACATTAATAAGCTGAACAAAAGAGTTCAAAGTATTTAAACACATTTAAAATGCACATCTTAAAAAACACCCCAAGAAAGCGTACCTTTAAAAAGACATCTAGATCTATCACACCACGTCTCAATGCTTCCCCAAGATAGAAGATGGTATCTTCAATTGCATTTTCCTCTGCATATAAGTTCAGGATCTGCTTGTAAAGTGGTGCTGTAGGAATAATAACTTCATCTATGTCATTATTTTCTGATTGATTTTCCATCTTCTCTAAGGCAGAACTGAGCTCCTCATCCTTCTTCTTGAGAAGTTCAATGTTCTTGTCAACTTCAGCCTAAAAAACAATTAAGATGTTTGTTTATTTCTTAGGTCTTGAGAGCTGAATGTCTTCTTGTGATAAAGCTGTCAAGATGAAAGATTTTTAGACATGCTGGTTGATCCTTTACTTCTTTACTCACCTCTATTATGACTTTTTGCAAAAAGAGCTACCAATCTACAGATTTTGGATTCTTCTGTTTTTCTAAAAGGCTGTCTTAGTTAATGTCAAACCACTACCAATTTGTCACTGTAGAGAAGGCTGGCTAACAGTTTTCATGTATTCTGAATATTCCATATATAAGAAAAAATAACCATTCAAACTAGCTAACAGTAATAAAAGAAAAGCCAAAAAAAAGGCATTTTCTCTGGAAATATGCCTTCTGGAGTAATTTCATATACAAGTTTTCTGACTATGGACCAAGCAAACTGTGTGGACAGGAAACAAAATACGCTGTCTTTACCCACTAATGGTAACTATAATGTAACTGCATCTGTATGAGATGTACATCCTTTTGCTACTTTTGAATTTGCCTCCCAATATTTCTGAACTCTCAACAGCTAACACACTGGAAGAGACTGTACAGCACTGTTTTTTCTCATGACAGTCAGACTATTATCATATTCCACTCTCTCTGTCCTGTCTTTTTCCAGATTGAAATCCTAGCTTATTTATCAGACAGCTTATATGGAAGCTGTCTGATATGCTGGATCATCCTTCTTGCCTTTGCATCAAACATCTGCAGTTCTATTATGTCCTTTCTTTCCAAGATAGGGAAGACTAAAACTGCACACTACGTTTAAAGTGGGCACATTACAGATTTCTATGGTGGTAATAATGGTAACCCCTGCTCTCTAGCCCTGATTAATAATTTCTTATTTTTTTTTAAATCTTACCCAAGCACTGAGCTGGTTTCAGAAACTGATCACCAGTCCCCAAAATCTTACTCCTGAGCAGTCATGCAAGGAGCAGATGGACTAAGCAGATGTCAGGCCTCAAGGAAAAACTTCAGGAATTTCTGAGCACGCAGAGTAGGAGAGGCTTTTGCCTGAAAAAGTCTGCAAGTTATACAAGGAGGCTGTGGCTAAAATCAGCATCTCTGCACTAAGACACTGAAACGTTCTGCGGTGCTGCTGTCACACACTATTATCCAGAAATTATGAAATAATCTCACACCACTGACATATTTCACACAGAGAATGGGGAAAAACATAATACTGTTCCTTTACCACTGAACAATGACGTTCGTAAGATACATGCAGGACAATGCATCTTACAGTCACTGCTATTTCTGATATGCACCTCAACTGGGAAAGAGAATCTATATTTCAAAAGCAATACACTGGAAGCCTTGATATTTCTATCATGTTTAATAATGAATTAATTACATGCCTCTGTTCACTACTAGGAATGCTCAAGGTACAGAGAGAGCAGTGTTTCATCTCAGCTTACCACCTCTTGATCCAGGCGAGTTACCATTTCTTCCAGTTTCTGGTGTCCTTTCTTCAGGTCTTCCTCTGTCCGTTTCAAGGCATTGAGTTCAGCTTGTGCACGATCCATTTCTTCTTTCATCCGCCATCTCAGTTTATCACTGACTGCTGAAATAAGGGAAGCGCGGATGGTATCCTCACTGATAGTTCCATCTCTACTGGGTCCTGCACAAGAAAATCCACAAGCAGAAAATTATCTCTGTTCTTCTGTATCTATTTCAGCAATAATTTTCAGAAGCTGCATGTACTTTAGCAATACAAGACAGTAAAATAACAGTAAAACAAACTATTTTCCATACTAATTTCCAGAAGCAGCTAAGAGACCACAGTGAGATAAAACTCATTACGATGTTCACAAGTAAATCTTGGAGTATTCATTATATTTTCTATATTCATAAAGTGAGAGTATTCATTCATTTTACTATTCCCATATCCATACTTTTAATTTAAACATGGGCTGGCCATTTCCCCAAAGTCTACAAATGTTAGTCTGAGTCCTTTTAAAAAAGACTAAGTTCTGGTAAACTCTGCAGGAATATATTCAACCACAGTTAATGTAATGGCCAGCTTGAGACAGTGAATTTGCCTATAGGTACTCTTATCTTGAGGCTTGCCAAGTGACTGCTTTGGTGTGGTTGTTTTTACAATTATTATCTATCAGTCATCCTAGGGCATGTATGAGAGGCTGGTAAAACAATCAGCATTAATACAGAACATTTGTTACTGAGGTAATCTTACTTTAAAAAGTAACATTTATTAAAAGATTATAAAGCGGAGAGAAATGATAAACAACTGTATTGGCATACGGTTTATAGATATGTTCTAACAGACCAAAACCGGATCTAACAGTTACAACTGAGGCTACGACCTTTTCTGATTGAGTCCTAGGCACAACTTGTAATTTCAGTTTATTAAATCACATTTTGATGCAGCAATACTAGAAAACATAATAGTCCCTTTCCCTCTGAAGCACTAGAGACTTTCACATTTAAGCATGAATGTTACTATTGCTTTTGCAAACCAGCTTTTCAACGAGATTACCAGGAAACTGATTGCTTTAGAGAATGTGAAGTGGCTACTGGTTGCAGAACTGTATCTGAATTTATCACAATTCACTTACACCACTTTTCCACAAGAAAAACTGGAATGTCACAGTCTCCTCATGCTTGTGCCTCATGCCTTTTAGACCAGTGAAATTTCAATTGTAACAACTACTAATAGAGGAAGAATTATATCAGGTTTTGGGCCTAAGATTTCCACCTCTTATGGATGAAACAAGGAGACCTGAAGCTCTGTAACTGAAAAGAAAATTTGCAAAAAGAAAATGTGCAAAAAGACACCAGAGTACCTTTTTATCCTGAGACAGTTATCAAAAACCTGAAGCTGTTACAGTATAACATACACTGCAACACCTAGTAGCCTAGATCTTGAAAAATTACGAACTCAAAAACCATCATCATGGCTCCCATGATTGCTACCTAGCTAAAGACAAAACCATTAGCATATCTTTTGGGTTTCTTCCCAAAGGTTCAGAAAAATGTCTCAAGTCAGCTGAAATCCAACCAACCTTTCTTAGTAATCACAGGCTCCTGGAAGAAGCAAAAGCAAACAAGTAACTCAACACATAAATTTTGTCATTTAAGCACAATAGTTCAGAGACTGTATTTTTGGAGTAAATTAAAACTGCATTTTTTAGAGTAAATTAAACTAACATGAACAGCGCTAAATATAATTTTCAATATGTTATTGACAGTTATCAGTAACTAAAATTTGATTAACTACAAGTAAGATTCAATAATTTACCACAATCGTACAGGAAAAGGGCTATTCAGTGAAATTTCAGCATTACAGTGTTACTGGGGTAGTATCGTCCTGATAATTAGCAACAATTCAGGAGAAAGTTTACAGATCTAAACACTACCTTTAGAAACTACCATCTGAATGGAAAATTAACAGTTTTCTGTTCGGGTAGCATCCTAATTATAAAAATAAATAAATAACTACTTGGAGCATCTGTTGTTATCATTACACTAACAAATGCAAACTGCTGGTGAGAGGACTGCACACCTGAGAATTCTTAAAAGGTCCAGTGGATTTTTTTTTAATACTTCTGCTGCTAACAGAACAAGACTGCACAAATTCACCTCTCTTCCCTATGCCTTTGACTCTATTCCTGACCACAAAACCTACAGCAAACCAGACACGTGGAAAAATAAAGCTACGCAAATGACATGAGAGGAACTATGGGAAGATATACATCACACTACTAATTCACCAAATTCTCCTAAAAATCAAGAAAGCATCACAGTTTGATACTTACAAATATATGAGCACTTTCCTTACATACAGATTGCACCAGAATTTTTTTTTTTTAAATTACAAAGCTAATTACTATTGGAAAAAAGAGATTCAATTATTAATCAACTGCTGCAAAGACTGCGTTATGAAAATATAACTATCCCAACATCTAATCTGATTTACAGTTCTGTCTTAAGCAACTCACCCTGTTACCAGCCAATAAAACAATTTTCAATGTTTAGTTACCTAACCAGCAGAATCAGCAACATAAGTTGTCAAATGGCACCACACGCACAAACCTAGGAATTCATCACTTCTGCTTTTTATGGAGAGGAGAAAAGAACAGTCCTTTCCATACCGAGAAGTAAAACTTAAACCAGGTCAGTCAAACTACCTGGGACAAAGAGTTTATTCACTGTTTAGGAATTCTTCACTGCTTATTCACTCTTTAAGGCAGACAATTGTAAATATAGAGGTACCAAAGCAAAATAAAAAGGTCCAGTTTCACTCCAAAATAAGCATAATTTCAGTTATTATTTACTTTACATAATGAATTATTCTCTAACACAAAGTCAGAACTAGCCACCAGTTCTGCTTTTTTCCCCTCTGATATCACTCATGCTGGGAGATTTTACACAAGGTTCACTCTAACAGCAAAGCAGGACACAGAACAAAGTAAAAATAAAATCACAATGCACCTAACACATTGAAAGTTCACATAGAAATGCCAACAGATAGGAAAGAGATCTTTGAACACATAAAGGATCATTTTAATACAGCTCAATTAGATTTTATGTATCTTCTTAAAGAGCATGAACCCTTAGCATTTCCTGTCACTTCTATAATTAGCCCAGCTTGGGGAAAATTTTATGGCACAGCCATTAAACCCACAGAGCACTGAAACCATTAGCATTTACCAGGTGGAGTCCAGTTTCAGAAGTGACCTTACAGAATCATCAAACTAGTAACTGCACCAGAAAGGTAATTAATAACAGATGGCTCAACAAAAAGAAAAATCCTGAAGGACTTTTTGAAAAAACAGCTATTACTAAAGCCTTAAGCTACTCTCAATGAGTATGAATGAAGAACCTACGGATGCATTTTTAAATTATAGTGCAAGAGACTACAAATGATAGATACTCCGAACAAGGTCACAAAAGAGTCTACGTCCTTACCATAACTGCTCCAAAAGGACTATCATCCAATTGGAAAATTAATGCACTAACTTTCTACTTAACTGTATCACTTAGACCTTTATCACTGGTTCCCAATCTGTTACACAGACTCTAAAATTGAGGTGCTGAGTGGAAACCAAGCTAATATATTTTGCCAGCAAAGGGCCACAGAGCAGCAGACTAGGAAAAGACACATTAATACTCTAGATCTTGCTGCTGAACGGAAGAAAGAAAGAAGTGACAAGAAGGGATCATTAAGAAGCAACATTGAAGAGGCTGGAGAAGAAACTCAGTAAAAACGAAGCTCATTCCAAATACACTGGAAACCTCTGCTTTAGATAGCTATGACTTCTGGAGTAAGGAAAGTATAAATAAAGATTAAATAAAGTGAGTCCAGCAGATGATTAAATGAGGACTAAAGCATTTTTATAAACCATGACCAGGAACAGAGCAATGCAGACAATCAGAAGTCACCTACAGTTAAAGGGTGAGAATAAAATACTTAAGGTAGTTACATGCAGTGTTCTTCAAAATATTCATAGAGCACACACAATGCATTGCACAAACCCAGGAATTTATCATGTTCCTAAATTAATAAAATATAAGGTGAAGGACATAAATTGTATTTTATTCTGACTTTGAGTAACTTCTAGAATTGAATATAAATACTTTGGAAGGTCAGATTAAGAACAATACATTCTTTTTTCCGCTTTCTTTCTTTACATATCAGTTATAGAGAGATGCTTCACTTCAGAGAAATTCTTTCAAAGCTACTCACCAACAGTAGTCACAGGAGGCTGAGAAGGGTAGTACGGAACACTAGTAGTTGCTGGAAATGGAACACCACCAGCAAAAGGATAGTTTGGGTAGCTGTTTTGACAAAGACAGATATGCTAGTGTTATGTAATTATTTGCAAAATATCACCAGAAAGTTTAAATTGCAAGCCAAGTTATACTACTTCTCTTTTCCTTTCATATTAACATCTTCCACAATTTATATTTGTGGCATGATTTCAGAAGATAAACTACTTTATCTGAAATCCTATCTAGTTATTGTCTGGTCTTGCCACACAATTTATAACTTTCCATATGAAAACACAAATGTATCCAAAAGAAATTACTCTATTTAAAAACTCACAAACAGCAATTTCCATTTAATACCTTTAATACGAGAATAGTTAACAAGATGATTGCTGAACTGCTTTATGAAAACCTAAAACTGTTGTGCAGTTGCAAGATGAAACTCCTCCAGAAATTCTCAGCCCTGCTCTGAAGGACGAAGGAAACAAAAAAAAAATATTCATCTGTTCACTAAAACAACTGTGAGATAACATATAATGAGACAGGCTATGTTACCTTTCTGAAACGCATTTACTATCAACTGAAACAAGGATTCAGTTTAACCAGTAACAGACTAACAAACATCTATATACAGCAAAGTATTAAACACGGCTGTAAGTAAATCAAATGGTCCAAGAAAACATGTGAAATACAAAATAAGTATATTCTGTGCCTCTCCAGATAACTGCAAATTTTACAGTTCTTACGACTTTTTCTGTTTATTACTAAATTATCTAATTTTTGAAATAGTTCTTCTAGTAATCATTTTTGTTCAAGCATCAAGATCACTTTAAATAAATGTACTTAGGAGGAAATAGCTTACCATAAAAAATTATCAAAACCCCATTTTCACTTCTTTAAAACACCCCACTTTCCGAATGCTTACAGGGGTTTACTTTGTTTTTTAATCAAAATGTTATTTATTACAGCAACCCCTCATATGCTCCTAACATAAAATCAGGACACAAAGACATTAATCACAAGAAGAATTCATTATGGTGTAAAAAAAAGGTAGGTACACACTAGGAGGCGGTAATCAGCATCTTATAGTGTTTCTTAAGACAGAACTGCAAGTCTTCTGGAAAGGTTTTATTCCAAACTCGATAAAATATATTTAATTAAAAAAGCCTTGCTTTGTATTAATAAAAAGCTTTTAAAATCGTTTTGTTCCCTGCAAATTCTCTTGGAGTGCTCTGAATTAAATCCACATTTATGCTGGAGTGAAGGTTTCTGTTAATCCAGCAATTGTTTTGTTCAACTGCTGATTACCCCAAACAACACTAACAATGCTAATAAATCACCCAAACTGCAGGAGCACGTTTCTTTCTACATCATGTAAACATATCAACCTTACAAAAACTAATCAGATACAGCAGTGAAACAAGATAACATCTGGGAATTTGGTAATAACTTTCAAAATATATTATCAAGTATAATATATATTTCTATATACATTCAAAATTATATTATCAAGTACATTGTATCTGACCAAGCAGCACTAAGAAAGTTAAATCTTTCTCAAACTTTCTTCTGGCTATTAACAAGAATTCAGTCCTCAATTTAAAAAAAAAACAACCTGCTAATGCAATAATTATACAAGAAATAGACCATAACCAAAATGAAACTAATACTAGATACTATCCAGTGAAACTGTGCATCGTGTCAGTGATGATGGCTTCAAGGGGTGCTTACCTTGGGTTTGGAGTGCTTCCTGCTGGATAGGCAGATATTCCACCTGGAATGCCTGGTACATACGAAGCTAAATGAAATAATTTTGCATATTTTTACTTTTCAAGAGTTTAATAACATATTAAGGTCACATATATATTAATCTGCAGTAAGATCCTTTTCAAAATGTTACTGAACAGTAAATACAGTATAACACAATGAAACAAGTTTCAGAGAGAAGTCATGCTACAGCCAAACCCCCTCAAGATCGCTTACCCTGCATCCTCTTAACACCATCACTTCTCACAACACTCTCAGACATCTCCCATGCTGCCGTCATGCAGTTTGGCAAGAGGGATACATGCAGATGTTTGTTTGCTACCTCTGTGCCACCTGCCCAAGCGGCATTTTCCCTCCATATAAAGGGCTAAACTGCAGCAGACCTAGCCTCCACGTATTGAGCAGTTAGAATTTCCTTTCTGTAGCCAAGCACATTTTCACAAAATGCAGACAGATTTTGCATGTCTAAAGATTCTGCCTCCACCTATCAACTGGGGTTAAAATATTTTCAAGAGTATTTTGATTGGAGGGAGAGTATGAGAACTGTAATTTAAGTAATTTACACATTCCTTAGATCAACTAGCTAGAACACCTTTCACTGTGTATTTTTTTTCCTAACTGTTACTTTAACCACTTTATGGATAAAAATGGATATTGATTTTAAAATGCATAACAAATAGTTGAACTAGTAAAGTAAAATGTGGATATATAAGAAAGAGTATCTGCAGCTGGGGAATTCAGAAAAAAAGAAAGCATGTTATTAAAGACGACACACCTGAACAGCTGTCTCCATTTTTTATATGTACAGCTGAAAAACAAAACAACCTTTCAAATGCAGCCATTGTTCTCTACTCATTCAATAATGTGTGTAATTTCTGTACCTTCAGAGTAGCTACACTTCACAACAGTTGATCAGCTGCTTAACAATCCAACCATGAGCTTATCCAGTCATTTCTGCTATTTAGAAGTTATGCTTTTAAAAAAATTAACAGCACATACACATATCTAAGGCCTTAACAATTTTAAGTTTCTTCTTGGAAATCTTACAATTCTATTATAAAAATTATGTTTTGAATATATTTATTCCATATTTCTAGTAATTTTAGGAATATTATATCAAATAGCTTTTCTTAAGAGCTAAGCTATTTTCTATCCTAGAATACTTTCAAATGATTCAATTTTTTAACCTGGGCTTCATTTCGTCTTAAACACTGCATCTAGAACTTTAAAACACAAACAAACCAACCTAAATGTCTGTAAAATAAGGAAAAACTGATTACACTAGTAAACCAAAGGAGCTATTAACCATTTGAAAATCCTGAAACATTTCCACTAGAATTACTACAGCTATGCTAGCATAGAGTGCCTACAAGAATCATCGAGCCTGTTTCCACTGGTGCTCCTTCCCTGAAGCACAACAGATCACAGTCTCCACTAAAACCATACTTGTACTGACACCTTCTGGTCTTGGAAAACCACAACAGCAGAATCATACAGCGCTCTATACGTAAGCTAGTTCTGGACAAACTAAATAGTCACAAATGCCTTTAGCCAACTATGCCTAATGGTCCCATTTACGTTTATTGCCCTTTTGCTCACATGTTAAGAACCTAAGACCTTGTTAAAAATGGTTTCTGCTGGAAAAAGTGATGCATAGACTTGAGCTTTTCAGATGTAACACTATGATGTGATAAAAGCCATATTTCAACAGAAAACAGACACAGGCTTAACAATACAGCAAAAATATATAACCCTAAATACAGCTACTCTACTATTAAATTCTCGTAGAACTGCCATAATATCATTAAACAATCTGCAGCTAATCTGCTCCCCCATCCCCTCCTGCCTCAGTCTTTGGCTTGAGTAGGTCTACCCTACCGGCAGTTTTTTCCACCCAAGGCAGAGTCTCAGAAGATTTCCTAGGATTTTCTGTTCCTCACTTCCTCTTTTCCCCCATCCACCTACCCTCAGTCTTTAAAATAAGATGCCTCCAGAAATTTAAATAAGTAAAGGATTTAAAAGGTCTGGAGAATTTTTGAGACGGGGTACTGTGTCAGAGTACCACATCGAGAGAGAACAATATAAAAATCATGGTGCAGTTTTTATTTCGGTGTTCAGCCAGCAATTATTAAAAAACAAGCACCAAACAGAAAACAGGAGGGCAGGCATAAGAAACACAAGCAGCATGATTCTGCTTATGAAATCAGTGGTTGAAGGAAACTTAGCAAATGGACTTGTATTAAGAGATTAAAAGAACCCAAAACAAAACACAGAGATGGTTATCTGAATGATTTTTTAAATGATATCGCAATGCTAATGTTGACAGTTTACTGGTTATTTTGAGGGTCTTGGGGGGTGGTGTTTGTGGAGATTTTGGTTGGTTTGTTATTTGGTTTCTTGTCTGTTTTAAAAACAAACTTGATTGTTCTCTCTTTCAAAAGCCAAAAAACAACACACATTCTTCCAACATAGTTCAAACAAGACAAGTACAGCACAGGTGACTTCCTTAGCCAGTAATACAGAAGGTCACACATAATTTGTTGACAAACTTTGCAGAGCAAATGTCACTTTGGAATACGAGTATTTGCAGAAATTAGTAGTCATGACCACTTACTATTTGGTGGGCCTGTTGCCTGGTATGGTGGGTAGCTTGATGAAGTGGTAGGCCGAGAAAAGACTGGAGGTTCCTCACCAAACACAACAATCATGACCTGAATCAGTTCTAGCAAGTCCGACTGGGGCTGTGAAAGTAAGCAAATCACAAGGTGCTGATTTCACTGACAGAAAGTTTAACTAATTACAATAACGAAATGTTATCATTCTATCAGCTCTTAAAAATATCCTTTTGTTTGTGCGGTTTGGGGTTCATTTTCTTTTTTAATACATATGTATGTGTGTGTCTATGAGTGTGTGTGTGTATGTGCATTTATAACTTCCTTTCTGGATTACTTTACAGATACCAAACCTAGCCAGCTGGTATATAAAACAGTATAGCAAAGTACAGCTACAGTAGTGTTTGCACTCAGAATAAACTGGGGAATACGTTGCAATAAAGGACTGAAGATGACTGTGCAATGACGGATTATAATTATTTTTTAAAAACTTAAATCCACTCTCCAACATGAAAAAGTACAGATCACTAAATTTTCAGACATTTTGATTTCATACAGCATATAGCTTTTGCTTAGGTTCAGAATGACTCGATAGAAAAAATTTCAACCCACTAAGGAGTGGCACAAATCTCCTTTAAATATAGCTAAGCTGGGCTCCTCAGTTTATAACTATATTTAATACAGGCATGATTTAATTTCGACAAAATAAGGACAAGCATCATGAATGCATCACCTGATTCAATATCCTATTTGCAAATTTTCTTAGCTCTACAATCCCCTTACTTATTTTTAGCAACCTCTCAAACTGAATGAATTCTGTATCACGTGTATCTTAGATGGTCCTACTGCTTGAGCAAGACCTGCATCCTTATCTAGGCAGTCATTTTCCCCTATTACCACGCAAGTGCTGAACTACAGAATGCAACGTCCTGAACTTTAACACATTACAAATAATAAGCAGTTGTTTTCATTAAAAAAAAACAAAAAACCCACCAGTTTTAAGATCTTAAATAAAGAGGATTATAGGTTTTGCTAAAAATGACACAACAATCTAAAGGCATTCAGAACTGAGCAATTTGAGAATTTCAAGTTCCCTATACTTACGTATTTCCACTCGTGCAGGTAAGGAAGGTATATCTTTCCATTTGCATCAACATGCTTCCCAGTTTTTATTGTCATAGAGCTAGTGGGCTTTACAAAACAAATTGGGGGGTTGAAAGGGTAGGTGTCAAGCAGCCAGAGGCAAATTGGGATATTGTATGTGTTACCTAGAAAAGATATTTTGAAAGATTTTAAGTTACTCCAACAATTCAACTGTCCTCTTATATCAGATTTATGAAAAGCTCCTAAACCCAGTAATTTCAACTGCACAGAGTCAGAAGCTGAAGCTTAATTCCACCGGTAACATTCAACTAAGAGTTCACAATATGGCTACGAAGTCAACATTTTTCAAAACAATTTACCTTTGATTTACAATAAACATTTACCACTAATACACCATCTCATTTGTTCTACAATGCAACATTACTAGACCCTAACCTGAATTGCTAATGGCAGCAAGAAATGGTTTGCAACCCTCATTCAAATGGGAAGCTCAAAAAACGTGCAGTACTGAAAGAAAAGAAATGTTGCAGAGCTGCACAAGACTGAAAAAGCAATGCTCAACATTAAAATTTTATTTTGCAGCAAAAATAGGGAACAATTTCTTTAAAACATTATACTTTGGACAAGTAAAGGACTGTGAGAAAACAGTGATCACTGAAGTAGTGAAACTGAATCACGACAAATCTAAATACTTTTTCATGTAATCTGGGAAAATAATTATGGTGATGACAATTATTAACACATACCTCTGTAAGGCACAGGAATGGTTCCACAGAGGCTCATCAACTCTCTAGATGAACCATCATTAAAAACTGAAAGGGAACAAAATATTTTTAAAACAAATGTTTTAAAACAAACAACTTTAATGTCAGTTCAGTTTATACCCCATCTGTTAGCATAAGTTTTCAGAAGTTTCACATATACCAAACTCAGCTTCAAAGGTTCTGCTCTTGCATATTTATAGACTAGCAAATAATTGTCTATAGTCAGGTAACTTCTTATGAATAATGTATTTCTGAGAAATGAGTGACTCATTATTGTTAAACTTCCTTCACTGCAAATAAAACTGTTTCCTCATTCAGAGAAATACATGTTGGAACCATACAAACTGCAAAGCATACAAACTGCTGCAAAGATAATCTCAACTTAAATTTAATTTAGAAAATACATGAGAATTTACGTTACAAAGAATTCATTATGCTTTCTCCAAACAAACAAGTCAGCAAGAATACTGACAGTCTCTGGTCTATAGGCATTTATTATATAATCAGTAAAGGTAATTTAACCTAACAATAATACACTGAAGAGACAGAAATGTGTAGCACTTGACTTGCTGCCAAAGCTTTAATCTCAGTTGACAAACTGCACAGGAACCCTGACCTCAGTTTACTGAACTGCTGTATTTAGTTTCCCCATACTTTCAATCCAATACATTATTCTTGCCTGAATAAATCAACTTCTGCTAATAAGTTTTAAATTTCCTAATTTCACCTGAAAGTTTCTAGTGTTAGATTACTTAAATAGGGCTCTATATTTAATTATTAATATAAACTTGAAAACTACCTCAACAGCAATGTGCCCAATTTCTTGTTGCTCACTGCTTCAAATGATACCAATTATCTGTAACTGGTCTGGGCTCAGCCTTTCCCAGGCAGCTTTGGAAGAGTGAGGTAACACAAATGGGCTTCTTGCTACAGGTCAAAGGGATCTGGAATTCTGATCAGTATCATACACACAAACTTGTGTACTGCATGCATGTTCCAACCACAGTACTTTCACTATTGTTTCTGATTCTCCAGCACTATGACAACTGCTGGCTTGCAGCTATTCAAGTTATTCAGGTTAAAACTAATTTATTTTTCACCTGCCCATGTCCCTTCTTAGTACTTCTCAATCCAGATTTAGAATTTTGAAAGCAGAAGACAGTAAAATCTCTGATAACATATTAGTAATATAAATGAGCTCAGAGAAATCCCACAGATGGTAGTTTAAAAAAGGTGATCAGAAGGAGGATGACCTCGGCAGCTACGCCGGCTCACTGTACCTTGTGAAACAATGCTCTCAGACTCTGGAGCTGACCCTAGATATCATCTTCATTCAATGCACTCAAATTTACCGAAAGCCTTTAAAGTAGCTATCAAACAGTGACTGTCATCATTAATTTACATTAAAAACCACTTTGTGCCAATTTTCTATGTATTTGACATTGTCTTCTTCGTAGTCTTAATGACTGCCACAATTCCGTTTAGTGAATTATTTGTTCATCGTTTTACAGTTCTTTTTAAATAGAACTCTAAAAATATCTTTATATGACAGCAAAGCTGAATCTGTAAGATCCCAGCAATCTCAGGACACCACCTGATATGACATCACTGAGCAATCAAGCTAAAGTTAAGCTGTGAAAAATGCAACACTTGTTAGCACGTTACACTGACTCAGTAATATAAAAAGGTTATCTTAGAAAATATACTGGAAAATAACTGTCTGTGGTTTTATGGAAGTATTGATAATCAGGAAGAGAAACAAATTATGCTTTCTAGTTTTAATCTGCTTTTTCCCCATAAAACCTACCAAACATATCTAAACCATCAACAACTAATAATAAAAATGTTCTCGTTGCACAGACTAACCATATGAATCCATGACAGGTTTGAGGTCCTTGTACTGAGTAATAACACTGGTTGTCTCCTGTATAGTTAGGTCTCTGTACTTATACTGGAAAACAAAACAAAGAATTACTTTAGACTAAATTTTCAGTGTAATTTATTTTCTTTTATTTTATCCAACAGACTGGATTTATGAGAGTTTACATTGATATATGAACATCCCTTTCCCCTCTTCTTTTGGAATACAAATTTGTTTTTCCATATTACTTAACTGAACACTGCCCATATAACTTACTGAACTTTAACAAGGTGTTAAGGTGCTTTTAGTCTTAAATAAGGATTCATACGTCAAGCAACTGGGGGAAAGCACTTTCATTCACATTCTACCATAACCAGCAGTATTAAGAGATTTATGCTGATCTAAAAAAAAAAAAAAACCAAACAAAAAAACCCTGCACCTCCAAACAAATACAGTGGTGTTTCCAACATTCCTGATACACAGCTGTCTAGGATCTCAACTGCGTAGGTATCTTCCATAGCACTTTGCAGAGCATCACAGTATTTATCAGTCATTGATCAGTATTTTATCAGCTAGAAAGCAGACATTTCAAGGCACGATATTATCTGTCAATAATACTGGTTTCATTCCTTCCCTTTAATCAGGAGCAGGGAGTAACTCATAGCGCAGAAGTTCAGTAAACCAGACACACTACTACAGTATTTAACAGCCTCAGAACTATAATCCACAGACAACAGAGGGCATGCTCCTGGCCAACAGAGAGCTGGTTCACCAAGCAGTGCAGCTCTTTAACCTGATAGCCATTCTTCCTGGTAACCACCACTAGAAAGAAAAGCAAAAATATAGTCTCTTGATAGTGTTTTTAGTGTAATAACGTTAAAAAATATATAAAAATTTACAATCTTTAGATGTCTTAAGGAACATTGACAGCATCCTCTTGTTCAACCATGGTAGGAAGACAAAGAGCCCAACACAGTGAAGCATTCCCTGCCCAAAGCACACAGATGTTAACATCTGCACAAGAGTCTCAAGTCACTTTATTCAAGGAATAGATAAAACAATGTCTCCGTGCTCAGCAGACATACTGGGAGTCTGGTGCATGGCGGCTGTTAGGGTTGATAAAACAGAGATTTGGTTATCTGGGGTGCTTTTAAAAAGTAGGTCAAACACCTCAAAATTAAAAACTTAATATTCTTAAAACTATGAAAGTAGAGAAAAGCTTGTAAGATCCCAGCTACAGCCACAAGCAAAATCAAGTGCTACATCAGCTATTAATTTCAGTACTTCGATCCAAATAACCATAGAAAATTGAAGATCTGTATGTTAAAATGACAAATGAAGAGACATTTTACCTAACAAGAACGATGGCTTTCCTAATTTTGTTTTTATTACTTAAAGCACAAAGGATACTATTTTGTGCTTATTTCTCTTTTCCATCCTAAAGAGTACTAGAATATTTAATAAGACAATTTTTTTCCTGTGTTCATATCGTAAGTAGTTGTGCATTTCCAAGACATGTCAAAATCTCTTTGGAAAATAAAAGATCTCAGTGATCTCTACAAAGGTAACTAAACCCAATTAATTTCATTTCTTAATTTCTAAGTTTTTTATCCTCCTCATTTTACATGTCAGGAACAGATCACAGAGTGATGAAGCTTATCAGGGCCAAACAGCAAATAAATACCTGAAGTTAAATTTAAATGCTAATGTTCACCCAAACAAGGGCTTAAGTCTTTTGTTATCTCACACACCAGCTATATTTAATATGGGAAATATCACTAAGCTGCTATAGAACAGAAAGTGTAACTATTATTGAAAAACAGAGGAAGAGTAACTTCATTTTTCTTCAGCTATTACATACACTGTATTTTGAACATGCCTAGAGAAAGTCAGATGGAGGTATAAAATGGACAAGCATTGGGGAGAGGACATGCGACTATCTTCAATCCTGTTTTTTCTGTGCACGGCAGTAATTCATTTAGTGAAGTCAGGTATATACAACTATACTGACAATGTCATTTGCTGACACCAAGTTAGTATTTAGCACTCATTTTCAAACTGATGAAAAAATCTACTTATGATTCCATGCAGGTGAAAGACCACTTAATAAGGCTTCTCCAGTTTTGATCAGATCCTCATCTATGTATTTCATTTTAAAGTTGTGCAGATGTGATAATTAACTGTTTTTAAAAGAATTCCTCCAACCAAAACCATAACTCCCCATAGATATTCAGCCATAAGGATTTTCATTTCAGGCTGCTGGACACAGCTCTGTTTTCACCTGAAGCTTGGCACACCACCACATGGCTCTGTATGAATCAGTGATTAATGATCTACCTTTCAAGAATTTTTCTTGGTTCTTTAAACAAGGATGACAAAAAAGCCCACCCTTCTTGGTCAGTGAAGTTGAACTTGCCTTCCACCTACTTCCATTTAAGCAGTGAACACACATGATGCCCTACAGCCCTACAACTACACTGCAGCTCTGATTCGCTTCAGTGTGTGACAGCCGCAGCTAGGCAAACGGTTACTAGCCAACTTTTACTGGTAACATCCTAACCCAGAACTAAAGTTTCACAGGACTACAAGTAACAGTATATCCGAGATTTCAGTGCACCATACTCCCCCTTACAAACTAGCTCAATTTACAGTTTCCAGGCGGCCGGACACCATCTTTTTACACTGCTCCGTCCGGCCGCCGATACGACTACCCAGGGCTCCTCGCAGGCTGGAGAGTGTCCGTAACCACCCGTGGTGAGGAGAATGGTTAAAGAGACCCGACCGCTCCCGAGGCCGCAGGAGACACGGAGGCCTCGCCGAACGCCGCGGACAGCCAACACCAGGCCGCGGACAGGATCCCGCTCCCCTCCGCCCAGCCCCCGGGCTGAGGCTGCCGCCGGCTCGACCCAGCGGCCTCCCGGGCCGACAGACCCAGGCAGGCGGCGGGGAGGAGAAGCCTGCAGCCACCGAGCGGGGCATGTGGGGCGGGGAAGGGGCTCTCCGTGCCCGTGGAAGCACCATTACCTTGGCGAGCATTTTCTTGAGCTGGCTCTCGGAGACCGCCATGGCGGCCGGTCCCTCCTCCGCCCCGCCGCCGCTCCCGGTGCCGCCGCTCCCGGTGCCGCCGCTCCCGGTGCCGCCGCTCCCGGTGCCGCCGCTCCCGGTGCCGCCGCTCCCGGTGCCGCCGCTCCCGGTGCCGCCGCTCCCGGTGCCGCCGCTCCCGGTGCCGTCACACACCGACCCGACGCAGCCCTGCCCCCCTACATAAAAACAGGAAGCGCCCAAGAACCCGCTTCCGGCAGCGACCCCGCTTCCGCCCGGCCGTGGCGGCGCTTCTGCGGCGGGTCAGAGGGTGGCGGGCGGGAGCTGCCCATCGGCTCGGAGCTGGCTTCGGGGTGCCGAAAGCAGTGCACGGAACACGGGTCTGAAGTGCCGTTTATTGTTAAGAAGTGTTTCTGGGAATTCATTCCATGCGAGAACGAAAAGTGCTGCGGCCCTCCGGCTGCTTCTCAACATAAACACGACTCACAAGCCACGAGCAGAAGCATCGGTCTGAAAAACACACCTGAAACAGCTTGGAGCTTTTTATGATGAAAAGTAGTAATAAAACGCCCCCAGATCAAGAAAACACCTTGACTATTCACATGAGAATAAATGGTCAGCATACTAAACAAAACACCTCAAAGAACAACATCAGCACATTATTTTATGCTGTTTTTTTCTGAGGTAAGAGATTAAGAAACAACCCCCAAAGTCCAGCTGTTGTATCGGGATATACAATACAGCAGCAAAGTTGGTCAGCTGTATCCATCGCTAATTTTGTCCTATCAGTGACCACCACGACGAGGAAATTTGAGTATTCAATAAAAAAGGAATTTTAATGATTTAAGGCTTTTTTTTTCTTTATATTTTTATCTTAATTCAGAAATCAGTATAACTCAGAATTCTGTGTAAGGCTGGCTCCTTGTGAGACACAACTGGAAGGCACTAAGGAATAGATTTCCCACTGACAGATGCTACTTAAGCTTAGAAAGCTTCATCAGTATTTAACCAGTCAGTCCTCAAGAAACAGATGTGGAATGACATTCCTACACTGCCCACAGCAGGAGCAGAGCTCACATGCCTCCTCTGCCTGCAGTGTAGTGCTGAGGTATGGTTAGGATGAATATAGTATTTTACCAGCGCAGCAAATCAAGAGGTTAGAGCCCAATAAACCCTTCATCTGAAAAACATCTACTCTTTGATATACCTAAAAATCTACATCCTGCTTTTTCATCTCATACTTGGCTTCCCCTGAGTTACAGGTTCTGTTCCCATCTCAAGCAGCTTGTATTCTCCTTGGGCTGATGTAAACCTTACTGACATCAGCTGGCTCAGGATGAAGGCCTGAACTCACAGATACTTCTGCATTACTTAACTGCCAGATTTTGTTCTTTGTTTTAAAGCCCACCCCCTGTTCCTCCTGTTCAGGAAGAGCACCTGTACCAGTGCTGCACAGAGTGTGTTGCATGTATATACCAAGAACTGCAGACGCTTTAGTGCTCTGAAATTCCTCCCAAAATAAGAGCAAACAAATCATGACCAGAAAGTCTCAGACATCATTAAACAGAAATTCATATCCAATACTTCAGGTTTGAAGGGTATTGTTAATGTCATGCTTTTACCTTTCTATCCCTTAGTAGCAAGCAGGAGTCCACATAAGAGCAATAGGCATGGAAGACTGAGCTATCAAACTGCATCTCTGGGTGCCCTGAAGACCTGGAGTATGACCATATTCTAAATAAGCCCCTAGTGAAGCACTTAAATACCGGGAGGAAGAGTTCTGGTGTGCCCTGCTCTCTGGAGTTTCTGCAGAGCTGGGTAATCCCCACTCCTAGGCTGTCTCCTAATGAGGTGCAAAGAGCTAAGAATAACCTAAGAACCGGGCTATAATTAGCAACAAAAAAACACAGGCAGAAGTCACCTGAATTTAGGTAAAACATATTTTCCACATTACCCTCCTCATTTCAGCTACCAAAAGTGCACTTTTCAAATAAGCAATTACTGTGCAGTATTAAATAATTTAAATCAAAAGTGAGAAAGCACTTTTTGACAGTAAAGTAAAAAAACACCTTGTTTTACATAGAAATCCATATATACCAAGACACCCTTTCCACCTAGCAAATCTTTGCCTTCTGCAAGCAGGCACTGCGGCTTCCCTTGCACTCGCTCACAGTTTCAGTTGCTGCTGAAGGTCATTAATTGATCCTGCAGTGCTCTGCAGTTTCTCTTGCACTAGTGGATCTTCTTCTAGTTGCACCATTTCAATCATCCCGTTGGTTCCAAGAACACATGGCAGACTTAAGAATACTTCACTGTTTATATTGCAGCATCCCTGAAACAACATGCAAAGTACCTTGTCACACAGTTACTTAGTTTCAGCTTCGCCTGAAGCACTGGAACTACATAGAATAACTTGATTTTACTTATGCAAGGGTATTCCATCACGTGGCATGGTTTTTTATAAGTCAAATGTGAGTTATTTTAAATCCTGTGCAACAGGCTACTGAACAGAAACTGTAAAATGTTATTGATAAAAAAAAATATCTTGAACCATGCCACACTTGGAGGAGTTTCGTAATACAGGTATAGCAGACCTCTACACTGCAGGCACAGTTTATCCTACAAAAAACTGTTCAACCAGTTTGTTAGGTAGAAGAAGCAGGGACGCTTGCTAGGACAGTATCATTAGTTCTTTTACGACTTCACAGATGAAATTAAAAAATGCAGCCAGAGAACACTATCCAGGGAATGTTTTTCAATTATTGAGCCCGTATTCATTCTGTGAGAGCCTTTAGTGAACTTACATCCCTGTAATTCAAGTTTGCACTGCAAATTTTGTTTCTTCTTAGGATCTGTATGGGAAATTTTACATTCTGTAGTTACTCTGCATTTTAAGAGACTTGTTACTCCTCTGTATTTGCATTTATCATTCATAAATTAATCATCAATGATGAAAAACTTTACTTGAAAGCATAATGATGAAATTAGGTATAGCTCTGTGCTTGATGCAATAAGCAGCCTGCTCAATTTCCCTGCACCAGGACCTCCAAATCACCATTCTGAAGCCTGTAAATAGAAGTGACAAGTACATGTTTCTACATGGGATTTACCTTCCTTACATGAAATGACTTCATGCTTTAATGAAGCCTCTTAGGATAAACTTAAAATTATAGACAGAACTTTGAAGATAAATGTAGCTTCATGATCTTCTCAATATTAAATATCACTGAGTAAAAAACCAGCCATTTCAAAGCTGGTCAAATAAAATATTGTCAGAAAATGAATTCTGTACTTTCATGAAAGATACTGAACCCTTCTGGCCCCTGGACGAGTCTACATTCAATACTGAGCACTGGGAGACTGCAACACACACATTTCTCTTCATTTACCAAATCCAGCTATTCTCAGAGAGCTGGTCAGCAATGTTGAATATTTCTCCACTAGAGTCTTGTATCTTTGGGAGAATAATCCACTTTTTATATTGGTTTCAGATTAACACAATAATTGACTTTTGTTCATTTTTGGACTGGAATTGAAAACTGTTGTTGGAAGAAAGTAACAGAAGTAGTGTTACTTCAGAACAGCTCTTTACGTGAAAAGTCTGTGCTGCTAAAATTAGTGGTCATATCCAGTATAAATAATAAAATTTTAGTGCCAACCAAAAGATATTAATACATTTACCTTTGCCAGAGTTGATACGGAATGAACTTTTCTTTTATCTTTCAGTATACTGTCAGTCAAATCAGCAACCGAGAGCCCAACAGACCAAGATCTCTGACCTTTTCCCTTTAGAACTTCCATAGCTCTATATAAATCAGGAAAAGGAGAAAAATATGACGCTTAGATTTTAATTGTTCCTGTTTGGTTTATATGTAAAACTCAATAGACAGATTAAGGCACCCACATGAAGTAAAGTGTACTACGAAAACATGATTTCTGGTTTGGAAAACAACAGAAGAGAATTAAGAATTACTTTAACACACACCCCCCTCCCAATTGACCTGGCAGCTCTGATATTTTTAGTGTATATTCTACAAAGTTCGTCTTGTCCTTAGATCATCACAGGCACATTATTAAGGATTTCAGAAAAAGAGTGGCCATATACACATATCTGAAAGTGAGTAACACCCAGACCTACAAATTCCTGTAGACTCAATGTGTGAACATTTTAGGGCAAACTTCCTCTTCCTCATAAAGAGCTGAAGAAAAAGCCTCTGCAAACACCAAGAGCCTAAATGCGAAGAAAAAGAATTGGGATTTTAATGGTGTTACCTGCTAGCCACCGTTTCCCTTGAGTTACGAGCAGCCATTCCTTCTGTTTGATTTGCGACTAAATCACAACTGGTCCATGCTGGTACTAAATAGAAACAATATTTAAATGCGCATCTAAGCAGTGGCTAAAATAGGTACCAGATAAGTTGAGAATAAAAAAAAAAAATCATAATAGTAATAAATTCAAGCTTTCCACACTGTTCTTCCTGCACAACAACCCAAATATAGCTAATAACATTCTAAGACTCCCAGGGCTGCTGAAATAAACTCCATAGCAGCACCTGGCCAGAGACTTGCTTAAAAAATGCAGTAATATGTAATAATTCTTACATGAGCAGCAACCTACCATATATTATACTACATGTCCTTCCTTTCTCAGTACCTCTAACCTATATTGTTTTACCAAATAAAAAGCATTTGAGGTTGTATTATCTTTTTTTTTTTTTAACTATGACAAGTGTCACATATTTTTGCTACCACTCCAGGTCCACAGACTTGGGCACACACCAAAACTCCATTATTTGGAACCATTCTTATGAAAATCTACCACCTTGCTTATGACCATCTGCATTACTTTTCTCAATTATTCATTCACTACTCAATTATTAAGTGCTGCCAGGACATTATATACTCATAGTCATAAAGTATCACTTTACCTTTGTCTTCTCCTTGTTCACCAATGATCCAAGCATCTTTTGCCAGCACCTGTGCTTTCAAAAGGTTTGTCAGTATATTCCGAAATCTTTCAGTATCTAGGTTAGCACCTACTCCAATAACTCTGCTTTTGGGAAATCCACTCAGCTTCCATGACACATATGTCATTACTTCAACTGTGTGTGAAAAAGAAAAATAGGCTGACAATGAAAGACCACTCAAAATTCAACACAACTGTGAACTATGAATCACAATTCCCAAAAACTCAGGACCAAATTTACTTTAGAAAAAGTATTAGCATATAAGGACATACCAGAAGCTTATTTCAACCTAAACCAAAGTCAGGTGGGAAAGAGGTGAAGAAAATTCACAGCCCAAATAAAGCTTAAAGAAAAGTCTGGTGGAACTTCAGAATGAGACACCACACTTGCTTCTACCAAAAATCTCACATGCTTCTAAATTTAATTCAGGCAGTGTTTAATTTCATTTGGTAAGCACTCTCTTTTCCATCTTCACAGATTTAAATGATAGAAAGGGCAAGAAGCACTTGAGATATAGAGAAGGGCTGTCTTCAGTGTGTTTACAGGACAGAGAGGCTCACATTTAGTCTTTCCCTTTTAGGTAGTGTTTTTGCTTTGTCTTAGTTCACAGTGTCACTGGTGCAACGGATTTAAACTTTCTACCGAAACATAGATGTGATATTTACTATCAACACTGTATTATGGACATGAGTAGTCTGTGTGCATGATCACATATGGCACATAACACACATGCGTTTATCCTTACTGCACAGGAGAAACATATATGTAAAACTCACAGCTGACAAGACAACACCCAATGGATGCTAATCTTGTAGATACACTCAAGTTGAAACTAGGCACAGAAACACACAGAAATACATACCTTTTACTCAAAGTACACTATTTTCTTTTATCTTGGTAACAGTAAAGAAAAACCCCCAAAGACAGTGTCCTGCTCAAAGCTGAAAATGAAAACATCTTTCAGAGTAGCAAGAATTTTTGACTGCTGGGTGTATTCAGCAGCAACATTTTTAAATGGGCAAAAGAGAAAGCCAGCTGAGGGACAGAACATTAGGTGAAGTACCAATATACCTGGATGAGAAGCAACGAGGAGAACAGTGTTCTGACTGTAGTGTGATATTGCTGGAATAATTCCTCTGAACAAATCCACATTGCTTTGTATGACATCAAGATAAGTTTGAGCATTACCCAGAGAATTAACTGTAAGTACCACAACTTTTGAATCAGCCGAAGCAGAAAAATCTGAAAATACAAAGAAAATAGGGGGTTTAAATTTATGTAATGCTACTAAGTTTTGGAGGCAAAACAGAGAGGTGTCCTGAAGGCTAAACTGCAGTATCCAGCTTAGTTAGGTCTTCTTCATGTCCTGTTTCCTCCCATATCCTCCAGTGTGGAATTTTGGGTGCTTCCACAGCACCTGTAAAACACAGGTTTCCTGCAGAACTACTTTCCCATTTCATAGTTGGCAAACAGAGATAGCAGACTGCAATTTGTCTAGGGTTACAGAGCAGAGACCAGAAAACATCTATATAGGGCAGACAGATATGCTTTTCCAAGCAAGGACATGTAGACAATCGTAAAAACTGCTCCAAAAGTCTATTTAAGTAAAATGCATGAATTTATTAGCTCAAGAAAAGACACAACCATATTTGTTGAAGAAATTCTTAAGTCAAAACTGCCTTTGTTACAGATTATCTTAAGTTTTACTGAATCTTTTTGTATTTTGTGTTTCTTTGTGAAACAGTTAGCTATAGGAACATCTTGATTTAAGTTATCCTCCATGTTAGCATGGGTTGCTGTGCTGCTTGAAATCAGACGCTACATTGCTTGAAACCGCTGTTCTCTCTATCATGTTAGGCATAGTCCTTATACTCTCTAGACCATAATCAGAGCACCTAGGGTGTGTTGTATACAGGATGAGTTATCTGACAACTTGGCAACAAAACTTACTTTTAAGGTGTCCTGAAGTAAACTGCCTTTATTATAATACTAAAAAACACACCCACGGATTAAGAACACCTGTGCCCAGGTGAAGACCCTTCCTCCAAGCAAGCATAGTAACAGAAGAGAACAACATAGCAGATATTATAATTGTATGCAAATCACTAACCAGTCATTGTAACTGGGAGTGTACTACCTTGTAATTTTTGTGTGTAAATGTAATGACAAAATCAGCATTGTGTGTGCTTGACTTGTGGAAATCCCACCTAGCACCCAGCGCTGCAATAAAGAAGTGCCTGCTTCTTAATGCTACATTGGTAATTAAGGAGTTTTATTCTCCTAACTTTCAGTGACACCTTGAGGGGGTAACTGAATATCTAAGTACCTTACAGGTGATCAGCTTGGGCACCAAAACAATGCAATTTGACTGTCCCACCACTTCTGAAAACAGCTGAAGCCAAAGCAGAGGCCTACTGCACTGGAAGCATATTGGAAGTATTCTAAGCAGGATATAATTAATACCACTTTGCCCCAAACCTAGATATAAGCACACTAAAGTAACAGGCGACTGTTTAAGAATTCTGCAATAACAGCATAGCCAGTAACAAGCTTTTTGTACCCAAATGTAAATATATAATAGGTAACTACAAAGGCACAAACAGATTTGTGGTACAGTTACACAACCAGGGTTCAGGAAAAAAATGTGCTTAGCAGTACAACCTGCAAGATAGATGAAAGGACGCAGAGCAGGCAATGACAGGTGCGGAATAAGCAGCTAAGATGCTTGGTGGAACCAGAACAAGTCCCTGTCTCCAAAATAAGAAAAAGTACACCAGAAGCACAGGGGGAAAAAAATATTTCATCTTGCAGAGGGCACAAGGACATAAAACCACAACACACAAGCGAGGAAGAATGGTGAAGTTGCTCAATTCAGTTCCAGCTTTCCCTATAGAAGAGCTTTTGAGCCACAGCACCTCAATCTCTGCTACTAAGACCATCAAAGACTAGCCATCACCACTAGTTATGGAGACACGGTATTGACTTGAATTGTACACTCACAGATGAGGACAAGATTGCTAAGAACTAACTGTCTGAATATGCAGTGATGGTGATTAAGAACTATTGGCCATGTACATGCTTAATGACCATCAATCTAGCAAAGTAGCACTTTGAAATTTACCTTTACTTATTTGCCTTAAAAACACTGCTCTCACAGCTACCTCTAGTTGCTCAGCATACACATACTTCCACACCCCTTCCTTCCCTCTCTCTACTTATGGCTCTGAAGTAATAGCTTGGCTTTTCTATATTTCTGCACGAGTCCAATTTCAGCATTAGCCTCTTACCTTGGAAGTACAGACTCAGATACCTCTACCTCTATAAACAGAATGAAAAAAGCCTGAAATAAAAGTGATGCAAGCTTTGCTGAGTCTTCTCTTAACAATTCTACCCTGAAAAGAAGAAGAAAAGCAAGAAGCTATGGAAAAATAACATCCTAATTCTAAAAAGACAGCCTGTATGCCAGAATCTCTGTATCTCCCCAGCTGTCCTGCTCTCATTAAAATGAGCACAACCACACACAGTATATATTTGTTCCCATTCCAGAAACAACATCTAATACCTTTGCTGATCTCCACATTTGGCAAAGCAAAGATGTCCAAGTCCATGGTTCCTCCTTTTGCTGCACCTTCAGAAAGATCCAAAAGAACCACCTTGTCTGCAGTACCCTGTATTAATAAAAGTAATGCAGATGAACAATAAAACAAACAAAAATTTGTTCTTGTAGGAGTGAGGAACATATCCCTGTGTTGCTCCAATTCCAGTGTTTGTTGTACTGTGTATACAACAAACAAAATTGTTGATCAAAATTATTGTCAAATCATAAAAGAAACAATTCAGTTAGTGAGCTTAACTGCAAAATAACTTACTATGAAACAAACAAAAACCTCACAAAACCATCTCTGGGAAGTTCTAAATGTTGGTGTTACTGATGTCTCTGAGCATACAGCCACAACAAAGTGCAGACCATCTAGAGACTATCCTCTTCCAGGGGACTAGAAGATCCTGATTGTAAGAGGCTACTACTTAGGCAAGAATCCTTTAAGTAAGGATTTTCAAAATATGTGAATTCAACATTCAACCTTTTGTATTTAAAAGCTGACTGAGAAAACGGGGCACAAACTAACACTTCTGTGTGTCCATGAGTTAACTGGTGAGGCAAATGAGAGAAGCAGTCACATGGCTTATGAGTTATTGAAACTGCTGCGTATGAGTCAGACACTAAGAACTAAACTGAAGCATGTCTATTAATTAGGGCTGTTACTATTTATAATAATTATGTACCTTTGCTGCAACTGCTAGCACACACGCAATGCCAAGTTCTCCAGCTCCAGCAATAGTTATTTTGTTAATACATCCTTCATTTTTGCCTCCACCAATTTTACTCTTTGATTTCAAGTCAGTCTCTCCTACAATTAAAAGAAAACCACAAACTTAAGTACTGGTCCACACTATATCAATACAAGCATTGCTGCTTCTGAAAGGATCATAGTTGTGCCAGAGTTAAATCAAATTACATGAATGTTTTCAAAATAGTGGTCAAGTGTGACCACAGAAAATTAATCACAACTTGCAAGGTGTAAAACACAAATATTCCTCTCTGGATAAGAATGCTTTTTTCACCAAGTAGAAAATATGAGCATAACAACAGCAAGAAGATAGGCACTAAGACCATACAAACAATACTCCCTTTGCTACTGTTACAGGTGTGAATATATACCACAGTCATAACATTTGTAAAAGATCATATTTCAAAAAGACATGCAAAATGGAATTTGATTAAAATACAATTATTTGAGGTTGTTTAGCCAATGCTACTGGTAACACAACAATTCTGAATAAGGCAGAGAGATTTGTAACAGAAACACTGATTGCCTAAGAATGTGAATTGTGTGGACATGCACGTGTGCTCACAAGCATGTGTGTGTATACAATTAACAGAAGAAACAGCAGAAAAGGATTAAAGGAGAAGGTTTGCACTAGGTGCCACAGATAATCATCATGATTTCACTAAAAGAAGGAAGAAGAAAACACTGAACTAAAGAAAATGTGTCAGGATGAACAACAGGACAGCACCCATAAAATATCCATATAAAGAAAACATGAGAACTGTGAAAATCAGGAATTTTGCCCAAGACTTACAATGGGTGAGATAAAGTAATGAGGCAAAAATGACAAATTGCATCCACTCCTGAAAGGTATAAAAGACAAGTCCAAAATCAGCTTGTCACCACTGAACAAGAAGAACCCAAGAGACATGATATGGACTCAACAGCCAGCACTCCTTGTCCTCAGTGTTGCACACCCGTGACTGTGGTCAGATGGGTCTCAGGGCTTGTGACTGTGGATGTGAGAGTGTGAGTGAATGGGATCTGAGAGAATGATTGTGATTGGGTAAAATCAACTTGTTTATAATAAAATCACATTTCTCTTACACAAGATCTCATATTAACTTTTGCTGCAGTAATTTCCAGCAAATGAGTAGTACCAAGTCTACAGAAGTTCTCAGTAGGCTTAAATGCAAAATGAGCTGCTTACTCAAATGAAGAGAATCTGAGCTCTCTGTTCAAAAATAGGCACTTTCGATTATACAAAGAAAATACCAAACACTATGGACATGCAAACACTAAAACCTCAGGTATTAAAATTGCATAGGCATCTTTGCGATATCAAGTAATAACAATAAACAAAGCATACACTGTGTAAGAACATTACTAACAAATATATGAAAACATCCACACCTTCAGTAATCTTTGCAATGTAGGAAAGAAGTTCTGATTGCCTAGCTGCATCAGAAGATGACAGTGAATACAAAGGGAGCTCTTCCTCAAATTTTGCAATCATTTCCCTGATTAATCCAATGACAGTTGATTTAGGCTGAAATATAGCAATACAGAAGACAAAACAGTTGAGTAGCTATTCCATGCAGTGGTATCAGCTGTAACCAGCAGTAGTTCATAAAGATCCTAGCTGTACAAAATTTATTCAAATTATAAATCTTTACACCCTTAACACATAAACACTTAAGGGAAAGAAAAGCACTCCTTTACAAGAAGGTAATTTCCAAACAGGAGTATAGATTAAAAGGAATTTAACAAAAAGGAATTATAAAATTTAAATTACTAGTGCAACTAGTTTTTGAAAGCATCCACGAACATATGGAAGCCTTTGATATACCCACAACCAATATTATAAATGGGACAAATCATAGCTCAAGCTAGGGTAGTTCAGTCTTCTCAGACAAGCTTAGCTGTCTGGAGCTTTGGCAATTCAATCCTCTTTTGGGCAAAACACGTAGTAGAAATCAGTAAAAGTTCCCATTCTATAACAGTAATGTGAAATATGTCCCATCCATTTCAGAAAACTAGCATTCATTAAATAATTTTTACCGGCCTGGCAGTCACGTTTATGTAAGTTATTTAATACAGAGCACAACATCATTTGGGAACGGCATTGGCTTTTGAATCTCTACGCTAACATTTCAGAGTTCTGCTGAGCCCATACACAAAAGAGAGAAACTTCCACTGAACATTCTTGAGGGACACTCAACTGGTGTATTATTACTTACTACTCTAGAAACAGAGGCTTACATTGCTTTGTCACAAAGTCAGTCCCCTTTTCCTCAGCTTAAAATAATTTTCCTTACAATCACTTTAAACTTCTTTACAATTGCTTTAGACTGTCTGAAAACTGTAATTTCAAGAGACATAACATTCTGCTTCTCTTTGCAGAATCATTACATAATTAAGATTATCCAAAAAATACAGAAAACAAAAAGCCCTGAACCCAACCCACTCTTTCCCACTGATCTCCATAAGATCCCGTGCATTATTCCCAAATACTTCTCCCTCCCCTGTCAGCCACTCCACCTCTTACATGGCTCCAGTTTTGCAGGTAGGGCAAATAAATCCTGCCATGAGCATCAACATGCTTTCCAACTGAAATGCCCATGTTCACAGTTGGCTTCAAGAAGCAAATGGGGGGAGCAAAGGGATGAGAATCCAGAATCCACAGACGAATAGGTATGTTATAGGAATTACCTGTTCAACACAAAATAAAAGCCATTACTAGCTTCTGCATTGAGAAGAAGTGCTAAAAACCAGGCATGTGTGCATGTGATTCACGCTTTGTAATAGCAAAATGAAAAAAGCCTGATGGATCACTTTCCAGATCCAAACTGGAAAGTATTTGTTACTCTGGCTAGTTAATAGGAACAGACCTGTCTGGATCAACTTAAAGTGCTACCATTGTGTGTTTCTTAATATAAGGCTTCATCATTGTTTTGCTTCCCAGAGCATTATATCACCTTATTCTATCTATTTAACGTGTCTCCTTTTCTGGGCAAAGAAATCTCTTACAGCTACCCATTTTGTACTTATTTTAGGACTCAACAACTGATGCAAAGAGGCATCTACCGAGAACTTTATCTCAGACTTCAAAGGCTTTAAGATAAAAAATAAAGAAATACCTACTAGCTATTTTTGGACACTGCCTGTACAAGCATAGGGTTTGTAGAGTTCATGCAATCTTCATCAGAACCAAAGAGTTTGCCTAAACAGTCTCAAACTACATGATTTTTTTTAATAGCTAATTGACTCATCTAATTAATAACACCTTATTTCAGCATCTGTGTGCCCATGAAGACACTTGCAGTAGAAGTGGCTTCTGCCAATTCATGCAAAATCCTTTACAGCCACTTTTAATGAAGCTGCACAGTGTATTGTTAAGAGGCAGTACCAAACATAATTTACATTTAGGTTCATAACTTGTAAAGAGATTATATTTGATTTATCTTACCATATTTCACTGGAACAGTACCACTAAAATTCAGAAGGTCCTTCTGTGATCCATCCTTGAAGGCTGAAAGTAAAAATGTTATTTTAAAAAATAGTAATAATAAATCCTTTTGAATCTGGCATAGCAATCCACTATACAGAACAAATTTTTCTTCAGAAATCAAATCCGCTGCTGAAAGAACCAAGGCTTAAATGTTACAAGGTCCCCCCTTCCCCTTTGATATAATTCCTTAAAACAATCTTGCTGAAAATTGCATTGGTACAACTAAGCACATCATCAGTTTGATGTCTGAACATCCCTTGTCCTGGGTAATTCCGGTGACTTTCACTCAGGCTGAGGCATTCTGGAAGTTATGCCTGATAAGCTAAAGCCATCAAAATGTTTTCAGTACAATCATGAGATAAGGGAAAAATGCCGCTACATAGAAAGAATTTGAAAGAATATCAATCTTCTATAATTACCGACAAGTTAAAATTAAATTTAGTGAATGAGTTGCTTAATTTTTTTAATTGTATGCATTCTTGGGAGAACTTTCAAAAAGAGTCACATGGCGTAAGAAATTCTACTGCAAGTCAAAATAAAGATTGGAACACAACAAAAGGTATTAACACTATTTAGATTCTATTATGCACAGCCTAAAGTTATGGCAACTAAGAATCTCCACAATTAGTTCAAAGTAACCGTATCACTTCTTACTGTATGTGTTCATGGAGAACGTGAAGTTTGGGTAGGTCTTATTAATATTCTTTAATTCTTCTATGGTCAGGTCTCTGAACTTGTACTGGGAAGGGAGAGAAAAAAAATGTTGAACTTCAAAAGCTTCTTTCATTACCAGAGATACGGAAAAGGAACCAAGAGAAGGTAGAAACACAAGAAGGGGAAAGTAACAATTACTTGTAGATTATAAATAGTTTTGGTGTGAAATAAATTAAAAAAATTATATATACAAAATAAATAGATTTAAAGGTGTCACAAGTCTGCTGGTGCTACAATAGAGCTCAAATTTTGAGCATGACTCCTTATATAGCATTTCTTCCCCTTTACAGCTGTATGAGCAGAAGTCTAATAAATTCAGCATCCTCTGCACTCAATAATTAACAACAATATAAAAATATAAACCTCTTAAAAAAAAAGAAGTCACCTTATTACTCACACAGTTATTAGTTTCATAAGGTCGATTTCCACAGACATTAAGTGTAAGTCATTTGCCCCTGGGAATTTTTTCCCATGTTTAAACTGTTCTTGAGAGCTGAGAAAATTCCAACAAAATAACACATCCCTCTTTCCTGCCTGCAGAAAACCTGCCTGCAGATTAACTGAAGTACCAGTGCTTGAAATGTGATCTCGAAAGTAATTACCAGCACTCATGAACCACTGCTACTTTATTTAGCCTGTCCCCAGCCAGTTCAATACCTGCACCTCCAAGAGATTTTGCATCCTCCCACATCTAAAAGTTATGAAGAATACTTCCTAGGTTAGGGCATCTGCTTCTTGTTTAAGGAAGTCTGGATTTGCCCTGGAGCCCTTGCCTAAGCAAACACAACTGCATCCTGAGAGTGGCTTAAAGATCTGCCCACTGCACTGCAATGCTTCTCACAGAGCAGTAGCTAAAGTCTTTAATCTCTTCAGTAAGGCACCCCACCAGAAGCAGCAGCAATACTACAGCTACGTGGATGGCATGATTATTTTCTGCTTCATAGAAGAAAACACAAAGCTGCTGAAAAGAAGCACCTTTTAGTTAGCTTCTCCTTGTTCAGTCTTACAGGGTACTGTGAAGTCAAGCAGTAAAAAGAAATAACCAAAAGTGCCTAAGTTAGGAATGTCTATACAACTTAAATTTAATACATTAAGGTTGATACAGCTCATTATGAAATCAAAGCCATCTTTCCCCCAGCTGACCCCCTTCTTATTTGTAATGCAAAATGCGACATTCCTATTAAATATTTTGTTCATTTCTAAGGGTCAGAGGACTTTTGAGGTGAGTCAGATACTGACCTTTCTCACTTTGCACCTAAAATGTTTTAAATATGCATACCTCCGTTTCTCACATTGAAATTAGAACATCTTTACCTCAGAGGGATGCTGTGAAAATTAATCTGTATTTATAAATCGTGAAGATATTAATGCAGGGATTGTCACCCCCCCTCCCCCCAAGTAAATTAATAACCTCCTACAGAGTGAAGTTTCAATCTCATGCAGCACGTTACTGTGCTCACACACGTTACTGTGTCCTGAACCACAGGAATAAAACTATGCACAGTAGAAATTTAAACAGCTGCAGAAAGTGAATGCAAATCACTGAACCAATGAATGTTTTGGGTTGGAAGGGATCTGAAAGATCATCCAGTTCCAACTCCCTGCCACGGCCAGGGACACTTTCCACTAGACCAGGTTGCTCGAAGCCCTGCCTTGAGCACTGCCAGGGATGGGGCAGCCACAGCTTCTCTGGGCAACCTGTGCCATGGCCTCACCACCCTCACAGGAAAGAACTTCTCCCTAAGATCTAATCTAAATACATCCTCCTTCGATTTTAAGTCATTACCCCTTGTCCTATGCGCCCCTGTAAAAAGTTCCTCTCCAGATTTCCTGTAGGCCCCTTTAGGCACTGGCAGCTGCTCTAAGGTCTCCCCGGAGCCTTCCCTTCTCCACTGAACAGCTCCATCTCTCCCTGTACCGTGAGCGGGACTGAAGCCTCCTACGTGCGATGACCACGCAAATAAAGACGGCACGGCTGCTGCTGGACCCCCTCCGCCCTGCCCGTCCCTCCCTGCACCTCATTTTCTGACTCGCGGGAAGTGTCACTGACGGGGTGCCGCCAAGCACAGCGTCTCCCGCGCCCGCACCGCACCCCCCGGCCTCTCCTGCTCCAGGCGAGCCGTCATCTTCCGCACACCTCCTCCTCCTCCCTCTTCCCGCCCTTGGCTCGACGACCAGCGGGGCCCGCGCGCCCCCCTGCCCGCCCGGGCACGCGCACCTTGCCCAGCTGCTTCCGCAGCACCTCCTCCGAGAACGCCATGGCGGCGGCGGCGCGCGCCCGCCCGCCTCCCAGCAGCCCTTGCGCGGGGCGCTCGCGCCAGCCCGCCGGGCGGGGGAGGCCGACGGCAGCGGCTCGTCCCGCCCTGCTCTGAGGGAGCAGCGGGGAAAAGGCGCGGAAAGTCGTTTCTTGGGAGCTCACGCGCATTCTTCAGAGCAAATAAATCAGTAAATAACATAAGTAAATAAAACCGTGGAATTAACTTCTTTCCCTACGTTAATCTACCTCAGTTTTTAAGCCCCTTTTTAAGCCTACCGCACAGTAAAAATTGCCTTTTGGCCAGGGGCCGCGCAAGTCTGATGACCAATTAGGTGGAAAACACGATGGGCTCAGCTGTGTAAATGGAGATAAATGCCAGTCCTATCCCCACAGCCTAACAGAAAACTGACATAACAAAACAGACTGAGAGCCTGTGGGTCAGGATTATCTAAGAGTAGCAATCAACGGATCAATGTCGGTCTTTGACTGCTTGAGCAAGTCCAGAGGAAGGCCATGAAGAAGATCAGAGGACTGGAGCACCTCTCCTCTGCCACAATAAGTTGCTGTTGTTCAGCAGACTTACAGTGATTTGCACAAGATCCTCTGTGAGGACCTTTCTGGCCCTTTGAGCTTTCCCAATGAATCAGCATCGGATTATTTTTACATATTGCTTGCGCAGACATGATGCTGCTCGTATCAGAAGCGAATGTATCATGCGGAGCAGATAGCTTAGTTTCCAGCTGCCCACATTCAATGCAGCTAACTTTCAGGAAAGAGATACTAAAAGCCAACTCGGCTCAAAGAAGAAACACTGACCTCACCTTTTCCTGCTACGGGATGCTAGCAGTATTACATATCGGTCTTTCTTTCACCTGAAAATCCCAGCTAGGTGGATTCACGACAGTGCCTTGTGTTCAGGGCTGTGAAAGCTCATTCAGAAGCAGAAACCATAGTCTGGTGTTTTGAAGGACAGTGTCCACTGGCTCAAGGAGCAGTGGGAGTGCTGGAAATAGCCAGGTGACACTCAGCCCCTAGCAAATGACAGCTAGGACTTTGTGAACCCCTCGGAAAGGGTTATGAGACCTCTTGAATGTGTGAGACATGGGGTAGGATGCCAGTCTTAACATGGACTGAATAGGAAATACAGTGAAGAGCACCTTTCCTCCTTCCTGGTGGTCTCACTTTGCTTGGTCCTGTCATTCCTAGACCTTTTTTGTGAAGGAGCTGTCAACCTCCAGGAGTGTGTTTGCAGAGCAGAATACATGAAACACCAGCAGCACCCTGGCCCTACTCTGCACTGTATATGTGAAGCCAGCAGCATCCTAGGTCCTGTGTCCCTAACTCCACCAGCCCAGAGAAGTCCTTAACCTGAAGAAGGGAGGGAGAAAGCTTGTCTCAGGGACTGTCACCAGTATAACCTCACACACTGTGTTCTCTGGGGTGGTGGTTACCGTGGTAGAGACCATCTGTGAAGAGGAGAAAGTAGTCTGGGTGACCTCAGTTTTGTGGTAGGAGGAACAGGAAATTAAAGCTTTACTTGGACCCCAAGAGCTCTGATCTGAGACACAAGCAATGACAGAGGCCTTTACCATGCCTGCTACAGACTCTGCAGCCTCCTGAATTTTTAAAGGGCTGAAGCGTAGTGAACCCTGTGATGACCTGTTGCAGAATGATCTACGCACACACTTATCTAAACCCTTTTAAGAGACAATTATAACATCAGTTTTGTTTCACAGAGGCCCTAGCACAGACTAATGTTTGAGAACACAGCACTTCTTTCAAATTTTTTAATCTCAAGCATTTAGAAGTTTAATTTCTCCCCATTTCACAGTAAAAAGAACTAGGAAAGTCTGATAGATGTGTATTAGTAGGTTATCAGCAGGTTTTTGGTAGGTTAGGTGCTTGGAAACACTTTTAAAAATCTCTATGTGCATGCATAACCGAAACAGTCATAGAAACCAGAATAGTAACGACATACCCCTGGTAGTCTTACACCACTATCATGTCAAGAATGAGAGTGGTAATACCATTTCTGCGCAAGGCTGAGAGATCACCCTTAACTAAGCCCATACCCAAAATACAGATCCACATTTCTTAGTACTCATTGTTCAAACTCTTCTGTACCTGTGCCTTCTGGCTCAAAATCTTCTCTGAATGTCATTTGCAATGAATAATTCCATATTAAGTTAACAGATCTTAATTCCAACTAATCTCTAGAGAATTAAATATCTTGCTATCAGGTTAACATTCTGCCCACACAGAACACAGCCTTCTTACGCCATGTACCACCCTGTACTGGTCCTCTAGTAGTTCCTCTCCCCCTCATCTCTTGATCTGTAGCTTTTGTTACTAAAGTTATCTCTAATATTTCTGAAGCTGTCTCTTTCATTCCCTCACCCAGCACCTCCCAGGCATTAACCAAGGAGGAAGCCAGCAGTACAATTGGTATTTCTGAAGGTATTTTCTGCCGGTTGTTTACTTCATCTGTGTATGTTTACTCACTTTAATCAGCCAAAGCAGGATGAGGCAAGCCAGGAGCACTCAGGATAGTGCTGAAGTTGAACACGGCCAGATAGAGAGATACCAATGAGAGAGACTTTGAGCAGTGATAAACACACCTTGCCTTACACCATCTACGCCAAGCAAGGCAGTAATGAGATGTCCTTTACTGGATATACTAAATTTTAATCTGTGACAAAAAGATTCTTTCTTTTATTCTATTTGGCTATTAGCCAGAATTCTGACTAATGTATCTTTGATTTAATGTGAATTTTGGGTTTATATAATTTCTAGTGGTAAAAATATGAAGCTTAGCTTTCAGGATGTTGTGAATTCTGATTTACGATCCTGACAACCACGCCAGTTTCTTGCAGAATGAGTGGTTTAGGTCACTTAAAGAATCACCGTTAAAGGTATCAGCAAAAGTGGGTTTAATATGAATTTGTAAAAGTGAGACTTAACAGAGTCAAATTAGAATCAATTTAGAATTCTTTGCACAGAGACCAAAGAAACAAAAGTGTAAGGGAGACCCTTCTGTTGAATCATGAGGTTCAGAATAGACCTCTCAGTTCAGCTCATGGAGCTTAGTTGCAGCTAAGTCTAATCTTAGTCTCAGCCTTGGACAACAGTTTATGTCTAAAGGAATTGACTACATGGATTTAATCAGCATTAATTTAGCATGCTGTCAGCAGCTTACTGAGGACCTGTTGCGAGTAAGGGGTCTCTGCTTCGGGTAGGAAAGATCTTCCAGTCTCAGGTAAGAAATCTGCAACCTTGAGCTCAAGGAGAGGTCACTACCATACAGCTAAGCTGCCTAGCACAGGGAGAGCTCAAAGGAGGCTGTCTTGCCATGGGATAAAGAGGTTGGCTTGCAGTCAAATTGCATGCAATGGAAAAGGTATGCATGGGACTCTCTAGCCACAGCTTTCTTTTTTCCTTGACAAATGAGTCTTGGAAAAATTACCCACTATTCTTGTGTTAATCACATGATCCGTGTTTCAAGCTTGCACACATCACAATGACGCTCGCTGGGTCACTGCCCTGTTGTGGGTTTCTTGGATTTGGAAGAGTTCTTGGCCAGGCTATGGCTCAGGCCTTTACTTCCATTGGAGCCTGCACCAAACTACTGCTGGTTTGTTTAAGGGAGCTGAAAGTCCATCCATTACACAGGATCAAGTCATATATTATCAAACACTGTCTCTGCTCCAGAAAAGCTTCAAAATGCCTATCAGCACTTTCAACACAAAGTGGTAAAGCCAGTTCAACTGGTAATGCTGTGTGCTTCCAAATGAGGTCATAGCATTTGTAGATGTTCTTACCAAACAAGCTAGAGAAAATTCCCCAAGTGGGCATTTGTCAAGCAATACATTCACCTCATATTTTAATATAACTCTGTTCTGCATGAAAACTCACCCTATGTATTGAAAAACATGGCATTATGCCAGGAGTATTGGTCCTCTCAGATGTTTCCTTTCAGACATGGTAGAAAAGATGGCTTAATTATACAGAAAATAGGCTGCAGTTTCTCAGGCGCTAAGGGAGAAGGCAAAATAAAATGACCATCTCATGGAACATGGAGCAAGTTCTACAGCGTGGCTGTTGTGTTTTATTCAGTTCCACACAAAACAGCATCATTTTTACTGTCTTAAACTTCCATACTCTAAACAGTAGTCTCATTCTTCTGGTTACTGTGGGCACTCTGCATTTGTAGGTAGGTGAGCTTAGAGTAAAGCCAAGGGAAAAGGTCCTAAATAACCTGAAACTATGATTTAGGAAGCATTTCAAAGAATTGTCTCTGGTGGAGAAAATAACGCAGTATTATAATTTGTCCAAATTAAGTAGTGAGTAATGGAATGAAAATTACAAGTTGAACATACAAATATTAAATGCAATGGGCAAAATTTGCACTTCTGAAATATGCTTGAGTGATTGTCACAGACACTGAAGTATGAGGAACAAATGAAGACTAACTGCAACACAAATGGCAGGAGCCATTTTCCTCACAAAACCCAATCTGGCTTCAGGTCTGGAAATATCACAAAAGCATTACTTATCTCAGTGCTTGCCTTTGTTCTGAACAACCATTAAGTCACCTGCGTCTGTGAACTACACCATGACCATTTTATACATCATAACTATCAATTCAAAAGTACCATCCAGTCAAGCCTGGATACAAACCAGCAGTTTTGATGTACATCAGACCTCATTGCCAACTGCATACAGCAACAAATACCCTCTGTCATGGGTTCAGCAGCAGCAGTCATTTTTCTCCTTCTTGGTAGCTGGTTCAGCGCTGTGTTTTTGATTTTGGGCCTGGGAGCAGCGCTGATAACACCAGTGGTTTCAGTTACTGCTTGGTAATGTTTTGGTCTGACCAAGGACTTTCTGAGTCTCATGTTATGCCAGGGAGGAGGGGGAGCCGGGAGGAAGCAGAGACAGACACACCTGACCCAAACTGACCAAAGAGGTTATTCCATACCACAGCACTTCATGTCCAGGATGTGAAAATGGAGAGCAGAGACCCGGAAGGGTGTGGTGGTGCATTGGGGGGTTCGCTGCTGGGGGTGCCCTGGCTGGGTCGGGCTTGGTGAGCAGTTGTATTCTCTTTCCTTGTATTTCTCTTGTATTATTACTGGTGGTAGCAGTAGCGATTTGTGTTATACCTTAGTTACTAAACTGTTCTTATCTCAACCTGTGGGAGTTGCATTCTTTCGATTCTCCTCCCCATCCCCCCGGGACTGGGGGAAGAAAGAGGGGGCAGTGAGTGAGTGAGAAAACTGCATGGTTGACTGGACTTAAACCACGACACTCTCCCACAAAATAGAGATGCTGAAACTTGCAGGAAAAATTAACTCGCACCACTCACAGACAAGGCTCCCCTTAGGCCTGGGCCAGATCACAGACTAAACACTGCCATCACCGCATTCTCTTTGTATGCACAGCTAGCAAACAGAAGCCAGGTTAATAAAGGCTTTGCTGGTTCACTCATTTTGGCTGGGGGAAGAGGATTGTTAACAGCAGCACATTAGTCTGAATGAACTCCGAAGAGTCACCTTACATGATCAGGCCGCCTGCCCACCCATCAGTTATGGTCACATTTGACACCACTGTAGAGGTCTCAAAAATGGACTTCTTGCACATTCCTTAGAAATCAAGACCCAGGTAAAGTAGATTGTGTCACATTAGCGCCTATCCTGTGCAAAACCAATGATAAGCAGAGTCCTTTGTCAATTGCAGAGCAGCAGGCCAATTGACAGATGCAATGCTCTAACATGTACACCACTTCTTTGCCGGGACACAACTCATGGCATACTGGCTGTGTTGAGGGACCTCAGAGCATTCATGCAACGCAGCAGCTGGAAGAAGCTGACAGGGAGGAGTTATTGTGATAGGCAGGTGAGGACAAATCCAGATCACACATCATATATCCTTAGTTGTATCACTCAAGGAAGCTACTTACCTCTCAGGAGGGATCCCACAAAAGAGATTAAATGCATCGGCATTCACAAACATCCTTTTGCACTCAGCGCGTATGTATGCTCTCATAGCTATTGAGTGCACTGCAAAACCTGGAACACTACACAGTGTTTAAATCAGAGTGAAGCCCATTCCTTTAACAAGGGAAAAAACAAAACCAAACAAAACTGATGGAAGCTCTCAATTCTCTTTAAGTTGTCAATTGCTATCAACTTTCACACAGACAGTATGAGAGGAGATGGCATCGGATACTCTCCTTTCCTCAGCTGAGGAACATTAAGAAACTGGACAGAAGTTGCATTTAGCATGCAAAAAAAAATAAAAATAAAAATTATGATTTTGCTAGGCAAAAGAACATAGGCAAACCCCAAGACTCTCATGAAGGTCCCCAAAGCAAATTAAACATGATTTGGGAAAACAAAGTCATTCATCCCTTGCGGACAGAGAAGTTAGGACTAAACTAGTGACATGTTACATTACTTCAGGAACCTCTTCTGTTTCCGACTTCATCCCACAAGTGTGTGAAGCATGGTATGCCACCGGCTTTTTGGATCCATAGGTGCACGGAAAACTGGAACCTTTCCATATTCTTTTCAAGCGGTAAGACAAGGTGAGCTATGGGATGTCTAAAGAGCAGCTCTGTCCTGTGGAACTAAAAATGCTATTTCAAATAAACAGCAACAGAAAGTTGCCCTCAAACAACAGAAAGCTGTATTGCACCTCCTCCCCTTCCCCCCAGACCTGAGTAAAGGAAATTTATTGCTTCCTAGAGAAGTATAGCTTTAATGGCTGGATTCAAATAACAGTGTAGAATCACCCTTTACCCGAACAGAATATATTTGCTTTGAAATAATGAGTGATAATCACTGCCTACAGTTATTTAAGATACATTAAAAATCAAGGGACTTTCATACCAGGTATTTCCAAAGAAGGTGAGACTTCATGCCTTCAAAACAAGGTACTCAGAGGACACTGACTAAATGCTATTTTGCAGTATAATTTAAAAGTAGTATTTTTATTTATTTATTTTAATCACAAGAGAGTGCAAGTGTTGCTGTTTCCAAGGAGCAGCAGATGGGCTGTCTTGGATGTGCATTCATTTATCTGTTTGGAAGTGGGTCACAGCACTAGCTAATCAGAACAGTCAGCGGTATTTACCTCCACCCACTGAAGCAGTAAACTGTTTCATAGAAGGTTCAGATTCTTTACATGGGAATAAGAGAATCTGAGAAGGACACTCCTTGTGAAGCTACAGGATGAAACACCACACCCCAATGGAAAAGAGTAAAGGCAACTGGTACACTTGTGGTTTAGAATGCTAATGCACACATATACCTCCAAATATATATTGTGTCACAAGCCTAAACTGCAGGAGATGTCAATGATTTTCAGGTCTTTGCCGAATGTTTAAGTGACTCCATTAATTTTTCATACATTCTTGCTGGCTGCATGAGAACAAGAGAACAATTCTTGGAGAACATTCAGCCTAATGCTGTTGTATGTGACAGCTCAGAAGAAACCAGCAGAGAAGAATTCTGAAAACTCTTCCATAAAGTAAACCAGTGAGAAATAGCAGTAAAATGTTTAATGCCTGTATTTATTGTATACGCACTCTGCAAAACTTATATGCATTTGGTGTGTGCAAAAGTGTACACTTTGACAGCACCAGAAAACAGTTAAGCCATGTACGAGTTTTTAACCTGATTTGTCACATTGTGTAAAAAGACATTGTGCACAAATGATATCCCCAAAGGAAAAGAAAAATATCATTGGCTAAAATTAGAAGCACCCTTATTTACACACTAACACTTTAATATTGCATCACACCCACTCACCAAAATAAATAGTACATTCATCACAACTTAAACACCAGTCTCTCCATATATTTATTTTCTTTCTGACATGTTTTGGTCTCCAGAAATATGCTCTATCTAGAAATATGCATCAGTTACTAGATTACGTTACAAAATGCAAAAATAATAGAAAATTTGTTTTCCTGGACAATACTTTGGGCTTTACACAAAAATAAATCCAGATTTCCATAGAGATCTCATATACTTCTTGAAAGATTTTTATTTTAAAGCACAGCACAGAGTTGCATACTAAGACTTCCTGTGATATGCAAAACCCTGGCCTCCAAAAGACGTCGCTGTAAAGTGAAATACAGCTCAAGTGTAAATACAAGACATTTTCAAAAAGTAGTCATCAATAGAAAGTGCCCTTCATTTGATTTAGCATTAGCAGTAAAGAAGTAGCTACTGAAATTGTGCAATCAAATCCAGACCTGGAAGGGTTTTATGAAAAGGATGTAATTTCATACTATCAAGTTTAAGGATATAGAATCTGAGATAGCAGAAACCAACCACCCTTTTTATACTCCTACATTCATTATTTTTTTGACACAATTTAGTGAAAAAGGCACATTGTCAAACAGTGAATTAAGAATCTAAAAACCAAACCAGAATCTCATTAAAGACAATTAAATCCTTAGTTTAACATCAGATCCTCATAAACCAATATAAGCATTCTTCCAGTTTGTCTTAACCTCAAATTCAGATGCACTTTGGACAAGTACTGAAGTACTCTCATTAGATTGATACTATTAATCTGGCAAACAGTAAACATGTTTTTGGATACAAGGTCAGGAATTAAAAACCAACACCTTAGTTCCTTCATAGCCAATTTACAAATATGCAGCAAATGCAAACACATTAAAACCCACACACTTGTACAAAATTTGCAATCCATTAGCATCCCATGCCAATTATGAGAAAGTACTTCTTGACTGTAAAATTACAAATGCGTCCTTGAATAACTTTTCACATGAAATCAACAAAATTTAAGCAATGATCATTGTGTGAAGAAACAGTGTCTTAGGGAGGCTAGCAGAGTACATTCCAGTCACCATCTAAAAGACAAATAACAGTGCTTTACAAATTCAGGAATTTAACTGATCTTGCATGGTTAAAAAAAACCTCCGGAAGGTGAAATAACTGGGGTTTATTTAACCTATATTTATCGGGAATGCAGATTCGATTTCCAGTTGAACAAATTCTGGATGTGTTTCTTTTGCTTCTTAAGAGACTTTTTCCCCAGCCAGGCAGGAAGTTGCTCACAGCTACCCAGCTGTCAGGGTTGGCAGACCTAGAGCTTTTCTCCAGCTAAAAAGAATTAAAAAGCAAAAACCCAGTAACTTGATCATGGTCCCGGTGTTCATGGTCTTGAATGGATAATTCTAGGAACTACAACAGAAAATTTCAGATAGTCCCAAGGTAGCAGGGTGAGTACAATACACTTCTAGACAAGCAGAGATGTTATGCTATCTTGCATGGTCTCAAGTGCAGACACTGAAACGTTTTTTGCTAGTTAATATAGAAAGTTAAAAACACATAGAGAGCAAGGATGATGGTATCTTCACCTGGGCTCCTTGTCAGATAACACTGAATTAGTTTACAGAATCCATGCCAATAGCTTACTCATGTCAGTGCTCGACTGAGGCAGTGAAATGCTACACCATTGAGAGAAAACATCTTAAAAAGGCAAATGTGTTTTTTCTTACATTAAGAGTCAGATGTTTAAACTTCAGCAACTTCTAAGATTGTTCCTTACGGGTTGCTATCTGAACTGCTTCCTAAAAGCAACATTGTTAAGAATAGGCCTGATAGGAAAGGTTCCATTTTTGTTTTTCTGTGGGATAATTTTTCATTTGTATTCCTTTACTTCCTCCCTTTTTGTACTTTCCCAAGTACATCTAGCATTAAAACATAACAGCCTCAGCAGCTGAAGCCAGAGGTACTATCAATGGAGTGCTGGAGCTTGAGGCGAAGTGGTACTAGTGGTACAATAGTGGTACTAATGAACTTTGAAGGGCGACCTGGGGAAATCAAAAGAGGTGCAATATCAGATTTGAGCTTCAGACTTGCAGTACAACTCCTGTAGACTTACATAAGCCCTGTGCTGACTGTAAACAAATTCAGTTACTGAAACAAACAGTCTTTAAGTGCATAGTCAGAAATAATGTGCAAATATGGGCATTAAGGTAAGTAACTGAACTAGACTTCCTGCTATACATAACATTTTAGCTTTTTGGTTTCATGAAATTAATCATAAGTATTAACCAGTCAACAAGAAGCTGTTAATATTGAAAAGCTGCTAACACTTTCTAACAAAACTTAATTCTGATGGGCTTTCTAAATAGTAAACCTAATTAGATAAATGACTGCTTCACATTGTAAATCATTTAACACATCGGATGTTTAATGCAAGAAAAAAACCATGTGCACCAAACACAGTCTGTAAAGCAGCAAAAGCTGTTAAGCAAATGTGAAGATTTACAGGGCAGGAAAAGAACTTTCAAGCGTATGCTTGAGCCCAAAAGCACATGTTACATACAAGCATTAGGAGTTCCTGTTTTCAGGGTGTGTATTTATCATCCTGAATTAGATTGGTATTGGAATTCCAGACACAGCAAAACCCAAAGTAATCTTCTGGCCATGTCTGTAACAGCACAGTTTGCAAATGATATGCATGTTTCTGTTTAGAAATAATGAGATTCAAATAGTTTTTATGGGTCTTCAAATCAGAAAATATGCAGCACTTTATTGCTTTGAACATCTGTGGCAAGGGCCGAATTCACACCCAATTGCTTCTGAAGAGATGACGACATCTTAATACTTCAAGGCTCAAGTTGGGACAGAGAATAGGATATAAAGCAATTTCTCTAAGTCTCAAGAAATATTAAGGAACAAGAATGCTATTCTATTCTTGCAAGTGAATGTAAAATTGGTTTACCTCTATATGCCGAACAGCTCTGAGTCAGTGCATAGCTAGTCAATATTTCTGCTGGCATCTTGAACAGGTTTAATCAATGGAAACATCTATTCATTTTATTCCACTTAATATGCATTAGTGCATTTATTTCTTCATAAAAAAACAACCCTGGCAAGTATTAAAAATAAATATCTTATTTAAGTCAAACTAAAGCCTTGCTTTTCAGTACTTTATCCCTTTAAATATTATTTGCCCTCTAATAAGCAAATGGAAACTGAAGTAGAATAAGAGATGTATGGAAGCAGAGGGTAACAGAAACATGACAAAGTCAACACCATCAGTCAGTTAATGTGTCCTCATCTTCTTAGACTGTCTCTTGCGCTTTAATTCTTCTTCTTCCCGTCTCAATTCTTCTAAGTCCTCCTGGACACCGAGCCTTAAGCTGCCAAATAAGATTAAATTCTTTACACTACTACTCAAGAAACATGAAGCTTGACTTTCATCCATCCCACAACAAAAACAGTGCTAAAATTATATCCAATTTGAGCAAAAAAATTTACAAAAGTTCAATAATCAGGGTTTTTTTTTAAATTCTAGCTTTAGGAAGTCATGATATCATGAAATTAGAATAAAATCTTAGGCAGAAAAAGTTACTTTAAGAAAGTAAGATGGTAAAAAAGTGATTTCAATACTGAAAAGTAATTTTTTTTCTGAAAAGAAGCCGTCAAAATACATCCATCAGTTCCTTCCAATGTAGCTCTTACATACATGACATAGCAGGACTGACTCTCATCAGCTTCTGAGAGCCACCTAAATAGACCTTTTATACTGGCAAGGGAGACAATAGATAAGGTCAAACAGTAGTGAAGCAAATGATTTTGTTGCAGCTTCCTGGCTTGAGGCACCATTGAGGTAGCTGCAAGCACAACATTGCTCCATCCTCACCCGCCTAGCTCTTGTGAATGGGCCCATGGAAGAAACTCTGCTAATGCAGCATGTCTAGCTACATCCCTGCATAATTTCTGCAGCTTCCTAGAGGTCAGTATGTTCACAGTGATACTGAGAACAGTATCTCCAAGAGCTGTTCTCTTCAACAAAAAAGGGCTGGATAGCCTGGTTGGTTTGAAAGTAGGAATGGGTGTGGCAAAGTCACCACTTCCTTATCAGCTATTGCTTCATTTTGCAGCCCTACCACGTGCATTTGTACATTTATACTTCATTGTGAAGCAACATCAAGAAGTATAGCATGCACCTCAATGCAAAAGGTTGAGCCACATAATGATGATTCAACTCTTTTGGGCTAAACTGCTCCAATACAGGCTCTAAAATGGATTTTATGCCTAAGCAAGCACAGCAAAGTCATCCCGAATTCAGGAAACTGCAGTCATTTCAGTTAAGAATAGAAACAAACGCATCAGGGATCTTTGTGATGAAACCGGCTTGAAACATTTTTTCATTTCAACTTAGAACTTAACAACTACATTTTTGGTGGGATTGTTTGGTTAGAAGTAGCTCCTCATTTCAAGGCTGCTTTGAACCAAACTCTCAGTTAAAAAGTACCTGAGCATGGAAAAATAGTTAAACTCAATTCTACTCAAGTTCCTTATCTCCCTTTATGCTGCACACCTAGATTTCCAATTCTGCAAAACCTCACTCTAGGTCTTCACAGACTACAGTTAGTGTCATTGTAATATTCCAGTTATTTCCTCTTACTCTATTTAACAGACTATAGCTTTGCATGAGCTGCAACCGTACACCAGGAACAAGGAGAAATAAGGACACTGACTGTAACTTCAAAAAGATACAAGTTTCTAATGCTCAAGGCACCTCCTGAATAGCAAAATAAAAGTTTCAGTTGTACAAAAGCCATTTCTTAGCTCAGTATATTCCAATATTTCCCACTATCTACAAACACCTTTTATATCTTACACAAAGCTTGTTCCATCAGCCATTAAAAATCAAAAGTAAATCAGTTTATGAACAACAGGTTTTATAGTAATAAGAGTTGTATAGGTCTAGAGGGCAAAATCAGTGAAAACATAATATTTGTATTCTAAATCACTGATTGCAAAAGTTCAGAGTACTCTAGACAAAGAGATATGCACACAAACACATCTATAAATAACACCCCCCCCCCCCCAAAAAAAAACCCACCAAAACTCCAAACCTCCTTCCAGTCCTCAAACTGGCAGAATATTGTAAAGTTTGGGACAAATTGATGGGTTTCATATTTCAGCAGAAGTATTTTTAAACAGATTTTTGGGCATAAGTTTGCATTTGTGTGGGGTTTTTTTGTTTGTTTTTAATAAGCAGAGTCTGTGATGCATGAGAATAAACATACAGGATTTATTTACTGTACCCACCACAGGCTGGCTTTCATCTTTACCAAAGCTCTCTTACAAATAACACTAAGGCATATTTATCTCCGCAATAAAAAGCGGCAAATATCTACTCTAATTTAGCCCCATGCCTTGGCAATGGGGTCTTCCATCTTTCCATTAGTTTTAAATCCGTGCATACCTCCTGGCTTCTTCTTTCTGTTGCTCTCTCCAGCTGCTCTCCATATAACGTAAGGCATAATCACTTTCATCTTTGTATCTGGAAATTAAATATTAGTTTTCAGCACACTAAAAACCTACAATCATGTACAATTCAGTTATTAATTCACATCGCTTCTTAGAAATAATTACCTTGCCACACACAGATTTTAAAGTTTTGAAAGAATCTAAATTACAAGCCTTTAGAATGATTGCTTTCTTATACGTTGTCTGACAAGAAGGAAGTACTCAAATAAGCCAAAGAACAGCCTTCACTTCCCAGCAGTTCCTAATAATATCAAGTTAGATCCTCTTACAGAGTAACTAGCACTATTACATTTAGCAGTTCATATTCAGGCAGCTACATTTGACGAATTCTGAAATACTGCAGACTGCTGTAGAAACCATTTTAAATCCAGTAACAGGAAGGAGTTAATATGATTTATACAGGTGAGACATTGAAGAAGCTGTGTTGTTTTCCAACTATGTTCTGTTGCATCAAATTTTACTGAGCGTGGCAGCAGTGTGAAAATTCAAGGCCCCTTTAGCACAGAAGCAGCTCTAATGCAAACCCTGTTTAGGATACCAGCACTTCCTCTATTTCAAAAACACATATTTGAACTATAAAATTAACATTAAAATTCAAAAATTAACATTTTCTCACCTTTTCCGGTCATAGCCAAATATCTCCCGAATATGTTTTGATATTTCTTCCTGGGGTTCCCCTTCATCTTCAATGAAGTCATCCATTTCAGAGTCATATTCATCATCATCATCGTCATCATCTATTTGTCTCTTGTAACTAACAGGTGGTCTCCCAAGACCTAAATGACAGGGGAGTGAAAAAAATCATTAATTAATAGCATTAATATAGCACTGATTTGACAGCATTTCTCCTGGCTATGCCTTGGACACAGCAATTTTACAGCTCTGGGCTTCAAGGTGGAAAACTTCTGCCTCAAGTTAACTAACAATTCTCAGAAACTCAGTAACAGGAAATACTTCCCCTACATTGTGCTATAGAAGATTACATATTAGTATCACCGATGATACCATCCTGAGGAAGCTACCAGGCAGAAGTCTGTGCTCTTGCTCAGGGTTTTCTAGGCACTTATTTGCTAGAGTTCATGCTGCTTGTTCCTGTTCAGAAACAACTTTTCAGAACAGCTTGCTTACTGTTAAGGAGAATTTCCAAACTATGTATATTTCAGTCACAGGTTTGCTGCGTGGTTTTAGTTTTTATGTACCACTTTAAACACCTGTCATTTAAGACACTAGAATTTTAAAGACTAAGCATTATTAAACAATACATTCTAATGGCATTCGTATATCAACATCCATCATAGGCTGCTTAGTTTTCTTTCATGTAATACTTCACATCCCAGTCCAGATTTCAAGAAACATGAGCATAGGTATAAAATAAACTAGAAATTGCAGAGCAGAAAAAAAACCATTCTACTGTTAAATATGGTATTTTGTCCAAGACTTCCTAACTGCACCTATAATTGTCAACGGCCCTCGGTGACATAAACACACACATACATTAAAAATATAAACCAATTAACTGAAAAAATACTTGCTCTAGAATTTCATACCTTGTGGATGAAACACGGGTCTATGACCTTGAAAAGATCTCATGCCATTTATCTGTCCATTGCTAGGTCTCGTTACTAAGTTTTTAGAAGAAATAGTTTCTGATACAACAGTACACTTCGGTTTTACAGTAGTACTCAAACCACTGCCTGGTCGCCCAGGTCCCGCACTTGGGCTGATGCCTGGCCTTCCTGGTCCTGTTCCCAAACTGCTGCCTGGTCGCTTGGCTCCCACGCCTGAACTGACTCCTGGCCTTCCTGGTCCTGTACCCATGCTGCTGCCTGGTCGCCCAGGCCCAGTACTTGGTCTGACTCCTGGTCTTCCTGGTCCGGTACCCACGCTGCTGCCTGGTCGCCCAGGCCCAGTACTTGGTCTGATGACTGGCCTTCCTGGTCCTGTACCCATGCTGCTGCCTGGTCGCCCAGGTCCTGTACTCATGCTGCTGCCTGGTCGCCCAGGTCCTGTGTTTGTGCTGATGCCTGGCCTTCCCGGCCCGGTGCCCAAGCTGCTGCCCGGTCGCCCAAGTCCTGTGCCTGAGCTGCTGCCTGGTCGCCCAGGTCCTGTGCTTAAGTTGCCTGCTGACTTTCCAGGTTTCATGCTTGAGCCACTGCCCAGTCGCCCAGGTCCTGGGCTTAAACAACTTCCAGGCCTTCCAGGTCCCACACCAGAATTGCTGCTTGATCTCCCAGGTCCTGCACTTGAACCGCCACCTGGATGCCCAGGTCCTCCTTTCCCTAAGCTGCTGCCTGATCGCTTTGCATTGGAGTTAATTCCATGCTGAAGGGCCGCAGTGTTTCCTGATTTCATATGGGCAGACTTTTTCAGGCTGGATTCTTTAGCAGACGGAGGCCTCTGAGCCCCGTTGGCTGCTGCTTTTGAGGGTGGCACATGAGAACTTGAGCCGGACCTTCCAATACCATTGACAGGTAATTTACCATGACTGCTACCAGGAGAGCTTTTTAAGGAGCCGTTTTGTGAGTTTTTTCCCATTTGATCAAATCTTGAGGAAGATGACGACCGCGAGTATTTTTCGGTCAATGCTGGTGTTTTGGATTTCTTACCAGTACCACTCATAGAAGATGTCAGACTGCTTTTTGGTGTGGAATGTTTATCTACTGAGCTTTTGTTAAGCTTTGCATTCACAGATTCTTTCTGAGAAGTCACTTTTTTGGAAGAACTAGATATCCCTGTATTCTTAACCTCCTTCTCGCCTTTCCTGTGCACTTCCACTCTTTTGTTTTTGCGTCCTAAGTACTCCCTCTCTCTCAATTCTTCTGCTGTTCGGGGTCTCTCTTCTACTTTTTTCACTGGTTTTATTTCCACCGGTTCATACTGCTTTTTTTCAGCAAGCCTTAAGAGCTCTGCAAAGTTCAGAGGTGCTGGTGCGCTTTTGGGAGGTGCCTTTGGTTTCACTGCAGCTTTGGATGGTTTCTCTTCATATTCTTCTTGCTCATGCTCAGATTCAGTGTGACTATATTCAGGCTGCTCAGTTTCCTCTTGTGTTGCATACTCGGCCTCTGGGGCTTGAGCAACATTCTCACAAGTCCTCCTCTTTTTAGGCTTCTCTTGAACAGGAATGCCATTATAACCATAAAAGTTATCCTTTGTCCGTGAGGCCATAGCTCTTGCCCTTCTGTCATGTTTAAGTTCAATGCGCTTAGCCAAGAGCTGCTCTTTCTTTCTTCTTTCTTCCAGTGCTGTAAAAGAAAACCAGGAGAAAGTTATGCAAAATCACTCCTTTATTAAAATTTCTTCCAGGTAAGACATTTAGGACATTAATTTAGATATCTGGCTAACAGCTATTCAAATAGACCACAGCTAACCCACCTGAACAAGCTATTCTTACAAACAAAGGTGAACAATTAAATACTGCTACTGCAAAACCCATTAAGGTCATTCAACCAAAGCAGCTCTCCAGAAAGCTATGCAAACTAAGGAGAACTACTGTGTGAGGAAGTACAGGATTTATGGAATTTCTGGGTAATGGAAGGAGTTCTGAGACTGAGCAAGAGAACCTTGAGACAGCACAGAATTTACTGTCAGATGTTTATGGGAAGATGAGGAAATGGAGGACATCAGAGAGCACTGGGGGCATAAGAACTGGAAAATACAGTGAGTGCGTGTAGAAGGGTGTAAGGGAGAGAGGAGCCAGACACAGATAAGCAAACTGGTGGTGACTACATTTGGCTGACAGAGCCCTGTGCCCTATCTCCACAGTCTGTCCTATATTTTTACTGAACTGTTTTTAGCCGATTTCTTCACAGCTATGCTCTCTAGCTCAAGTCTGCATGTGATCTGCTCATGTAAAATTCAGGCTGAACTAGCTGGTGAATAGGATGAGAGGCTGGAGTGTCAGATACTGGGGAAAAAAAGGGAGTGGGGGCCAAATACCAGAAAACACTTAGGAAAAGCATTAATTCCTAGAAAACGGATTGGGCTACTCACGCTTTGGGTGCCTGTAAAGGTACCACCCCTTACCTATGTTATTCTATTGTCAAGGGCCATGACTGTACAGGGTGTGTGCATGCATGCATGCCTGCCTACGTGGAATTCATGTTCAGCCTGCTTCTGGCTGGACCACAACACAGGGATAAGGAGCGGGCTCATTACAGGACCAGAAGAGGAGGAATAACACCCGGGTCACCCAGTCCATCAGATTTGGTTAACTTTACCAAAGCATTAACATCAGAAGCAACACAGTATTAGCTTATTTTACAGACTATTTAAAGGAAATACGATACAGTGGAAAAACTGTGGCTCAAAGCTGCTGCCTTACAAATGTGAAATTCAGACTGTATCAATACACTAGATTAAGACACAAGAACAGGAACTTTTACCATTTTTCCTTGGAATGATTTCTTGGAATACCTCTTCTCCTTAACTACTCATCTGCAGCAGGAAATACTAGTATAGCTGATTCTTAAGTCATGTAAAAAAATCCCTAGTCTTTACTTAGTCCTGGCTTCCCCTCAGCATGTTAGGTACATGAATTCCAGAAACAGATGTGTAGCTGTGCTTGCTAGAGCTTTTAGCAAGGTGACAGTCTCAGGGTCAATGGAAGTCTCCCACAGGAAATATTTTGAGCTGCTACCTTTTTTTCTTTTCTCTTCTTCTTGCCGTCTGAGGAATGCTTGCACTGCTGCAGACTCTACACCCTTGACTTTCGGAACCTTTCTGGGAGGACCAACAGCCAAACTGTACCTTTTCTGTAAGGAACAAAGAAATATGTCAGAAAAATTAAGAAATGTAAAAACCTTGAACTTTTTAAAACTGACAAGCTGGATAACGGTCGTGTACTTGACTTTAGGCAGGGATGATACAGGATAAACACACATGAATTCCCACTGAAGCAGAGCGGTGATGAACACACTGAGCTCCCAGCTGTACTTCGGTTCATGCTAAGGAGCAACAGGGCTCATATCTTTGGGGTGAACTTGTGAGCTAGAAACCCCACATCTTGTTTATGTTATTGACTAGCAGCCAACTACTTTTTTCATCCTAAAAATATTATCAGGACGGGCTCAATCTGAGCTCTCCCGGAACTGCAGCTGGACTGCATGTCTGGTGACTCCCTTGAGCATGGACACCTCTCAAGGTTAGAGATCCCTTACCCAAGACTAAAGGATCCTTCCTTACCCACAACATATCCTCACTGACTAACAGCATGCTGAATTAATATTATGAAATATTGCTAATCCACACAGCTATTCAATATTATTATAAACATTACATGGATAATTCCATTACACCTAAACCATTGACCAAATCTGAGACTAAGACTGGAACCAGTCACAGCTGGGCTCCAGAAGTGGTTCAGAAAGCAAGGGGATCCACTCTGAACCTAATGATTCAACGGGAGATGCCTCCTTCCTCTGTGTGCCTCTGGTCCCTGTGTGAATCATTCTAACCCAACTTGAACTCAATTTTCTTCCAAATGTTTCTTCCTTGCAGTAATTAATAAGGTGAATCTTGTCATCAAACTTACTGAACCTTGTCAAACCACTGTTAAACTTTGTTAAATTCCATGGAACTTATTGAGCTCTGTAAAATTATTACTTTACCTCACTAAAATATATTGTTGCTTCTCTCTAGTGATGTGCATTCCAGTCATCCGCAACAAGAGCACTCTCAGCTTTTGAAGGAATGAACAGGAAACCAGAAGACAGGTAGGGAAACCAAGAGAAATGAATGAAATGCACTGGGGACTGAGAAGGAATGAAACAACTGTATCAGTAATGAAATACAAATACTTCAGTCCAGCCTTAGCCTCTAAATCAAGCAGGAAACAAAAGCAGACTAAAGCCCAAGCTGCCAGAGTCTGTGCAATTCCAGGCTACGGGTTTCCAAGTCCATTAGGGCTTTCGGCTTTTTTTGCTGACACTCAGTTCCAGGTTGCCTTATTCAATGAATAAATATGTCAACTCAAAAAATCTAATTATTCCAAAAGTAAATTGGAACTGACTTCGCCAACTTAACTAGTAGATGGATCTAAACCCAGTGATACTGATTTTGGTTGTTTCTGCAGTGATCTTAGACTATTGCACATTAAGGAGTTAAGTGATCCACATACCAGCTGACCTGAACTGGTGCAGGCATGCACACTACTAATCACTGGAGACAACTGGATGAACTCAGCAGACAAATGGCAACAGAATGTGCAGCTCCCACTTAGCACCTGGCAATCACACCATCTGCAAGTGGTGCAATTTGTCTGGAAAAGAGAAGGCTCCAGTGGAAGACCTTGCTGTCTTTCAATGCTAAAAAGGGATTTATATGAAAGATGGGGACAAACTTCTTGGTAGGGTCTGTAGCAACAGGACAAAGCTAATGGCTTTAAAATAGAAGAGGGTAGATTCAGACTAGATACAAGAAAAGGTTTTTATAAGGGTGCTCTCTGGGGCAACACCAGAACAGATTGCTCAGAGAGGTAGCAGATGTGCCATCCCTGGAAACATTTAAGGTCAGGCTGGATGGGGCTCTGAGCCACCTGCTCTAGTTGAAGATGTCCCTGCTCATTGCAGGGGGGTTGGACTAGATCATCATTAAAGGTCTCTTTCAACCCAAACTATTGTATGTTTCTATGTCTATATCTTAAAGGGAAGCAAGATGTTTTCATATAACACCCTTTTGCTCGGCAGAGGAAACAATAGAGCTGCTTACTTCCAAGAACATCCTATAAGAGCTCTGAAGATGCTAGCAATCCTCACCACAGACAGGATCTGCACAGCTTGCCATGCCTAGATGCCTGTCCAGTGCAGATGTAATGTTACCTATGCTATCCCCGTTTTTCGCTTCTCCTGTTTATATCCAATAAATGTTATTTTAATCAATGTTAAGAGTGCAAGCACCTTTCTTATGGAGATCTGTGACAAACACCTGTACTAGTGTGCTACACCTGTTCAGACATTGCCTTTTTTAAAAGGTCACAATTATTGGAATAACATGGAAAGAAACAGACTGGAACTTCCTCCCACAAACAGACTGAGGAAGAAAAATCAATGTTGAGGAGACACTTGCAGAGGTAAATAGAATAGAAGCCAGTTAAACCCTGAAGCAAATGGAAAGCAGAAGAGTACATTAAAAAAAAAACCACCCAACAAACCCAACACAACCCTGGGGCTTAGGGTGTTTATTTTTCTTTTTTTATTTCAGTAGTAAGGCAAATTAGAACATAAACAAAGATCTTCTGCATGGCAAGTTCGGAGCCTCACCAAGTGAGAGCTGTAAAATAGGGTCCCAAATAAAACCAACATCGTTAATAAAGCCACACAAGTCAAGATTTCATAAGTATCTTTCCTACCCTCATGTAGCCTTATGAAACTTCAGTAGAAAATTAAATTAAAATATCTGGTGGTAAAGACACCTACCTCCAAATGTTTTAGAAGCAATAATAACCAGGCAAGCTAGTAGCATAACTTCCTAGATTTCAGTATCACACAATGGAAACCTTCATTCTAATTTGATCTACTGAAACAGCAGTAAATGAAGAGACCCTTGGGGATTACTTCAATTACTAACATGCAAACCCATACATTATCTTGTACATACATGCACTAAGAAGGAAGGTTCAGAGACTCATTTCTAAGCTGCTGCCAAAACTGGCTCCAGGAACAGAAGCTGTAATCCCACCTAGTTGTAGTCACCTTCAGTAATTTCCAAAACTACTAAAACCAAATTACAAAGATATGACTGCAGTGTAAACTGCAGTCATTAAACCTGACATGTTGCTCCATCACATAAAGAGCTACTACTGTCAAGCTCATTGAGTTTCAACTCTGCACAAGTGAGTTCACCACATTTTGAGAACTGATTTTATAAATCTTTATCACTATCATCCAAGCAGCAGCTGCACTATTCTGGCTTTTTATAGCTATTGCCAATTTGGTTAAATCAACAGAGAAACAGAAAAGTTTAGCCTGTTGGAGAGAGCAGCTCAAACTGTTCCCAGAACACTGATTATTTCTCTGGGCAGCACTTGGAGACACCTCTAACTTTACACTGCTGATATACACAAAGTGGGCACTGCTTTACCAAAAGGAGAAAGTAAAGGCCATGGAAGTGCTTTTCTTCAATTGTGTACCCTCATGAAATAACAAGTCTTTTCCTGCCTGGGAGTAGTATTTCTCCTGAGGTTTCTCATTTTTTAACCTTCATCTCTGCAATTCTTGCCATAACTACTACCCAATAACTGGCTATCCCCGAATCTGACTAATGGCACTTTTATTATAAAAGTATGGTGGAAAGTCCATTACAGTGCAAAATCTTATTTGCTTTCCCCCTAAAACCTGAATATTCTTTTGTCCTCCATGGGATATGTAGCATAAAAAGTTACATGAGTAACAAAGAAGCAGAACAGTATTCAAGATAAAGAAATGAGTTAAAAAAAAACCCAAACAAACCAACCAACCCCTGGTATTAATACTGTAAAGTAGTTAAAAACCTCACCAGGCTGTGTGTGCCTACACATTCACACACATGTATACTGACTTGTGAGAGATCTGTATCAGATGCAGTTTATGTACATATACACAAGACATCCAACCCTTAAATGCAGATGCCAATGTCTAATGGTCAGCCACAGGTAAGCTCCATGTCAAAAGTTTAACAGTGCAATATGCAGCCAAGGTTTTGCACTTAAATCACTGACGTTCTTTAAAACATGGCAGCTGTTTTGAGGTCAGCATTCAATTACCAGATCTTGGACAGATTCCGTAAAATAACTGTAAACTTCATGGCATCCAAATGAAGCCCCAAAAGGTCTAGACCCAGACACAAGCAAGAGAAGCAGTGTTGCTTTTCACATTAATCAATATTCACACAGGTAACAATACGAGATATGAGCGATCAATTCTGCCAAACCTGAGTCTCAGGTAGAGCACCTTTGCAGCTAATAAATTCTGCCACGGGCTTGCACATACAACCTAAAGAAAATTCTACTTGTGCTAGCCAGTATGGGCAAGTTGCAGAGGCTCCCACAGGGTGGGGGTTTCTGTTTGCTTGTTTTTCACCGGCAAGTTGTGCCCTCCCTGTGATGTTACAAACACTTAAACTGTTTTTCCTTACCATTCATCAAGACATGCAGCCTTCTCCAATGAGAAATCCCTGTTTCCCCTGAAATACTCCTCAGAATATACCTTGCTAACAACATCACTAATGGTTCATTCACCCAGTTAAGCCACGTATATATCCTTGTTTGTGTCACTCCTCTCACAATGCCCTAACACTAGTTCCTCAAAAGGCAGTTTTCCAAACTGTAAGTGGTCATTTGTGCTAACAGCCCAGGGGCCTCTGTTACAGCCTTATCACAGCCTGCTCTTGCAGACACCGGGCTGGGTTTTCTTATCAGCAGCTCGATCCGCAGTTAGACTTTCTCAGAATATGTGCACATAATCCTCTCTCAACTACCGTTTTCAGTATCTAGTTATAACAAAGCAGATGGTAGTTATCAAGCATTTACTTAAAATTGTTTGATTCCTTGCAGGTTCTAACCCATACCAAGAGAAAGGCTTTACTGACAAGAGTATTTTTAACTATCAGCTCATACTGTTACCTCCCAAAACCAATTCAACAGGGTAACACCTTTTACCCCTAAACATGCAAAAATAATTTTTTTAAGATTTTGCAACTGCTGTCACCACACACAAGCTGAACCATGAGCTGAAAATAATGCAGAAGTTTCTTCCCTTAAATGTTGCTTCACACAGTAAAAAGAAAATTAAACAGAACACTTCATGCTTTCCTTTCTGTAGTAGTATTGTGGTCCCCATTTCATCCACTTACAGAGAGACACCAGGAATAGGAAAAGCTTAAAGTTTAATGCATTTAGTAAAAGTTTGCAAGTGCCTGTAACTTAACTATCAAGTTCTGTCAAGTACAGTAAATGCCCTTCTAACCCTTACCAACTTTTTACATTACATACCTAGCAGTTCTCCTGGTGTGGATGTTGATAAACTACAAAGCATTTCTAGGCCCTGGTTTGAGACAAGTTTTAACAATAAATACATGCATACCAATCAAACAGCAATCTGATTCGACAATAGCAATCGGTACTTCACAGACTTTGTCAGTATTTCTCTTGCAGGGCTTCTCATCCCCATGGGAAAACATAGCTTGCAGGTGACGATTTTCACGGGCAGGCTCAGAAACACACAGTGCCCTTTCAATAAACTCCAGGACCTTGCTACTCCTTTACTTTGTGAATACTTGGTTCCCTGTTGCTAGGCTCATCTGTCAACTTTACCCAGAGTATTTTGTAACTTTGAATACTCACTATGTATCAGTCCAACTTAAAATGAGACTTCAGCAAGTGCTGACGTGGCTGCCAAGCTGTTTCAGTTTTGGGTCACCTGTTCCGGGTTGAACGCAATTCTGTACCAGATGTTTTGCACCAAAGATCCAGCCTCAGTTAAAAGGAACAGGGAACTACATGAGATCATTTCCAGTAAGTTATTAATGACAGTAGAAAGAAGGTGAAATAAATGAATGACAGTTCCAACTATGCTGGGGGGGGGGGGGTGGGGGGGTGGAGGTGGGGGGTGGGTTTGTGTGTTTGTTCTTTTGTTTTTTTCTTTGAACTGCAATACAATTTTATACTTTAAGAATATCTGCTATTCAAACATCTCAAAGTGCTTCCCCACATCCATCAAGTCACATAAAACTTGCTGCAGCATAACAGAATATACCAGTTTTACAGAGAAGAGCAACACAGTATTAAAATATTACTAAAATAAACATTAGATCTCCTAATTGGCATTGTGTCTAATCAAAGCAAGACCCTACTGGAAATCTAATAAGCTGCTAACATGAACACATGTAACAAGATATACACACACAATACAGGAGTCCCTATGGAACATTATGTGAGGAAAAACTGGGGCTCTTTCCAGCAACTACTATGAAGATTATTAGAAACACATCATTAATAGCTTTACACTAGTTCATATACCTGCTGTTTTATTTAGAAACAAAATCTGATGCAATTAATAGGGCATTGTAGAGCTGATTTCAACAATGTTCCTTTAGAATCTGTATTTCCACAGGGAGAGGAACAACCATGCATTTTTACAGGGACATGATGCAATACCTGTTTTATGCAGATCCCTCTTCCACAATACAAGACCATACCATCTCTTAAATAGAGTTTTTCTATAGTTTATACTTTTGAGATATATACTATAGTGCCTGTTACTGTTTTTCATTAAAAGAGGCATGGAATGTTTAGTTTAGTGCACTGTAAACTTTAAACTTCTCGAAGAAAAACTCAGGCGATATGGCGATTAACCCAGGAACGGACATTGCTGGAAACCTGCTAACTTTACACACCAGTAAGTTTTGTTATTAGCCTGTAAAGTATTTTTTATTCAAAATGCCAAAGATTAATTATATTCTTATATGCACATGTTTTACATACAAGCTTTAATCTGGAGTTACTTTGATGTCCATTGATCAGGCCCCCTTTTGAAGCTTAACAGCTGCAGACAACCTGAGGCGGTGCCAAGTGTAGCTCCACTTTTGCTCAAAAACTAAGGCCAACTTTACAGTTAAAAGCTACATGTTCTAGAACTGCTCCAGCTATGGACTGAATTAATCAGGTAGGCAAATCCTAATCTTGCCTTTACTAAAAAGAGTAACAAAACTGTCATCCACTGCACAATGAGTAGGATTGCCTCCCTCCACCATCACATCTGCAATAGAGAACATAGCAGAGTTCATCAATTCATCATCATGGCTTGTAACTATTTGTGACCAAAACCAGCAGTACACTACACTAAAGCTGCAAGAGCAAACCAAGTAGATAAAAATAAGTTTTAAACATGTGGAGTAAGAACTGCAACATCCCAATGACAATTGAATGGAACAAGTTGTTTTAAGAGTCATAAATAGACATTCAGTTGTCTTAAAGTATTTATACATTTGATATTTTCATATTTATGTTACCAACTAGACTTCAACGTAGAGTCAAGAGACAAACTAAATCAAGCTAAATATTGAGTATATTTTATCAGATTTTTAAAAACACAGTAATGCATATATAATGCATATTATATAGACAAGTTATCTACCATACGGCTGGTCCATATTGTCACCTAATCACAGTACTGGTGAACATTACCAAAGTTTTACGAGTGATACAGAGACTGGAGATACTCTCAATTCTACAGTGTCTCCATTTCAGCAATGTTAGAACTGAGTACACTTTTTTCTGCTTTTTAGGATAAACGGTAGAAAAACAACTACCCCTCTTATTTACACTGGTATAAGCAAGCTAATCACAGAAACATGGAACTCTGGCACTCAGTTAAAGAACAGACGGAAAAGTATTTCTCTAGCTCGTGGCTACAAAAAAGAATTATTTTTTTTTATCCAAATAAGCACACCACTTATAAGTTGGGTCCTGTCAAAAGAATGAAACCCAGTATACGAATATACCGACAAGCTACAGGCCCTTCCTAGCAGCAGACTTCATTCAGTCAAGTAAGTTGGTTATTTCATACTGAATCAACATAAAACTTTTAGCTTGAGTTAAAGTACAGACTGCTGAAATACAAACTTCAGAGTAATATAACAAATCAAATGCCTTTCACCAGTCACCCCCATGTAGTTGTTATTCCTCAGCAACGGATACAAAGGTATTGGACGACACAGCATATTCATCCCAAACTTGACATTCTTTGTCTCCGACCTGCATTTAAGACGTGGCAGACTTGTTTTCAGAGCAAACAAAAGGGCTTATCCAACTTTTAACAACAACCGGCGCACCACTGTTTTCGCTCTCGGGATCTCGGCGTTTTCGGAGACCAGAAAGCGCAAACCGCGGCAGCCCCTTCCCAGCCCCAAGCCTGCCGAGACCTGCTGACAGGAGGGACCCCGCTTCGCCCACCCTTCGCCGGCACCTCTGCGGCCTCCTAAAGCGAGTACCTCGGCCAGCGAGGCGGAAGGCGCGGCTCCAGGCCGGCCGGGCAGGCTCCGCGAAGGCCAGTCAGGCCCGTATACCGGCCTCCTCCGGCGGGCCCCGGGGTAGGGGCCGAGGAGCAGGGCAGCAGCCCAAGCGAGACCCTCGGAGCCAGGCGAGGGGAGCGCAGAGCTGCCGGGCCCACCAGCTACCCCCTGCACGGCCCCGACCCGCCGGTAACCGCTCCCCCGGGGCCAAGAGACAGCGGGCAGTCGGGGCCGCCGCCGCCCCAGCGACTGTAGCGGTCACCGTGCCCCGGCCCTCACGTAGCCCGCCCTCCCCGCCAACAGCCCCAACGACCCCGAGCTCACCGGCACCGAGTTCAGCCCCTGCTGCTCCGAGGCCTTCACGAGAATATTGCGGAAATCCATGGCCGGCTGGAAAGGGGGCTGGGGCACCCTCCCTGCTCCTCCACAGCGCCCGCTCCCCTCCGTGCCAGACAGAGGCACCCCCCGTCCGCAGCCCCCCCGGCCACCGCCGCCGCTCCGCTCGCCTCGGCTCCGCTCGCTTCCGGCCGCCGCCGCCTACCCTTTATATCACCTCGCCTCGCGCCGGCGTCACCCGGCCTGCGCGTCACTTCCAGCGTGACGGGCGCCTCGCCTCAGGAAACGCGTCCGCTGCGGAGGGCGGAGCGGTAGCGGGGGCCGCGGCGGAACCGGGGCGCGGCCTAATAACGGCCTCCGGGGCCGCCCCTACCCCGCCCCTCGCTGCCCTCGTCCCGCCGCCGGGTTGTGGCCCTCGGGCACCGACGTGCCGCCCAGGGTAACTGCGCGCCAGCCTCGCGGCCTCGGAGTACGGACAGGTCAATAGACCAACACGGGTGGCTAGCGTTGTGTTTTGGATTTAATAACAGCTCTTGCTCCTCCGGTGGCCGTGAGGTTTGTGGGGTCTTGAACGGGAAAAGCTGTTTGGGGCGAGGGCTGAGGCGCTCCCCAGCACCTGCCCCGCTCCCTCTCGCACTCACGGGGAGCGAGGTCAGCTGCCGAGGTGACCGCGGCCGAGCAGAAACCCTGTACCAAAAGTATGTACTAAGTTTCCGCAAACGCCCGTCCTTGGTTGATGGGGGCTTGAAAAACAGTGCTTGGCTTCTAGGCATGTCATGGTTGTAGTAGCAGCACGCCCCGGGTCCCGTGAATACCTCCTGATAAACCTCAGAGCAGTACTGACCTTCGAAGGAGCCGAACAAAACCCTCTGTGTGTCTGTGTTTAAATACTCTTCCATGTCTCTCACAACCTGGAAAACTGCGCAAGAAGTGCAGCTGACTGAAGGCTCTTCCCGTGTACCAGTTACCAGCTCTTTTCAGGAGCTGTTATCTAAGATCCAGCTGAAAAATTCCTGTGCTACACACTGCTTCTAGAGAAACACAGGCACTGAAAGGAAGCTTGCCCTTCCCTCCCCTCTTTATTTCATCCTCCTTTAACATAAATTCTACTTTAACGTTGCTATTCCTTGACCGCTTTTCACTTTCTGTTCCTCCAGGTTCCTGCCTTTTCTGATCTCCCTTTCCCTCTTCACTACCTTCACCCTTTTTTTTCCATATCTGAAATGCCTTTCCTGGGTGTAGCTATAAGCCATGTTGCAGCCTGGCATAAAGGTGTCCAGTGTGGCGCTAACTGAGATGAGGAACAGGACAATATTTGGAGTGAGGCACTGCACCAGTTCACTCACAGGGCTTTCGTAGCTCTTGAGCTAAGGGAGACCTGAAGTTGTTTCTGTGGTGCTTGCATTGCGAGCAGGGTGACACTTCCACTGATCTCTCACTGCTTTCTCCTGGGCCATGGTCCTGATTTAAACCCTTGTCCTCTAAGAACTTAATCTTTCTCCCTCTTCCCCTTTTAATTCTTACCTCCATAAGACATTGCAGTGACTTTACTTCTGATTCAGACCTAGATCATCTCTTCTGGTTACCGCCCTCTTTATATTTTTACTTTCTTTAAATTTTCAGCTTTTTTTTTATTTAAAGACTTTCCAGTCTGTCTCTCTTCACAGGCAGTGAGTGGGTCACCAACTTTCAGTTTTGTCATTCTGTTACCCGTGGTGGTACTGTCAAGGATATGTTGCCATTTTCTGGTAGTCTTCTCTGCCACTCCGTCACTGCTGTGGTGCTTCTTGAATCAGAATTTCTCTGCTCTGTCTTGAATTTCTTGTATCTCCACTGTGCTGCTTCCTTGAGAGGGCTTTTAGTATGATTCAGATTCCTGTGTAACAACAGCAGTATTGACAGAGCGATGGTTGTTGCTCCATGGCTTTTATGTTTGCTTACTTTGGTCCCTGTGAGGGTTGGCAGGAATACTTGGCTAAATGCAGTCTTTATTCTGCTGATTGCAATCCTGAAGATGACTGAAGAAAATCTCTCCCTGCATCTAAAAGAGGCAGAGCATAGCAGCTGTTTGTTGCATGCCACTTTTGGGAAACCTTTAACCACAGTCCTTACCTTTTCCTGTTTATGACAATAGTGTGATACCACATATCCTTCAGCAGAGGGGATTTACATCTGTGTTAGGGCCAATGGGAGAAATAATAGTGCTGTGTAAATGTATGCTGCAGGCATTTTATAGGGCAACAGCAAGCGACTGCTGAGCTGTGTCAGGATTCTCAGATTGCACCTGTGGCACTTAAATCCAGTTCTAGCACATGTTACACACCAGCACGAGTTGATGTGGTCCAGTCTCTTTTCTGGCAGATGTGCAACAACAAATGGGAACCTCCATGCCGTGTATGCCTACAGCTCTATCCTCCCTATATCTTAAATCACTTCCCAAATTGTGTTCACTCTTCATAATCTTTGCATATGTTTTCAATGTGATGAACTGATCCAGACCAGGCTTGTCAGGGTTCCCAAGTATAGCTAGTCTGTCAGCAGCAGGAAAAGAAACAACTTTGTGCTTTTAAGCCAAACTGATATTCCTGTTAAATAAGCACCAACATCGAAAATGTTTCTTCCTCATTTCATAACTCTCTGACTTACCTGATTCTGTGCATGTTTAACTCCAAATATACTTTGAAAGACTCATGAAAGTAAGTGAATTTAAAACTACACCTTCCATAAAACCAAAATAACTCCCCTCAAATCTCCCAAGAACCTGTAATTTTTGCTTTTGAAAAAGTTCAGATCAATTTATTCTTCTGGTGTATAACTTTTTAAGCAGGAACCTGGTTAAGTTTAATTTTTATTAAATATCGTCACATTAGGAAATAACTTGGGACTAGAACTGTTTAGCAAAGACTTAGAAAATGTAGGACAATATCCCACCAGAAAGTGTCTTCACTGCAAGTTTTTAACCAGCTGTACTCAACAAGTTTTTCACCCCAGCCATGCACACTTCAGGCATGTAACTAATCCTATTAATTTTGAGTGAAGCGTGCTTAAGTGTTAAAAGGATTAGTCTTAATTACAGGCCATCTGCAGAGGTCCAGTATCAAAGGCTGTTCAGAGGCCAAGTTTTAGCATTTTCTGGATGAGTAATATTTGCCTTAGTTTTCCTTTCCCCTGTTCACCCAGCATCCTTTCTGCAGTAACTTAAATGGGTGTTCCAGTACGGCCTTTATTAAATGAACTGAATCATCCTAATGGCCAACAGACAGGTCTGTAGATCATCAGCCACTTAGGCATCAGCAAAATCGGCAGGATGTGCTCAAAAGAAGCCTACAACTTGGAAAGCACAGGTTTGAACAAATCAAGCTTTCATGGCACTGTGCCAGCCTTCTTTATTGCTGCTTTTCATTTGAGTTATTAACCACAAGATTTTTTTTCCCCTAATGATACATTAAACAGAAATGGAAAGCAAGGGTCTGGGGATGGTAATTAGCTGGTACTGACAATATGTAATTTTGACATCTAACCTTGACGTCTAAATTATGACCTTTGGCTCCAAACAGGAGTATCAGTAAAACAAGGATGGGAATTGCCCGCTTCCTCCCACCCAAAAAGCAGAATCAGTTGTATTCAGGTAATTTCTGACACATACTTTGTCCAACCTGTGCCTGAAAACTCAAAACCGAATGCTATTGTGCCCCACAGTAATCTTTCTTATTGTTTTTTTTATCTGCACCATGGGCGATCTGTTTTCTAACGTCTAACCCAGATCTTTGTTGTCCACTAAGCCTTTTCAGCAGGTGAAGTTTATTGGCCTGTCCCTTAGAAATAGAGAGCACATATTTAGGGCCCTCCTACTGGGTCTCCTCTTGCTCTAGGACAAACCACTCCAATTCCTCCAATGTTTCCTCATAAAACCTCTAATTCCCTAGTTCTACCCAAAGCAGAAGAAAGTACTCCAACTGAAGGTTTACTGGCCCCAAGCATAACAGAAGAATAGCTTCATTTGCCTGGCAAAAAATACTCATTTTTATATAACTCCTGGTGCTATTTACCTGTCTTGTAGCGGTGTGGCTGACTCCTGTTCGGTTTGCAATCTGTGCTAACCACCAAGACTGTTTATTCAGTGATGCTATCAGACCAGTAATTCCACAACCTCCATTCCTGATGTTGGTGATTCTGCAGAGAATGAAAGCACCTCCCCTCTACTGTAATTTGCCAGGTTCACTGAGATCCTAACTTTATCCTGCAAAACTTCCTGCCTCTCCCAGCCAGGGGGTTTGGTAAGCAAGTCGTCTGCTCCTGCCATCCAAGCTGTTTAATGGAGATACTCCTGCAGAATTCTGCTTGATGCATCCAGCCAAGTCAACAATGTACTCTTGCTAAGTATTCTGTGGGTCCAGTTTCCACCCAATTGTGTGTTCATTGAGTTGTGTTTTTCTGGACTTGCTTGTGAGATGCATGTGTTAGAAGTCTTTCCAAAACCAAGATATCTGGCATCTGTGCATTTTCTGCTATTGCAGAAAATAGACAAAAACCCCTCTCTGATACATGGTATCAGGATACATGGACAGTAGGTTGAGCTACCTAAGCAAGCAATATATTCATAAGAATTTTGAAAATATGAGGCAAAGAAAGGATTATTTTATAAGAATAAACTCTCTTCCAAAGTTACTAAAAAGAAGGCAATGAAAAAATCACCATCATAGTAAATGTGGAAAAAAAGTATTTAAATATTGAACAGCAGGCACAGTGCGCAGATATGATAGAGTTAATAGGAAAGCAAACAACATATGAAAGACAGTCTGCAAAGCAATAAGGGTTTTCCTTAGTGATTAGGCAGATTTAGATCACTGGAGAAACATGAGCCTTTGGGGAGAGGATCCAGATAAGAAAACCTGGACAGAGAGCCAACTGCCCCAGTTCAGTGAGCTGCTTCCATCAGATCCATCATTCAGTGTTGGCAAGCTCTCTGCCCTAGAAAATACCCACAACCAAAACCGCTGTCTGCATTTCATCCAAGCTTCCAACTAAGAGACCAAGTATTTCCACAGAATATAAACTCTGAGAAAATGGTGTTTCCGGTGCATAGAAAGCAATTGTTAGCACTGTTGAGCTGCTGTGAGCACTCACATGTACATACGTAGGGATCTGCATATGTGCTGGCTGTATAGTTACTTTGACTATGTGTCCCTCTCCATCGCCATCGCACATGGCGGGTGGCATCCCCAGAGGATGGAGTGCAGTGTTGCGGCCAGCTGCCCATCCGCATGCCAGCTCAATCGACAGGTAACAGGAGTTTGCTCTTTCTACCTGACAGAAATAAATGAGAGGTAAGAACTGAGAGCAGCGCTAGGAATAATGAAGATGAGACACTAAGGCGCTAGCCCACGGGAGCCGCTGGTGTGCCGCGGACATGAGGCTTCCTGCGGGACTTCTGCTCCTCGTTTCCGATACCTGGCTCGGGCTGGGTTTGTGACAGCAGATGGCGGTCGTGTTTCTGGTACAGCCGCGGCTGGCGCCTACACGGCGTGGAGATGTTGCACAATACCATGTTCAGGCAAGCATCTGTGACCCTCCCGGTGCCAGGCGTTGTTCTTACTGGCTGCTTCTCAGGCACTTCTGTACATACAGTTCTGTCTTTGCAGCCCCCTGCCCCGAGCCTTCCAGGAGGTCTTTCCACAGAGTGCTGCTGAGACATAAGTAAACAACCAAAAGAACATACCAAAGGTTTATCTATTTTACTGAAAGTATTCAAGGCTTTTCATAATCATACATGCCTGCAAAGCTGCAAAATGTGGGTATGCCACATGCAGTTGCAGATGGTTGTGGCATCTGAAGCAGGTTTGTACATTTTCTTGTATTGCTCTGGAGCCAAAGCATCTTCTCTTCAAACACTTAGAGAAATATTTGGATTTATTTCCCAAACAGTGCTGAGAGCCTCATTTGAAGATCTATGTAATTTTTTGGGGCTATGGCATTTCTGCAACTTGGGCTCCTAGCTGTTTTTACAGATTTCTATGTTACACATGAGAATAAAAGCAATATAATAAGCAGCTAAATGGAAGCAACCTAAAATGAACTGTCTCTTGAAACTCTGCTCCTTTACCTATTGCACCTCTTCATTTCATCCACTCCCTGTCTTGAAGAAAATCATGCCCAGATTACTATGTGCCCCTCACCCTCCAAGATTAATAGATCAATCTCCTTTGTATATAATCAGGGAACAAGTTCCAGAATGAAGGGTACAAAAAAACCCCACACCTGTCTATTAGATCAGTGTTATCCTGAGTGTTTCTTTTCCTTATGTTTGCCTAACATAGCAAAGTTCAATGCAAAACCACACAGAAGGAAAGATTATTTTATTTTCATAGAATCGTAGAATGGTTTGTTTTGGAAAGGACCTTAAAGATTGACTAGTTTCAACCCCCCTGTTTCAGCTTAAAGCCATTCCCCCTTGTTCTGTCACTACTTGCCCTTGTAAAAAGGGCTTCTCCAGCTTTCTTGTAGGCCCCCTTTGGCTACTGAAAGCTGCTCTGAAGTCTCCCAGAGCCTTCTCTTCTCGAGGCTGAACAAGCCCAGCTCTCAGCCTGTCTGTACAGGAGAGGTGCTCCAGCCCTCTGATCACCTTTGTGGCCCTCCTCTGGACTACTTTTGACAGGTACATGTCCTTATCTTGGGGGCCGTAGAGCTGGACTCAATACTTGAACTGATTTCACACATACTTTCTCTCACAGACACTTCTCACTCCTTTTATGTGCATGAGGATGGAGATGCATGTGATCTCTTAGCCTGGACTAGGACTCTGAGGTGCAAGCCAGGAACCAAGGGTAAACCAGTACAAGCAGTGCCTTCATTGACTGGGTGCATCCCCTTAATGTGGCATGCAGATCTGAATATTGATTAAAGGGTCCATCAATGGACTCAAACAAGGTGAAGTTAATGAATCAGACCCAGGGGTTATCCAGGAGTAGCAGGAGATAGGACAAACAGACAGCTTGACGCAAGGCTGCAACACAGGCCCGCAGTCCATCCAGGAGATGGGGCTGAAGACAAAGCTGCAGCATAAGTCCAAGGTTCTTCTAGGAAACATGGCTGGAGACAAGCCAGCTCTAGTACAGATCTAGGAGTCAGGGCAGGAGAAAAGCTGCCTCCAGCATAGGTCTGAGATCCACTCAGGAGGCAGCCCTTGGTTTTCCAGACCTCAGTGTCTTTAGAAGCTGCACATGCCATTACTTTGCCCATTCTTATTGTTTCTTGGTGATATCACACTAGTAGATTGTCATTCATACCTCATTCATGTCACACTTCATGTTTCTTTGTCAAATCCCTGTGGGTGTACTGTCATGTTAGAGAAGTCTTTACCTAGTGGCTGGGTTGTAAACAATTCAATGCAAACTACTTCATCAGGAAGCTAATAAAAAGCCAGTAGTGCAGACTGGAAACAGCATCGTCAGGTGTTACCTATCTGAAACAGAATTAAGCAAACAGGCTGCTGCCTCCTTCATGAGCTCTGTCTTTTGAGTGTAGCCCCCACACTGAGCAAGTCACAGTAGTGTAATCTCACGCAAGTTTTCTCAGCATGGTTCTCTGCAGTGCTAAGCTGAATTTACTGTGCAGTTGGCATAGGCAAAAATGGAGAGTGTGATATTTAAAACTAATAAGATAAATTCTTGATTATCATCTTTGGTAAGTATGGCTTTGTGCAATGTGCTGTGCCTCAGTGCAGAGAGTGGACTTAGAAATAAAGAACATAAGATCATTTGGAGCAATGTAGTTTCAGTTAAGCAAACAAGGGTATATTCATTCCAATACACTCAGCAAATCCATTGGCTTCATATATTTAAACTTTCATGGAATTGCTTGTTAGCTAAATTTATTTCAACCTGTATTCTGCAGGTTTATCTCAGATTTCATGGAAGGATGCTGTAATTTGTGGATCAAATTGTACACATTTGGTGTAACTTTGAGAAATAAAAAATGTGTGGCATTGTAATGAATGTTACTATGATTTCCAACTTCCCTTTAACAAAACTGTCTTATTAACAGTTCTACATTGAAAAAGACCACCATTTTATCTCTAGCACAAAAAGCTAAGGGAAAAGCCATCCGTTTTGTCAGAGCATGCTTTGGTAAATCTAATTCAATTTCAATAAATGAACAGTGCAAAGAGGATTGGAGCTTACCATGAAATACCAAAATAAAGGTCAGATTTGTAGCTAGCATAAATCAACATTCTTGTGTGGCTTAAGTGGATTTTTGTCCATTTATACTAGGCAAGAATCTGGCTCATTACCACTGGATGAACTACAAATAGACTGTCAGGCAGGAGTTTGAGTTTCAACACTTATTTCCTTGACTTGTTAGAGTAAATTAGATGCAAAATATTTGAAGACTTCTTGTTCACCATAGCTGAGGAGGAAGTTAATCTGGAAGTTGGTTAAATTCTCTCCCTTGAAAGCAAGCTTTTCAAACAAGGTCTGTGTGGTGTTATTAAACAGCTTGAGCAGAATGAATTATTGTCAGCTTTTCCAATCCATACATTTCAGGTTTTGAAATATAGCCTTTAGAACAACATAAATAACACAAAGTCAGTTGATCTGTTGTCGAAGGTTGCGATGATTTGGTGGTGCTCAGCAGAAGATGATGTGGTGTAACAGGCTCATTCCCCTTTGAAGCACTCTCCTCCAGATAGTGCCATGTGAATACCTAAAAAGCACACAGCACACAGAAACTGAGCAGAGTGCAGTATAGGGAGAAGCAAGCCCATGCTAGGATCTGTGACAATTGCAGGAGAGTCTGAATAATCATCTCACAGGGTTTCACATGCAACATGGTTGCGTCAAACTTTTCTTGGAGAAGGCATCCCATAAGTGTTTGTGGATGGCCTAAGCCAGCACAGCTGCTGACAGAAGAAACCTCTGCTCCCTCTGCCTGCATCACTAGCTTTTCCATCACCCCTTATTTGTGCTGGCATCAGGATTTGCACGATTGCACAATGAAGCCGACTGGGAACCATTCGGCTGGAAGCAAACCTAACAACAACAACAAGTTAGTTCCCCTAAGGCCATGGCCTTCAGCAGGGCAGCCAGACTGTCGTTCATTGAACTCTGCTCTCCCAGCAGGCTGAAGAAGGAGGTTAAGGTCACTGCTCTTGCCATGGTTTAAACCCAGCCAGTAAGTCAGAACCATGCAGGGTTCTGAGGATAAGGAAGCCAAGCAGCTGGGATCACTTGCTAGGAAGGAGAAAAAATAGCTGTTACAGCTGAAACCAGGACAGATCCGCAGGAGGCCAGATACCCGCAATTTTCCCTGTTGGCTGGGCCTAATTGCAGCTGAGACAATGGACTCCAGTTCCAAAACGTGGAATCCTTGGCTCTAAGCAGGGATGGAGGGAGAAGGGGAGAGATACACAGGAAAGAAAGCTGGGCCATGGGAATGTCCCTGTAGGGCAACGATGGAGGAGATCATAGATCAAGCCTGTCATCTATGGGATCTCTGTCTTGAGACCATCCAGGTTCTGGCAAAGTCAGATTTCACTTGTGAAACCCTAAAGTTGTTCACAGATCTTTCGCCCCCCCCCCAACCCCGCCTCTTCGTCCCATCCGCCCTTGGTATTAACTGATGAATAATGAATGCTGTTATGCGGTGCCATTCCCTCCATTTCCTTTCCTGTTACTAAAGTTATCTGACTTAGAGAGGTTTTCTTCTCTCACCTTGCTGTCTGTAGGCAGATCCTCTAGCAAAGTCAAACTCCTAGATATCATGCACTACCACAGAAGATGAAAAATCACAATTACTGCATATTGATAAGAAGAATGAAGAAAATATCTGAAAGAAGACCCCTATTTGAACAGAAAGGTCCCTTTTAACTAGCAAGTGTGTTCAAAGGTATTTTTACTGAAGCATTTGAAAAAACATGTATATTTAGGAGCAGAATTGTGCTATTATATCTCAGAAGCTTCAAGGCAGGTCTGTGGCTGAAAGGGAAACTGCAGAGAAGCAGCAGACACTGCAAGAAGCAGTGTTAATGAGCAAGAGGAGCACCCTTGGGGGGACCTCTTGCCCACCTGGTCTGTCTTACAGTTTAATCACAAAGCGGAGGCCTCTTCCGCTTACATATGGCAAAAATCTCTGTCTTTCCCACAATCATAGGGGTTTTAGCCTTCATGTCTGTCTTAGCTAAATGCTCTTGTTAATTCTGTTTCCATTGTATAAATTCCCTGGTAGCTTTCAGTTCAGTTACTTAAATAAACCATCATTTCCTGCTTCACATGTCAACTATTGTGGCCCAGGGCTCCCAAAGGGTCTTGTTGCCTTTAGATCAGCTGCTTCACAATCTGAGCACATTCTCCTACTTCTTTAAAGCATTTTCTCTGCTTTTTTACATGAAGACTTCCCCTGCACAGGAAATCCAGGCTTTAGCAATAAAGATAATAGGCAAGTCGTTTTCTTCAGCATCAGAGGGATTGCAAGAAGCAGCGCAGCCATGGCACAGAATTGTAGATTCAGCAATATTCAGTCCATGTCACTCAAAGGATGAGTTGGGGTTTCAAATGGTCGAGGAGCATTACAAAGTTAGGAGTCAAGACATGTACTGTCTTCTTGGGAGTCAGAGGCCTCCAGCACGTTACAGTGTCTTTTTTGGCCTGTACTCTCAGGCTGCCTCCCTGTGTGGGTTTCTGCACTTCTGCCTTTTGGTGAACTACCCCAGAACCTTCTGAGCATGTATTTGGACTTTCCTCTGCAGGTGAGGAAGTGAGGGCTCCTTATAAGGCAAACTGCTGACCCAACAACAAGGTACAAGTAGCTGCAGATTTTGAGGTTGCAATTACAGTTTTAACTCTTCCCTGATAATTAGCAAACTAGAGGTGGAGAATTGATACCCTCCTTTCTGGTAAATAATATAATTAATATTTTTATATAATAATTTTATTATGTTAATAATTATACCCAAGATACCAGTATCATATATGTTGCAGATGCTACTCAGCATTCACTTAATAAATGCCACTTCCTCCTGAAGGTGCTGCCACGTTTGAGCAATGGAAAAAAGGATACTGATCCCTGTTGGGTCCAGGGCCAGAGAAATGCAGTGTCTGACATAGGCATTTCATTCTTAAGAAGCTCCCTGGTTTACCTGCTCAGTAGTGCGTGGTTTAGGTGGTCTGCAGGTCCCCTCCTGCCAGCCAGTCTTTCCATCTCCATTCAAATGCACACAATACTTCTGCTGGGAGCTAAGGCCACAGATTTGTCTGCGTGTTTTGAAACATGATATAAGCAGGCAGCATTACTCAGGACACTGATGGTGACTCTTGCCTAATGCAACAGTAATACTGCACCGCAGAAGCAACAGTACCTCTTAAACAGGGGGACGCTTGACTTCCGAGCATTGTCCCAGATGCCCAGATATATGAAGATCCAAGTCAAAGGCTGTCCTTTGGAGGGACCTGCAGTGTGCTTAGGGCCCCAGCTATAAAGCTGGGCACCTCTCCACCTGTGTGGTAAGGTAAGGAGTCCTCTTACCCTCAGAGAAATCACCAGGGTAGGGTGTTACAAGAATGGCCTCTGCCTGCTACTTACCTGTAGGTCCTTTCTGTGTAAACAGTTTTTGTGACAGGCACAGTGCAGACAAATTGTGATGGCTTGTTTATACAGTCACACGTTCAAAACTAAAGGTCAAATCTCAAGGTCCTTAGTGAGGTAAAGCTCTTAGTCAAGTGTGTGTTTCACAAGCTAGGCCACATTGGGTAACCGGGTTGTCAGTGGGAGACCTCACTGATTTCTGCAATCTGAATAATACCTTGCTTAAATCCTATCATTGTCAAGGCCCTGTCAGGTGCAAAAAAGATGACCTTCCTGATGTCTGCTCAGTATAAACTCCCCAGATTTTTCCAAAGCCTACACAAAGAGCAAGCCATTGGATCTTCTAATTTATGCCTTTTGAACCTAAAGCAGTGAGAACCTCCTGATGTGCAGAGTAGAACAACTTAACAGGGCTGGGGAGGTCTCTTGTGCTGGCCGTGCCCTCTCCCCCACTGCTCAGCAGTGGCAGCTGGGACAGAAGCTGTTTCTCTTTCTTTGCTGACCTCTGGAAGAATGCAGTTTTCTCTACCTCACTGTAGTTGCCTTCAATTTTATGTCACCTCCTGGCAGTTGTCATTTAATACATGAGCTGCTGTGATATTAAAGAAAACAAACCCCAGTAATGGCAGCATCTTTCTTTCCACGTTTGAGTGCTTACAGAAAGTTTGCTGCTTCGTGAACCTTCCACATCAAAAAAACCACCAAAACCCACTTAGAAGCTCTATCACTTCCGCAAGGTAAGGGAAAAGATTTGAGGAAAATTTGCCTATATAAATGCTTACATTGCTGTATAAATAAACATTATAAAATAAAGTTTTACAGGCATTTAAATTCAAATCTCTATAATTTGGGAGCCTCTGTTTGAGAAGTACCTGTGAATACTTAGGGAAAAGATTTATCTTTTTTTGGAGTAAAAGGGAAATTTACAGCCTGGCTTTGTGGCAGAGAAATCTGATGCTGGAGCTAAAACTGGGGTATGGAATTGCTACTGACATGTCATTCATCTACTTATCTGAAATTTGGGGGAGAAAATCTCTTTCAACCAAGCTGGGACACGTTCAAACCTTTGCTGATAAGGTCTGCAGCAAATTCACAACTCTGGTACGTAACGAGCACAACTGATGGCTCTGAGGAGTTTGAGTAGGTGCCAAACTGATCCGTGTGTGCAGCCCATCAGTCACTGTTATCTCTCTCTTCTTTTTTTTTTGCTTTTTTTCTGATCTCTGTTAAATTGATTTTTGGCCAGTTTGTTTGGCAATCTTGCTGAAGCACTGCAAAGTGGACACCAGATAGGAACAGTGCTAAGCAACCAGATGGAAAAAGACTGGAGCAATCAGTGTATTTGTTTTTCACTGTTCAAACATGATTTACCAGCTGGGAAACTGTCTTGCAGGTTCCATTAAACTAATCCAGAGCACAAACACGTCACACAATGTGGTCTTACAAACACATCTCATGCAAATACCCCTGCACCCGGGAAGTGATATGGCAGGAATGGATTAGGTGACAGTCACTGGAGACACGGACAGGAGCAAAGGGCTGTCTGGGAGGAATGGGATATTATATCAGATATGTCACGTCTGGGTAAGGCTACAATTTTACCAAATGTGAGGGATCTCCATCCACATGTCAGCAGCTGCTCTGAGATCTTCTGGGATCATGGGAGGACTTGCAGAGCCAGACATGGAGCTGGGATGGAGAGAGAGACGAGAAAAGTGCCAGGAAAGAGGGGCTGAAAAGAGGACTTCAGCTGGTCACCAGGAATATTGCACGAAAGCCAAATTTGTGCCATACCACAGAATTAAAGGCTTTAAATTCAGAATTAAAACCCAAAAGAGAGGCAGCTAAAAACCTAAAGCCCTGCCATGGTGGATCATGACAGGTACTGCATTGCTCACTTACGGAGTTGCATACACTTGGCTTCCTGATAATATTTGTCCTGCCATTCTCTCGGGCTGTCAGACAGTGTTGCCCTGTTCGCCTCCCCTCCATCAACCAAGAAATTTCTACCTCTCCCCCCGTAAAGAAGAAGATGACAACTGTCAGAGAGCAAGGAAACACAAGATACCTCCTGCACTGCTGCTGATTTTACTGAGGAAGTTGGACAAGTAAATTTAGGTAGGCACCACTTGAAAAAATTGAGAGACCATTAATGGCAGAGATTGCTGCTGCAACCCTACCCTACTGACTGGCATCCTTCCAGCTTATAAATGTTGCCTTTTCTTGCACAAAACCAAACCTTGTATGCTTTTCCTACAAAAGCATCTTCTTTTCTTGGTCTGAGAAAGAGAACACGCCAAGCAGAACAGTATAAATAGAGTCATTAGGTGGGATAATATCACCCGGACCTTTGCTTGCCAGTCACAAACTGCTCCTAGTTGCAATATCAGAAAGTAGCTTCTGGGGCAAGAGGTCCCATTAACTGGCCCTACTTTGGCCTCTCCTGTCTACTTTGACACATGTGCATAATTAGACACCTCTACTCCCACTATTTTAGACCTTCCCTGACTTCCTCCAGCATTATCCCCACCTCCTGTAGCTGCCTTGTCCCTCTTGGCCCAACATCCTGGCTTAGTAGCTGCTCTTCTGTCCCATCCAGGCCACTTCTGGATCTCAGTTACCCAGAGAACAGCAGCAGGGGGTGGGTAAAACATTGATCCTGCAGCTGGAAAGGTCCCAGGCTACTTACTGAGCTGCTCCAAGGGCACCCACTGCAGACCTTGCTTGGAGTCCCCTGGCCCAGCAGGGACGTTACTAGCTCTTCTTCGGAGCTGTTTTATATCTGATGGTCTGAAATTTTTAAGGAGAAAAATGACCATGGCCCATTATTGGAAAGGGCAGAATTTTCAGTTTGCTTTGTAAGACCTATTTCTAGGTTTGTGATTTGGCAAGAAAATTCCATCAAAATCACATTGTGCTGATTCTCATCACAACCTTTTCTTTCTTTTCCACCTTTATTTTAGAGACTGCTATTTTAATAACTTCTCAGTTGAAATCAATGCCATGCAACACTGGAAAGGCTGAAATCCCAGCTTTCCCAAAGGAAAACATTTCCCCACCGATTGCTGTGGGACAGGATAATGTTCAGCCATGTTGTCTGTTCAGCAGTTCAGGATGCCTCTTGGACATGGTGTTTTCATCTCCTTCCCCATGTTACTCTGGGCATGATAATTCACAGCCACAGCAGGTTTGCATGCCTTCAGATACACAGATCTCCTAAGTACAGGGACTTCAAAGACCTGAGGTATAGGGAAATGAGGTGGTTAAACAGTGTTGTATCTATTACGTTATTGCGACCTATTTTTAGCAGCTGTGGCTGCTGTGTATGGCAACCTTAAGTCACCTCTGAACTTATAGCCACAAAAATGAAACTGAAAAGCAAATTAATTGGATCCACAGACTGGCCCAAAAGGAATCCTGACTCAGTATTTATAGAGCAAATAAACATAAACAACTGCAAAAATGTTGTTTTGTTCCCTTTGCTTAAAATAGAGACCTCCTCTGCTGCTGCTCTTTTGGCTGTACAGTAAATGTCCCAGTGCCTGTGCTGTGTATAACTGTCGCTGGGACTTCGGGGTTTTTTAGGTGAGCGCCACAGAAATGTTGCGGCTGTTACAAAGTACAAGGGCTGACTGCCAGGTTTCGCACCTATTCTTTTGGGCCTGAGCCTTTTTTTCATGTAGATAATTTTTTACGTTAGTGTACCTGTACTGAAATGAGTTGCTTGAGCATAGTTGCTTTGATCAGTGAAAGTCAAGAAGAGCATCAGTCCATTCATGCTCTGTTCTCTTGGCCAGTCTGAAAGGGTCAACTCACACTGACATATTTCCTTAGCTTGTGGAGTGATGTGGTTTCTCATCTCAAACAGTTGCTTTGTTTTCTGCTGTCTGCACATGCAGAGGGGCTTTTTCACATGTTTGCTATTTGATTTTATGTTTTTACCGTGCCCAATCTGCCCAACTGCCTTTGCTTTTCAGTTACTGTTTCTTAAAATGGCTCCAAGAACCCTCTTTTGCCATCTGAGAGTAAAGGCACAATTGCATTATTGTACTGAGTGAATGTATTTTCTCATACATGTAGCTGAATGGGAGATCATTTAAATACCTTAAACACTCTCCTAATTGGAATAATGACATGCCAGGAATGGGAGTGTGAGGAGAATTTATATTCAGACTCCTGAATTTCAGTGAATGAGTAATCAACACTCCATCCCTTCCTATACGGTTAAACAATGTTTAAAGTAAATGGTTACTGTAAAAACACCATTTGACTGCCTTAAAACAAACAAACAAATGGAAACCCAAGAATTTTCTGGTGATCTTTGGATCATGTGAAAGCTTTTTTGGACCTGTTAGCAAAGGAGAGGCTGACTTGAAATGCTGAAGGCTGGCTGGTGCCTCAGGGCTGCCCTGCCAGCCCCTGCCCCATGCTCATCCCAGCCACCCTGCCTGTCCTCACCTTGTGCTATCCTGGTGCTGGTGCCAACACCAGCCCTTGGAAGCCCATGCTCTGAGCTAGACTGAGGTGCAATTTGGGTTAAAAAATAACCCAGCAAAACATGTTCGCTTGTCTCTGTGTACGCAAGCTTGAAAGTGGACTCAGTTTCCCCATGTGATTCAAGCAAAGGCCGTATCAAGGTCTGGCTGGCACAAGGGCAGGCAGGAGCAAGGGGTGAAATGAAGGAACCCCAGGAGCTGAGAAGGAAAATATCACTAACTGATACTGCTGCCAAATACTGTATCTTCTGAAGCCACTGCCTTAGAAGAGAGCAGTGGAATTAGTGCCTTTGGCCTGTACCTTAGCAAGGCTGTTCCATCTTTACATCTTTGCTTACAGCCTTATTCTTAACAACAGGTTGGTCATTGTCTTGGTCAGTTGCTTTAAAGTCAATTATATGCAGTTATTCAGAAGTCAGTGTGTAGTGTCTAATCTAATAATCTTTACACAAAAAATCTCATTTTCCTGTCATCATATTCACATTTTCACTAACATTTTTGACAGTCAACTAAAAAAAAAGCGTTTAAGCAGTTCTGAGTGATTAAGCTTTGTTGCTGCTATTCTCTTCTGCATCCTCCAGTACTATGCTTTTTATTGTTTCTTTCCTGAAAATGGCTTCTGTAATTAGTTTCATTGGTCTTGATCTGAGGCCCACGGAGGCGAATGCACAGGCTTGCATTAAATTGAGTAGGCTACAGATCAGACCCCCACTCAATGCTTTAATGGGCACGGGTCAAGGAGTTTAAATGGAGAACACCTGTTTTACTGTGTGTTTCTACTGTTACTTCAGCTGGCTTCATTGAACTGACGATACTGAAATGCAAACCCCTGTAGGCACAACACTGGAACGTAAATGTCTATACTACATTTGTCACAAGAGTACTTAGAAATTCTGGCCACCGCACAGGTTGCACTGTGCCTCACTCACGTACCCAGCAAGGGAGAGACAGCAAGAGACAAATGGGTGGTTTGTGGCAGAACTGAGATGTAAATGCAGATAACATAAGTGCAGGTTTAGTGTCTATCCCCCTCCCCGCTCCCACCTATGCCTCGTTCTGCTGAGACGCAACAGCACGTGTACCTGTACGAGATTCTCTTATCATGTCCTTGACTGATACAAGGATTACAGGGGGAAGAACATTCATCCAAAAGGAAGGGCTCACTCTTGGGTGTTTCTGTCAATCCCACGCTTGCACCGCAGCAGTTACAGACTCAGCGACTGACAGCAATGAACAAGTCTTTCCAGTGTTTCCCTGATAAGAAGAGTCTCTGCAAGAGATCATGCATCCATGTCTCACGCGCTCAAAGTTTCCTAATCCTTTTGCCATTCCACTTTTCAGCATTATTACATGCACTGCAATATTTGGCCTTGGAGAGGCTTGAGCTGAAGGGACTTTTGCTGCCTAGAAGTCCTGCTCCAAAGCAGCCATTTGTGACTGAGTGTAGTAAAAACATAAAAATCCCAGCTCAAGTTGAGGCAAATCCTTGTTCCCATTAATTACTCAAACCAAAACATTAGTGCTAGTGCACTGTCCCTGCTGGAAAGTATACCATGCTCTCACATAAATACAATATTATCCTTAACTGCTAAAAGAGCTGCATTTTTTCACAGCAGCAGCATGAATACACATGAATTATCATGAGATGAAAAGCAGGCACTTATCAGCGCACCCTAAAGTCAGCAGTTCTGGACAGACACGTGAGCTGCTCTCAGCACATTCACTTCACAGCACAACCACATTGCTGTCCTCTGACTGTTTCCACCTCAGGAAAACAAATGACTGTGCCATGGTTTAAGCCCAGCCATGCAGTTGTTAGGTCCTCCCCCCACTTCCTCCACCCACTCCTGGAGGGATGGGGAGGAGAATCAAAAGAATGTAACTCCCATGGGTTGAAATCAGAACAGTCCAGTAACTAGTGTATAACACAAATCACTGCTGCTACCACCAATAATAATAATGATAAGGGAAATAAGAAGGGAAGAGAATACAACCGCTCACCACCTGCAGACCATTACCCAGCCCAACCCAGCAGTGATCTAACCCTTCTGGGTAACTGCCCCCAGTTTATATAGTGGGCATGACGTGCTGTGGTATGGAATAACCTCTTTGGTCAGTTTGGGTCAGGTGTCCTGTCTCTGCTTCCTTTTGGCTTCCCCTCCTCCCTGGCAGAGCATAAGACTCAGGAAGTCCTTGGTCAGAGTAAACATTACTGAGCAACAACTAAAACCATTGGTGTTACCAGAGCTGTTCCCAGGCTGAAAGTCAAAAACACAGCACTGCACCAGCTACTAAGGAGGAGAAAAATGACTGCTACTGCTGAACCCAGGACAGTCTGTTAACCCTCCAGAACTTGTAAACACTATGTATCTGACATAAAATACTGACACGAGTGCAGAGAAGCACTTTGGACGTCTCCTAAAGTCTCATTTGGATTTCTCCTAAAGAAGATAATCATCATTATCTTCTATTTGCATTTCTTTTTGCCCTAAGGAGGAAAGATTAGGAGAAAGCCAACCTAGCTTTGTGCTTAGCAGACATACAGAAGATGGTAATTGCAAGGACATGTTATTTACCTGATCAATAAGAGTGACTTCATGCTTTCTGAATAATTGTCTTAGACTTCAGTTCCTAAAAGGTGCCTAATTCTCACCTGCCAAAATAGGGATTTCTAAATTACTTGCCTCCTGCAGCTGGTTAGTAATAGGGACAGGAATTTGTAGGCACCATCCAGATCCTCCTCTGTAAAATATTTTCAATAGCCTAAATAAAAATTCTCATTTAACCACCTCAGTCTTGCAAAAGGGGAGGCACAGGACGAGCAAAAGGGCAACGATCACACAGATTGCCGATGGTCCAGTGAGCAAGGTGCAACTGTTTTATTCTTTCCCAAAATGTAAAGTGCTTGTTAAAAGGCAGTCTTCTGGTCAGACAGTCAGAGGCAGCCAATGATAACCACATTTTTATCTTTTTCAGGGCCTGAAACTGTTTTCCAAAGACATCAGGTATGTCAGCTTTCCCTACTTCTGATCTGATTTCTAATGTTCCTCTGCATTTTGCCCACAGGCAAATGTCTGAAGCTTGGACATTTTTAAGGCATACCCTGAAGGAGCTGAAAAAGTCCCAGATGAGCTGAAAATATTTCCATACTTGCAAGAAGAAAAAATAAAGATCGAATTACCTCGCATTCTGATGTCCGGAGACAGAGCCTGTATGGGGGCAAACATGAGCTTGCTGTCCTTCCTCTAGCTGATGTCCCAAGGAGGTGGGGTGGTGAGGCAGCCTAGCAGCCTTGTTGCGCCAGCCTGGTGCTACTGCATTGCTGCTTAACCTAAAATCTCCTACTGGCTTCACTCTCTGCTCTTGGCAGCTATGGTAAAGCCTTGGTGCACCAGGTGGAAAAGACTGGTACCAGAGTCACTGTCTGTCCTTTCCATCAGGAGATTCATGCTATGTGCAGTATTTGTCCTTCCTGTGCAGACATGGGAACCACATGTGCTGAAGTACTTTGAAGTCTAATGGCTCAGCAGCACACTGAAATGTTTAAAACAAATCCCACTAAGGGTGGCAGGGGAAATCATTGTCTTTGAGGTTGCTATCACAGATATTTACGGTAAAGAAATGCTGGCCTAAATTCAAGGCTATGCCCTCCAGCTTAGCAATTCAAAACAGGTGAAGCACAGGAGCAGTGTTGATGAAAAAGGAGCTCCTCCCAGGTTTGTGTACTGCTGCATCTAGGACATTCATACACAAAAAAGTGCTATTCCAGGCAGAATGGCAATGCTAGTAGATACCCTTAGCTATTCTGTAGTCTCTCCTTTCCTGATATGCTGGCAGACTGGTAGTTTCTGAGAAGAGCTGAATGTGGATCCTGCCTTGCTTCTCTTTTCCAAACATGCTTCTGAATAGGATGAGGAATGAGCATCACCACAAAGGCTGCATGGGTGCATGCCAGTCTGCATTTGCTTGTTGAAAACTGCCACCATGTAGTTCTGGCTGGAGGAGACTGGAGCAACCACGCTGGGAGCAGAAGTTCCCAGGCTGGAGCGCGTCGTGACCAGCAATGCTGAACTGCACTGCTGGCAAAGCGCCCAGTGACTGCATGCCCAGGAACAGACAAAGCCCAACGGGAGAGAAAGCAAAACAGACCAAAAATAAATGCAAGCAGAAGGGGCCTGCAAAGGCTCCCTCACATGGGTTGGCAGCTGCTGGCTCATGCCTTAGGTCCATGGGTTCCTGGGGGTACCTGGGGCTCAGAAAGCCCTCTCCACCACCGACTTTGTCCCTTCCAGCAGTTCCTGACTGCATCATACAGGTTCCCACCTGCCCTGTGTGTTGGCCTTTGACAAGGGTCAGCCTCCAACATTTGGGCTGGGAATCAACTCCGTGCTCTGGAGCAAGCTCTGCACCACAATTCTGCAGGAGCAGGTGCCTCATTGCAATGGCATCTTCCCACATGAACTCACGATTCTCATCCTGCCTTCTTGCAGGTTCTTTGCAGAGCTGCAGGCTCCATGGCAAGATGCTGACATAGCAAGTGGGAAGGGATGGTGGAAAGGCTTCAGAGGTCCACGCAATCCAGCATGGCCACATGATAGTTGAGCAGCATTAAGTCTGTTGGAAAAAAACAAGCCCAGCTTCTACTTCTACTGGTTTCACTGGGTCAGTACGGTATGAGGCTGTGACATTTCTATTCCCCCACTTCTTTGTCCTAAACATGAATTTCTTGTTTCAGGATGTGAAGAGGGAGTGGGGTTTGGGTGCTGAAATTTCAGAGGGAGAAGGAAATACTGTGCCTTGTCCTTCCACCTCTTTGTAACTACTTGGCTTGCTTTCTGGGTCTTCCCTAGGGGAGTCTTCATTTCCGTCTCACAATTGTATACGGAAATGAATCACTCTGATTCACATCCTGGCCCCTGGCACCTTCTGATTAGGTGTCTGTAAGGGCTGCAAGTGGGGTATTGCCCTGTGAAGGGCTTCCTGAACTCATCCCAGAAAGATAGCTAAGTGAGGATTTCCTCCAGCGCCAAAGGTCACTCAAAAACCTCTCTCCCACTTTTCTCCACCTCAGGCTGCTCATTGTCCCCTCCTAGGCTTCTCCAGGCCTCAGTTTTTAGTTCTGAATTCAGCAGAGCCCCATAGAGAGCTACATATTCAGTTATGAAATCAAGGAAAGGAGCAGAAATGGCATGGACTGAGGGCCCTGCCTGTTGTCACTGAGCCTCTGCAAAGGGCTTTCATGTTCCAGCAATACCTCAAGGGCTGAAAATACAGGCTGCAAGTGCTTTGAGACTCCCAGGTGACAGTGTTAGCGTTAAGATTCAGGTGTGATTCTCTAATGCTGGGCAGTGACCATACTGACCACAAAAATGAGGGCTGTGCCACCATGTGGGACCAGCACCCACATGCAGGTCTCTTGTGTGATTTTTGCAGTGAGGCCTAAAATGCTGGGTTTCTTTTCTCATGGCTGGCTCACTGGAGCCAAGCATGACCTACCCAGAGCATTATGAATGCAGCTAAGTCTGAACTGTAGGCTCCGAGACAAAGCAATTTTCAATAAGGACATTTTTATAGCCCACACATGGAAAGGAAAACCCTTTTGGTTACCTTGCATTTCTGATGGGTTTGAATTAGACTGTAAAAGGCCCATCAGTCAGGTATGCTGAGCACATACCCAAGGGAAAGCCCCTCCCTACTGTTATCCTGTTCCTTCAATAACTGCACAGTACTGTTTGCTCCCATATCTCAGCTTTGCAAAGACCGTAGAGAACAGAGCAATTTGAAGAAACATCTCCTGAAGTTGTTTAACACCCTCAGGTGAACCTGTGTGAGCTGTACACTATTTTATTGCATGCCCTGTGGCTGTCCCTGGTGGGCTGTGCCATGGCAGAAGGGACAGGCACTGTGCTGCTTTGACAGTGGTGTTGATTTCTCTCAAGCTATTTTGGGGGTCTTTCTTTCCTGCTGACTTAACAGCTCTCATGGTTTTTGCCCATATCTGTGGAAAAATGAGCTGCTGATTCATCTGTGGCTCTCTCACGAAGGGGAACCTGTGTCTGGGTTTTGAGGAGGCAGGCCAGCCTCCAGGAGCCTTCTCCTGTTCCCAGGGGAACCCCAGAGCCAGAGACAAAGGACAAATTTTGCTTTCACTTCACTTTTTTAAAACTAGTCCCTTTTTAAAAAACAGTTTCCATAGTGACAGGGAACTGTGGCACCATTGTGAAGGTCCAAAAAGCCACGGCCGGGTATTAGCCAGAAACTGAGCAGTGCGGCCAGCTCCAGAGCAGCTGCCCCCAGCCCCTGCAGTGTTCACAGCAGGGCTCTGCTTTCAAACACCTCCGCTGCCCACCAGCCACGCTTTTAGCTGCCTATGGGCTGTACCCCTGAGCACTGCAGCTTTGCTTAATCACAGGTGAAACAAGTAGTTCCAAAAAAAGGAATATGCTTTATCTGGGTTTAGCTGTATTCGTGCTTAGTTTGCTATAAAGGGAAAAGACAGATTTGAAGACAGCTTTCAACCATTGTTTCATGATGTAGACTAGTGGGAAAAATATAAAGTGTGCTCACGATCATCTGGTGAGTCAGTAAAGGAGCCCGGCTGAAAACCCAGGTTCCATTTAATTCTTATTTACTAGAACATGCTGCCTCCCACCTTCCCTCTTGCTATCTGTCATATGGCGTACTTCCACCCATGCTTATAAACCAGACCACCCAAAAGGCGCTCAGAAATCTCACAAAATCATTATTATTTTTCTGGTCCTTGCCATAACACGCAAGAAGAGTGCCAGAGTGGCTCAGAACATCCACTGGGCTCTGCTCAAATACCGGGTGGTAGAGGTTTGCAAGTGATGGACACCACCACCTAGTCAAAGTGTGAGTTTGCCTTCATCCTTCATGATCTGCTAGATTATGTTGCAGTCTGTAGTGTGCAAAGAAATACAACACAGCACACTTACAAGCCATCTCAGCTAAAATTACGGGTACTTGTCAAGTGTTTATGTTACTTGTAGTTTGTATGTAATGTACATTATGCATGTGTAAGAAGGAAGGTGTGGTTATGCTATTTGTACAGACCTCATGAACCCTTTCCGTAGTTTTGGCATTTACATTGTTCCTCAGGAATACCTGAGGCCATGTACATCAAGGAGGGTCTCTGTGTGGTGTGCATACTGCTTTTCAGCAGACCTGGCCAGCCAGACGGGGATAAGGACGCCTGCCTGAGGGGCACATGGATGGAATGGCCCCAACGGTACTGCTGTGCAGGTAGTGGTTTCAAAACAGAAAGGAGCCATGTCACGAAGCTGGCCATTGCTCTTCCGACACCGCAGGCAGGCCACCAGCCCAACTCAGAGTGTACACTGGCCACCTCCTCCAGCCCAGCCCAAGCACTATCCCTTTCAGTTTTACCATAAACTACATTTTTATGACATATTTTACATTCACTGTCCCCTTTCCACTTCCTTCCTTCGTTGCCAGCATACCTGTGCAACGCTTTCAGAGCTGAGATCATACGCAAGAAAACAGGGTCAGATTGGTAACAGTTGTAGTTTTTGTCAGAGAAGAATGCTTGCCATGTTGTTTCTTGTTAAGCCCCTGGAAATGGAATACCCAAACAAAAAATTGTCCTTCTCGTGCAAGATTTTAACTCAGATGAAAAAGGCCATGTTCTACAGGAAAGAAAGCAGAGAGCCATATTCAGACCAGTTCTTACAACATTATTTCTAATGCAAGGGCAGATGTACTGTGCCAGTCAGGTTTGACTATCCTGAAGCCATAGCAGCTAACTCCTGTGGAAATCAGAAGAGGCCAAGAGGCTACACATACTTGCTTTGTATATTCCCAGCCTCCAGCAAACAGCAGTGAAGGGATTTAATGAGACAGAGGTGAAACTATGTATATATTGACAGGACAAGCTGAATAAGGTAAGAACTATGTATGTCTTGAAAATGAATCATTAGGATTCAACAAAACTCAAGAAGTGCACCGCTCTTACTATCTTATAGTTGTGAGTGAAGACAACATCTTAGGGAGGTTTTTCCTCAAAGAGGTGAATTTTTCCTTTGCTTCTTTGAGACCTTCAAGCGGCCCTACTGAACTGTTAAAATTCCATTAGAAAGCGGCTGCTGGGAACAAGTGCAATAAATAGCTGCTAAGATCAATGGCAGTCTTGCTGATTTAAAATCAATGTATCACTTGCTGACAGTGCTGGCAGTGTTTTCCTTTGGGAAATGTAACAGTGATTGCCTTTAAATAAACATAGTGGTAAAAAACTTTATCTGAACTCATTAGTGACTCAGACTGATTTTAGGGTAGCTCAGAAAATACCTGTTACCCACAGACAAGGCTTCGAAGTCACAACTAACTTTGGATACTGCAATTTATAGAGGGCCACTGGAAAATGCTGGATAACAGAGAAGAACTTATGAAAATGCTCTCTAAAAAATAGGTACTTCAGGTAGCTAGACCATCCACTGAAAGCTGCCAGTCACCTTTGAAAACCTAAGATGAACAACATCAGGTTACTATGCGTCTAATGACCACCATGAACCTTTTCCAGGCCACTTCCTTGCTCCCCTCCCAGCTTCTGGCTGGCTCTCATGCTGTGTAACATCATGTACTCATGATGAGTGTGAGCCCACTAAAACCTGAAATGCTACCAAAACTTGGTCTTACCCACCAGCAACTGGCACTTAGTGTTGGGTTGGGTTAGGATCCTCTTCCTCTTTTTCCTCAAAGAGCCTTGGGTGACGTGGTCTAGTGTGTGGTGTTCCTGCCCATGGCAGGGGGGTTGGAAATACATGATCTTAAGGTCCTTTCCAACCCAAAGCATTCTATGATTCTATCAGGAGCATAGTTTTTCTGCCAGATGCTCAGCTAGATTGCTTTAACGAAAACCAACATTAAAGCATTTGCCCTACCTATATTCTGTTTTGTAATCTAACTATTTGATTGTGTCATGTTCTTTCCCTACAAATAATCCCTTGATGTTTCCCAGGACCAGCCTTCACCTCTTCTTTTTTTTTGTGCATGTTGTAACTCTCCAGCTATAATCACCTCCTGCTTGTACAGAAGTATATCACTAATCACACAAGAATTGATCACTAGATAAATCAGAGCTCTTTCTGGTGGGTTTCTAACCTGGGAAATGGAGCATCTGAATGAGGAACAGGAACTGCAACCACATCAGAATTTTTATTTGAGGTAGGCTGTTCTGGATTTTGAACTTCATTTAAACTTTATTTTAGCTTTATTTGTTTTATTAAATGCCAAGACACAATCCAGCTCCCAGAAGGATTTTCAAAAGCAATTAGGAACCCAAACTCTGAGATTCCATTGGTCCTTCTGAAAACCCCGTATGGCATCAAATTAACTGCACCCTTGGACACCCAAATGCCCCTGTTTCCTTGTGCTGCTTCTGCTAGTGACAGTCCACCTTGATTTCAGTAGGGCAAAGCCTCTTTTGTGTAAAGCTGTGGAATCTCTCCCCATTCTGTGGTTCACCTAGCTTCCCCCTGAAAGGGAAAGCTTATCCTTCTCTTCTTGCTTAAGGAAAGTATTACTGCCTATGAACTGTTTGAACTGAAACTGTAAGAACAGCATTCAAACCCCTGGCTGTGGCCACGTGGGTCTTTGCTGTACAGAGAACAGTTTGCTTTGATCTGCTTGGGGTTTACTTGCCACAGATTTCACTGAATGCCTCTCTAACCTGACAGCACAGATCTGTAGTTTCTTTTGTTTGGGTAGAAATCTTCTCAGATTGGTAAATGAGGGACAAGCTGCAGTGTCCACCCCTCAGCCCCATTGGATGGTGGTGGGCCAAAAGCTGCCTTCTATTCGCACATCTCTATTGATACAAATCAGGATGCCCCTGTGGGTCTCGGGACAGTTGTTTGTATACATTCTGTCCTCGGAAATAGGATGCCGATGTACTGCACAGACACTGCAAAGAGTTGCACTGCTTTTATTACGTTATTTTTTTTTTACTTTATAGAAGAAAATGTTCCCTTGCTGTGATAAATACTGAACATGACTTTTGCTCAGACTGCAAATAGCAGATTACTCAATCATCTACTATTTAAGTATCTGTTTGCTTTGTTATGAAGTGAAACTTTTGAGCAGGATTGTATTACATGGAAAGCAGCTTCCTGCATCCTTAAGTATTAATCCTCAAGTACAAACAGACAAGTACAGGTAGTCCTAGGGTCACTTTAATAAGCCTGAGCTTCTGTGTCCCACTCTCTAGTATCTCACATTACATGTTCCTCACCCTGTCTTTGTGCCAACACTAACATTTTCTCAGCCTTTGGATGACCTTGGCAGAAGGATGGGGATGGGGAGGTGAGCTGGGAGGAACCTGCTGCTGGGGGGGGGGGCACAAGGACCATCACCAGCTGCTGGGAGCAAGGAGAGGCCTGGAAACCATGGCCAGCTCTGAGGGGAAAGGGTCTGCCAAGCACCTGCAGGTCTTAAGACGGGGGCAACTGTGAACTGAGAGAAGCCCCTGGAAAAGGAAAAATGGGGAAATGATGCGTGGTGAGAAGTCAGGGTGGAGCAGAAAGCATGGAAGGCCACAGGGGTCTGTGCAAGAAATAGGGATGTGAAAAGATGGGCAGAAAGAGCAGAAGAGTGACGGGCAGGAAGCTGCAGGGAGACAAGGGAGAAGAAAGGCTGGGGCTGGGGGTAGCGGGCACAGGCACGAGGGCTGGAGAAGGACGCTGGGACGGGAAGGACATGACACAGAGCGAGGGGCATGAGGCACCCAGTCCTGCCTCGCGCCTGGTCCTGCCGGCACCGGCAGCTCCCGACGGGGAGGGCCTGCCCTGCCCGAAATGCCCTCGAGCTTCCGAGGCGCTGCCGTTGCGCAGCGTTTACCGAGGGGCGGGTGTCACACGCGGCCGCTGGCCCCCCTGGGCATGCGGGGAAGCCGCGCTGCCGAAGGGGCCGAGCGAGCGGCCGGAACACGGAGCTACAACACAGAGGGCACCGCCGGGCGCCTCCCTCAGACCCCGACCCCCAGGAGCCGCGGCAGCCCCGCCGCCTCCCCACCGCACGCCGCAGCCTGCGGCCACCCCCGGGGCGGGGCCGCGGCGCAGAACCCGGCCGCCACCGGCTGCCCGGCGAGCGCCGCGCCGGGGGGGTTGGCGGCGCCACTGACGCGGCGGCCGGGGCCGAGCGAGCCGCGCGCCCGCCCGGCAGCGGGCCCGGGGGAGGAGCGGAGCCGGGGCCGCCCCCTCGCGCTCCCCTCAGCGCATTCGCCGCGGGGGCCCCCTCTCCAGTGACGTCACAGCTGTCTGAAAAAGCGCCCAGGCGGGCAGCGGGCGGGCGGCAGCACCGCCACCGTCAGCGCCGCCGCCGTCAGCGCTGCCACCGTCAGCACCGTGCCCCGCCGCCATGGTGTCCCCCGTCACCGTGGTGAGTGCGGGCCGCGCGGCGGGTGGCGGGACCCGCGTCCCCTCCCGCGGCCTCCCCGGGCGGTACCCTCTTCCCTCCTCTTTCCTCGCCGCTGTCTCCTACCCGGTCCCGGTCCCGGTCCCGGTCCCCGCGGCGCTGCCCCCGAGGGCGGTGGGTGCTGCGCTCCCGGTTCCCGCCGCCGCGCCCCGACTGTGAGGCAGCCGCCGTTGGCGGGCGCCCCCTCCCCTTCGCCCCCCCGCCCCCTGCGTGCCCGACTCTCGCGCGGCCCTGGTCGCGTGCCGGCGGCTGTTGCTCCCGCTCCTCCTCCGCGTTAGTGTGTAGCAAACCCGTAGCGCCTCTGCTACGCGCAGGACGCTTCTGCGTTCCCCCCCACGGCTGCGGCCGGGAGCATCCTCCCGCCGCGCGACCTCCCCGCCCTGCAGGCACCTCCGCCTCGCCATCCGGAGGTGGCTTTTGCTCTTCAGGTGACTGGCTTAGGCCAAGGCTTGTGCCGGCCACCGCTCTGGGCAGACCTTTCCATAGGCTGCGTGACCTCCCGTCGGGACCTCGTCACCCCAGACAAGCCGGTCTGGCGCTCCCAGCATCCAGTGACATGAGGCAGGTACGGTGTCACCTGCCTGTCTCATGGGGGAGTCACGATGCTTAGTTAATGTAACCAGCAATAAAGTAGCGACTGGCCGCCGTCCTGGGTATAGCAGCGCAACTGGATTGATGGAGCAGAGCTGGTAACTGAAGTAGCCGTGGCTCCTGCCAGCAGTGCCAGGCCCTGGCCCTGCAGGTGAAGGTGTGGATGGGTGATCCAGCGCTGAAAGAAGAGAAAGTGGTTTCAGTGAGCATGGCAAAGAAGCTGTGCTGTCAGGCATGCTACTGTGCGTGGTCCGCTTTCTAGGGAGTGAGGGGTTTGTCTGAGTACCCCAGCAGACTAACTAAGGAGAGCTAACTGTTGGTGGAAAAGTTGCCTGGTGCTTCACTGCAGCACTGAACACCTACTGCTGGATCCGTTGTCATCCTGTGTGTAAACATTTCCGTTAAAGGCCAGTCCATTGCGTTTTCTCTCGCAGGTAGAAATCCGGTCCTTTCCCTGTTCCCAACTCATAAAGCTAGGGTTCAGAACTTTCAAATTGCTTTGCCAGCTCTGCTCAGCAGCTGATAGTCTGATACTTAAGATGACTTCCTCCAGTTATTAACATGTACCTGGTAAGTTCATCAGCAGCCTTGGGGTGACTTTTATCTTTAGAGACGGGGGAAATAGCTTGCAGATTATATCGCTGTAGTGCCAAACTTTTTTTTTTGTGTGTATGTGTGCTTTCAAAAGTAACTAAAGAGGTTTTGGTGTTTTTACGTTTCTGTTCCATATGCTAAAGTCAACCTTAAGTAATGCTTTTGGTTACAGTGAATTGCATACGTATACCTTGGAACTAAAATCTTATGCTGGGACAATACTGGAATGGCTCAAACCCTGGCAGATTTGTTCCATAATGCACAGGAGGCAGTACTTTGCTGTTAATGCTAGTAAATCAGGGTGGTCTTGCAGAGTATATTTCAACTGAGCTTTGAGAGGTGGCAAGGACGAGAGCATGGGTACGGTTTGGGGAGAGTGTACATCCTTCAGACCGGGTTTGCCTACACCAGAAATTACAATTTGGGAAGGAAAATAAAAAAAAAACCAACCCTGCTTTCTTCATTTGCCCTTTTGGCATGTAACTACTCTCATTTCTGCTCTGGTTTCGTCTCTGACATACTGACTCTTTGCTTCACCAAAGGCAACTAATGCAGCTGTGAAGCTCTGGAGAGCTGGAGGGACGACGGTAAGACTGGCAGCTGCAGACCAGAGCTGCAGCTGTTTGTCATGGCTGTACAGGTGGGAGGAGAGAGTGTCTGATCCTCCAAAGAGCTCATAAAGAGCTGCAAGCCTTCAGTCTGTTAAGGAGCAGTTCTTTGTACGTCACCTTCAGTGTGTTTTCACATCACTGTTTCTCCGAAGGCTGTGCTGCTCTGGCACCAGCTGTGCTGCGCTCTGCCAAGGGCAGGCTGAAACAGTGTTGTGCATCAGCGTGCGCTGCCCAGGAACGTGGTGCAGCCTGTGCACAGCTGCCAGCTGGACCTGTGCAGGGGGTGAGATGCAGGGTCACTTGCTGAAGGGAACAGCACTGGGTCTGGCCACAGCTAGGTGCTACCCTCCGGTCCCAGTCCTTTTCTATGTACCACAGTGCCTTTTGATGCAGAGATAGACCAGGTGTTTGGAACCAGCATGGCTGTCACTGCTATGACAGATGGTGGGGATGCTGTCTTGGCGGGCAGCACCTGAGGCGTAATCAAATTAACCAGAGGAATTGATTTGTCTACAGTGTATGTCCTCTCCCAGTACACTGCAGCATCAGCCTCAGTGGGGAGGACACTAGAAGAGCACAGTTGAGAGTGACATGATTTTCCTTCCTTTTCTCAAAGCAATGGGCTTTGCACATAACTGCAGCAGATAGCACTGACTGCTTACATGCAGCCTGGTCTCCTCTATGTCCCCCTCTTTCCTCTTTAGGACACTTTTATAATGAGAGTCAGAAACTGTGAGCTCCAGGGCTGCTGTACAACTTATAGCTGGAAAAAGCCACACAAGGAGGCATCGGTTATGAAGAGGAAGCCAGGGAGATCATGGCTAGGTCTGCTTGTTTGTGCTGGCTGCCAGGCATGCATCATGGCCTGGAGGGTTTGGCATGTCTGCCCCGTGCACAAGGAGAGACCTCGTCGTCGTGCAGAGCTAGCCAAGCTGCTGTCCGTGATGCTGCACAATTCAGATGCGCTGCGTGGGGAGCATGCCCACAGGTAAACAAGTCTGGGGCTAAAATACCTTTTAACATATTGTGCCGCGTCCTCAGCTGGGATAAAGCTTTGGGGTCCTGCTGATGCCAGAGTCTAGACTTGCATGGTGCTGGGCTGTGGCAGAGAAAGTGCATTCGCCTGCCAGCCCTGTTCCAGCTGGTGAGCGATGCTCACTCTGGTTGGAAGTCACCTTGGAGGGAAGCTTTCATGGCTTACTCTGCTAGGCAAGCAGGAGCATCCTGCTTACAAATTATTATTCTTGGTATTGCTTTGATTAAGAGCTGTTTTTTCTGCATGAAGCCATGTATGCTGGGAGCCTGCAGCTGGAAAGCAGTACTAATAAATGGTGCATTTGGTTCATGGATATGTGAGGTGCAAAGAAGGCCAGCAGGTCAAGGAAGGTGATTCTGCCCCTCTGTTCTGCGAGACCTCACCTGCAGTAATGCTTCCAGCTCTGGAGTCCTCTGTACAGGAAAGATACGGATCTGTAGGAGAGGGTCCAGAGAAGGGCCACAGAAATTATCAGAGGAGTGGAGCACCTCCCATGTGAAGAAAGGGTGAGGTAGTTGGGGTTGTTCAGCCTAGAGAAGAGAAGGCTCTGGAGAGCTTATTGCAGCCTTTCAGTTCTTAAAAGGGATGCATAAGAAAGATGGGGACAGACTTAGCAGGGCCTGTTGCTGTAGTTCAAGGGATGATGGTTTTAAAGTAAAAGAGGGGAGATTCAGGCTGGATGTGAAGAGAGAATTCTTTACAAAGAGGGTGGTAAAATACTGGCACAGGTTGCCCAGGTGGTGGAAGCGCCATCTCTGGAGACATTCAAGGCCAGGCTGGATGTGGAAGTTCTGGACAACCTGCTCTAGTTGAAGATGTCTCTGCTCATTGTAGGGGGGTTGGACTAGATGAACTTTAAAGGTCCCTTCCAACCCAAACTTCTATGATTCTGTGAGGTTTAGTTCTGTTCTTCTTCAATCATCAGTGGTCCCATTTTAGTGAAAGCCCTTTCTAAGGCTGCCTTGTTAGTGATTTTTGTCCTGGTTTGGTTTTGTTTTTTCCCTCCTGATATTGGTTAAGCAGCTTTTAGTGTGCATCTGTGGGAGATAGCCCTTGCCCTAAGGATATTTCTGCCCAGCAGGCACTGTGATTGCAGGGCCACAGGTGTGCAGGAGATGCGCCTGGAGACACACTGTTGTTCTGGCATTTATATAATGTTCCTTGCTCAAAGGGACACTATCTTTTTCCCTAAAGTTAGGGCTAAACTTAGCACAGGGCTTTGTACCCCCTTGAGGAAAACATGACGTGGGAAATATAAAGACATTAGTTGCATGAGAATATGTCTTTTTGGGGGGCAATTATAGGTGGTATCAGTGTGTCTTTTTGAGCAAGATCAACTATGGGCTCTTGCCTACAACATCGCCTCTGCACCTGACTCTTACTTGGGCTAACACAATCCTATGTGTGGGAGAGAGGTGAAGCTCCGTGTATGGGACAGGTTTTTGCATAGAAGCTGTATTTAAACAATCCCTATCCTTTCCCTTTTATACTCTGATGTATTTGCATCTTTAAACAGATAGCTGGGTTGGGGAAGAATATGTTGTTTCGGCTGCATCAAGCACGTAGAGCCCTTGGCCCTGTCCCCATTAGCTGGGAAGCAGCCAGCAACCCTCCTGAGAACAGTCCTTGTTGACCCCCTGTGGAGATGCAGGATGTCACTGTGGGGGAGTATGAAGGCCACTTACAAATATTGGGTGAAAATCCTGAAAGGTACGATCTGGAAAGGTATTGACCAGTAACAAATACTGAATAGGGCTGGAGAATGGGGTAGATGTTTGAGCTTCTGAAAAGGGGGCAAACCACACTGATCCAAATGAGTGCAGAAACCTGATGTAAATCACATTGTTTGGATAGTCTGCTCTATGGGCAATTGTAGCAGTAGTAGGTCTAAGCATAGTTCTAAGGGTTTATTATTAGAAAGTGTGCTTCCTAATCCTCAAGCTGCTGTTGAAAACAAGAAAGCCAGATCAAACTTGAACTGTTTCAGCCTTTGGTTCTTAAACAGAGGATGTATTATTTCTGCATTAATTAATAAAGTGTTAGCAACCATCTAAGTTAGAGGAAACTCTTAACAGTAGAGAGGGTAATTTTATTTGTTCTCTTTGTTTATATGCAACATTGTTGCTTTCATTTTGCTTTCAAGTAATTTTCCCCATTACTTAAATACCTCATAAACTGGGATTTTATTACACAGGAAGTTTGTAAACATGCACATTTATACACCACAGAGACAATTATGGAAATATGGCACTTGTATGAAAAACAGACCAATGTAAATGAACTATAGAAAAGATTTCTAAACATCTGAACTCTGTGAAGTAAGAGAGGGAGTCATTACCTTAGCTAAGCTTAGCAGCAGCTTATTAACATTTATGTCAGTCACATCTTTTGGGAGAAGCCTAAAAGCTTTGGTCCTACTGAGCAAAAAGCTGTGCTGATTTGTGCCAGATAGAGCCTAGGCATAGTGTTGCATGCCATGATTTATTTTTTCAGACTGAACTTGTACATTCTTGCTATGACATTGACATTCTTTGCTGTAGCTGTTGCTGTGAGAGGGTGGGCTGAGATACGGGTAACTGAAATTGGAGGCTAGAAAGTGTCCAAGTGTGCATTAAGCAGTTAGCTCCAATCACTGCTGCAGGCAGTGCTGTAGATTAAAGGCTTCATTAACTTCAGTATATCACTCAAGTCACACACTTCTGTTGTTCAAAGTGTGCTTTGTGCGTTAAGATTGTGGGTCAAGTTCACAAGCCTGTGCTTACACATAATTCCTCAGAATGGACAGAGATAATTTCTTCCATTCTCTTTTCTTGTTCAAGTATCTGTATCCAAAACACTAAGTACGACAGAAGAGCCAACGTTATCTTTCTCTGTGGGTAACTGTGCAATACTGAGGGAATAATAACCCCAGTGAAATTAGACTCTTGGAAAAAGATGTCATCTGGAACCTGTCTTCTGCTAGCATGTGGAAACTTTGGAACAGCAAAAAGATTATTAGTTATATAACTCCCTTCCCTCCTGAAGACCAATGTGGCTGTTACGTTAGCACTTAACTTTTCCACTGCCCTTTATGTCATACAATGCTCAGTAGATCTGTCATTATAATGTAGGTTTTGCTTATTGCAGCATGCCCAAAATGAAGGTGACGGCTGTTTCTTCCTCTAGCCTGTTGGTGCCCTTCCTACATCCATATCTTATACTGCCACAATCTAAACAGCATTTAAACTAATGACAGGTTTCTGTATGATAAGTGCTCAGTGTAGAGCATCCCTGCATGTAATGCTGAATGTGAACAAGGATCCAGGTGATGTAGAGCAGAAAACTGTCTGGAAGATTACATGCCCCAGAGCTGAAAAGTGGGAGATGGGCTGAGTGAGCTTTCCTGGAAGATTTAAAGTGTGCTAGGGTGGGAAGGATTTCAGATACCTGCAGAGAGCCTGGGGGCAGACACCACAGCCTCTGACCCTAAACTGCATGGGGCGGTTTCTGCATAAGTCCAACTTGTGTCTCTTCTTGCATTAATTTAGCGTTGCAGGTTGACTGTTGTGTTGCAGATCTGCCTGCTAATGAGGATGGTGCAATTTTTGCCCCTCAGCCAGAACCAGCTCTGGAGACAGACATGGCCCCAGGTTGGCATCAGGCATTAGATTTCTGATTATGCATCAAAATGGGTGCATTTCTGCTGGTTGCAAATAGCCTCTCATCGAATCGTTGCTTGAGGCTGAGGGTAAGTTTGACATTAAGCAGCTTCACATTTTCAACACATACTAGACACACAGGGCAGATCCTCAGCTTGATGTGAGTCATTTCGTCTCCCATGGCTTCAGCAGAACTGGGCTTCTGCTGGCTGAGACCATGGCTTGGTTACCATATCACTGTTTGCTTGCGTCTTTTGGTTTTGTTACAGCACAAATTAGAGCCAGCCAGGCTGCTGGGACAGCAGTGCAGATTGTGCTCCATTGCAGGAAAACTAAAGAAGTTTCATGGCTTTTCCTGCAACCCTGATATAAAAGGAGCATGATGACAAGCTTAGCACTTAATTTACATTTGTGAAGTTTCCACTGGGCTAATGTCCCATGCATCTGTGGACTTCACCCTCAAAATAAAGGGCATAACACTGATAAGCAGCTACACGCTCATTTGTGAGCATGAGCTGCATTTATATTTGCAGCCCAATTATTGCAGGGGGTTTGCAAGTGAAACCCTTGATATCTAAATGTGAATCCTGAACCGTGTGGACTAGTGTTTGCACAGTCCAGTGTTTGCACCTGCACACTCCATATCTGTTGAGATTGGGTGGTAAAGTCCAAATTCATGTAACATGTGCCTGATACTGACTTGCCCAGGTCACACCATCTTGGCATGACAATAGATACTGGAAATAAAACCTGTGGCTCCACTGTCAGACCTTGACCTTACATCCTCCTGTCTCCATAAGCATATTCGTCTCATGATTACATAAGGAGGGCTGATGCTTTTTTATAAGGTCTCAGAGTGGCACCTCTCTAAACCCACAACTTTATTGGGATACATTACTATTTTCCTTTCTCATTTTCTTTAACATGAGTGTTTCACAAGCCGTCAGCCTTCAGGACATGTTTCTCAAGTGGAGCTTTTCATTCAGCTTTTCATTAGGCACAAGACAAGCTCAGCTGTCCTCCTGAGTTTCCCAGCACAGCCTTGCTTGCTTTCGCCAGCTTTTGCTGATCTTATTGCAGCCCCTCACAAGCATTTGTAGGATAAGTCTTTTGTGTAGAGCTGCCAGCTTTCCGAGCCGCTGGTAGCCTCCTTCCCGTCCTCTGAGTTCTGCCTTCCCGTTGCTTTTGTAAGAACCTCACCTGCTGGTGTGCGTGGATCTGCTGCGTGAGCCAGAAAGCTGAGCTGCAAAAGCACCTTTTGGGTGCTGGAGGCGGTTTCGGTCTTGGCACGTGTTTGGGAATGGCTGGTAGGGCTGGTACAGCCGGTCATGTGCCACCTGCCTTCTGTGCTACACTAGTGGCTCTTTAGCTGTTATCATAAAGGGCTGTGACAACAGTGCCTGCAACACTCTTCATTTAGACCTGCATTATTTCCCATAGATTGTAGGTAAAATGAGGTCTACTCTGTTGAAGAAATTTGCTGAAGAAATCACTTCTGGATGGAAATGCCTTTCTTCCTTCCAAGATACCAGTCCCTACTGGAAAAGCCACATGTGACAGGGCAGAGCTTTGCCAAGTGGCCATTTCTCCTGCGTGCCCATTCTTCCATGCATCCTTGTCTGCTGCAGCCAAATAATGAGGTGGCTGGCTCCTTCCAACAAGTATATAAATGTGATGGGTTGTGGGGTGCAAATAAAGCTGGATATGGGAAAGGGAAGGCAAAAGGTGGATTTCAGGCTGGGGGACAAAACACTCTGTGTGCAAACCCCCCACTGTTATTACCTAGAGGTTCAGCTTGCCATTGGTGCTGACAAGGAAGGAACTGACAGTTCTCCCTGTGGCATTTTACTTTGGTTCTGCACCCATATCAGAAAGACTGGAGAGAGGCCTCAGTTGCCACACAGCTTGTGGAGCAGATGTCAGTGTGTGGCACTCGTCTGTGGCAACAGGCCCTGCTTTCTGCTGTGGCCCTCTGCCCCACGGCCAGCACGTTGGGCTTACACAGCCCCTCCAAGGTAATGCTTAGAACAGCATAAAACTTAACGCTATTTTTTCCTGGGTGACAGAGATCTGCATTCTCTTTCACAGAGGAGCGTGATATAAATAATGACAAGTCTCCTGAGAATGTGCGCTTGTAGCCTGGAAATCACACCTAGGATGGGCTGCGGAGACTTTTCCATAAGCCGTAGGAATTTTTAATCTGGATTTTTGTGTGACAAGCCAGATAAATGCCCCTTCCCACCCTGAGAAGAATTGTCTGAGACCTCCCCTGACTGCATTTCAGGTTGCTGGCTGGGTAGTTCCTGAAGCTCCCTGCAGCTTCATAGCATCCTCCTGAGCTCTTGGGCAGCGCTGGGGGACATAGCCCCACCTGATCTCGCTCCTTGAGAAAGGGTGTGTGCCCTTGAGGTGCCAGCAATGCAGCTCTGATAAGCAAAATGAGAAGAGTGACCCACTGTGGTTCAGGCTTTTCAACATCTGGAAGGGGCTCTTTCTGAGTGTTATGAAAAATGAAATGTTTGGAGGGGCTTGCTTGCTGCTACACGAAAAGGAAGATCCGGAATCCCAGGAGGGAAAAGCAGTCTTTGCTCTGAGATAAGATGCTGGCAGGCAAATGCTATATTTTTGCTTTTATTTCTGACCCCCAGTGGACTACCCTGAAAGCATTAGCCTGTGACAGCTCCTACAGCCCTGCAGAGACATCTGAGTTCTAGACTGGCTTAATATTGTTGGTCATTGGAAATGGTACATTGCTGACTATACTCAGAAGGAAATCTCCAATACTGCTGACAGCTATAGGATTGCTACAGATGTGGATTCAATCATTACTACCACAGGTTAAGAAAAGGTTTTTTTTTGTGGCCCTGTGCCAGTCTGGTAGACAGGAGAGATGATGCTTGGTATGGAAACAAACAAAATCAACCCAATAAGACAAGCCCTAGCAAAACTACATACACCCAAGCTGAGTCTTTAGGGTGAAATGTGTTTGTAATTTGATTTTTATCAGTTAACACTGCTAATGAAAGGCTTCACTATCTTGAATGCTTCTCTGCAGTCCAGGAAAGCCAAAGGCTACTACCCCAGTGAGTTTGTAAGTAAGGTTTTGGCTGGTGTAGTGGTATCTCACTTTGCCTGGTAGCAGCAGGTACCAGAGACACTGTTGCATAGCTTGTTGACCGCAATTAGCTGAGCTAACACAATTTCTTCTTCTATTCAGTGCAGGAGATACCTTTATGGATGCTGTTACTTCCTTAATTGCTAGAGGAAAAAAATATGGATCAGTGTCTCAAAATAGCTTTGGGCAATGTCATGGTTTAAAAGGCAAGAAGCAGGAATGGGCTTCTGACGCAACCTGTGGCACATGCAGTGCCCCGATGTGGTGGGGATTGTTTCATTGGCTCCAGAACCATCTGCCTCTATTTTAGGCTGTTACAGGACTGTTCCCTCACATTTCTGAGGTCTCCTGCCAGGAGTTTTTCAAAGGTATTTCCTGTTTCTTATTTGTGACTTCTCCCTATGCTATCTTACATCCCTCCCTATCACTGCACAAGGCTTCATTGTTGTAGCTATTTTGTTGTCTTCTGGAGAAGGCCACAGAGCTTGCCTTCTCTCTGGTACCTTCCCAGCATGGCTAAGATAAAGCACTGGGTAGCACAGACTCCTCTTGAGCAGCGTCTATGGCTAGGGCCAGACAGCAGCCTGTGGTGGAAAAATCACACTTGGAGAGCAAACACGAGGAAAGAGGCTTTGGCAAGAGCCGCGTCTGCCACCTCGCATTGCTGGCACTCCCACGGCAGGATGAGCCTCGCTCACGTGCTGCGCAGCTGGCTTGGTACAGAGCGTCCCCTTCGCAGCGCTCCTCGGCTGTGCTGTGCCCCTGCTGCGCCCACGCGTGCTGCCGCGCTGCAGGGACTCGAGCTGTGGTTTCCCCTGGAAGAGGCTGGTGCACTCCAATGTTGCCCTGCTGTCACGAGGCACGTGCCCTGCTGCCAGGCGGCTGTGGGGAAGCTGCTGCTCCAGATGTCCTCCCTTCTTTCTGTGTTCAGGGGCAGGATGCTCTTCCGGAACATTTTGTCCTCCGTGCTGATAGGTTTCCGTCCCCCACCACTATTAATCTGGACATCAGGTGACCGCAAGTCAGGCAGAATTTTTGGCTTGGAAATGAAAATCTTGGTTGTGGTTCTTGTTTCTGTGTGCAGCTCTATGTGGAGCAGCCTAGCCCTGCACAGGGGCCTGTGTTAAATGCCAGTTTGATTAATCCCTACCCACTGCCCGCACCCCTGTGCCTCCACCAAAGGGCGACTTTTCTGATGCCAAGAACTGGTGCTCGAGTTTACCACCCAAGGACTTTCAGGGCCTGTGCCAAATTTTTAAGTGTATTTTTCTGGCAAATAGCCATAGCTTGGTCTTAAGAAAAAGAAGTTGAATATTTCTAGCTCTCAACCCTTGTCGGGTTGGAAAGCTGGAAAGTGCATCTGGAGCTTACTTTGATTAACGGGGGAAGGAAGAGGGTATCCTGGTGGCTGGAGTGAACAGAGGGATGAGAGAACCCAAAATCACCCTTATTTTGCAGGAGGAGTTGAAGAGATCCTGCAGGTGGAAAAGGTCTCTCGGACACGTTGCTCCTGCCACATGTGGCTGAGCTCAAGGTTGGTCCTTTTGCAGGTGGGAAGCGTTCAGGCCGAGCACTGTTACTTCTGGCTTGTACTGAATGACGGAGGCTGTCCTGTGAAACAAAACCATAGTTCTCTGACCACTTGCAAACAGGTCTGGTTGGACAGCCAAGCACAAGCTGAGTTTCACTGCATTGCCCGAGTCAGAGAAACGGAGGCCCTGAGTTGTGCTGGTGAATGCCAGTAGCTGCAATTAAGTGCTGTAAGACCTGGCAAAACTCATTGCATGGCATAAGCATGATGGAGACAAAGGATGGGCAGAGAAGAGATTCAGAGCAGCCCTGTGGAGAAGGACTTGGGGGTGTTGGTCAATGAGAAACTTAACATGAGCCAGCAGTGTGTGCTCGCAGCCCAGAAAGACAACCGTATCCTGGGCTGCATCAAAAGGAACATGACCAGCAGGCTGAGGGAGGTGATCCTGCTCCTCTACTCTGCTCTCCTGGGAGACCTCACTTGGAGTATTGTGTGCAGTTCTGGTGTCCTCAACAGAAAAAAGACATGGAACTGTTGGAACAAGTCCAGAGGAGAGCCACAAGGATGATCAGGGGACTGGAGCACCTCCTGTATGAAGATAGGCTGAGAAAGTTGGGGCTGTTGTGCCTGGAGAAGAGAAGACTGTGTGGAGACCTCCTAGCAGCCTTCCAGGATCTGAAGGGGGCCTATAGGGATGCTGGGGAGGGACTCTTCATTGGGGACTGTAGTGAGAGGACAAGGGGTAATGGGTTCAAACTTAAACAGAGGAAGTTTAGATTGAATATGAGGAAGAAATTCTTTACTGTGAGAGTGGTGAGGCACTGGAATGGGTTGCCCAGGGAAGTTGTCAATGTTCCATCCCTGGTGCTGTTCAAGGCTGGGTTGGACAGAGCCTTGGGTGGCATGGTTTAGTGTGAGGTGTCCCTGCCCATTGCAGGGGGGTTGGAACTAGATGATCTTAAGGTCCTTTCCAACCCTAACTATTCTATGATTCTATGATTATCAACACACACTCTTCCAAACACATATCATGTACCATCTTGTGGGTGATTTATTAGCTATTTTACAAGTCCATTTGAGGTGGAGCCTCTGCAATCTTGTTTCCACCCTGAATTTCCTGCAGCATGTGGAGCCTGTTCAGGAGCCATCTGCCTTGGATGCCTGGCCCATGGCACCTTCAAAACAAACATAAACCCTCTTATTAATTGCATAAATATGTTGCACAACACAGTATTTCAGGCAAGTTAATTGGCTGATTCAGTTCTTCACTACTCAGTTCCTCACCACCCTCCATAAACAAGCACTTCTTATCATAATTTTATTCAGGAACAACTTTGGGCATGCACAGGCCGGTGCCTTCCTTGGCAAAAGGCAGTCGGTTCTCCCCTAGAAGCAATTTGCTCCTGCATGAGAGCGAAGTCGAAGCACTTTGCACTCACCCACACTTAAGAGACTGGACCAGCTGGGGCCATCCCAGCCAGCCCTAATACTTCAGCAACCCAGTGGAGTGAAAAGCGCGGACTGGGTGGCCCCTTTATGTCTTATCCACCTCCTCGTCTCCGCTCTGCATGCTGCCAAGGAGGGGCACAGAGCTAAGCCACTAGAGTGGCCACTGGAGCCTTTGCTCTGAGGGCCCGCACCAGTGCTGGTCGTTGCGACAGCTCCTGCATCCACCTAGGATAGGGAAGATGTAAATGGTGAATTTAGGTACCAAACAGCTGAATCTTCCCTATTACACATGTATCTGTCCCCCTTTCAGTGTGTATGCATTCAAAAAGCTTGATGTGGCACCATCTGAGCAAAGGTGGGAACATGGTTTCCAAGCCCAGGAACAAACAAGCCCAGGAAGATAGGGCTTTGCAGTCAGTTCATGCGAGTTCGTGGCCAGGATCTGCCCAGCACTGCTGTGTTCCTTTTTGGTTCAGCAAAAGCTGATGGGTCGCTGAATTCAGGGGAAAATTGGATGCCTTGAGCTAAGATTTGTGCACACACAGGCTTCTCATTATCGCCTGCTCATTTTGGTTAAGCACAAACATGGGTTTTCTGTAGGCTCAGACTCATGGGGAATCGTGTTGGTTCACTGCTGTTCTGTAGATGAGAGCCTGTTGCACATATGTATATTTTGTCCTAACTGTGATTGAAGCAGCTCTCCCTCTGTGACTCAAAGTGCGCAGGGGATTGTCAGCCTTGAAAAGAGCTACATAGTCTGGGGAATGAGAAGGATGAGCCACAGGCTTTCAGTGGCAGCACAGTACATGGCAACAAAGCCACATAAGTATTTATCGGCACACAAGTGGGGGTGAGAACTATTGTCACAGTAGGGCAGAACGGAGGCAGGATCCACAATGCAGGATTCTGAAAGCTAGGAGAAGCAGCTCAGCCATGGATACACAAAATGGTACTCAGCCAGCCAAGGCCACTGGGAGGGATGGGTGGAGGACAGTGACCCAGCTTTTCTTGGCCAGCGCACACAGCTGTGCTCAAGTGTTGTTCAGTGAAGTAGCTGGGGTATTATTTTTCAAACACTTTTCCTGGAAAACAGCATTTTCAGCCCAGTGGGCGTCAGCCATATCCCCACAGCAGGTTGGCACACAGCTGGTGCCTGGAGGAGGCTGCAGGCTGATTTAGGGTACTTCTGAAGAGAAGAGCATTATGTGATACTCGGCATTGTTTCCTGGGACAAGTGTGAGGCTTGTCTGTCTTCAGCATTTCAAAGCAACGAGCTACTGACATTCTTCCACACCTCAGGAGCAGGGTGTCTCCTTCCCTGTGACAGCTGGATTTTCTTCATCCCACTTGTGATGTAGAGACAGACAGCTGATTCCAAAATGTTGAAGAAAATGAGGGCACTGTCTTACAAATGTAGCCATTCCCCTATGGAGGCAGCTTATTCCTCTGTGGAGGTAGCTGTGAAGTTTTTGTCTTGGTTATGTGCCTGCAGCAGTCAGAACAGGCTGTCTGTGCTGCTGAGGAGCAACATAGATGTTCCCCAAGTCATACCCTGTAATGAATATTGGCTTATACAGACACGGATCATCAGCATCTCCTAGTGCTGCATAGCAGGGACCCCTGTGCGGCACCAGTAACGAACTTGTGGATATAGCTTAGAAGCTGTTGTATGAAGCTTTTGGTCATCTTTGAGTGCTGTATCTTGTATTTTGCACATTGGGAACTTTCTGTCAGTCCTTATTACCCAGTTATTTCTTCACGTCTGCCACTTCTGTATCTGTGTTTCTTCATTGACTAGCCTAACCTCTCAAGACATCTTATACCAATACCAAATCACAGCATGGTTGGAATACTTATGTGATAGTGTCATCTGTCGCTGCAACAGCAATAAGGAAATGAGCAGTATTTCAAACTGGAGCAGAATGAGAACAGGCAAACCAAGAAGGCATACTGTAAACCTGAATCCCTAACAGGCAGGTGGACATACAAGCTCGGAGCCTCCAGAGCGCTGCATGTGCCAATACCATGTTCTGTCTGAAGATCACAAGATGGCAGAATTTGGAAGGGACCTCTGGAGATCATCTGGCTCAAAATCTCCCAGTGAGAACCAGGACATAACTTCTTCCTAGTCTGCCTAAGCCTTGGAGGAGTTCAAGGGTTTGGCAGGATACAGATAATTTAATAAATGATACTTTCACTGTAACTCCACAAATACAGAGATGGTGGCTTTACAGCAATTTAAATTATTTTTTAAAGACTCTAAGTAACTTAGCAGTTGTAGCAGTTAAGAAAATGCCCTAAGTTATGCTCTGTTTAGAAATTCAAAACTTGGAAATACTCCCTTGTCATTGTATTCAAGATGTTTTCTGTGCATTTTTCAGCACAAAGTAAATTAGCAATGAAAGAAGAAAAGAAGTGGGAACAAAAATGCCATAGATTTGTAACAAAATGGCAAAACCCTGCTGAAAGGAATGCCAAGTCACATACCTGAGCAAAAAGGATCCTGTCACGTGCATCAAGTGCTTCCTTTTCCAACACCACACCACAGCCCCATCTCACATTCTGTCTCTTGAGACACAGGTGCGAAGGAGACAGGTGGTTTGATGCAATTTATCCATGCAACCAAATAATAATGTTCCTTTCCTGAGGTATGGGCAAGTCCGGTCATGGATTAGGTGTTCTGATTTCCTCAAACCACAGCCTACACTCATGTTGGTACATGGTTTCCCAATACCAGCCTTGACTTGTCTTCCAGGTGGCAAAGTTGACCCATGACTTCTTCCTAAGCCTTAGCCGCATATCCAAACAGAGGGGCAATCCCCCAGCATCACCCTCTGGTTGCCTCGGTTTTCCTTGGGAGACTTCTCCCAAGTATTGCCAGTGCCACATCATCCCAGCAGAATGTGCTGCCCAGCTGTGTAGGTACCTCTGTCTCATCACGTGGTGTTCCTCATGGAGCACTCAATTTGGTCAGAGCCCTCTCATAAGCTTCAGTGTTCAGTTATGGGCAAGGGCATGTTTGGAAATAACTCATCTGAAATATATTTGTAGAAAAAATATAAAGGAGCAAAATGTTAATGATGAGAAGCCTGGAGCCCTTCTAGATATAAGATGCTATTTTTACACTGAGAACCCTGTAACACTTTAAATTCCAGGGATATGAATGAGTAATTGAGACTGGAATCTGACCTCTTGTGCTTGAAAAATTCCGTAATTGTTATTAGGATGGAAATAATACAAACCATTATTTTAAAATAATGCTGTCTGGGCTTGGAAAATGTCCATTCAAATAGTAAGAAATAGAAATTTTAAGCTTACCAAGCAAACATAATCTTTCTGCACAAGTGCATGTCTTACATTCAGTAAGGCAAGGTTCCTGGGGAAATGACAAGTGTAATTAAAACCTGTCTCATCACGCATACACACAGGGGAGGACAAGCTATGACTGTAATGGTAACCATTCCTAGCAGGTGTTGTGCTTTTAATATGAAGTATTAAATAAGACTTCCTGTGTTTATTAACTGAAATACACTCCTGTATGCTTCTAGCAGTATCTCTGTGCTGTGTTATAGACAAGGCTGAACTTGAAGTATACCTTTCAGCATAAACTTTTGTCTTCAGAGGTACAAACCTACCTACCTTAGCTGAGACTGTTACAGGGACCTGGAGCACTGTTGATGCTGCAAATTATTTTGCACTTTGTAGCTCTGAAGGTTGTTAGTTTTCTGTGCTGAAGATCTCAGGCTTGTTATAGCATGGTGGGGATCCTCCACAACTGATGCGGGAGAAGAGCAAACCCTGCCAGAAGTGCAGACATCTGTTGCCAACAACTGTGAGAGGATGAATGCGATCAACTAGATTTTAATAAAAAAGAGAAGGGAAAGAGGCAGAGCTGGAGGCAGGCACTGACTTTGGATAGTCTGAGCCTGATGTCGCTTCAGAAGGGCAAGGTGCTGGGTCTGAAGGAAAGGGAAGCTTGGCTTCACTTCCCTTGTACGATACTACCCACGTATGACAGTTCCCAGGCACCCTCAGTACTATGAGACTATGTAGGCTTTTATGACTTTTATTTCAAGTTCGTTTGTTATTTGCTGCCAGAATTCTCCTAAGGAATGTAGACATGAAGTGGTAAACGGTGATTAATTTAGACAGCCTCAGCAGAGGATTCTTGATGGGCTCCCCATGTAATACAAGAAAGTTAACGGGTTGCTGATGTAGTTTTGTGAGTGAATTGTGTAGCCTGGTTGTTTAATCGAGTGTTTAAAGATTGTGTTGGCAATAGCCTATGAATAATGTATAACTGAATACCTCACTGCTAAGAAACTGCTGATATGATAGGGAAATTTCCATCAGATGTGAGAACAATTTTGCATGCACTGTCTTCTTGGGATGCCCTTTATTTATGGTCTTGCTGCTTCAGAGATTGCATTCCTTTTTTAGATACTGCATACGAAGACGCCCTCCACTGCCTCTGCCTCTGTCTTCCAGCTTCACCTGTCTCTCTTTGCTTGTGTCTGTAAAACCTCCTGAATTTCAGTGAGTTTAGGCTTTATTAACTGAGCACCATAAGCACGGATATATTTGCTGTGCAGTCTTCAGCCATTCTAGGTGTCTGCACCAAGGCACACTGCATCAAAGGAAGGTGGCTGCTGGTTTTGTGTCGTGGCAAAGTCCCATCCCATGATGCAGGAAGCAGAATCAGGGACAAGTCATTTCAAAAAAAAAAAGACCAGTGTTTCTTTTGCAGGTTTTTGGCACATGGGCTCCTTGTGTGAGATAAGCAACCCCAGAATGTCACACACAGTTGTTCAGATTTTGACGGACTTCGCAGTGTGATGCCAGCTCCAATGCCTCTAAATTTCCCCATCTCTCTCCAGTGCTGTGAGGCCTCTTTGTGCTTTGGGCATGAGTAGCGGGAAATGATTGTGATACTAAGCTACTGAGTCTTGCTTGACCAAAGGAATGAGAAGATTGAGAGTGAACCCTGGCTTGCAGGGGAGCTCTGGAGGTCGAACTGCCTTAGCTGCAGGAGAAAACAGGCCTTGTAAAATACCCCAGGACATAGCTCAGGCAGGCACATGAAGTAATAAGTCTTCTCCTCTGCTCCTTGTCCTGGCCCTCAGCTACACTAAGGAGAAAATAAATTCATAACTTTGTTTCTCATGTGGAGTTTTCTGTACCTCCACTAAATCTGATACAGAAGTATCACAGGAGGGCAGGTGAACGCAATATGTATGTTATCACTGTCCAGAGTGGTCTCAAGTAAATGTGTGTTAGGAGCAGACCCAGGTTGTGGAGCCTGTAGCTCTGTGCCCTGCCTCTGCTGTGGCTTTGTTATGAGTAGCCTACTGCTCATGCTGCTTTTTTTGTCTGGATTTACACAATAGAGCCCTGCGTCAAAACATTCCCTGCAATATGGGTAATATATTATTAGTGTAATGATAGAATAAAGCCACACATGATGTTGGTATTAATCAGCTGAGGAAGTGACATCCTCACCTGGGAGGTTGATGTGGTGGTATTTGAGGTCATGTGGTGATGCCAACAGCAAGCTCCAGCCATGGGGCTACAGGGCAGGAGAGATGATGGCTTAGAAATCGTATCCTTGGCATAATCTGCAACTGGATAAACAAAATGGGAGGGAAGATCTGCAGTTTTATTGGCATGTTTACTGCTGAGATATTCCTGGGGAGTACAGTATTTCTGCAACTGCAGGAAAGGTGTCTAGGAGGTATTAGTCTCAACACAAGGCAAGGATCACCAAAGGAGTTTGGCTGATGGCCTAAATGTTTTTAGGAGAATAATGAGAAAAGGTATCTGAAACTTCCTCCATCTCCACCATCCAAAATCCATCCTGCCGGGCAAGAAGTGTTTTCAGCAGAGAGGGTCACAAAGGTCTAGGCTGAGGATCATGGTCAAGTCCAACCAGCCTTTTGCAGGGTAGAAATGCTGCTAGCTGACAGCATACATGCAAGAGCAGCTTTCAGAAAGAAAGAGACAGTTCTGTTATGCACTTTATCACACTGATGCTTTTCAAATCTTCCAATTAATTTCTCTTCTTTTAATTATTGTTTCTTTTAGGTGAAGAGTGAAGGTCCCAAGCTGGTGCCCTTCTTTAAAGCCACTTGTGTCTATTTTGTCCTCTGGCTGCCAACTTCCAGCCCCTCTTGGTTCAGTGCCCTCATCAAATGCCTGCCCATCTTCTGCCTGTGGGTTTTCCTTCTGGCTCATGGAATTAACTTCTTGGTGTCACACCGGAGTGCCAGCCGCATCCTAGCGGGACTTATATTCTCTGCAGTGGGAGATGCCTTTCTCATCTGGCAGGAGCAGGGCTACTTCATTCATGGTGAGTGCTGTGTCAGAGAGGGATGCCACAGTGCCCAGCTGTTACCCTTTTTATTTAGTTATGAGTTGCTGGGCCATGTGTTCTGTTTATTAATGTATAGCTTAAGCCCTGGGCAGTGGGAAGCACTCATCCTTTGAGTAAAATCCACCATGGTTAGAGGAGTCACATGGCATGGATGACTCTTTCTTTTGAGGTTTTCTTGAGGTTAGAGAGATAATTGGGGCAGGTTTGGTTCCCTGGCATATGCGCACAGCATACTAGCTGGCTGGAGCTGGGAAGGTGACATGGGCAGAATCCCTGGGGAAGAGAAGGAAATGCTCATGGCACTTGGCAGTTCCCAAGAAGCTATGGGAAGTTGTATGGGACCTCCTATGTCTCTGCAAGGAGATCTGTCAGCCCTTTGCTACAAGGATCAGAAATAGGACACATGGTGCAAAGATTCCCAGTTCAGACCAGGTGAAGAGGACCCTTATGTTTTGATAGACAAGTCTATAGCTTGGGGGATGCTGTCAGAAAGTGGATGTTAGAAACCAGAACATCAGAAATCTTGTCCTACTTGCAGGTTCATCATTATGAATCATGCAGCTTGTTGTACAAGGCATGTCTATTTTGCAAGACATGTAAATCATGGGGAATCAAGGTCAAATCTTACAACAGTGGCCTGTCTACTCTACAGAAAGATCTCACAGAGCAAACAAGCTTGTTTTATTTTACTAGTTTACAGACTAGAACGTAATGATTTAATCATTTAAAGCCACATTGGACCTGCCTGCAGCAACTCTCTCCCTGGCCTTGGGCTGTCACAAGAAATCAGCAGCATTAAGTCCTTCGCTAAACTGACTGGTGGGGTTTCTGAAGTTACCCAGCACAGGGATCTCATGTAACACCCATCGTTACCTGGCTGTTGGGACTGTCCCACTGGAAAATGTGATGAGATGAGGGAAGTTTTCTGACTTGTGCTGTTGTCAGCTCTGAAAGTCAAAGGCTTATTTTCTCCCCTCTCATGAGGTCAGTATTTGGTTTTATTCTGGTATTCCCACAGTTGTTTCTTTATCCGAGGGAAGTGTGTGCAATGCCAGTTATGAAAGGCCAAATGCTCTGAATCTGATTTTAATTCTGCTTCCCAAGGGCTTATCCCAATCTCATTAAAAGTCCATATAAAAACCTTTACAGATTTCAGTGGGATTTAGATTGGGCCCTGAGGTTTGGATTTATCTGGGCATGTCGCTGAGGAGCTCTAGCCTTCTCTTGAGGTACATCCCTTCCGTGCTGAGTGTTGGCATTCTCACTAGTGGGCTTCCTCCTAACAGGGCTTCTAATTTGCCACCTGGAGTTGCTCCTTGAGCTGTGGCTTGGAAAACATTCAAGGCCTGAGTGTCACCATGATTATTTTTATACACATGGACTGTTCGGAGCTTCTCCATTCCCACGTAGCTGGAATATCTGAGTTCCCTCTACAGTCTAGCACTCGAGGAAGGTCAACCAGTTACAGCAACTCAGTATCTGTTAACCAGTGATCATATCTGGTTAATGCGTTTTAATCTGCAAATAAGTTGTATTTCCAACCCGAGTCTCACAACCTAGAAGTGTTGCTTTGGGGGTTCAGACACGTTTTTCTTCTTACGGCGAAGAAAAGCTGTCTTGGAGCATTTTAAAAATCTCAGCCTTCATTCTGGCTGTCTCCTGCCTGCCTCAGTCTGTACTAATCCAAGTTACCATCTTCTGTAGTGAGGCGTTAACATTTGCATTTCAGCTGTTAGCAGATAAAGCGCACCACCCTACTTCAACCTTTACCTCTCCTGCCAAAGGTATTTTCTCCCGTTTAAAACTCAGCAGGCTGCTGTTGTTGACAGCTGACAATATTCAGCTTTTTGACATTGTGGGAATTTGACATTTCAGGAGAACAAGAGGAAATACTGGATAGCAATGTGCTTTCTGTGCAATTTCTACAGCTCTTGGGATGGAAAAAAAAAGGTTTGGGAACTGGGCTGATTTGAATGGCTTTTGAGACAATGATTTTGTAAAAGGACATTTGTTCATTACTTTATAGGGAAGTGAGAGCCTGGGAAACTGCTCTTGGCAGGCTTGGCTTTTTTTCATTTTTGCAATTTCAGTCCGCTAATAACATGCTGTTTTCTGACTAGCGCCTTATCTGTAGAAGATACTTCACAGTGTTAACATCCACCTCCTTTGACAGCAGGCACTTAGAAACAATTAATGCATTTGATGAAGGAGACAGGGACTAGCAAAAAAGCCTTACTGCCAGCCTAAGGGGCTGGAGCACGGAGGGGGAAGAAAACCCCAGGGGAAGGAAGTAGACAGAGAAACAGGGCTTATCTACCTGATGTGGTTGAGGGGATCAAGCCAAAGGCTGAGAAATGCAAGAGAAATGCACCCCTGCTCCTTGCACAGCCGTCACAGGATTCCCCAGTTCCTGACTTGTTTTATGTGTGTTGAAAGGGCAATCCTGGGAGCTGACTCCCTTGTTTGTGACCAGCCTCACCACATATCACAAAACTCCTCCTACCTTTCTGGGCTTCTGCTTGGCTGCCACATCCTGTCCTCCTCTCCTCCTTATTGCCAGATGCCTGCATGAAGAACAACACATGCTTCAGGTCCTTGTCCCAGAACTCTCCACATAATGCCACTTAAGGAAAAAAACACTCCTCACTACTAGGCAAAGTCACCTTCTCTTTACCGTGCCAGGGCTCTAACCTTTCCTGTACTGTAACACTTTAAACAGTTTTTATCCTAAATCCCTCCTTGGTTTCCTCAGTGCTGTGCCCATGATGTGTAATAGCTCTGTGGAACATCAACTTCTCATTGCCCTCATTTGAACTTCCTTCCCCTTTTCACTGTCCAGTTTCTCTAGACTCATCTTGCAGAGCAGATCCCCACCAGTCCCCTCCCTCTGCAGGTTCCCCTCTCATCCCACCATGGCGGAGGGAGCCACTTTCCCTTCTTTGAGCTGCCTCAGCTGCTCAAATATTAGGATGAAGAACTGTCTGCCAGCAGAAGGTTTTAGTGACTGCCCTTTATACCACAACATCATGCTTTCAATATAAACAAGTGTCCTGCTGGAGGACTTGGCTTCCCAGTTCCTTTTCTCCATTTCATGCTTTAGAGCTGCATGAAAACTTCCAGCTACTCTAATAACCCTGCCAGGATAAAGTTGGACAGCCTGCAGCTGCACCATGTGTGGGTCTGAGAATCGGAGGACCAGAGGAGCTGGACTCAGTCTGGGGCCCATTATCTACAACTGGCACGACAGCTAGTAGTCAGCAGCTGTACCAATACTTCAAAGAGAACCTGGTGTTTTATTTTCACTCATTGATTCCAGCAAAGGTTCATCCGAGTCTTGCAAACAGCCATAAAATTGTTGGCAGATCACATTGGTGCAGTCCCTAAAATCTGCCAGCTGCTTCTTTCCAGCCTAGGTTTCTCCTAGCTGTGGGCAGAGATGGAGTAGAAGCCAGATTTAGTCCCCGAGTGCCTTTGGGTTTGTGGCTAAATACTGTCAGGCTTTTCTTCTGATTTCGGAGGGACTAGTATCTTTTTCCACATTTTGTTCCTACACTGCTCTCACTCCAGCCTTCCTGTTCCACACGTGGCCTATGAGCAAAACACACGGACATTAGAGGACTGATCTTTGGTCTGCCTTGCTCACCCCCTTCTGTCCAAAGCAGGGGAGGAGGAACCACCTGAAAAACAAGCTTTGTCCTTCTGCAGCAGCCTAGTTCATCTGGCCTCTCAAGAAAAACATCTGCATCACAACAAAGCTGTACTTGGCTGCAGCTGTATATGTGCTGGGGTTTTTTCTTAGGGTGGGAGCTTATGCTAAGGCTGGTCTCCTTATGAACACGTTTATGTTAAAATGATCCCAAGTGGTCAGTATGGTTCCCACTGATAATGTTGAGTTGCAATGCTACAAGGACATCTAAGCCTGTGCTTCTTGTGGTGTGTTTGAAACCCAATCTAGTTACACGTTTTCTTCTGCTACCAACTGCCAGTCACTGATAAAAGGTCACACTTGCTATGTCAATGCCTCTTTCCAGGTTTGCTGATGTTTGCCATCACACACATCCTGTACTCTTCAGCCTTTGGCATGAAGACTTTGGACCTCAAAGCCGGCTTGTTGATGGGCCTTGTTTCCAGTTCCTGTTATGCCTTCCTGTACTCCTACCTCTCAGGTCCATTCACCTACCTGGTAGCTGTCTACATTGCCTTGATTGGCTTCATGGGCTGGCGAGCAGTCGCTGGTGTGCAGCTGTGCAACGACCTCTGGACATGGACCAAGCTCTCGGCCTGCATTGGAGCGATGCTGTTCATGGTGTCGGATCTGACCATTGCACTTAACAAGTTCTGTTTTCCTGTGCCCTACTCACGCTTCATCATCATGGCTACCTACTATGCAGCCCAAATGCTTATTGCACTCTCAGCTGTAGAGAGCAGAGATGAAGAGGACTTCAGAAAGAGGAGCTAGGTGGAGTGCCAATAGTTTGTGAACAATGTGGGCTATATCTCAGGTGCTGTAGCTGCATTCACCCCTGAGAGAGATCTCCATTTCTCTGAACACATTGGTGATGTTGATTTTGCTTCTTTGAAGCATCACCTTCGGGGATTTTTTTTTTCCAATGGCTTTCTCTGAATACAGCTTTCTTCAGTGTGGAGTCCTCATCAGAAAGCTTAGACTGTCCCTGCAATAGCTACTCAGTCAACTTTTCCTCCTTGGAAGTGCTGTACTACTGCATTACTTGTTAGTCTTGAAACTGATGCTGAATGTCTGGGATGAGGAGGTTTGGCCATGCACTGTGCTAGAAGACTTGCTTTCACTAGTAAACAGACAGGCACAGATCTCTGGTAAAATCATAGGTAAAAACTAATCAACATTTGTCTCTTTTTGTGTATTACTTAGTATGCAAACTGGAGCTATTGCCTCTGCTGAAGGAAAACCTGGAGTTTCAGTAAAAACACCATGATCCAGATGAGGGATAAGCTTTAGAGTCAACAGCAGGAAGTGGGGCAGCCCCCAGCAGAACCAGAATGAAAGCAAAACGCTAGAGAGCACAGACCAAGATGTGTGCGGACATGCAGTGCTGTGTGCTTTGATCATGGTTCATCACTGCTCCTGGGCAGGTCTGTGGCTGCAAGTCAGCGTTGTCATGCGTGGCAGAAGTAGGAGTTTGGTGGGATTTCAGGGACATCTCGGTAGCCAGGTCACTGTGTTCTCCCCTGTCATTCGCGTGCAGTTACATAGTGTCTGCGGCCACACGTGTGTCAGCTGAGATGTAATGGGCACATGAGGAACTTTGAGATTGTGTCTTGCTAATACATGTCCTAATGATCCTTAGTATGGCAGACAGGAATCTGACTTTTATGCCTTTATTTCCCAGTATCCTAACAAATAATATTCCATATACTCATTAAGCCTTACAATACCGCTGCTTGCAGTATCTCTCTTGAATTTTTATGCGAGCATTTCCTGTGGAGAAAGCCCGATTTTGGATGTATACTGTTGCCAGCTGGTGGTAACAGTCAGCTTTGCACCATTTGTTTTTAGAAAGCCTCTTTCAGCAGGCCTTCCAGAAAAGCACTAAAGTATGTTCAAAGTGCCTGCCGCTTCCTTCTCAAACTCACATGGATGCAGTGAGAATGCCATCAGGGCTGTTTCATTCTAGATGCTTTTGGTTTGTCTGCCCATCTGAGGAAGTAAGATTCCTTCTGACTTCAGGCTTTTAAAAAGATGAGAGGAAGAGGTTGCCCCGATTTTTAATCTTAAGTTCATTTGTGACCATTTTTCCTCTTATTTAGGATATTTCATAGCAAACTCTCTATGTTTGAAACTATCTTGAATGTACATTTTCTTTCTGGCCCTTTCCTAGGGCCACTCCCATGGGCTGAGATGCTCCCCCAGTGATTTAAGACATGAATGCACTCAGGTGTGCAAAGGAAGCTTCCTGAGGGTTCCTGCACCTCTTCAGATCTGCAGGCAAACAGGGACAACCAGTGCAGACTGCACAACTTGAATCCATGTGCCCCAACAGCCCCTTGCACACAGGCAGAGGGAGCAGGAGGGGCAGCCCTCCAGACCAGTCTTGTGGGCTGAAAATCACCACGGTCTCCATACCTAGCATGCCCAGACCATTCCAGGTTAAAGCCTGGCACTGAGTCCATGGCACAGTTGGCAGAGCAGGAATTCCTCTTTGTAGAGTGAGACAGGGTCAGAGGGCAGCTAAGGAAACCTTACCAACCCTGCTAGCATTTCCCTTGGTGTCAAAAGGTGCTCTGTGGATCTTCTCCTCCTCCCTGGCCTGGCATGGTGGGACTGGGTGGCCAGCAGGCATTGCCTCCCCGTGACTCCTGCATTAGTGCAAATGAAACCAGTATGACAAAAATCTAGGTTAACCATCCTGACCCCATGAAGTCATCTGCTGCTTTTCAGTCAGACAGAAAGGTCAGCTGCATTATTGAGAGGGAAAGCATAGTAAATAGCACAGCCCTGTGTAATCTCTTCCGTTTAATGCTGTTGTGTAATATTGTCAGGATTCATTCACTGGCATACCAGGGCCTGCCTAGAGTAAACTAGTAAGGGAATTTAGAGCCATAAAACATCTCCATTCATCAGCACTGCTTATCTCCTGGCCACAGCTTGAACCCAGCAGTGTAACTCTGCAGATGTCACCTGCTGCTACTCAGGCTTGAATGTTTGAAAATCAATTCCTGCAACAGGCTGACCCAGCTAAGAAGAAATCTAAGCATTTGGCGTGAATCCCACTGTTCTCCCAGCACGGGAGCAAACAATACATATCAGTCTGATTTACAGCTCCTTGACATGGGTCAGTCCAACACAGTCGGTCCTTACCTGGCACTTCTTCAGGGGAGCCCCCTGCACCCTGATCTTCCCTTTACTTTGAGGAGAATGACTGCATGTTAAAGTAAGCTCCATTTAAAAGTTAAAATTTTGATTCTTTCTTCTCCCCTAGAAATGAGTAGTCTTCCATTTCCTGGAGATGGCCGAGTTGCTTTTCTGCGTCCGTTTTCATCTTGGCTGGCTTTGTTACCCTGCTCCACCACCAGCCACTGGACACTTGCAGAAATGGATCTTTTAAGTGCTATTAGGACACCTGCCCATTCCTCTCCACTTGTCATCAGAGGTGCAATTTCTGGTGGCAGAGTTATCTGGGTAGCTCTAGCTGAGACAGCAAACGTGTGCAGCTCAAGTGGGTTGCTGTTCCCTCACTGTCCTCTCATATGGAGTGGGCTGCCTGCATCCCGGTGCTGAAATGGCTTCAGACTTCCCAGGAACATGAGGAAGAGCCCTCAGCATACAAAGTCAGGGAAAATCCTGGCTGGCTCCGAGGTTTGCTAGCAAAGGCTCTCAGTCTTCAAAATCTCTCTCCCACTCTGCATTCCTCCTTTTAATCCATATACTTGAATGCCACCATTTTCCTGGAGGCTCTTTCCTGCTGGGAAGAGACCACCTGCTGCGGATAAATGATACAACTTTGAGATTCATAAACCCTGAGAAACACTGAACAGTTGCTGATAGTCCATTAAATACTTTTTCTTGGGATTAAAGCTGTTCCCTTAACCCCAGTGAGGACAATCTCACTTTGAAAGAGAGCAAACAAGAAGTGGAAACAACGTGACTTTTTGTGGTACTGCCCTTGTGGGCCTTCCTGTTGTCTCTTTGCATTGTAAAACTGCGAGGTTTGATCCACTCTTCTCCTTTTCAGGGGTACAGTCTTTGAGAAGCACCCAGTCTTTGGCCCAGGGACATCACAGAGGGAAGGAAGCCTCCCAGTGGCGTAGTGTGCCCAGCGGCATCAGCCCCTTTGCCTGCTAAATACAGAGCCTTTTCTTTCGCACTGCTGTATTCAAACATCCTCTGCAATTCCTGTCTATGATCTTTTGAGGTTCCACACATGGTTCGATTACTTTTGCTCTCTTCCCTTTCTGTAGTTATTACCCTCTTTGAGATCCTTTGGCTCCTCATTTGGACAGATAAAAGATACAGCACATCTATTTCAGCTTTGTATCTCTGTAGATAGATCCTCCTCACACAGGACTCTCAGTGAAGTCAGAGAAGCAATGTTGATTGCAACTCTTTTTTAAATACTAGTAATGCTTCTGGGTTGCGCCAGTCCCACAGACGTCAGCAGGATGAAGTTGGTGTAGAAATGGTGGGTTGAGAAGCAAAAAGACAGAGGATTCTCACAGCTTTATTCCTACTCTAACAAGAAAATCGTATTCATGCTTGATGCCTGGCTTCACACTGCTCTGCACTCAGGCGGCTCCAAGACTGATCTGTTTAAAAAGTATTCTAACACGGCTTTTAAGTAGATTGCCGAAGGTTTCATGTTGTAATCAATGGAGATAGTTTTTACACAAGTATATAAAATCCCCAGGACAAACTCTGCAGAACTTTTAGTGACTCTTCAGAGTTTTCTGTTCCTGTAGTTTGACACTAACTGTAGGTTTTCAGCTTGCTATCATGGTAATTTTGGGAGCAATTCTGGAAGAAGCAGATCAAAGCAAACAGCAACTGTAAAGCTCAGTGGTAGGTGCCTCTTTCTTTTTGCTTAGTTTCTGGATACAGACATGGGCTCTGTTTAGCAGGGGCGTCATAACTGTGTTCTGGGAAGAGGAAAGGAAGTTCCAGCTTCTCGTGACAGAAGTCCTCTTGGGTACTTCTCCTGCCTTTTATCCATGCTTTCTCCTTTTGTGGCCTTAGGTAAGTCACTTAAATTTTCTAGGGCCAGGTCCTCATCTGGTGTAAAAAGGCATGTGTGTATGAGGGCCAGTGCTATGCCAAGTTATAACAGCACAGACCAGGCCCTCACCCCATTTCTAAAATGGGGATATTGGCACTTACCTACCTACCTCACAAGGATGCTATGAGTATTAATGCTCATACAGTGCTTTGAAGATGTGAAGTGCTATGTAAGTCCCAAGTATTATCCTACCTTAGTGTTAAAAATGCTTTTAGGGATCAGGAGGACATTCCTTAAAGCACGGAACATGTGACTGCCTTTTCAGTTTGCATCAGATGGAAAGAAAATGCAAGATTTTTATTTATACTGGTTAACAGGATGGGCTCAGCTGCACTTGAACTCTGAGGAGGGTTTAGCTTAAAAGCCTGAACTCTAATTTCAGTTTTGCAGATGGTTTTTAGGTCTTCTGAAAGCCTCAACCAAATTCTTAGATATGAGTCTTACATCCAAATTTTGCAGTCTGGTTTATCCCTGACTTAGCTAAAATAAATCTAATCCAGCCAAAACACAGTGCTCTCGCAATCTGCTACGGCTGTTGAAAAGACTGGAACAGAAAAGGAAGTCATTCTTTTCAACCTTCATTCTGCAAAAGGTCAGCTAGGTTTCATGGGACAACCTGCAAAGGGAGGTTTAATTTCTGTGATTGTAAGTTTTCTGGCTTGAATCAGGAGAGGGAAGGCCTTGATGAAATTAATAAGGTCATCATATTCTTCTTGAAGTACTTCCTTTTCACCTGAATCAAAGAAATAGCAGGTTCCGCATGAAGGAAGTGCTTGCACCACTAGTCCTATGGCGCAGAACAAATGTTGGTCTAGAAATACAGCTGTAAACCATCGCCATGCTCTCAACTAGTATAAAAATACCACTGTTCACTGGTTTCAGATTTGGATCACAGCCAGAAGCTACTTGGTTCTAGTAGCGTTAGCTGCTGTACAAACACAAATGAAGGAGAGGAATTACACACCAAGAAATATGAGCTGTGTACGTGTGAAACGGACCGTAATTTAGAAGCAGCTGCAGTAAAATCTTAATATGAACTCAGAAGCAAACACAATGCAAATTTTTATGGTTTCTTCAATATGTTTGATGGGTTTTAATTTTCCTAGTTTGGAGAAAGTTTCCTTAATGTTATTTTATTTTTGCTCTTATTGTAAAGAATAAAATTAAACAACTCTAGATAGACTACAAATGAAAAAAGATGGCCAGTTGGCAGGAATGCCAAAACTTCAGTGGCTTGTATTGTTTCTGTGGTGACACTATGCTGCTGTAGGATGAGCTACTGGAATGGCGTGACGGCACAACAGTGAGGCTGAAGCACAAGGCCCGTCTCATGTTCTCAGGTAAGAGGGATGCAGGGGCTGAGCCACAGAGACAGCAGTGGGAGCACAGCTGGGCCAATTTGGATCAGTCAGAAGAGAGTGAGCGCATCAGGAAATGAAGAAAAAACTTCCTTACAAATAAAAAGCAAGAAGCCAAAGCCAGCCTGCTGGGCAATGGTGCTGAATCAGTACAAACATGTACCTAGACCCTGCTTGTGCATGCTCCTGTAGGACCAGGAGGCCTTGCTAATACACCCAGGGAGGTTTGCTCCAAGCTTATGGCACTGGCAGAGTCAGGTCAGCAGAACCTGATGCTTTGTTAAATAAATGCCAAAAACTAGAAGACCACAACAGTCACCACTAAACCAAAACAACTACAGAAAACAAGAGCAAACGCCATTGGTCTGTCCTGAACACTAATCTCCACATCTTGTGCCTCTGTGAGCCTTTCGCTCCAGCCCCTCTTCCATGCATTCCAGGCAGAGTGCACTGAAAGACATGACTGAAGCAGCTGCTCTCCTCTGGGAGCCAAGCATTTTGCCAGGTCTGAAAGTGTCCAGCACTTACTTCCTTTACTGTGATTATAAAGGTCACCACATGCAGTATGGCCACTTGATCTGGGATCTTTTCTTAACACATTTTTATGCTGGTTTTACTATTTAATTCTTTGTTTGGACTGTATTTTTCTCTCATTTCTTCTCTGTGTAACAGCAATTAAAAATATTAATTTACTGTGTATTTTTACTGTCCAGATACAATGTCTCCTTGCTCATTTTATGTTTCTATGACAGTTTCGGCACAGAGTGGCCAACTGAATCTTTGTGGCAGGCAGTTTTGTGCCACTGTTACACCCATTAGTTGTGTGGCCCTGCCCTGGAGCTGCCCAGTGCCCCATGGAAGCCTACTGCCACAGAAAGCTACAGTATTTCTGTCTGGGGACCTCTGAAACACAGCCACATGAACCCCATACAGCACATCCAACACAAACTCACCTGTACCACTGTGATGATGGCACCTAGTTCTTGTTACAGCACATCCCAGGTGCCCTGGGATGCGGAGCCCTGAAGCACACTCACCCCTTGCTGCTGCAGCCAGTCCCATGTACAAAAGCTGTTTGTTCACACTTCCAAGGAGAAGGCAGCTTGCTGCAAAGGACGGCTCTGGGAAGGCTGCTCACTGCCCAGAAATCCCAGACAAACGGCCAAATCTTTCTCACCCCTGTCCCTCCCCCAAGCAAAATTTCCAGGAGGAAAAGGGTAGGGTAGTGTGGACATTTTTCTCTGGTTGGGGTATGATGCCATTTTCCCAGCCGTTTGATGCAGTGGCACAGATATTTTGTTACATAAATCCCAAACCAGGCCATCTGTCACCGATGGAATGGGTTTCAAGGATTTATAGCAAAGAAACACAGTGTGTGTAACTACTCCCAGCCCATTCAATGGACATCTTTGATGTCCCTCTTCTGAAGTGGAGCAGTTCCCGATTTGAAAATGAACCAGTTCCGGGCAGAAATACTACCAAATTCTTTTCAAAGCAGCCTAAAAGGTTTAACGGCAGGTGAAGAGGGTGCTTCTTCCCTCTTTCCTTAATTTAGTTGTTTAACTAAATTTAAAATCCTTTAAAATATTAGAGGCCTGCTGGGAAGAGCATCCCATTTCCTCACACCTCCTTCCTAGCTCCACATGTAACAAAGGTGGCAAAATATTCTCAGACAGAGCTTGCGGCTGTGGCTGGCCACTGCTATGCTTTTATCCCACAGCTGGCTCCTGGAAGAATTCCCTAAAAGAACCAGCACCAATGTGTATAAATGCATATTTATATATCTGTCAACCTGTGGACCTTACAGTGGTTCAGATATTCTGTAATTCCTTATCTAGTCTTGGCCACCAGCATGGAGGCTCCTGGATTCTTTTGGATCTCAGGTTTTATTTTCTACAGCCAGCTTTTTGAGAAAGTGATCCCCTCATTTGCAAAGCTGAAGACTGTATTTACCTTCTTGGTATTGCAAGGATTTAAGTACTTCAAATTTGTGGCTTACTCCATGTTTACATACAATCTGACGTAATGAAGCCTAGATCATCACGGAGGTCCTGCTCAGCTATCTGGAGACATGGAGACAGAACCCAAGGCTCCTCTTGAACTCAGAAGCAGGATTCTCATTGACCAGTGCAGAAGCAAACTGATACATTGAAAACTGTAATATTGGCTCCTTTTATTACCATTAAGATACATTGGCAGATGGTATTAGAAATATCACTAACACATACCCTGCTGCCTGAAACCACTCAGAGGGAAGTAAGACGGAAATATTAGCATCCCTGCCGAGCAGAAGATCCACTCTGCCGCTTGGTTTAACTGACTATTACAAACGCCAAGGGCAGTTGCATTTTGAGCCACACAGACAAACTCCACAGCCACAGCAATGGCCATGTTCTGTATGCTGGCCCAGGAAGAGCAAGTTCCACTAATTATATTTTGTGTTTTGACTTCTGCAAACTTTCTGTCACTGTGTCCAGGAGCCTTTTATCACCCTATTTTTAAGGAAAAAAGAAAGGGGGGAAAAATTAAAGTACCATAGTTTACTGCAAGCAAGGCTATGTTTTGAGTCCAAGTCTCACAAGTTCTGACTAAAAAAACTATAAAGCTTTATAAAGCTTTCCACTGTATAAAGAAAAAAGCTGACCAGCCGCACTTTTTGTAGGAAGTGAATGGCTACATTTAGGGAGTTCTCATTTTCATTCTCATTTCTCCTTGTTCAGTTCATCACTGTTCCTAATAATTCACTTTGGGCCTAACAGGCTTTGTGTTCTCTGCAGCCTGCCACTTCGCAGCCTAAGTAAAATTGCATTCACCCCTTCTGAGCTTCAACAACAGGAAGTATGCTGGTGTGTGTCACAGAGGTGGAGCAATGCCCGCAGTGGTTTTGCGGATAGTGACAAAAGGGTTAAAACTGAAAACATGGCTAAGCAGAAGAATGCAGGTGCCTTTCCTTAAAGAAGAGAAGACAGAAGAGCATACCTGTATTAGGTTTGTGTGGCAAGGTTTGGGTAGCAGGGGGCCTACAGGCGCGGCTTCTGTTGAGAAGCTGTTGGAAGCTTCCCCTATGTCCAACACAGCCAATACCAGCTGGCTCCAAGATGGACGTGTCACTGGCCAAGGCTGAGCCCATCAGTAGTGGCGGTCACTGATACAATAACATATCTAATAAGAGGAAAAAGTTGCTGTGCAATTGGGCAACTGCAGCTGAAGACAGGAGTGAGAATATGTGAGAGAAACAGCCCTGCAAACACCAAGGTCAGCGCAGAAGAAGGTGAGGAGGAGCTCCAGGCACTGGAGCAGAGATTCCCCTGCAGCCCATGGTACAGACCATGGGGAGGCAGGCTGTGCCCTGCAGTGCTTGGAGGACTATGGTGGAGCAGATGTCCACTGCAGACCATGGAGGACCCCAGGCTCCATGAAGGAGGTTGCGACCTTGTTGGAAGCTTGCGCCACAGCAGGCTCCTAGCAGGACCTGTCGCCCATGGAGAGAGGAGCCTGCGCTGGAGCAGGTTTGCTGGCAGGACTTGTGACCCTGTGGGGGACACATGTTGGAGCAGTCTGTTCCTGGAGGACTGCACCCCATGGAAGGGGCTCACGCTGGAGCAGTTCATGAAGAACTGTAGCCTGTGGGAAGGACCCACGCTGGAGTTGTTTGTGGAGGACTGGCTCCTGTGGGAGGGACCCCATGCTGGAGCAGGGGAAGAGTGTGTGGAGTTCTCCTGAGGAGGAAGATACAGAAGAGATAACATGGTAAACTGACCACAACCCCCATTCCCTGTCCCCCTCTACCGCTGCAGGAAAGAGGTAGAGAATTTGCGAGTAAAGTTGAGCCTGGGAAGAAGGGAGGGATGGGGGAAGGTGTACTTAAATTTGGGGTTTACTTCTCATTACCCTACTCTGATTTGATTAGTAATAAACTAATTTCACCAACTTGAGTATGTTTTGCCCATGACATTAATTGGTGAATAATCTCTCCCTCTCCTTACCTCCACCCACAAAGCCTTTTGCTAGGCTTTCTCTCTCCTGTCCAGTTGACGAGGAAGAATGATAGAGCAGCTTTGGTGGGCACCTGGTGTCCAGCCAGGGTCACCACAACACATTCAGATGAACAGAGACAGGCATTAGAGAGGTTTAGCTCCCATGGAATCAGCATAGAAATCAGCAACTGAGACTCCTGCACAACTATGTGAATTGCGAGATTTGCCCATCCCTTAGATTGCTTCTTACTCCTTTCCCTTAAGAAAGCCTGTAACCAAGTAAACGCCATTGCAAGTCTCTTAAAAAACAGTCCCTGGCAAAAGTCTTCCAAGTCCTGATCTGAAGGAGCCTAACAAATACCACTTTCGCATTTGGTATGAAGTCTTTTAGCACCTGACCCCGGGCAGTAGTTGTCCCTCTTCCAGAACTAAAATCAGCAAGAACACAGTTCCTGAGATCTAATATAAAACTGCAGTTAAGCTCATTTAAACTATCTCTTAAAGTCAGTTTTACAGTCTCTTACTGTAACCCCTGCTTTCCTACCTCACTCAGCTGTAAACAGCCCTACCAGCAGAGAAACCCTCCCAGGAGACTGCCCAAGTCAAGGTAAAGAGAAGCCTCAGCAGGCCTCAAAAATAGGCTCCCATTAAAGAATCTGAATATAAATTGGCATTTCACCCACACAGTGCTTTCACAAGCCTCTGCTTGTAAACAGGCTGCTTTAAATACCTTTGAAGAGGTATGTTCTATTGTAACAGCGTCACTGCAACAAGCTCTGTGTGGGAAGGCAGAAGGTAAGACCTAGGCACAATCAGATCTAGGGAAAGCAAGCTGTTCTTGTGCCCCTCAGGCCTGCCTGCCCTCCCTGAACCTAGATAAGCAGTGCTGTCAGGGCTCCTCTTGCTTCAGTCTGGCTGGCAGCAATGCTAGACAGGGAAAGCTCCCACTAATTTTAGGGACAGGGAAGCTGTCCCCCAGCTGTGGCTTCAGGGAGGAGTGTATCAGGGAGTGTGGGAAGGGAGAGACCAAATAACACCAGGAATTCTTAAAAAATGGTAAAGAATTGCTTTCAGTCTTTTAGTGGCTGGCTTCAGTGAAAGAAGCGTGTTGCATGTACCCTGCACACAAAGATAAGTTTGCATCAAAATCAGAGCAGGAAACCCAGCGTGCACATCCTTTCCCTCCACTGACCCCCAGTGAGCTACTTCAGCATTAGCAGAGAACTAAACCTAGAAGGGGGGAGGACTCAGCAGCTGTCAGCAGGCTGTCCAGAAGCAATGGTCAGAGACAAAAATAACCTTAAAAGATCTTTCCAAATATAGCTGTCCTGGGTTCAGCAGCAGCAGTCATTTTTCTCCTTCTTGGTAGCTGGTGCAGCCCTGTGTTTTTGATTTTGGGCCTGGGAACTGTGCTTCCTCCTGGCTCCCCCTCCTCCCTGGCATAGCATGAGACTCAGAAAGTCCTTAGCCAGACCAAAACATCACCAAGCAGTAACTGAAAACACTGGGGTTATCAGCACAGCTACCAAGAAGGACAAAAAACGACTGCTGCTGCTGAACCCATGACAATAACCCTCATTATTGGTGCTGTATCAGTTTCATTTCACACTGTTTCATTTCAAGAAAGTGTCTCTCTCTGGTTCCCTTTAAGAGACCACCTGAGGCACCAGGGCCTTTCTCTAGAAAGGGAGAACTGAGAAAACATTTCAGTGTCATGATAGACAAAGGATGGATAATTCTTGCTCTCAAATGTTTAACCTTGAATGCTCCCTAGTTAATCATAAGCAGGGTAAGCTAAGTAGGGCCTGATGGAAATCACACGACACAGCTGTTTTGAGGCACTGCTGTAAAACCGCTCTGCAAGCTCTTAAGTTTGGGCATGGTGGCATGAAGACATGAGTTAGTGGTAGTAAAACCTCACCCTATGCTCCTGGAAGTGTACAGTCTTACAGAACCAATTTGAGACAGCTGGAACCAAGGTGTTACAACCTGATTTGAAGTTTCAGTGGGTGGTAGCTTCCGACATGATAAAAATAGGGAGGGAGAGTGGGATATGGAATGTCTTATTTTCTTCCATTTTGTGTCTCAGAACTGTTTACTTGCTTTACCTCGCACAGTGTCTGTGGCATCTGCAAAAGAACAAAAAGCACAAAGCTGTTGTTAGAATGTATCAGCTGACTGCTTGGAGGTGCTAAGTATGCCACATGTGCAGAGCCAGGAAGGTTAGGAACTGAGAAATGCCCATACTTGCTTTTGAGCTATCTAGGAAATTCATGGGACCATCTTAAGGGACCTACTACTGCTCTCAAGCAACTGAAGACAAATCACAGTAACTTCAGAGGAAAATGAAGTCAGAACTAGGTTGTGGTTTTAAATATGAAGCTGCAGTACTTACAAACTGAGCAATCTCTTCCTCTGTGGACAGAGATCAGAGCCATACTGGCTCAGGGAAGTGTGATCCCCAGTGCCAGTCCCAGTAAGGGCACTCACTCTGGAAAGCAGCAGGGTGTTAAATTATACTCAGACATGAAATCTATGGTTAACTCAACCTGGAGAGAATCACACCCAAAAAATCACAGTGGCTGCAACACTGGTTTACCACAGATGATCAGCTTGCAGCTGCAAGTTGTAGGGATGATAAGCACACAATACTACTTGTTGAGTTGAACCACAGCTTAGTCATGGATGTGATGCTAATATCGCTCTTGTACAGGGTCATTGTTGGGTAGGGGTTGCTGATGGCACAGTCTTTGCCACGACTCATGCTGTGATTCTTCAATGGGACGATGAAACAAGGAAGCAGAGATCTTCCTAGGATACTCCATCTTGAAGCCAAAACACTGCTGAGGATGGAGTCACTGTGGGATGTTTTGCACTGCACTGAACCCATGACAGCAAGTAACTGATTTCTTTGTTTCTTGGTGTGTAAATAAGGTATCAAGTTTTTGCTCCATGGGGATATATTGATGCCTTCTCTCACTAACGTTGGATATTTGGCTCCCAAGCCACTTTAGAAATGCATGATTAAATTACACCCAGTTACAAACCAAAGCAGGTGATCTTGTAAAGGAAGGGATATTACTCTGCTGGTGTCGCTCTGAGGCATTAACAGTCTACAGAATGCCCTGAGGGAATCAAGGGGAAGTGAGTGTGCAATTTAATTTCCACTGTCAACTGCAAAACTTCCACTTTCAGCCCCTGTTTAAACACATTTCTTTAAGTCTTTATTATCTCTTTTTGCACTGGAATGAAGACCCTTCAAGTAAATCCCTGGATCCTAAATGTAGCAATGTATAGCAAAACTCTCCTATGAGATCTCATTCTCAGAAAACAACTTATCTCCTTCTTACCCTTCAGAGCTTTTCTACCATCTCTCATGTTTGTGCAAATAAACCGTGTGACTTGCCATTTATAATGAAGAATAGGAAATCAGTTCTCATCTGCTTGTGTCCTGCTGTCCTGCCTAAAACCAGGTAGGCTGTTATCAAAGGAATGTTCAAGGGAACGCACTGCAAGGTACAAACAACCCAGCTTTCCTCCATTTACTACTTCCCTATACTTGCCTACATACAAAGAAGTTACATGATTTATTTCAGACACTGTAAATTTCAGGCCTGGAGTACTTCTCTACGCAAGAACACAATCACAGCCACATAACTGGAAGTGCTCTTTCTCAGCTGCACATGTAGCTGAAGTAACATACCTATGGTCTAGTTAGGTTTATCAAGGAAGACTGATAGTTAAATACACAGTTTGATACCTCATTACTCACCATAAGGTACAGCTTATTCTGTTATTTTAATGTATTGCCCATTATTCTTAATGGGATTAGAAGACTTGTAGCAGCATGTGGGTAGGCTTCCGAAGAAATACATACATTGTCTGAAAATACGTATTAATATATAGTTTGTTTCATACTACTATATTATATATTATAACAGGAGTATACCAAGCAAAAAAAATTTGGCTTGGATCTCATTACTCAGAGTAACTACATTCTGCTTTGCCCCCCAGACTGGGGAAAAGGCTCACTTACCATTTAGATTTGATGAGCTGGGGCATGTTCAGGTTTTTTGGGAAGTCCTGCTAATAAGACATCCTTATTATTGACTAGGCCTGAGCATGGAGTGACTGAACAAAGGAGGTGTTTACAGGGTGGGATGACCTCTGAGTGTTTAATTTAATGTGCTTTTCAGGACTTCTTATAGGTTCTGACCCAGAAAGACTGCCACACAGTGTCCTGCATGTGACAGATTTGTTCGCTTTTTACTTAGGAAACAAATCCCAGTCAGACTGGAAATATGCTACAAGACAAATGACTTGCAATGCCAATCTTCTGTTAAGATATGCCAGTATCACCTTCTCTGTACACAGATGGCCCCTTGAATTTTAAACAGCATCGGTATGAACTGCTACGTAATGTGCTACACATGCATGTAGTAAAAGGAAGCCTGAAGAGATTAACAACAAATGGATAAGATAGGCCTGGAGGTATTCTTGTGTCTATTCCCCAGGTGGGGATCTGAGGTGCAGAATAGTTTAGTGATATGCCTAAGGCCACAGAGGAAGCCTGAGCTAGTCCGCAGTCTTATGTACAAGAGAACCTCTCTTCCTTCAGTGCTGCCATGACTTTTTCTGCTTACCTCTGTCTTTGGAGATGTACCACTGTTCATGTGAATCCAGAGGGTCAGTGTCCCCAGTGTCATTGCAGACAATAACTCAGAAGAAGTCTTTCATCCCTGGGAGCAGGCCTGTGACAATGTACTTATTGCTGTAGACCTCTGCAGCTGTGAACCATGTGGCAGAACTGACATCACATTTCAGGACACAGTAATCTGTCTGCTAGTCGTCTTCTACTCCTGAGGTATGATTTAGGGTCACAGCATTCAAGCAGCTGCACATCAATGGGTGGTCAGGGGAAATCTAAGAATTAATGAGCATATTTAAGTATTGATTTCTTCTGTTTGGGACCCTCCCTCTGTACTTTTCTGAGGTTAAAAGGTTTTCAGTTCAGCTCCTCCCTTCCATAGTCCCTGCGTGTCTAGGGAAGTATTTCTTTCCTTGATTTCTTCTAGCCTGAGCAACCTGAAGACCAACTTTCCCTGTGCATGTAGTTCCCGTCTCCTGAAAAAATGTCTGTTAGTTTTGAAGAGCACCCTCTGAAAAGCTGACAAGTACAACATACACTGCAAAAGTCCCAAACCCCCAGCAAATCCTTACAGTAACAGGAGTCTCTAAGCAAGGAGGAGCAAGCAGTAAGCAGGAGCTTAAGTAAGCAGGAGCTTAAGTAAGCAGGAGCTTAAGTAAGCAGGAGCTTAAGTAAGCAGGAGCTTAAGTAAGCAGGAGCAGCAAGCAGTCTCAGTAAGCAGGAGCAAGACAGCCTGCCTCCATTTGGCTGTCACAGGCCCACTTGCAATAGAACTGATGTCACCAGACTGCTGAGGGGATAGACACTGTTGTGTTAGTGCTGTTAGGGGGATTTGCCTGATCATGTAATGGCATGAAAAACAAGGCAGCATTTGGCGATATCTGGAGTAACAACTGCTTCACCAGTTCCCTCCACACTGGACAGAGTGACCAAAGCCTTAGAAGTACCTTCCTTACCCTCGGCTCTGAACCATGCTGTTTGGCTCAGCTAACTGTCTCTGAGATAATGTGAAGATGGGACTTAGGAAACACAGTGACAAGAGGTAGGAAAATCCTGTCTGACCAGGAAGTCTTTCTCCCCTTGAGTGGAAATATTTAGGATTGCTCCTGTGGCTCTTTTTAGATAAGGGGTGTGTATGACTGGGATAATGCTTTTTTTCTTTTTCCAAGGAAAAACCCAACCTTCCCAACTGCAGTATTGATGGAGAAATTGTGTGAAATTTCTGTCAGCAGAGGAATACCTCCTGTCAGTACCCAGAGGTGACCAAGATGATCAAGTTTGCCCTGTACTGTACCTGCAACTTGCATCTGAATGTCATAAAGGGATTCTCCATAACTGTTCTTGAGGATAATCTGGTACTTGTCAGAAACCAATTGCCTGGTCTTGTGAATAAGGATTGGGAATGGTTCTTGTGCTCCCTCATGCTGATATGCCTTCTTTTTGCCGCATCACCAGTGGTGATGGTGGCGAGTCCTGGCCATGGCAAACATACAGCTATCATGTTCTGCTTCCTGGCTTGGAAGGCAAAAGAAAAAAGCTACATCTTTGAGCACAGAAGAGATATCTGTGTCTAAAAGAGCCACTTGTACATGATCAGCCTGATAGAAAAATATTTCAAGGACAACAGTCCTAGAGATTTCTTCAAGCTGTAAAGGTTTTGTACTCAGTAAAATGCACAGAGTTTGATTAGCTTGGGAGATGCCACATAAACCTTCTACTACAGTTCATTAGTTTGATCCTTGTGAAAGCTGAGAGAAAACAGCTGATGTGATACAGATAAACTTGTAGTTTAGACTGAGAGATACATTCTTACACTGTGATTGATTCTGCAAAGTACTGTCCAGCCTCAGCTGGTGCAGTAGTCTAGGCTTATAAAAAAAGGAAAGCACAGAAGGTGCCCTTAGCCTCTACAGAAATGAGATCAATATCCATGTTAATAGAAATTGTACCTCAGAAAGGCAGTGCTGGGACATCAAGCATTGTCTTTATAGCCCAGTGACTCCCTTAGGTCACTTAAAGTTTACTCAAGAATGATTTCACTTCAGGTAGCATTAACTGAAAGCTCGAAAAATAAACTGCATGCTCAAAAAATGCATGGTGCTGTTCCAACACAAACCACCATGTGGCTCTTCAGCCTCACAGTTGTATCAAACCTATGGGGTGGATAAAAGAAAAACAAAGAGAAGTTAAGAGAGTGGGAGACTGTAGAGAAATGTAAAGCCATTCTTCAAACTGTTGAGTCCTGCCCTGGAGACTGGAAGAAGAAACCTTCAAACTGTTCTAGCAGAAGCACTTAGTATAAGGGTTGTAATGTCACCAGCTCTTTTCCCAGTATCATCTGGATATGACTTCTGAGACTTCCTCCGTTAAGCTTGATTGTCCTTTTTATAGGAATCAACGCTATGTAGTGTGACTCATGAATCTCTTCTTGCTGGCATTATTGCTACCGAGGGCAGTCAGCACCATGCTTTGTTACCTGGAAGTGTTTTAGACATAAAAAAGTCTGACTTTCCTAATTAATAATTAAGCAATTCTAAGTACTAAACAATAAAGATTTAAATACTTTGCTACCTCAAAGAGTAGGCTATCTAGGGGTTTCATGGCAGGTCATGACACATTCATTTTCAAGACGTAACTGGTGTCTTTGAAGCATGACCTCTGACAATATTATTTCAACTTTAGCATGCTGACACCTGACTGTTCCATCGCATTCAAACTGAGGACCTGAAAGAATTATAATCCTGTCTCAGCACCACTGTACTTACAACAAACACTATTTCAAACATGATGGATTATTCGCTGTAATACCCACCCTTCTAACCCATACTACAGTATCCACGACAGGAATCAGAGAATCTTCCAACAGTGACCTCTGTAATCACATGTGCAATGTGATGTGAAAGGTCAGATGGTGGAAGAAATAACTGCTGTTACACCTGACATACAGGGAACAGCTCAGAAAGAAGGATGGCAGATGATGTTAATTTGGCACAAACACAGCTTGTGCTCTTCTCCATCTGCCCTCAGCATCTCTAAAAACCCAGCAAAAAAAGCAGCAGAGCTGGGATCCTGAATGTTCTTTTGTGCAAGGTTAATTTGATAACCCTTTACAAAACATAGTACGTAATAAGAAAGTAACAGCTGGTAGATGGGAGTTCTAGCTGGATGGATACTGCAGGTCTCACCTGAAGGTGGCATTGTGTCGTGGTTTAAGCCCCCCACCCACACAGTTTTACTCACTCACTCACTCACTCCCCTCTTTCTTCCCCCAGTCCCAGGGGGATGGGGAGGAGGATCAAAAGAATTCAACTCGCACAGGTTGAGATAAGAACAGTTTAGTAACTAAGGTATAACACAAACCACTACTGCTACCACCAGTAATAATACAAGAGAAATACAAGGAAAGAGAATACAACTGCTCACCAAGCCCGACCCAGCCAGGGCACCCCCCAGCAGTGAACCCCCCAAATACCAAAAACCTGACCATGCCGTGCACCCCCAGTCTACCACCACACCCTTCTGGGTCTCTGCTCCCCGTCTTTCACATCCTGGGCATGACGTGCTGTGGTATGGAATACCTCTTTGGTCAGTTTGGGTCAGGTGTCCTGCCTCTGCTTCCTCCCGGCTCCCCCTCCTCCCTGGCATAGCATGAGGCTCAGAAAGTCCTTGGCCAGACAAAACACTGGTGTTATCAGCACAGCTCCAAGGCCCAAAAATCAAAACCACAGTGCTGCACCAGCTACCAAGAAGGAGAAAAAACGACTGCTGCTGCTGAACCCATGACACATTGCTAGAATTGCTTCCTGTAACTCCACTGCTTCTCCCATACCAGCTTCATTCAAAGCTTGGGTTCAGAAATAGTATGTTTCTCCTACAGGCCTCCCAAGTATATGTGGTACTAGACATAGAGATCTTGGTGCATTTTGTCCATTTCTTGGTGTTCTCGGCTCACATCTCCAGTATGTACCCCGACATCACATCTTCCTGGTCTGGCTCCAGCCAGGCTAAGAGAATGCTGGAGTTAGAAAAATCCACCATCTTTGGCAGTCCTGGAGGCACTGTAACAGTAAGAGAGCTGTAACACACAACTCTACCCGCAGGCCTGTATTTGCATATGTGAAAACAGAGCTGTTCCTATTTCAAGATGCTGAACCTGCAAGGTTTTAGGGTAAAAGGAGCCTCAGTAAAAACAGAGCAAATTCTGTCCAATAAAACAATGCAGTTCCTAACACAGCATATACTGTATGACTCTGTTCCAAGGTTGGCCATTTAAGAAAAATCCTCACACCATTTGACATAGGAGTGTCTGATTTTAGCTTGAAAAGGGTCTCTTCTATGAGCACTGAACACCACACATTGTCCACATGCGTCTGGGAGAGGTGTCTAGCATTAAAGTTTTGCTTCTGTCTCTTCCTAGCTGAATGGTAAGCTCTGCAGTACATTTCCTATAACCTAGCTGGTATGGCTTTGAGCGCCTTGGTCTGGTGCTATCTGGACTGCTTGGATTAGTGAACTTGCTTACTAGCTTGCAAGATCTGGTTAATATCCTTCAAATTATGCGCCAAAGATAACAGTAACACCAATTAATAGTCATTTTTGAAAATACAGATACTGCTTTTTGCTCTTTAGTCTACCTTGCAGCAGTGTAGTTAGATCTCCATTATATGCAAGAAGAAAAGATAGAATATTAAAAAATATTTGTGTGTTTTTAACCAAATGAATAGCAGGTTATGTATCCAAGTCCATGTTCTGCTCTAAAAGTCTCAGCTAAAATATGAAACCCCCCACCTCAAACCAAAAAAGTCAGCCAGGGCAGCATGCCTTGACAAACTTGATGCTACTTGATGCTAATTGCTTTCATACAGAACACTCAAATGAACACACAGGGTCATAAGGAATATGATGCATATGGACAGTATATATCATCCTAGGCCTAATGTAAGATAATCCAAATCTTCAACTGAAGAATCTTAGCTTCAGGCTTTAAACTGCTTTTGTGTGTCTTCTGACGCAAGGAAACTGAATCCCTTTCCCATCCAAGTAACTATTTAACTTCAAGGCACTTGTCTACTACATAGAATTCTCTCATTTTTTAGTTATATCAGCTTCCATACTTGGACAGGTGTTTTGTTTTTGTTGTGGTTTTTTTCCACATTATGTGCAGCTACTAAGGCCTACTCGTGTGTCCATTACAAGATTCCCGAACTAAAAATCCAGTACTCAAATAAAAGAATGTAACCAACTTTCATAAATTCTGCAAGAGTCTTCTCTTTTTTTTTAAAGAGGGGATGGGAGACAGATGAAAGAGCATAGTAAGATGCATGAGAAAGTTTCTTCACCATACATTAGGACCTTTGGCAACCTGTATGTGACTATTAAGTACTAAAGGTATCTACACCTCAGAGCATCTTTATCATGCTGATCTTCGCTGTTTGCATATACTCAATTCCCCCCAGGTGCGAATCTCTTACCACATTCTTATGTTAACAGTTACATGTTTTCAGTGAATAATATCATACTTCCAGGCATTTATAATTACATTTATAGCCAACAGTATTAAGGCCTTCCTTAATCTTTAGTTAAGCTATAAACACAATACCCTCCACACTGAGCCAGGCTGGATTGCCACAGTCCCTCAGACTTCAGTCATAAATGCATAGACCTGGTCATTGCATACATGAAAACTAGAAAATACTAGGAAAGGTAGACATTAAATAGTGAGAGAAACATACTGATTGATGAGTTCCTTCACAATGAGAGGTTGAGGGCATGCTGAGAAGTCCAGGGCCTACATAGTTCACTGCTATCACATGGAGCTCATTCCGTATCCTCCAGAAAACCATTCTCTTTGAATCTGGTACCTAGAAACACACGTTGCAATTATACAACTCTCTAATCACCCATAAAAATGTCCCCAATAGTCATTAATCTCATTATTTTTTTAATTGCTTTTGGACTGAGATAAACCAAGAAGAAATTTCAGCTTACAGACTGCAGAGGAACAATACAAATTTCAGGGGTTTAGGGAGGCCCTTAACTAGGTCTAACCTTCACTTCTCCAGTGGCCTGCACCATTTTTGTCTCTCTCTCCCTAAGGAGGACATAGATAGAAATCTGATACATATAATATGAGGAAAAATGTATAATTTGCTTTCCACTAGATTATGGTCTATAGCCTGGTGGAATCATACATGCTGAGGAAAAACATCCTTATGTCTTGCTCCACTGAGCTCAGTGGGACTTCCCATGATGACCCAATAAAGTGGCCAAGCTTTCAACCAAGGTTAAACCTCCATCTGAATAAAAAACCCCATCAAACCCAAACAAAACCCCCAAAACCCACACTCAGGATAAAAAGGATAACCCCTCCTTGAACAATTTCTCTTAAAAAGTGTTTCCATTATTTACCATGAATAATATTGGTATCTTGAGGAGAATATTTTTGGATAGTGTGATTGATTGTAACTTAATATTAAATTCCAACACTCTGAATGAGACAGAGAAAGAATCCAAGAAAGAACCAAAATATTAACAGAAAAGGAAAAGAAAAAGTCTTGTTAGTCAGATGCTGCTGCTGCTGACAGGAACACTCCCATGTGCTATACAAGCTGTGCTAAGCATGGATCATATGGTCACTATCTGATGGACTGTGGTGGGTTCACCCTGGCTGGATACTAGATGCCTACCAAAGCTGCTCTATCATTCCTCCACCTCAAATGGACAGGGGCCTGTAGGTCAAGATAAGGACAGGGAGATCACTTACCTATTACCATCATGGGAAAAGCAAACATGACTTGGAGAAATTAGTTCAATTTATTACCACAGTCTAATTAGAGTAGGATAATAAATAATAAAACCAAATCTTAAATGCACCTTCTAGCACCCCTTTCTTCTTCCCAGGCTCAACTTTACTTCCAAACTCTGTCTCCTCCCCTTCAGCAGTGCAGGGGGACAGGGAATGGAGGTTGTGGTCAGTTCACCATATTGTCTTTGCTGCTGCTTCCTCCTCAGAGAAGAATCATAGAATCACAGAACAACTTGAACTCTTCTGCCGTTCCAGCATGAGGTCCCTCCCACAGGAGACAGTCCTTCACAAACATCTCCAACATGGGTTCTTCCCACAGGCTACAGTTCTTCATGAACTGCTCCAGCGTGAGCCCCTTCCATGGGGTTCAGTCCTCCAGGAACAGACTGCTCCAGCACAGGTCCCCACAGGGTCACAAGTCCTGCCAGCAAACCTGCTCCAGCATGGGCTCCTCTCTCTATGGCTCCCCACATGCTGCCGGGAGCCTGCTCCAGCCTGCTTCATTGCCTGGAAAACCTCCTTCCCCTCCTTCTTCACTGACTTTGGTGTCTACAGAGTTGTTTCACATATTCTTACTCCTCTGCTCTGGCTGCGGTTGCACAGAAGTTTTTTCCCTTTCTTAACTATGCTGTTCCAGAAGCATTACCACCATCTCTCAGCTTTGGCCAGCAGCGGCTCCCGCTTAGAGCCAGCTGGCATTGGCTCTATTGGACATAAGGGAAGCTTCTACCAGCTTCTCACAGAAGCCACCCGTATAGCCTACCCTGCTACCAAAACTTTACAACAAAATCAGTCACTGGTTTAATTCAGTTCTGGTCTAAGCTGGGTAAAAGCAGTCAAATTTATACAGGGAGAAATGTAAAATACAGATGTTTGAAATTAGGCACCCAAATCCATAGATGCTCTGAAATCCAATTTCAGAGCTGCTGAGTGTTTTCCCCCCTCATTGTTGCTTATGGGTATCAAGCCATTCCTATTTGAGGGCTGAAAATCTCACTTGGAACAGCATATGTCAAAATGTGTATCTTGCTGGACGTCATGATTAAGTTTTCCTTGATTAATCAATACTCCACTTTTCATTCAGAGCTTATCTAGCTTTCCTTCTGCTGACATAAAACAGATAGTAAACTTGGTCTGACCTTGGACCGGCTCTTTGGTGGCTGGGAAACAAAGGTTGCTGCCCTTCTTCCTTTTTTCTATAACGTAACCTTTCACTGGGGAGCCTCCATGAAGGGCTGGGGAGTTCCAGGTGATGGGGACAGATTCTTTCCTGCCATCTACAACTTGAGGCTGAGACACCTGTCTCAGAGGCTCTACAGAAAAAAGAAAATCAAATTAGCACAGTACAGTTGGAATTCATTGACTCCAAATTATGTGAAGTGCTATGCGCATCCATATAAGTATGTATGTATATATGCCAGGAAGTCAAGGAGGGTAACTTGTATGTTTTGCTTTATTCGTGGCCACAATATTTTTCTAAACACTGTTGAAACATTTCAATTCTTGCACTTTTTCAAAAATTAGCTCTTTCTGCAATGCATTACAGAGGAGCTCAGAAATGCCTTCCCTAATCCATAGGAAGCCTGGACAGAAATGCAATGTTTTAGGTGAAAAAATACATGTATATATTACTTCAAGTTGGTAATTTCAATAGGCCAGACTTGCTCTTGCACTGCGTTTTCTGTGCTACAGTCTGGCCTTGGGGAAAGGGGACTGCAAATCTCCTCTCCCTGGGGATCCCAGTCCAAAAAGGAAAAATAAGAGCAAGAGGTACGTGAACTATAACTCCCAGAAGATAATTCAACAGCATTTTCTAACCAAGATAGTTTTTTGCTGACATTTTTTTTTTTACATGAAACAAAATGTTTTTATGCATTCCCTTTTCTCTCCTCCCCCACAATATTTTCTAGAGAAAGATACTTTTCATTTCTGCTGTACTCTACTAAGCTTACAGAATTGACACTAAAACAGTGTGTCAGTCAGTCCTCTCTTGTGGCCAGTCCATTCTGAGGGGGTTCTGAGTCCAAAGACACCTGCAGTGAAAGGCCCTGGGTATTTCTGTGATCCTAATTATCAGCCCAAACACAAAGCAGCCTCTGAACTCTGTCCTTGAAATCCTGTCCCCTGAAGCACAGGGTACAGTGCTCTTTTGGGGACTGGCAAGAAGGACAAAAACTATGTGAAAAAAGGACTGTGAAACCCCACTAAAAACCAGCTGGCTAATAGAGTCTCCAGAAAAGATTTCTTCTGTTTTGATGGGCTCAATGAGGCCCTCAGAGTTGATGGTATGTATTCTGAATTACCAGGCTTTCCCTTCCTCCACCTTTTCCATAGCAAATGTGGTGTAGTTGCTCACCACCCCTACTTCGATCCACGCTTTTTCCTCCAGCCATCTTCCTCTCCATGATAAAGTGAGTCACCTGCTCTTCTCCATCGCCTTTGGGTGCTTTCCATCTCATTTCATGTTTTCCTCATGTGCTGCAGGAACTCTGCTTTTCCCTGTGGAGGTTTTGGTTTGTCTGCAGTGTGAGCAGCTGACCAGAGTGACATGGGGTCATATCCTATTATGTAGAGGGTCATACCCTCTCATGGTGTAAATCAGTGTAGATTACAGCAAAACTAAACTGATTTGAATAACAATTTGGTAACTCAGTCTCTGCCCTACTGTAAGATTTCTAAAGAGAAAGTCTGAAATAGAGTGTGTGTAACCAAACACATCTACCAGTGATTGTCCTGTTATAAAATAATTAATTTAAGACCTACCAGTGAAGCTGAGATAAGGACTGTCAGAAGGCAAGCCACAGTGATTTTACAAATTCAGCATAATGGCTGCGATACCTTCTGGGTTCGATTTGAACAGTTACTGGTTTTCTCCATCACCACTTTCTCTTCCTCTGTCATCTCAATACCATCTTTGAACCATGTGACTTTGGGTATTGGCTTTGCCTCAAAAGGCACCTTGATGCTTGCTGTGGCTAGTCTTCACAGTAAGGCTGTGTGCAGTAAAAGCTTGAGGGCAAATTCTTCAATAACAGAAGAATCTGTAAAGAAGAGAAGACATTTGAAAGCTTGAGCTGCAAATATAGCCTAACATCTTTCCTTTGTCTGTGAGTTCCCAGAAAAGGTTGTCTAAAGTTCGGCCCTTCCTTTACCCTAAAACCACGAAGGAGTAAGAGTTCTGTATTACATGAAACTCTTTGGGGATACTCAAAATCTTCAGTATGTTTTAATTCAACTAATTTAGTTCTGCTTCTTGTACAGGGAGCTGCCTGCCCTCCTTTACTTGTTCAGCTGAGCAGAGCAAGGGGGACCTCTGGGAAATAGCAAGTCCCAGAGTTCCTCACTTCCCTAGTGCCTGGAATTTTGACTCCAGGAAGTTTCTCAATTTTGCAAGGCACAAGAAGCAGTCCTTTGTGCTGTTATTCCTAAGGCCACACTGGGATATATATCTATGCTCATCATAAAGAGTCAAAGTTAGGTACTGCTCGTGAAGAAAATGCTCCCTCATTTGTTAGAGTAATAAGGGAAAATGATAAGAACTTCCTGCTAACAATAAAGAAAAATAACTAGCTTCCTAAACATAATTTGTGTTTTTCCTTTTGTCACACAACCTGTATGTTTAGAAATTACAATCTTCTACTGAAAGTCATAAAAGGCATTGAAAATATCTTTGAATGAAGGAAAATTAACCCTGTATCTAGGCTTTGCTGTGGATGGGTTTTTACTGCAACACAGGTATGATAAATACTCAGTACTGCAGACACAGCATCCTTGCTGTTGTGTTTGTCCCGCTGTCTGGGCAGCGGTATCTACCCTACTTGCCTTGGTTGAGCAGACAGGAAGAGGCCTATTTCCGCGTTGCAGACGAGTCTGAAAGTCCATCTGGCGCCATCTGGCTGCCAAGAGCTGAGTAATACACATATTTATGTATTTCTAGAAATGATTTCAGAAAAGGTGTTTTTCTTGTTGCTCGTGACATTTGAAGTGATGGCTCGGGCCAAAATTCTTGATCACTGATTTATAAACACAGAAACCTGTGCTTAGTCACTTAAAATCAACTAGTATGACTGTTCAATTTTCTCCCCTTGTGGAATGGAGAAGCAGAAAGAAGAGGTTTTGCTCATGCACATACAAAAGCAAGTAAAATGGTACAGGCCCAGGCAAGGAGACCTGGTGAAGCACTGATTCTGCATGTATTTACAATTTTTTACAGCTGGTAGAAAGCAGTAAAGGAGATGGGGTGGCTACTGCGCCCTTGGCTCTGAATGTCTGCCTCCCTTTACACCCTTTTCCCATTCTGTCAATGAGTTTGGGAATGGCTCCCTGCCTCACTATCCAGATGCTTTTCATGTTCGTAACGTGACAAGAAGACTAAGGTAGGAATTAAGCCACATTGCGACAAACACTATTTCCAACCCTGTCCCTGAATTATCTGATCAGTTTCCTACTCTATAATGGCTAGGTGGTCAGGATTTCTAGCTCCTATTCTGGTAAAATGCTCTCTTATCTATGGATAAAACAAATTCGGTATTAAGTCATCTGTGCACCTGACTAGATGAGCCATGTAGCATGTAATGAAGGGTGTGCATTATCATTCAAAGAACACAGTTATTAATTACTCTGAAAAGCAGAGACTTGGGAGAAGGAGAATGGTGGGTGGTGAGAAGCCAACCTTGTGGGAAAGGATGCGAATCTATCGACTATGAAAAATGGGTTAGCAAATGTGAACATGTCTTTGCAGGAAACTGGGAAGAAATATTTGAAAAGGTCAAGATCCAAAGCCGAAACATACTAAGACTGGGAAAGATTAGATATGTTCTTGTCTAATCTGTCCATCTGTTTGTCCTTGGTCAAAAGCCCTTTACTTACACCAGGCCAAGCCTCACAGTAGCTATCTGGAGAAAACGTCCCACTAGAATTTTGCAGCCTTACTGATGTTACCATGGGCATGGCATAGCCATGGTATCATCAGGATGGGAATATGACTCAAGGATGATTTGCCATCCTTGAGTCATATTCCTTCCACCTTCACATCATTTGGGACAACACAGAGGTTGGCAGGATCCTCCAGTTAAGAGCATGAACATCACACACAAAGTCTTCCTGGGTGCAAATGTCTCTAGAAGAAATCCTGGTGGAAGCATGCAAACAGAAACACTGTGCAGAATGATCGTCATCTGAGCATTTCAAACCACGGAGGTATTTAATGGCAGGGAGACCCCCTAACAAAATGGGCAGGCCTTCAAAAAAGCAGTTCAGTAGATCAGACATCCTGGGAAGAAACAGGGATGGAGAAAGGCTATTGCTAGAGTAGTTTTTACCCTTCTTTATGTGTGTTCACTGGAGGGAATGCAAGCGATAGGAACCCAAAAGCAGAAACAGAAGACAGCCTCCTGGAACTGCTCCAGAGGAGCTCTCAAACTAGCCGAACACCTCCTCTACTGCCTACATAATATTGGTATCTGAAACTGAACTCTGCATAGGTAAAGATGAATCCAGAACTAAGGCACTGGGCTGCAATTCCAGTGTGCACAGGAGTCAGAGGCAGCTCAGCCACAGCTTTCCAGGTTACCTGTGCCACTGAAGTGGTTTCTGCCTCAGAGGAGTCATCAGGGAAGGCTCTTTGGAACACCATGGCCATGGCCCACAGAGGGCAATCACGTACCAGGCCTGGTACCCATCTTCCAGGAGTCAGGAGTTCCTTGCCCACTACCACCAGCCACACTTAACCCTGGCCGCAGAATCTTCACACCTGGAAAGCCAGGGTTAGGGATGCCACTGGGATGCCACTGGGATGCCACTCCCTTCTGGCCTGTTTAAGGAAAATGAGAAATACTTGGCCAAAATGCAAGTAACAGAGTGACCTCCTTCCAAGTCCGTACATCAGGACAGGGCCTGCAGGGCATTACCTGTCATAGAAAATGCAGCACTATTAGAAAAGCCAGCCTCACAGAGACATCAGTCAAGCGTGGGCACAAGAGCATATCGATCTTCAATGTGAGAAAATCTGCTTGACCTCAAAGCTGAACTTCTTCTGGCCCTGAAGCTTCCAGCATACTTACAAACATACCATGAAAATTCAGTTGTTCCTGAACCTGTGAAAGATACACCAGTATCATTTTATCCTCTTTCCACACACTTAATTTTAAAATGGTCTTAAAATGCTGCACTTCTTATGGAATGAAAAAAACTTGCTGGCATAGTCCAAGGCTAGTCCACAACCAACAGAAGTAACTTCAAATACTAACAGCCACTGAAATCCACACCCTAACTTCTGTTCTCCAGCCTACAGCATCAAGCTAAGCTTTCTAACTTTTCCTCCTGATCTTAATAGCTTTATGTCTCCCTTTAAAAATCATGGACTTAAATTTATAGCATAAATAATGCTACTGAAAAATCAATTCCCCAAACAAATGCTATATTAAATATCTACCAGCCTCATGTTGTGCTGCCGGTCCTCAGCGGACTGTCAAACATCCGACAGGTCACTTTAAAGAATATGGTAAGAATTCACTAAGACAACCCTGATCAAAGCAAAACACATGGTGCACTTTACTAGCCTGGTTTAGGTGACATGTGCAAGAACTTGAATGGAAAATTTACTGCTTTATGCTTTTACCACTTTATACAGCAAATGGAAGTCCTTAATTATTACCTTCATGCTACCGAGAGGGGGCACAGACTAAGGGCTTATTCCACATTAAACATAAATAGACTACAGGGTAGTGTTATTTCACATCAGTTTCCTAGCTGCTACAGTAAAGCAGCACTGCTCCTCTGCCTGCAGAGTTCACTGGAGAACAGTTCCTACACTATTCTTCAGTGTCCGATTCTTCCTCTCTAGTCTTTCACACTTACCTTCCACAGTTACACTGGCACTGTTCATCAGGGTCACTGTCTTGCATAGCCTATGACCTCCGTGCTAATCTCCTGAGTCACTCAGCTCAGCTGTCCTCTCTTCCCTTCATGCTTCATGGTGCACTTTGGAGACCTCTCAATCACTCATCCATTCTTCATCCTCTTCAGGCTGACATCTTCAGAAGCCAGCACACACTTCAGCCAGGCTTCTCCCTTCTTTTTTGTTTGGGTGTTCTTAAGATCACTGACAAACTGAATTAGAACCCCTGGAAAAGGGCAAGGGGCTGTCAAGAAAAAAATGGCACATACCAGTAAGCACATTGGCTTTTGCAAGATATAACATGAGCTTCTGTACAGGAGAGATTCTACACTTGGGACTTAAGAGTGTGAAAAGGTCTTGATGCTCCTCTGCTTGCTAGTCCACAGACTAGCTTTATGAGACTGTGGCTTCCAGTTTTCTCAGCCCAGTCTCTGAGGTTTTGCGTTTTCGCTTTATGGATTTTGCAGCTCAAATCCACTATCTTGTGTTTGATCCACTAACTGCCCAAAGGTACTTAGTTTACATTACTTATGAAGAGCAGAGTGTTCAGCACTAGATCTCCAGTCTCAACACTGGGTTCTTCAAAGTCACTGGACTGAAAACTCTCAGTATTCACAGTGTGGGTCAAGCCATCATCAGATGTGATAATTTCATATTTATGGTCAAACTTCAACTCTCTCCCACTGAAATTCTGGGTGAAGTTTTGCACTTTATTTGGCAGGGGGTTTTCAAATGCTGCTGTCTGTCTTTCAGTGGTTTCAGTTCTGTCAGGAGTAAGGGGCCCACCTGTTAAAATACCAAAAAGATAAACATTCACTCTACTATTTTTAGTTCCTGATCTCAAATTTCCTATACTAAATAGCAAGACATCAATGAAGTAATTTTGATTTCTTTCTTGAGTGGCAGCAGAAAGATCAATTTATTCCTTCAACTTCAGTGGAAATTAAGCTACAGTTCACTCCTTTCAGTGAAAGCTGCACATAATCCCACACAAGGCTAATTACCAACAGATACACTGCTATTCTGTTCGGTTCTTCTGCCTTAGCTCTGCTGTTTCTTCTCCTTTGCTGTAGGTCATTGTAAACTAAATGGTTTCAGGCAACCTCTATAAGCATATCTGGAACCATTTGGCAAGCTGGAGGACGGCTGACATCTTCCTGTGTTATCCATCAAGAGTTCTGCAGTGCCTGGCACAAGATCACTATTTGGCTTAAATAAGGTAATCTACCATACTATCAAATAGCCTTGCCCAAGCCTTGCTAAAGGCTTTATTAAAAAGATAAGTACTATATTTAAAAAATGGTACTTATGGCAAAGCTCATCTTTAAGAAATGGTCCTACTGCAATGAAATGTAAGGCAGATGGGGAGTATCAGTTTTACCTGGCATTGATTTAAAGCAAGTTTTCTGTATCTAATGTGGTTGGTTTCTTTCAAAGAGCAGACATACATTTGGCTGGTTGTAGGAAGCATATGCAGATGAATAAGGAACGTTGTCATTATGCCCAGGCCTATCCGCTCACTCCCAAGTCCTGGAACATTGTTTATGCAAAGTTCACTTCCACTAACAGAACAGTGCCAAGGTGCATTTTATCATTCCCATCTTCTCCACTAAAACTGGTCCAAAGTCACACTGTCCCCCTGCCACACTGACATTAGTAGAGAATTTGGCTTATTATGTGTAATAACTAGGCCTCAAACTGAAAACTGCTGTCTTATGAAAGGAGTTTTCACATGGGTACTCTGGTAATTGAAGGTGAATTTATGACTTGTACAGTGTTATACTTCTGTTTGAGCCTAAAAAGACCAGCGAATCATGAATGTTGCAAAGACATATAAGAAAAGATAGTAGGTCACAGTTTGGCCCACCAATTTTAACCACTGAATATTTGTTTCGGATCTTGACATTGCGCACATAGCCTCATGTATATGAGTATGCAGATTACCAATCACTCTCAGCATAACAGAGTTTGTCAGCCACAAGAAGACTGTAGGTGTGAGGTCTTTCCCCATTCACACTAGTGGTGCCACGTATTTCATACCCATACCCTTCATAGAATTTTTTTTCATTGAGTACAGGGAACACAAAGGCTCTTCCCCATAAGCATAATGCTTGCACCTTTGGAAATATGTTCTTTTTGTGCAGTGGATGAAAGGGCAAGACACACAGTGCTCATTTTAAAGTCAGCAGGGGGTAGAGTCTTTCATCCTGCTTCACCCCACTCTACTTGCAGCAAATCTGTCCTGCAAAGATTCTCCATTTTGCCTAACTTCACAATTCTTCCAAGCTCATTTATTAGTTACTAGTCAAGCCAGACCTCTAGAGCTTACCTTTAGTCATGATCAAGGGGACAGTGTAGATGGCATCAGTGGACATGACACACTTGCAGTTATCTGTATCATCTCAGGAACAGCATTCAGATTGGAAATAAAAAAGTATTCGAAAGAATTATTTTAAAGTAAAATTATTGCAGTAGACTGACTGCAAACAGGGATATTTTTATTACTGCTGAGGAATTATATATTAAGTTTTTCTTTTTTACAGTTTTTATTGTGAGAATTAAAAAAAAAAAAAGAGCTAATGGCAAGAATAAAAGGTGTGTTACCTTGGCACACACTTCTTAAAACACATTCCACTGGTACCCACTTTCTCTTTTCCATGTTACACCAGGCTTTGGTTTACACTGAACTTTAACTCGTAATATTGCTTTGTCTCCTAAAATTCAAGAAGAAACTTTGGAATTAACAAATGAATGAGTGAAATATAGCACAGGCCTGTTACCTACTTTGTCTGCTTTCACTTTAAATACATGGTTTCTTTTCCTGTCAGCTTTATGGAGGACATTAGATTAACCTTGTTTTACTTTACCCACTGTACTTCTTACAACATCACATCCATCACAGATACTACTTTGGGAATGAAATTTGTTCATTAGCAGCACTGTGCACACTGACAGGAATGATTTGTGATTTTTTGTGATATATAATAAAGACTCATATGAAATTTCTGTCACTATGGACAGTCACAGATCTGTTGTATGGGAGAGATTATACACGACTGAAAGTGTTATTTACATATGCATTAAAGGTCAAACTCTTCCAGCCCCAAACTCTTCCCCAAAGCATTTGATCACAAGTTCTGAAGAAGCAAGAACTACAGTATTTAAATCAGTAAGGACCACCATTTTAACAGTTCCTCCTTTCATCTTAAAAATGGAATTCCCTTTACTCCTGATTTCTTTTGCACAATCAAAATTTTCATCCTTGGCCACAGATTTTCTGAACATGAAAATACTACAGTTAAGATCCAGGAGTCTGTGCCAGCTAAGGAGCAGAAAAGGCTGGTAAGAAACAGATTTTTTCTAAACGGTTGGGCTATTACCTTTCGTTATCCTTCAGTCAGGAAAGCAAGCACTGTGTTTGAAAAACTGCCCTTAACAGTAAGTGATGAGCTTTTGGAAGCCTTGTCAAATTACAAGAGCTCCTGTTTCTTGATGAGACTGGAACCAACTTTGAGAGTCCAAAAGGTTGTGCTTGAAGGATGCGACACTCCCTTACTTCCCATCACCATGACACAATGTGCCCATACCTTGACTGTGGGCAAGAAAGAAAACAAAATGATAATGCAAACTGCTGTGCTTAGTAACACAGACACACCACAGGCACCCTGCAGAAAGATTAACTTCACTCATAACACATATATACAGAATGGGGTGAGCGCACTGTATTTACTATGGATGCTATTAACAGAATCTGTGCACATTTACAGAGCAAAACAGATCTCAAAGAAAAGATTTGTCAGTACCACTGAAGTACACACAACAAAGACTTGGTGCAAGTGAACTGTAATTTTAGTTTCAGTTACAGAAGACAGAGTTTGACAAGTTTGACTAATTCTTTTGTAGATAACAGAATCTTCCCTACAACATTCACTTTGCAGTTCTTTTACTCTTGGTTTTACGTGCCTCAAGGAGTTATACTTGCGAGTGATACTTCACAAAGTTCCTTTCTTGGAAAGGAAGGAATGGAAAAGCAAAGCAGATGAGACTAAAGCTATTCATCTCACACAGCCAATTTCTACCCTGGCTGCCCACAGCCATAGAATATGAAGTATTAGGACATTCTCGAGAATATGTGCTTACATATATTTTACCTTTTTTTTTTTTCCCAGCTGCTAAGGTCCTGATCATTCCTACAAAAAGACAGAAGCTTTCAAGGCCATTAGTGACCCTTCTGTGTTCCTCAGCTCACATGAAGTCCTGCAGATAGCTGCGTTCCTAGGAAGATACCTGGGTCCCTTTACACTGGACATATAAGGCTTCAAGTGATCCAAAATTTAGATAAATACTGGCCTCTTCTGGGCTATAATGTTTCATCCTTCACACTGGCTTCAGCAGTTTATCATTCTTAGAATAACAGGATGACAAAACTTCAAGTACAAGGCAAAAAGGAATAAACCTTCTGTAGGCCAAATGGATACCTTTTTAAAAAAAAACCCCAACAAACATTACCTCCCCAACTCCAGATTTTGCTACAATTGATTGTGACACTATTTCAAAACTTTGATCAAAGGCAGACTATTAAACAATTTAACAGCCATGTTAAAAGAAGAATATGTGGGTCCAGGCTTCACACAGTTAAACACTCAGCAAATCCTGCTTTGGTGTTTAAGTCAGTGCTCTGTGCTCCTTTCACACCTCAATGAAATGGCCACGCTTTGGCTTTGTCTATTTTTAAGTTCTACTGGCAGAAGTCTCCACCATTTCCAAATCCAGCCAGTTCATTCAGTTACTCAGTCAGGGACCAGGCTCTTCAGAATATCAGTTCACAACTTTAGATTACAGAGGTCATTCTTCAATCAATTCTGTTTTATTCCTTAATAGGTCTTGGATTGTCACCCTTCATCATATGGAAAAGAGCCTCATTCCCAACAAGTAAAGTACTTTTCAAGAAGAGAATGAATTACAGATCCCACTCTGTGTATTTAGCTCTCTTACAAGTGTTAACAGCTGCAGTGCTGAAACAGCACAGGTACAAGAGGCTGCGTTATGTATATACGGGTCTATCCACTCCGACAGACACAAACTACATATGCTGCTTGCAAAAAAGGCTAAACCAGTGGCAATAAACTGCTTCTCTGAACTGACCACATGTGATTTGTGTTTGGAACAGACTGCTATTATCTATTCTGTACTTTTGTTAAATTACAGTGAAGAGGGAGTCTAGCGCATTAAGCACCTGGGTTATGCTTTGCAAAACACAGGATCTTAGAAAACCAAAGAACATAAAAATCCGGCCACAGGCTAACAGGAACAATTTTAGGGGTACACTTCAGGAAAAGCAATAGAAACACGCCCCTCTCACCCCTCTAGGAGTATGCCATCTTTCCTGATGATTATAAGATGATTTCTGCTAGTCTAAGAAAGAGAAAGGTAAAAAAAAAAACCCAACCAAACCAAACCAAACCCAACAACAAAAGGATGCCAGCAAGACACAGGCTCTGTGCTCCCTTCTCTAGAAATTAGTGTTATTAACACAGATGCATTTCTCAAATCAGAGATGTGTGGAAATGGGATTGATAATGCTGCAAATTGGATAAGGTCTTTCTTATTACTTGTCTAATGAATCTATAAAGGAACAAAATTTCACTTCCCTCTTCAATATTCTAACTCAGGAACAAATTCAGAGAAATCTGGTGTCTGGGCTGGAGGTCACATTTTCCTCAATAAAAACAAAACACTGCCAACCCAATCCAATTCCTCACACCTATCCAAACTGACTCAAAACCCAGGCAGTCCTTTTCCATGTTCATTTCCCAGTGCTTGTGAATCTTCCCTCATGCTTCTGTTCTTACTCCAGCTACTGTGGCATGTTGAGTGGGCATGTGCTTATGCACACACCCTGCTGTGGGGTAAAACTAATGCATATGAGATGATATGATCTTTCATTTTGGACCTTAAGTCTCACCACATTGCCAGACACAGACCCCAGAAATGGAAGGAGTGACTCTGGATGACCTTTTCATTACCCTGACCTTTGTGATGCTTGGGTGTTTGCTCTCCATATTCCTCACAACAGCCTAAAGACCAAGAAGACAACAGTGGATGTAGTGAAATCAATCACATCTGGTTTTCCTTCTGACGCTAATTTACATGAGGAGGTTGCTGTTGTGCCTTATTAGTTCCAACTTAATTCCTGACAGTCTTCCTTGTGTCCACTACAGAGGCAAACAAGCATGCAAAGAAGAAAGGGCAAAAGCACCTATGCAGGATTTTTCCCCTCTAATCTCTGAAGAGAACTGCTTCCTTTGCCTTTTCAGAGGAAAGCATGCACCTTGCAGCTGCTACTGGGACTAGGGGAGTTAAGGTCAGACATACTAAGAAAATTTTGATTCAGGCAAACACTACTGTTTCCCAAAGAATAAATGCCTTTAGTAAGATGCACAGTACTGCAGACTTCTCTGTCCCAAAACTTCTGAGATGTACTGAGATTTAAAAGTAGGCAGAAGAGGCTGAGCCCTCTGAATAGCATCTAGTAAGACAGGCTCTCTTCAAGGGAAGACACGATCCCTGGAAAACACTGGCTATCAACGTTTTGGGCTAAAACTAGTGCAATAAAGTGACTTATTTAGCTTTATTTTAAGCCTAAGAAACAACATGCAGATTAAGTGATGAAGAAGCAATAGGGAACAAAGGCTGAGTAGCATGATCCCATGGAGTAAAAGGGCATGAACTGCAATCCCTGAGCCTTTTGCCTGACTGTTTAAGCTTTATCTTCCCAAATGCCCTGAGCCATGAGGCCAGCTCTGTTGCCCACATAGCTTTTAGTTTAGAGTAAATAATTCAGCCTTTTTCTGCATTGATCTTTACTATTAGCTGAATAAACCTGGCACTCCTGCTCTGCTGAGAATTACACGGTGCACAATCTTAAGCAGGTCTTCTGCACCAAAGTTAATTGTACCCCCTTCTGTGACTTTCACACCATGCCATGAGGATGTGGCATAGGTTGTATTCGGGTGCTGGAGTCTGGTCTGTATCAGTACTCAGAGGAGAGTGGACTCTTCTCTTTCCTTGCCTGAAGCAGAAGGAATTCACCTCTTTGTTAATATCTGAAATTCACTTGGAGATGTTAGAAATCAATGGTTGTGCTGTCTAGAGCATGCAGTTCTCTCTGCCTGTCCCCTACTCACAAAGCTGCATTCACTCACGTGTTTCTTCTGTGCTTTTGAATGGAGCTATTTTCTTGCAGGACTCCTGAGCTGCCCTACATTATCCTGAGTTGACAGTCACACTCAAAAGCATCAGCAAATATACATCTACAGACTTGGCAGAAGAAACAAGGTTATCCCCAGTGTATCTCAAAGCATTATTTTTTTTCTCTTTAGCAAATGTGTAACGCACATTTCATGTCAAGCATAGAGACAAACATAATTATGGCTAACAAACTGTAGATTTACCATTTCTCTTCATTTAAAATGGTTTCCAGGAAATAACACATAAAAAATAATAGTGCAGGTCCACTTCTAAAAGCTGTTGAACTCAACAATTAACAGGCATACACTTTCTAAGACCACGTGTAAAAGCTACATGGTTTCTCCACTGCAAAGTCAGTAGGTCCCGTTTAGTGATCTCTTCAGTCTCAAGCTCTTTTGCAATTGCAAGTTCACAGGTTAAGATTTTCCAAAGTAGACTAACTGTAGAGGAAATGTGCAGAATTGTTAGCTACTTCTGAAACTCTTGCAAGTAAATATGACTACTAGGTAGTTTCAGAATAATTTGACTAAGTCATCTTTATCTTGATCCTTCAGAGACATGAAGGATCCTTCAGCTTTACCTGGGGACAGCTCTTACTCTCAAGTGCAATCTTAGTTTTTGTTCTTACGTAACTCTGTATCTGCTGATCTCAGAGAACCTACAAAAGAACAGAGTGTATCATTAGTCTGTTACAATGACAGCAGCATAAACAGGGTAACACTGATTAAGTGCAATGGCCAATGACCAGCTGACCAGCAAACAAGTGAGGCACTGAGCTAGGCTTTGCCCTGTTCGTGAAGTATGAAAAAGCTTATGAAATAGACGACATCACAGTTGATTCTAAATGAAACCATCTCCAGTTTTGTTATATGCTAACCTACATGGAGAGAGGAATTCAGTCTTCTCGGAAACAACTTTGCAGGCATTAATGTTGTAGTCTCCAGTACAAAGACACCTAGGCATTGAGTTGAAGAGAGTGAAGGAAATATGCTAGGAATTTTAACAGGGAGAAAGCACCCAGTAAAAAGAGAAGTTTAATAAGACACATAGCTTCACTTAATTCCTATTGTCAGCTCAGTTTCAAACCTACTGACTACAAAAGCACCAGCCCCACTCATCTCAGGTTTGTCTGCATGGCCACAGCTCCTTTCTGCTAATCTCAGACCCCAAATTCTATTTAAAAAAAAAAAAAAAAAAAAAGGAAGAGAGAGAGAGAGAAATACCTTAATTACAGTAAGGCTAGGAGGATCAGCTCCAAATCTGTTAGACAAAATAACAAGGCATTTCAATATTTTGATCCTGACCAAGTGGCATGCTCTTGCCTGGTGTGAGATGGCAGCAGTGCAGCCCTCATAAACAGACTGTACAACTAGGCTGACACTTGCTTTGTACTAGTGAATGAAAGCGAAGCAGCCTGATTTTATCAATGGACACTTGCTCAGGACATTCCACATACGTAGAACAGGAGTGGAGAACAGGCTAAATTTCCTTCATCGGTATAAATCATTCACTTCTACTAAAATCAGTGAAGTATTGCCAAGTAATACCTGCTGAACATCTGTGCAGGGACCTCTAAAAGTTAATATCTTAGAGCCCTTTATACTTTGTTTGCCATAAAGCAATTCACTGCTAGAATGCCTCCTTGTACAGGAGGCAACTTATACACAGAACTTTGCTCCTATATGCACACTCCTATCAATCATCAAAAAACATGATTTAGCAGATGCACAGGAAGCTGATGACAGAACAAGTAATTTTATTCACTGAGTTATGACACTGAAGGGCACTGAACAGATGAAAACATTTATAGGGATTTCCACTTACAATGTTATTCAGAACATCAGTAGTGCCTCTTTTATTTCTAAGGAGTACTTAGATGGAATAGTGTTATCCCTTTGAAAGAATCAGTAGCAGAGGGGAGAATACAGCTAGCAAGGTTTACATAAAACTAACAGTCATGTTATGCTCAAAAGCTTAAGTTTATTGCTCTATTTAATGAGTACCACCAGTATTTTTTAAAAGAATGCCAGTTCTTCCTGCTAGCTTCTCACTGAAGGAAATATTTTAAATACAGCAATAAAATCAAGTGGTTTAAAGATAACACATTTTGCCACACATTCATGCAAACCCTGCTGACAGGATTTTTACAGGTTCATGGATACAGAATAAACACAAAGATGTGTACTGAAATACTGGGAAACTTTCCCCACAGTGATGAAGTTGTAGGCATAACATTTCAGGCCCTACCCTGCACCTATTGATGTCAATGGCAAAATCTCAATAGGAGCAGGATCAGCCCTTATTGTTCTGAGAGCTGCTTTACCTTCTCCTGATTAGAAAGTGCAGTAAATTCTCAGAATCTCCGGCACTAATAAAAGCAGTGGGTTTTGGTTATTGTTATAAATAAAGAGAAGCAAAAATATTTTTAGTAGATCATCATAGCTTCTATTCATGAACCACTCGTCTTTTATGTTAAGGGTCTTGTGTACCTCCATTTTCCTGTGTTCAATAAAGCACTTAAACATGTGCTTATCTCTAAGCAAAAAACACAAACTAAAGTCTTTACAAAAGAAAAAGATCTAAAAAGAAAAGCATGGGCAGCAGTCTGTATTACTAAAAAGGAAACACTGCTGCCTGGACTAGTGATTAGAATGGGCTAATGATTGTCTGAATTTGGTTCAAGGGCAAATTTATCAGAAAGCAGCCAACACATTCACAATGATTTTTTTTAAAGCTCCCTATAGGATTTGTGTTAATTTAAATGAGCACTGGGCACCTGATCACCCTCAAAGTTTTGAAACTATTTCAATTTCATATAATGCAAGTGATTTTATTACGTTTTTAACTAAGATTAATTTAACTCAGAAAATTCCTCATCCAATTTTAAACCTCAAATTTCAGAGGAAATTGTATTTGGATTGTCATCTGACTATGTAAAAAGACAAACTATTTGCAAAAATCAAACCTGCTGGCTGAATGAGATGCCAAAATATTGACAAAGAAAAGGTAAAGCATGAAGAATTTCTGTTCAGATTAACTTCTACTATGCTCCTCAGATTCACCCAGCTGTTATGATACTGGGGCACATTGCTGGTAAGATCTAGAGGTAAGAATTTGACTCATATCATTGAAATATTCCCCCCTCTTCCCCTTAGTTCTGATAACACTGGTGGTGGACTGCTTTAGAAAAAATAAACAAGCAAAGATGATGTGTGAAACACCATTTCAATGTGAGTCTACTTGAACCTTTCAATGCAGAGGCTCAGAAGGTTTACGATATACACAGTATTTGGTAATTTTATATGTAAAAACAATCAGAAATAGTCAAAAAGTTACTTTCAAGCTTAGTCACTATACGCCACATTTCAGCATGACAATTCAAAAAGTTCCACACTGTATTTGAATATATTAGCAATGATCTTTTAAAAATAGCAAACTGAAGACAGTGGATTTTTTTCTGATTTTTTCCTTGCTTTTGTAACAAATGAAGCTACTATTCTTATTTACAGTATAAATAAGCCTTTTTTTGGTGAAGATTATGTCCTGTCACATATGTTTAAGACAAGGCGTACCTCAGCTCTTAAATGTCAATGCAAACAAGAGCGTAAAAGCAATATCAAAGTAAAATAATATATTTTTCCAGCTAAGACAGCCAGGTTACCATGTGTCTCTTATCAGATCTGAAATATATCTGAATGCAGTCAAAACTTCTCTTGGTTTTAGCCTTTAGGAATATCATGAACATTTATTCTTCTGCAGCTCTAGAAAGCTGTTTTCCATACAAGCTCATGACATGATGGACAAATTGATACTGTTCACAAGTCTGGATCATTCCTCCCCTGAAAAGGAAAGAAAAAAAGGGGAGGGAAACAGTAGCCTTATTACATGCAAACATATGAGGAAGTGGCACAGCTAAAATGAAGCTTGTTACACATAAAGGTCTCTTCCAAAGATTCCTGAAATAAGTGAGAAGTGCCCATTCATTGACTGCAATCAGTTTACAGACTGACCTCCAGCTCCGTTTTGAAAGTCTCTGCTAACCAAGAACAGAAGGTAGTCAGAACAGGAATGGGCTTTACCTTCATTTTTCTTTGCAGAGGCCGTCATCCAACAAGGCAACACCATTGTCATTTACATTCATATCACTGGAGCACCTACAGTCCAAGCACCATCTTAAACACCATGAAAAGCAATCCCCGCCCCTATGCTCTAGACAGATAAATGGGAGCAGGGGGAATAAAGAGGGCAAGTAGTTTATCCAAGATTTCACAGCTGCATTAGGGACTGAATTCAGGACCACAAAGGGCCAGGCCAGGACAGCTGAGACAACTGACTTATCATACAATTTTCACATTCTGGAATGAGGGCTCTTTCCTCCATGCCATCCCACATTGCTCATTTGGCAATTTCACCAGGGAACTAGGGGATGGCCAGCAGGTTTTAGAACAGACAACAGAACTTTAATGAAAGACACTCAGATTTGTAACTGAATTGACTGCTATGCACACCTTGATTGGTAAGATCCCAGCACAGAAATCTGTTTTGGTTCAGCTTTTAGTTCAGCTTTTGCTGTTCTCTTTAAAACTGCAAACATGAAAGAAAATGCAAGCAAAATAGTCTGCTTTTCCATATATCATTAGCCTCTGTATATTTGCAAGTGCTATGTTAATCAACACGAGAACTACAACAGGAGATAGAAATGAACAAAAAGAACTACAAGTCTGTTTTAAGCAGATTCTATTAACATTTAAAATTCTGCTAAGAGTACCTCGGCATCTGTGGTAAGAGCTCTTGATAACCTATTATAATCAAACCCCATGATTCAAATTCACAGAAGATGTATGTAGAATTGTGCCAGCATTGGTGCTGGTGCACAGATGCCAAGAACACAATGCCAAAAGGAGGCTGAAACAAGTAGGATTGAGGAACATGGGAATCCATGGGTGACCAAAGCCAACCAGACTGTGTCAGTCTGAGGGAAAACATACGTGGTGCATTCCATCAGAAACCTTCACCAGAGGAAATGAATGAAAAGTTGCTTCCTTTAGGCCAGATGGATAGCAGACTGCCAGCACCCTCCCTGGAGACTACCCTTTTCTATAGGGTTCAGTTTCACCTGAATTCAGCTTCACCTGTGAACTGTGGGTCACACAATAACCATACCAGAAAGGTGTAGATGAGCGGGCAAGTCAACCTCATCCTTCAGCCTTTTGTTAAGTGGCTGCTTGAAGTAACACTTGACAATGAGCAGGGGATGGCAGGAACCCATGCTCCAACCTCTCATCAACAAGCAAAGGTGGAAAACACAGTGTTTCAAAAGCAACTATTTCCTAGCTAAGCATCTCCTCTACTTAATACAAGCTGACAGTCAAGCTGTTTCTGAGCCCTTCTGTGCTGCACACAGCACTGAAATGTATTTATGTCAGCCCATGACACACAAGGAATGTTAGTCAAATCTGGCAATTACTTTCCATGCAATTCCATTAACAGTGGGGTTGCACCCTGAAGTTGTAGCAACAGAAGCACCAGGTGGCCGCTAGAAATTACTTTCCTTTTTCTGTGGTTTCCTGCTGTGTGGTGGCTTCCTCCCCTTCCCACACACGTGCACATCATGACACGTGCTTGCTGTCCAGCCTTTGGCACAGAAAAGAGAAATCACATTTTCTCTCCTACTTGCCACAGAAACTTTTCAAATATGAATTGCATTGTGGGAAATGACAGCAAACATCTCTCAGCACTGTGGGAAGGATGCAGGAATGCTCACTTCCTCTCCTTAGTCAATACTGAGTTATTTCAGGACCAACTGCTGGCCGCTGGTGCAAAGCCCAGTGCACGATTTTTTTCCAAGGGATCTTCACCCTCACAGCAACCTTAAAGGTGGTTCTCAGGGCTAATGTCAACTCCACTAGTCCTGTGAAGCAGTGAGGTGCATTCCTTTATATATCTGCTCTGGTCTACACCCAGCCCTCTTTCCCTATGTCCTTAGTGACTCGTTCCCACCCACCTTATTTTCTCTAGCTAGTAGCCACAAGACATGAGAATGAGATAGAGTGGGTCTTCCTCCCTGTAGCTGTTTGGATACTGTCTTGTCCTTTCATGTTGCTTCTGAAGTCACCCAAGCTTTTGTGGGGGTTTAGTGAAATGACAATGGATGGCAGCGTGACTGCCAAGAAACTACAAGGCCAATTTTCCAGATGTTGAAGAAACCATGCTCTTCTGTAGCAAGGATGGTGATTTGACTGTTTTCCATCTGGAGTATTTTTCCCCATGACATTCAAATGGCTTTTTCCTACCCCACTCCTAAGAAGTGCATGGCAGCTACAGAGGTCCCTGTACTCCTTCTTTCCTTCCATGGCATTCTTTAATGTATGATCTCCCTTCTTCAGCCTCTGTAAATGACTGCCAGTTTCCCTCAACCTGCAAAGCTAGTATTTTTAATTGGTCCTCTGTATCACATGCATTTGTAGGCATGTGTTGTCAACCTTTATTTGTATGGCTATTTTTTCTCTGCAACATTAGTCACAGATACAGAGATATTTCAGATCCAGCCAAATATTTCACTGGGTCATGGATAATCAGCACTCAATATTCATATTCTGATATTCTTCTTAAGAAGCCATTCCTTGTCTGTCCTGAAATCCACTGAAGGAGCCAAACCTCCAAGCCTCTGTAGGTCCCTGCCTATGAGAGCCTCAGCAAGGCAGCAAGCATTTCATTTTCTGCCTCCCACTGAGCATAATTTCTCTTCTGAAATAAAGTTCAGCGTGGGGTTGAGATTTTTTTTTTTTTCTCTGCTCAGAAAAATCTCTGGTGCATTTTTCGTGACATCCCCCAACTACATTTATCATTATCATTAGAGAGAGCACCAAGACATGTTTTGATGGCACTTGAAATCAGTGGGAGAGGAAAAATAACATCTCTGGTACAAAACTCAAGTCTGTTTACTTTATAATCAAACTCAAGGTGGTGTGCTAAGAAACGCTTAACTGTAAACCACTGAATTTCTGGAGAATTTCACAGCTCCTTTCATATGTATGCAAACACTCCAGGCTGTCCATACTCTTCCTTCTCCCTGCAACATCCCAGGCAGTCATGCCCTCTCAGCAGTGCTCACAGCTCCATGTATACAAGGCCAGTTTTCTTTACTCCCCCTGGGAACAAAATGCTGATCTGTGGCTCTGAACTTGAGTACAGAAGACCTTTGAGCTTTTGCTTCTGTATGAACATGGGGTCAATTCCTCAGCTGGTGAACAATCACCCCTTGCTGCACCGAGCTGTGTAGCTATGCTGATTTTGATGCCACTTGTGAATCTAGTTCACTTCTGCGGCTATTCATTAAGGGTTACTGCTCATAGACAAAGACTGCAAGTCAGAACTGCTTAGAACACGAAAACATCCTTTGATGTTTTCTCTCTTAGCCTTCATTTATGTTTGTTCCTCCCCTCTTCCCACTTGTTTCTCCTTCAGTAAAGGGAAAGATTACCATTTTTCCTTTTATTTTTCTGGAAAGAAAACAGGCTTTCTTACCTGTCTAACCGTAACTGGCAGGCTGTTCGCAATATGTCAACTATGCCCTCGCTCTTCAGCTGTTTACAGCAGACACTAGTTGCAATAAAGCAGCCAGTCCTCCCGATGCCTGCACTAAGGTAAGGAAAAGCAGAGAGAGGCAGTGAAGATGTTAGAATGGCTTTGGAACTTTCTTGTTTAATGAGCGCCATTAAATCAGCAATCAAACCCCATCATCCCTTTCCTCCCACCAGTCTTTGCCAGGGTGCTTGCAAATATAAACCCGTAAGTAGGAAAAGATACTAACTTCAACGGGAGAACAGAATAAAGCATGAGCCACTCACAGCAAAAGAGTGAACGCTGCACATACAGTGCTAAAAATGGAATATTAATGGGTACCATTTGACCCAATATGTCACTGAACCTGTCACTGAACCACTGTAAACAAGCAGTTACACAGTATTTCTTAGTTAGACTTAGTTTGAGGGCAAATCTTGCTTTGAAGACAACCCTTGTTTTGAGATTCTTAATCCTAATAGCTTCTTTGACAGCTATTTTCATTCACATGTACAGTAAAAAAAAAAGAAAACAAACAAAAACCAAGCCAACAACCCTTACTTAAATAATTAGAGCTAACAGCACTATGGCAAACATGAAGTCATTTGCCGATTAGATTTACAATTCTCTGAATTAGTGAAGGATACAACAAATTCACCATTAAAGAAATTTCTGTCTTTCTTAAGCACCTTTATACTGATTCAGCCCTTGCTTAATGACCAAAATTGATTTTATTCTCAAAGGCACAATGCTACTGAAGCTGTGAATTCTTCTTATCACCTAATAAAAAAACAGCAGCAAAAGCTGAAAGATCTTCTTATGTGTTAAATAATTAAGTGAGCATACTCAGGAATAATTACTTGACACAACTGCAAGAAATCCTGCTTCCATTTAAACTGTGCTAAAGTCATAATACAAAAACACTGGCAACAAGTCTACAAGGAACAACAGTTCCTTGCAGTTAGCTGCTACTTGCAAAGTCCTATTACTGTTTTTTTGACTGTATAAACAGGTTTTTCTTCTCTGAGTTTATGCTTGTTGTGAAAACAGCTACATTGGAATCATTTTAATTTCTAGTACAGAATGATCAAGACAATTTAATGCAAGTTTGGGAGATGGTATTATTAAGAACTCATCTCAGTCTCCAAATAATTGCAACAGAGGCACCTACGTGGCTTAAAATTTTTGGTCCTGAAGCTCTCTATACCTCATGAACTGACTCGTTTCTTTGCTACTTCTAGTTTGTTAATTATAACTTCAAACATTTCAGGGAACTCTTTGGTGCATGTGCATGTTCATCAGTGGTTAAAAAGGAGGGGAAGAAAAAAAAAAAGAGAAAAATATCTTCTAATTGATGCCATAACCAAACAGGTCACAATACACAGCTCTTGTATACTGTTTCCTATCCACAGACCTCAGCGTGTTTTGCAAAGAGAGGGAACACCACCTGTTTTTTAGATAAAGCAAACAGCACTGACAAAGCACTTGTCCTAGGACAAGCTGCAGGTCTCTCAGTGGCTGAGTTAAAGTCATAATCCCTCCAAGACTGCCCAAGAGTGGCACATTATCCCAGGACCTTCAATAGGACTACTAGCCTGCCTCTAACATGAAGCTGCTTTTAAGAATAGCTTCATGATTAGGCTTGTATCTTTTTTCTCTGCAAGGTGCATTACGTTACATCACTGAACGCCTCAACCACAGCGATTACGTTCCACTGAGGATCTCTCACAAAGGTCAAAACAGCTACAGTACTCAGTGTAACACAGGCCTTGGCTAATGGGTTGCTCCATATACCACTCCCAAATAGAGGCAGCGTATTAAATCCTTCTTCATATAAAAGTGATTGCAACTGGAATAATCTGAAAGGGCTTTGGTCCACACTTATCACACATAATACTTCATAATCCTATCACCATGTCTCTTAGTAATTACTTCAAATAAAAATGCCCAATTTCCCCCCAAATTATTACTGTGTCATGAGGCTGACACTATACAAGAGGACACAACAAGTATGCAAAGCAAGAGTGACATGGTGACCAGAATCTTTACCTGCAGCAAATACCATAATACTTCAAGGAGCTCTTAGAGAGTCACAGATTTTCCAAGGACAAACCATTTCTTATTTTTCTCTGAACTCTCCCCAATTTGTCAAAATCTGTTTTAAAAAACAGGCAGAAAAACTGGACATGTGGCATCATACGAACATTTTACTAGCGATTACTCCATATTAGCTTATAGGTGGATCTTTGATGACACTAGGCTACCAACCGTTCATGCCAAGACTCTAAAAACATTTCCAGTTTATGATAATACCCCAATTTATTAAGGCTTTTGGATAGCAACCATCTGCCATTTCCTAGAAAATGTTATGCAAAACTAAGTAAAATTCCTTACAAAAAAATCACAAAGATAAATTTGGCAAAATGCATATTATTGAAATTATGGAAAATTACCCTGGAGATTACTGCATTGCTCATCAGGCTTTCCGCTACTTACCTGGAAGAATAATTTTGAGAACTGGCTTGTAGTTTTCAAGTAATCATATTTAACCTTTCCAAACACTTGCAAAACACGACTTGCTTTTAGACCTTTGGAACTTCTCCAATTTTTTAAGATCTAGAATTCAGCTATACTAAACTTTAATAGCTTAGAGTGTGTGGCCAAATTTTTTTAAACACTCTTGGGTGAAAATCATCCACTATAGCTGATTTGATACTGGTTAGCAGTTGTTTAACATGATCCCTAGTTAGCAGTGCAAAATAATGTACAATCATGTCTACAAATGATAAGTACATTCCCCGACTTCGCTCTGAAGACAGAAGTATCTATCTTCATGCTTTTTTTTCCTGCTTTATGATTGATAATTACAATTTTATCATCAGCCTTCAAGCAACTGTAAAGATTTTGCTCCTTTTATATAAAAAGTTTTCATCATTGCCAGGGGCTTTTCACAGATACTTCAGTTTTTCTATCAGCTGCATACATTTCCTGTTAGTTCATTAGTACTTGCTGCAATCATAGAATCATAGAATAGTTAGGGTTGGAAAGGACCTTAAGATCATCAAGTTCCAACTCCCCTGCCATGGGCAGGGACACCTCACACTAAACCATGCCACTCAAGGCTCTGTCCAATCCGGCCTTGAACACTGCCAGGGATGGAGCATTCACAACTTCCCTGGGCAACCCATTCCAGTGCCTCACCACCCTCACAGTAAAGAATTTCTTCCTCATATCCAATCTAAACTTTCCCCGTTTAAGTTTGAACCCATCACCCCTTGTCCTATCACTGCAGTCCCTCATGAAGAGTCCCTCCCCAGCATCCCTATAGGCCCCCCTCAGATACTGGAAGGCTGCTATGAGGTCTCCATGCAGCCTTCTCTTCTCCAGGCTCAACAGCCCCAACTTTCTCAGCCTATCTTCATATGGGAGGTGCTCCAGTCCCCTCATCATCCTCGTGGCCCTCCTCTGGACTTGTTCCAACAGTTCCATGTCCTTTTTATGCTGAGGACACCAGAACTGCAGACAATACTCCAAGTGAGGTCTCAGGAGATCAGAGTAGAGGGGCAGGATCACCTCCCTTGACCTGCTGGTCACACTCCTTTTGATGCAGCCCAGGATATGGTTGTCTTTCTGGGCTGCGAGTGCACGCTGCCAGCTCATTTTATGCATTAAACTTAAATTTTTGTCTTCAGCCTAATAAGGATTTTTTAAAATCATAGAAGGAATCTAGGAAATGGGGTTTTGAGGCTTAAAGTTGAATGCTCTCATGTTTCTGCTTGTATGTGTCTTCCAACTCCATTTCACTCACAGCACATTAATCTTAGTTAACCTGGCCCTTTTAAGATCATTAAAGGTATCTATTACTAGTAAAGCAAATGAAACAAGACTTTTCTTACAGGTAACTGAGCCACCACCAGTTTCTGTGTTCAGCTCAGGCTGTATCTGAATGCAACACTTAGGAATAGAAAATTACTGTCATTAAATTTTATAAATTCCAAGCATTTCACAGAAGCAGTTGGGCAAGATCTCCCATGTCTGACTGATGGCAAATATGACAGTATCTGCACTATGCCACTGTATATGAAGAAGCCCTTAGAAATCAGACACAATATTTATTTACCTGCAGTGAACAATCACTGGTGCATTATTCTCTTCTGCACTCTGCATAGCCTCTTCCACTTCCAGTACTAGCTGTAACAGAGGAGGGGCTTGATCTGGTGTCTTCTGGTCTGGCCACGATGTGTACCAGTAATGTTTCAAGTTTCTGACTTCTTCTCCTTTCTGCAATCCAGTTAAGATAAACAGCACAAAGTTTTAAAATAACTTCTGGTTGCAGACTGATATCAAAACCTGGCCTTCCTTTTAAGAATGAGACAGGATGCTTAATGGAACAGGAGATTCAAATGGCAAGCCACACAATGCAGAAATATGGATTTCAAACATCATACCTGCATTTTAGTAAACTGCCTTAAAAAATATAATTCCTCCCCTCTCCCCCAAGTATTCTGCTCCTTTAGTGCCAAGAACTGTGTGCAAAACACTCCAGGCAGTCTGTTCTCTCTTGACAGATTCATTCAGTAAAGCCAGAGTTGTGCTTGTGACATAATTGCTTTCATAAAGTACTTGACATACCAAAGAGCCAGGAGCCATATCTCTGTCATAGATAGATAGATAGGTAGAAGCTTATTTTTATATCACTTCTGATAGACAGACTCATATCAGTTTTCTGTCAATTCTAGTCTTCTCTTGGACATGGTGAGAAATTCAGAGACACTATGGAAGGTGGGAATTGCATCTAGCTGCAGTCCAGGGCTTTTGAGAGACACAGATTCCAATTCTCTCTGCCTCAGCATGGCTATGAATACAGCAAATATGCTGTTACCTTTTCTGAGTGCCAAGTAGCACTGTGTGCTTCTGATTTTGTGTGTTCAAAGTGATATCCTTCTGCCTGATTTCTAAAAGAGCCAAACAGTTAACAAGGAGATCAGGGAAATGGCCTTACCCTTTCAGCCACTACATAAGCCATCTGGCGCAGGGCTAAGCAAATGCCTTCAAAAGGTCTGGGAACAGAAGTGTTAGCTTCCACAACATTCTCTTAAACACTTGGCTGGCTGAGTTTAAGAGGGGAGGAAAAATGGAACAAATTTGGCTCTTTCTGAAGAACCGGACATAAAAATCTGGAAATAGTTTCTGTCACCTACACTCCTGTCTGTATGACAGTCACTGGATGTTAAAAGTGCTCTGTGGTTGTGCCACTTTCCATCCTTCTCTTTGGTCAACAAAGCTTTTGAATATCTTCACAGTGAACTAGACTAGGGAAGTGATCTAGAAAAATCTATTTTTTTTCTCATACTAGATTCATTTGCAGATGGATTGATCAGTTCCCTCCTTTGGCTTACCACACAGTCACATACACGCTTGTATGGGCATATGGGAAACAGCTCAAACATAAGAACAAGACAGCCAGACAAGGGGAGGATGGTCGCCTTTGAGCTGCAATTCCAGCTTATACTGGGTTTAAAGTGCTCACTGAAACAACACCTACAGGAACCTTAAGCTCAGTTTAAGAGGCTCACTATTGTAGCACAGGGCATGGCCTTAGGTTATTTACCCTAGTGAGAAGATATTCTAGTTAAGAGAGCATAATTAGTTGCCATGAATAGTACTTGAGCTCACTACTGCCAGTAAATCAGATCAACACTGCTCTGAAACATGAACATACACAGTTGCTCTTGAACACGTGACACTGCATGAACCACAGAGATACGAACACTGGATTCTTAAGTTGTGAAAAATTAAAATGTTGGCAATAATACCGAAAGACAAGTAAAAGATAAGTCATCTGAATAAAAACATTAATCACTACATTTGACAGAAATAAAAAACAAAATTCTAATGATGAACTCTGCATATCTTTAGTTTTGTCTATGCTGTTACCAGTTTTATGCTTCTGCTTAGAGAAGCTTGACTTTTGTGATTCTATAGACTTTGACTTTATCAAAATATTCTCTATTGGTGTTTCCATGAGACTGAGAAGACACTGGAACACCTAAGATGAAGCAAGATTTAACTGATGGTTTGAAGTCCACCATCATGTATGCTGCAGCTGAGGCTGTGTCCTCATTTTGGCTGTGATAGAGTTAACCTTCTTCCCAATAGAAACATAGAATAGTTAGGGATGCTGGGGAGGGACTCTTCATGAGGGACTGTAGTGAGAGGACAAGGGGTAACAGGGTTCCAACTTAAACAGGGGAAGTTTAGATTGGATATGAGGAAGAAATTCTTTAGTGTAAGGGTGGTGAGGCACAGGAATGGGTTTCCCAGGGAAGCTGTGAATGCTCCATTGCTGGTGGTGTTCAGGGCTGGATTGGACAGAGCCTTGGGTGGCATGGTTTAGTGTGAGGTGTCCCTGCCCATGGCAGGGGGGTTGGAACTAGATGATCTTAAGGTCCTTTCCAACCCTAACTAGCTGGTACAGAGCTGTGCTTTTGATTTAGTCTGAGAATAATACTGATGACACACCGATTTTTTAGTTGTTGCTAAGTAATGCTTATTCTAAATCAAAGACCTTCCAGTCTCCCATGCCCTGCCAGGCAGGAGCTGCACAGGAAGCTGGGAGGAAGCACAGCCAGGACAGCTGATCCAAACCAGCCAAAGAGATATTCCACATCATAAGAATATTGTGCTCGGTAGATAAACTGGGGGGAGTTGGCAGGAAGGGGTCGGGCCGCTGCTTGGGTCGAGCTGGGTATTGGTCAGCAGGTGGTGAGCAATTGCACTCTGTATAGGGGTTTTGTGTGTGTGTGTGTGTGTGTGTGTGTGTGTGTGATTCCTCTACTTCCTTTTATTATTATATTTTACTTTATTTCTACTGTTCTTACCTAAACCCATGGGTTTTTACGCTTTTTCCTGATTCTCCTCCCCATCCCATGGAGTGTTGGATGGGTGAGGAGTGAGAGAATACCACACTAAATACCACACACAGCTGTGTGGTATTTAGTTGCCAGATGCGGTTAAACCATGACAGGCTGAGATCATGAATCGATGGCTAGACAATGGCAGGACCCTTTGAAAAAAGAAAACAAGCCTTGTCCTACTGCCTCAGATTTTTCTAAATTCCTAAAGCTTGCCAAATCTTAGCCCTTATTCTGAGAGAAGTATGACAGTCCACCCTGTAACTTATGCAGTAATCATATATTGCTGGTGGTGAAATCATGTATTTCTGACCACTCATGTTAAAGGGAAAACAGGAGTTAATTCATAGCTTCTCTAGTTTTCACTACCAAGTCATTTGGGGTGGGGGAAAAGAGACATTACCCCATTAGTACTGAAAACAAAAACATTGTTTAACTGAAAAACAAACTGGCATGAGCTGCAAGTCTGCAACATACTTGTAAATATTCTTTACTTCCCACTTGTTAGGAAGTGTGATTTTCTCTTTGTTGCCTTTGCCAAAAGCATGAGTGACAGACTTTCCACACTCTCAATCCAGATATGGGATTTCATATGCTGGCATCCTGCCTATTAACATATGGCTGAAGAGACTTGAAACTGGTTGGATAAAAGGAGAGTTTTTTCAGCTTGGAAATAAATTGTGGTGTTATACTGAAATCAGGGATAGATAATGGTAGATGAAAGATGTATGAAGTTTATGTAAACAGACTATTCTTATTAAAGCACAGAGCTTGAGATTCTAGAACTTAGCAATGAAAACAGCTGTAAAACGGGACTTTTACTTTAGACTAGGTAGCATTCAAGAACTTAAAAAAATAAACCTGTGTTTAAGCTCTCTATCCGCAAGATGATAGAATGGATTACGGTATGTAAAACTACACATACAAGATATTGTATGTGTATTGTAGTGAAAGTGTTTTTCAAGGTCATCAACAGTTTCAGTGTCTTGAAGTGGGCTGATCCCTCAAAGCATCTTCAAAGTTAAGTCAGTCAAATCACTCAAAGAATAAATTAGCACAGGAGTTCAGTCAAAGCGAACAGGAGTGGTACTACTACACCACTAACAAGTGCCAATCAGACCACTAGTCCCACTGCTGAGAGAAACTGAAAACAGGTAAGCAAAATTAAAATGCCTTTTACTCAGTTCTCAACTGTCCCACCTCTTGTTAGTGGCACAAGCCATCTTAGGTACAAAGGGCTCATGGGTATCCAGCAGTCTGACAGCAATCTAATAATGATCCTAAGAAGACAAGCACAATTTAACTATTTCCTAGGGGTCTCCCCATACTACAAAATGTGTAAGATAGCATACAAGTCAAAGTTCCCTGTTAATAATCAGTTTGCCTAAGCCTATGGCCTAAAGAATAAACAAGCCTTTGAATTCTACAGAACATCATCACAGAGTTTAGCAGATTATTCCACAAGTGCTGTCTGTGGTATAACTTGCAAAGGCTGGAAAGAAGCCTTTATCTGTTAGCTAACAAGCTACTCTAAATGACCAGTGAATGCAGAGAACCCAGGCACAGAATGAGTCACTGGTTTCTTTCACTGAGCGAACTCCATACTACCACCATTGGCCTGGTAGCTTTCAGACTGTTCATATGCAGTCTAAATCTCTGACTGCTGTTTTACGGCAGTCTTTGTATCTGGTGAACTGGGCAAGGCTGTAATGACTTGAGTAAGGAAAAGTACTACTTGCACAGCAGTACATGCGCAGAAGATTTCTGAGCAACTCTCCATGAACATCTCTATTTAAGGGTTTAGACAGCTAAACTACTGTAAGTACACCGGGATGATTTACCTTTAGGGTGATGAGCCTTAAACGGTAATCGTCTGCTTGTATGACTTTGTTAACTGTGATTTCTATTCCTTCGTAGGTGACCTGCTCCTCTGGCCAATATTCTGTACATTTCTGTGTGCAATATAAAATAAATCTAGTTAAGCAGATATCAAGGGAGGTTCATTTTTACTCCTCTGAAACTAGATATAGCACATGCATAGATGACTATGAATAAATTTTGTTTCTATAATAAGTTTTTACTTTCTAAACAGAGACCACATTTCAGCTGATTTTTGCTGCATTCTTAATAGCCTGACTGCGTGAATGAAAACGCATAAATCAAATAATGACAAACCAATGATTTAAATACACACATCTTTATTTATCTTTATGCAACTGATGTGCATTTTGAAGATTCATTGGAAAGACCAGCGGCAATGTGCTTGTGTTTTTAGATTAATCCTTTTCTTAAGACAATAATGATTAGTATAATATACACTAGTTATCACTATTTCTGTGGTGTTCATACACGGATATGAAACACAAAATACATCTTTTCTATTTTTTATAACGGGTCAATGCTCTCTGAATACAAGATGGTCATTTGAATAGGTTTTTGTACAAAAGAACATGACTGCGGGTGCTTTGTGAATTAGATTATGTACCAAAATCCACTTCAAATGGACACTGAGAATCTTTCAAAGTCAAGGAACTAAAAGGGAACAATAGCTGTGACAGCTACTAGACTACAACACTTGATATTGCCCCAAAATAGTCAGAGTTGCAGCCAGCACAAGCTGACAATTATAGAAGCACAAACTACAGTTCATTTGCAAATGTACATTGTGGTACTGATACACTAGATATTAGTAGGTGAGAATTTGTAAGCACTCCTATCCTGGAAGGAAGGCAGACAGACTGTTTTCTCGTGTGCAGTTTCTCCTTAAACTAATCAATACGCAAAGGAAGAGACAGGCACTTCCACATAGTGCACGAACTAGTTCATGGACAAGAAATGACATGAACACAGCAGGGTCTGAGAAAAAGGCTCCCTTGTGATAATGGAAGATGCAATCTCATTACCATAAGAGAATAAGAATCTGCTATTGGACATACCCAGGTAAAGACAATGCTTGTAAGCTTCCTCTCTTACATAATTGTATGCTACCTCAAAAGAAGCAAGTTAAAGCATTTTGCTCTTCCCCACCAAAAATGATTACGCTTCAGGAGAAAGACTAACAACAGGGAAATATCTTGCAAAGTTACTGAGTCAAAATTTTTGTATGGGAGAACCAGGGCTGTTCCATCTGCACAGTGCATCAGTTAATAACCCACTGGTAGTGTGGCCCACTGTGTCTCTCTAAAATTATTTATGCAGTTTTTTTTTCTTCCTGTACTCTTAAACTGCAGAATCCATTGTAAAAATTGTCAAGAGCGCTAGCAGCTATCAATAGCACAGACGCTCCTCTGCTAAAGGAGTGGAGTAAGATTGCCCACTCATTTCTGTGGGCTGTCTGTCAGTTTAGATTAGATGTGAAAGAGGGCTGAGATACAGAGCTTTTAATACTCACATTAGCAGAGTTATTGCACTGAGATGGAACACAGAGCCTCTGTTAGCAGCACCACTGCTGAACAAAGGTTTTGGTTTTTAATCTATGTACTTCTGAGTCCTGTTATTCATATATGTGCTATAGAAAAAAGGAAACGAATATAGAAAACATTTACATGAAAGGACTTACCCTATATTGATGGCTGCGATTCCTGACACCATTTATTTTTTGACACAAAAGGTATCAGAAAAGACTCAGCAGCTCTGTTATAATGCATAGGCTGATATGATGGGTGAAATTCAGATATAAAGGTTATTTTACATTGTTGTTATTCAATCTTGCTACAAAGACTACAGTGAAAGAACTTATCAGCAGATATGTCATTCAGGACTAATATTTCCTCTGCATTATCTTCTTTAAACCTCTAAGTCTTTAAATGATTCTGGTATACTGTGTCACAATATTTTAACATCTTACTTGCCAAAAACTGGCAACTCTGATCAACAAGCAAGTTATTACTTTAGTGCTGCCTCTCAGATAGAGGCAGACATGAGTTCAAAATGTTAGTGCAAACAAAACATTTATATCAGCAATATGCTGTATTTTGCACCAGCAATGCCTTGATAGCATGTATCCAACCAGGCAGTTGTAATAATGGACAATTTTTAACTTGCAAAGCACACTAACACTGTGTCTGTCATGTTCATGTCTTTTTTCCACTAAAGCTCAAGATTAAATGTATTTATTTCACAACTGGGGAAAGCTAAAGGTTTATGCACATGCATAATCATGGGCACTAAGCTTCCAGCTAACAATTAAGCCATTATAATTTGTGTGTACGACAGACGTATGCTCATATTCTTGGGCTTTTAAGTTCCTAAAGCCCCTTCTCCAAAGGAAACTCTCTTGCCCAAATTACTAATAGGTTCTCAGCTTTGACAAATGCTGCTGCTGCAGCTTAAGAAACACTCTGTGGATCTCTCCAGTACACCTTGCTGCCACTGGTAAGGGAGATGCAGAACCCAACACATGCCCAGACCACTTTCTCACATCCTACACTGCCAATAAAAGCAGATGTAAGCTCAGCTATCTGTCTGTGAACTGAAGCCCAGGCATTTGGTTCTTGCAACTCTGCTATGAGGCAAATAATTCAGCAGGTAAAGTAATGAACAGCTGGAGGGCAGCGGTATTTTAAACTGCAAACAAGGATCATGTTAGGCGGATTAGCAGAAACACCATGACAGTTTACGTTCAGGAAGTAGGTGGTGAATAGGCATTGCCAGCATCTTAATTTCAATATTTCAAAAGCATTTTCTAGACACATTCAGGAAAATGTCTTCCATACACAAGTCAGCTCTAGTTGCTGATTATCATAACTAATACCTTTCAGAAGTCAGGGACAGCCTCACCGAAATGCGGATATAGACAGTGAATCATAATAAATGCAAGATAAAGCTGCATCAATCTTGTTGATTAAAGATAGTCAACCTTATTTATGGGGTACTATTGGTTTTGATTCCTTTAGAGAGAACTTGAAAGAGTGTCTGCAAATAGAGCTGGGTTTGGAGAGGTTTTAAGTCAGCTGGGAGAGGAAAAATGGCAAAACCAGCAGTAGGCTAAGTCAGACAACAAAACAAGACTTAAACTGATCTGGAAGAGAAGCCCATGTCTTCTCTGGTCCTGAAGAATTTAATCTAGCTTTGATTGCTCAGGCCGCTGAACTAATTTGTGTTCGCTGTCTTGTATCTATGCTGAAAATATCTGCTAGAGTACAGATAAAAATATAGACTGTATGTAATACCATTACCTCATTCATCTCTTCTATATTGGTAATCATGACAATGATGGGAGAACGTTCCTGCCACACCATTCTCCAGAAATCACTGACAGTATTAACTATCGGTCCCTGAGTAGCAATATATACCTTTTCCTCTCCTCCATAGCCCTGCCAACAAAACAAGAGATCAATTTTAACAGGCATGTCCACCACAACCACAAAGGTTCAGTCTTTAAACAGAGAGCTACCACTGGGTGAAATGGTGACTTCATGACATCAGTTCTTCCCCTCTCTCTCTCCTGCACATGTGTACATGGAGCAAAGGCACAAGATGGACATACATAATTCCAGCAATGAGTGTCCAACAGCCCACGTGATGCTGCTAGGTCAAGAGCCTTATTCAGACTTATTCTGCAGTGCCTTGGTCAGGCCAGCTGACAAGCAATTTGCATCAAGAAGTGCAGAAGTGTGGTTTTGTCTGGTCTGAACCTATACAGTTGCACTTTGAGATTTGGTTTTCAGTTAATGTAAGCAGGAGAGAAGAGCAATCAGTTCAGCTAGGATGACTTTAAAAGCCAGTGGATGTTGCAATTCTGTTAATATAAACAGTGGCTGATAAAGGCTAGGCAGACACAATAAACTACTGAGCTCTTACCCTGATGTAGTTAGCATTGATGTAAGAGCTGAGGGGGTCATCCTGATCAGCTGAGGTAAGGCACACTCTGCTGTGAGGATCTGAAAGGGGTAAAGAGATAAGTAATAGTTCATCAGCTGCTCAGAGGAGAGAAAGAGACAAAAGATTTTGTACAGCAAGACATTTACATGCATTCATGGCCATCACAACAGATGCAAGTGGCCTTGGAGAGTTCCCATGTTAAAACGTTACCATAAAAAAAGGGAGAGGATAGTTGGGGCAATTCGGCTGCTTCTGATAGTTTTATCCACTCTCTGAAGCCTACTTAATTGCTCCTGTTGCAAAGTCAGTGTGCCAGAGTGAATCTGGAAAAGCAATTTTCTGCTCCAGGAAATTATTTCTCAATTTGTTAGGTCAACAGACTCATTCTGGCTTGTAAGACATTAGAATATAGTTTGTGAAATGCCAACAGCTTTTTTCCCAAACCATAAACATGAATTTCTTGCATACAGGCAGGCCAAATGACAGTAACTCTTTCCCCATTTCATTTTTCAGTGAACTAAACTCCAAGATGTGCTATTAATAAATGCTAATGGTTAAAGAGAAATTAAAGAACATTAACAGTCTCCTGTACTTTTCATAAGTCTCTTCAGTACTTGAGTTTCCCGCATTGGGGCTGTTTATGAAGCATTATTCTTGTCTGCATAAGACAACAAATGAAAACATTATTCCACCTGTGAAGTTCAGTCCAACTCCCACTGAAGTCAATGGGAGCTGTTCCATTGATTTTAATCGAGCTGACACAGGCCCACATTCATCCACTTTCACCACTACTACACAGTTTGTTATCATTGACAAGAAATATTCTCCTGATAAGAGGCCTCAGCAAACAGCAACAGTGTACATCGTCAGGAGAATATTAAAAACAAACCACAGATGACTTCTTCATAAAAAATATCCATAAAAAATGTCTAAGCACACAGTAATTTCTACAGTACTATAAAGACAGACTCAGCATGAAACGCTGTCCTAACAGCAGATTCGTGTTATTATTATGTGATAATATAATCACAATCTGCAAAGTAAAGAAATTAACAAAGATACTGTTTTATAGTACAGAAGTACCGAAACCAGTAAGTTGCTCTCTAATACAGTTCCCTCCTGCTCAACTTTGCTCATACGTCTAGTGCTAGGGAGACAGTGAGACAAGAGATAAAACCTGCTTTTTAATCAATGATTCCTATAGCCTGCAACATGTCATACCATTAAAAAGATGAATGATATTGGTTGCTAGATGTTAATTCAAATGCCACCGGACATAGTAAGACCCCTTGCATGAAGTTCCTTTGCCTGGGCTTTTATGCAGTCATCCATAGAGTCTGCTGAAGTTTGAGTAAAAATTCCATGATTTTGCCCTACTTATAATTGAAAAAATCCTACTTTGCCCATCACATGAGGGTTTTTTAGGGAGACATAAAGCAGAAAAAAACCTCTATCAATGGGTGCCATTGACTTTTAAGCACAGGCTTCTTTTAGTACTCTTCAACTGCATTAGAATTTAAGTTACCTTTCACTGTGGACTGTTTCATTGCTGTATCGACAAATATTAAAACATTATTCAGAATATGCTTTTATTTTAAATTATAATACTTGGCTTGTGATTTTTCTGTTAATGTAGTATATGCATTTGCCATGGTAGGACATTAATGAACAGTGTCAATTTTATTTCACGTGAGAGAGGCCTATTAACACCCTGTCAATACAAGAACATGCACTGTTTGGCAGAAAGTATAGCTGAAGCTGAGTTGCTCTTTGAAATATATAAACAGGAATAACTCCTCCTTTAAAAAAATTCATAAGACTTTTAATATAAGAGCTTGCAGTATGAATTTCAAATTTTCAGTAAAGAGGCATTTAAGCAAAACAAGATCCTACGCTTACTGAAAACACTTATCCTAGAACAAAACCAGTGCACAGGCCTGGTTCGAGATGACACCACACCTTTAAAAAAACAGTAGCAGTCTGTATCATTAAGAAACCAAACGATATGTCAGCTATTTTTTCTACAGCCTCTTTGATGGCATTTTGTGTTTATACTATGTCTGACATTTTAGAGGAACTCAGTTGACTTAACTGAAATGTTTTGTATAACTTAAAATTGTACAGAAGCAACAGAGCTACACAGAAATCTAGAAAGCTTGTCTAGACATTACTCTTCAGAAAATGATTCTATGAGACTGATATACAACATTATAGTAAGTTCTTGCCACCTCTAGAATTCTGTAACAAGAACTTTCTTTTCTATATATTAAAACAGTGCCTCCTCCATATATCTTAGAGAAAAGTTATCATTTTCCAGAAAATGCCAGAGGACTCATTCCCAGCAGAGAACTACCTACAAACAAATCTGCAGTTACAAAATATCCAAATCAACTTCTTTAGCTTGGCATTTTCCCAGAAACACCCTTCTCCCATCAAAAAGCCACCTTCTAAGCCATTTTACTACTAACAGCAAAATTGTAGTAAATTCTTCTTACAGATTCCCCAAAAGAAATACAAATGCGATGAATTACAGACTATTATCATGTCTCTTACTACAATCAACTCTAGGGTTACAAGTAACTGATTATCATATTATCATGACTGCTCACCTTTTAATGATGACTGCCTAGTTTGCTTCTGGTGATACAGCTGGTAAGGGAATTTTAGTTACTTTTAAATTCCAATTTTGGGTTTGATTCTAGTTTGATAATCAAGCTTTTGCTGTTCCCTATGATAATGAGTCATCCGAGTTTGCTGTACTGCAGCTTGTTCAGCAGTTCCTGTCATTACTGCTTCCTAAAGCTGGAACCTATAGGACTGCTAGGTAGACAGATACTTAGGGTAGTATAGGCTATGTTTGGTCAGCTCAGAAGCAGAAGTCAGTGGATGATCAAAGCCTGAAAAGCACTGGACTCTCCCTCATCTTGCCTCCAGATCAAATGAGCTTGGAATAAGCTTATTTAACCCTTGGAGGCATGGCAGGGTAGAAACTAGTTTGCTGGAGAGGCCAGTGTCACAAACCAATAGCTGCTAGCAGATACCCATATGACTAAGATGAAGTTTGCAACAAGTAATTAATCCACTAAGTGATGATTCTTAAAAATATATGGTAGTGGTCCAGAAGGTGTGGACCAATTCACATCTCTTTGCAACTCTGGAACAGGGTGTTCAAAATGGTAGAAATTCTCATTTTCAGTTTAAACATCCAATGCGAGATACTTAAATTGGATTCAGTTCTAAAAGGACACATCAGATACTAAATTCAGAATACACATCACTTTAAAACCTAGCAGTTTGGGCATCTGAAATCACTAGACAATTTTGCAATCTTCTATTACAGCAAAACCAGTGAATTAATACTTGAATGATTCACCTCAGTTATTAGCACAGCAATTGTGAAATGCAGTTGAATGTTTTTGTACTTCTGGTGTAAAGTGGAGTACGAAGTCATCAGAAGAGTCCTGCACATATGATCACTGTCTGCAACTGCCACAGTTGTAAGTCTGCATTAATAAACCTCTCCTGGAACCATTTCCAACCTAGGTTTGTTGACTGAATTGATAGTTTTAGCTGAAGACATTTTTTACTTCTCTGCAGTTATCTTTGCTAACCTGACACTGAAACTTATGGGCTTTGCAAATATAGAGCTAAAAGAATGATGTCTAATTAAAGTTACTTTGAAAAGTGATACAAGTATGACAGAGGGGAAATTATGACACTTGTAAAAATTTGTGCCAAAATGTGTCTCTAAACTCTTACTGTTGTCTACAAATAAAAATAGCATAGGAGAAAAGAAAAAGATCTTGATTTTCTGTATCACCTTAATGCCATCAGAGCATTGTTTCCCTATATTCTCAGACTGCATTTGAGGCATGATTCCAAGAATAACATCAGTCAGGAAAATAACATCACTAGAATTTAGTCCTTCTAAAGGAGTTTAATCAAAGAACCCCCTAATTAACATCTGAATAAACACACTGAGTTCATGGGTAGAATTTTTAAGCAGCATCAAATGATGCAATTCTAATGACTTAAAACTTAAGTGCTGCTGCTGTTCAGTGTATATTAGGCTCTTCATGCTCTGCGCCTCTTTTGAAACTTGATTTACACTTTGAAGCCATGCTGCTTCATAAATACGGCTTTTGGACAACACACTGTAGTAACAGCACATTTTGTGCATTCTGGAAAGGGAAGTACAAGGCCCTTCACCATGTGGAATAAACCAGCCTACCTCAGTGAGTGAAAAAGCAGAAACTTACTTGGAAGAATTGTTTTGTAGCGATTCTTACGCACTAAGCCTGGAATATCATATTCCTTTGGATCAACAAAGTTCATAGGAATTTCCTGTTTAAAAAAGAAAGAAACACAGAACAAAATAGGTAATATTATTTGATTGACAAGAGGAACAAAAAAATCCCAAGCCTATTATGTCCTGCTGGTGAGGGAGGCAAAGTGACGAAGTCAACTGACATATGGTACAATACTTATAGCAATTTACCACCAAAATACGATTGATGTTTCCTTGTACTATCACTGGCTTTCTTTTCTGAAATCCTTAAAATGAACACGCTCAGAGTGACTAATTCATTGAGTAATACATGTGACGGCATTATGCTAGTTCCTAATATTATTAGGACTGTATTGCAAGTGTAGGCACAGAACTAAGCAAAAGGTGGTACGTAAGATACTCTGCTCCGAAAGTGATGGACCTCAGACACCCTCCTTTCTGACTCACACTCCTCCTTCCTCTCTGAGGGTGGAAGGAAGTAATTTTCTAGCGACTTTCATCAGCAACAAATTATGACACACATTATGACAGGTTGGTGTACTGACCTGACTCTGTGGAGCTGAGGGAACATCACTTTTTTTGTTCAGCACACTTTAAAGCTCCAAGGGCAAGGACATCAAACAGGTGCTCAGTGATTACCTGCTCTCTACACTGCTGATGCAAAGAATGCACAAAGATGGAGAGGATTCTTGTTCTCCATTACTCATCTCCTGAAAGAAAGTGGCCAATGCCACTTTCAGGGAGGAACAAAGAGGAACATCCCACCAACTGGAGTCAACAGGCATGTGATGAGAAAGGATGCATTATCCAGGCTCAGCAGAGAAAAGGCTCATGGGAGCTTGAGAGCAGAGCTGGTCATCCCATCTGGTGCACACTGGATTTGAGCGGCCAGTACCGGAAATACTGCTAACAGGAGTCAGGGTTGAGTAAAAGAAGCCTCACTCTGGGAAGAAATTAACATGAGCAGAGCTATGAACTATATTAAATTCTGGAGCTTCAGAAGACTGATTGCCTCTTACGTAGCACTATGGAGCTGAACCAGTCAACAGAAGGTTGGTCTGAGCAAGAACTCTAAATTTTGAAAGGATTTCAGGGCTTAGCCAAGCAAGTGATGTTCCCTCTGACTTTTCTTGCAAAATGAAACACAGGTGCTTGCTTCACCATGAATCCGGACTTTGAAAACCAACTAGGTTTGATAGAAGGAAAACACAGGATGCAGAACTAGCTGGTGATAACTGTTGTGTAAAAAACTTATTAGTTCACAATTTTTAATTACAGAAATGACATTCTGATTACACAGCATTTTTATCTATGCTTTTTCAGTTTTCACTAAAGAATGAAAATGCCTTGGGATAGTTTGGCTGTTGAATGATTTTCTAAATGCCAGGGAAACTAAATCAAAAATCTTTTAGAGAAATGAAGCATACTTTTTTCCTACTTCTGACATTATTTTTTTCGCTTGAAAGAAAGCTACTCTGCACCTCAGAGACTGATGAAACAGTATGTCGACTTGTTCACCAAACAGTTCACTCACTCACCAAATAAACGTTTCCTCCCTACAACAGCAATATATGCTTTATGTCAAAAGAATCAGGGTTTGCCTACACAAAAGCTGCCTTCTTTTCCAACTTATAAAGTGCTAAGTGAATTAAGAACCACAGATATCTGGTAATCTGTTTTAAAACAGAAGTCCAGACTATCTCATCTCCACCTGTGCTTGTAAAGTGAAAAAAACAACCAACAGCCCTGAAATTGCACAAGAAGGGATGACAGCAAGCAAAGAGTTACTCCTACCCTTTCAGGCCTGTAACAGGTCATAAAGAGGACAAGCTGAAAAAGGACTGTTGTGTTGCAAAACATCATCTTCCTCTTGTTCTGCTGAGACTGCATGCAAAAGAGAGTATTTGACTTGGCAGCATTAACTTTTTCAACTGCCCTGAAATACTCCAGCATGCAAAGACTGTACCCTGGTTATTTCCCATCCTGTGCACGAATTTATAGTTCTGCCTAGTGGATACCATACTGAGAGCCACTGAAGCATTTTGCATGTTGGGGTTTTTTTGTAGTTTGTTTGGGGTTTTTTGTTTGTTGGTTGGTTTTTTTGCTAGATATAACAAATATGACAATGCCTATCAGGGACACACAGGCACTTGGGGAAGAGACTCAGACAATGCAAATATTTGAAAAGCCAGTGTACTCACTACACTGAAACATATCCGGCCTTTATCCTAAGCTACTTAGAAATCCAATTTCCAGCTGCTTGCTTCATTTGTACATGTCTATTTTTTTCAAAAACTAGCTGAATCATTCTCCCAAAGCAACAGCTGATATAGTAAGCCAAGGAAACACACTTTCAGAACCCTAAGAGCAACTGACAGAGCAGCTTACAACTAGTAAATACTTTTTGTCCAGAAGAAAACCCAGTAAGACATACTTTCTACAGTAAAGTAGAAAGTTCCTGCTGAGTGACATAGCCATCCTCTGCTTTGGTCAACTGGAAAACATTCAAGCTTGGAAAGCAGGTCCATGCCAAGCATTCAACAACATGCACTTAGACCAATTTTACTTCTAAGGCAACTCCACACACAGGGTTGTTATGCCTACAGAAAACCTGGTTTTTCTTGTCTTTTGTTTTTGTTAAAAAGTAGCATGCTAACAGAAAAAAAGAAATTTGTGGAAACAGAGCTTTTTTTTGTTTACCAGAACCAATTCTCTAGTTTTCAAGTGACAACATCACTGAAAGCTTTCAGACATTGCAATTTCAGGAGATGACAAATTTGCTTAAATGCTTCACTGAAAGGAGCAGAGTTTGCATGTACTAATTGGAGATTTGCAGAAAATAGTAGCAACTTTCATAGAAGAGAAACAATAACCAATTTTTCTGATGCTCCTAGAAGAGAGAGGTCAGATACTCACAAAGAACTCTGCCTGGAGTATGAAAGGATCCAGTGCTTTCTCGTGCAGTTCTTCTTCAGTAAGGATGTTTGATGCAGTCTGCAGGTATTCCTGGGCTGACTGTTCTCGTGGTGACATAACATAGCCAAAACCTTGCTCAGAACAGCCTGGGGTACACATATCCAGTGTGAGTGAAACATTTGAACCTCTCCTGCAAAACATAGTGATTGAAGTTTGCTTACAATGGAACAGTCTGACCCATCATGGGCAGCAATGGATACAGTCCCAATGACAGAAAAACACCAGCTTTAGAAAAGCACCCAGCTCATTCTGCTGTGTACAACTGGGTCACTAACTATGAAAAAATGGGTAATGCTTCTTGAATAGAGACAACCAGAAGCTGACTTCATATACTTTCATATACTGAAATATGAAGGCCAACACTTTCAAAGTACTGTCTGTACTGAGGTAACTGTTCACTTTGCCACCTAAATAGAAGTGATTTGCTTGTCAAAGGTGCTGAGCAGGCAACTGCAGGAAAGTTTTCCTACTTGTGTCAATCACACCATACCTTTGGATGCCTTAATATGGACTTACATTTTAGACACCATGAATAAAAATCTTGGTCTTAGTTTTTGTCAGGCGAGATCCGACTGAATAACCATTTTTAGTAGCACAAACATCAGTGGGGTAAGATCTTGGGATAAACATTACCTGTTCAAAACTAATAAAGACACGAGAAGCCAATCACTACAGCAAATAATTTTTCTGCCTGAAAAACTTTCTTTCCACAACAGTACACAATGGGAAGGATAAAATGAAGGTCCCAATATTTTAACAGTTATGTTATAAACAGCGATGATGTTGAGCACAGATTTTTAGTGGCTTTACTGTTAAGTCAGCCTCACATCAAAACAAAAAATTCAAAATGCCTGCACTGTTTACTGAATGCAGTTTTAAAGCATTTCTGAGCTTTCGTCAATCTCGTACAACAGACAAAAGTAAGAGTCAAACGCCAAATATCTTAAAGATAATAATAAAAGCATACAACATGATGATTATTAGGTGTAATATTCTATGCATCCACACAGTAAATCTATTTTTGATGACTCTGAACTGGCAAAGCCTAGTTGGGAGGTGTTTGCAGGAGCTGTTGAAAAGCCAAGTAAACATGCAGGCATGACCAGCTCACAGAAGACAGTCAAAGTTGCCACTGGGATCACAGCCCTTTTCTGGATTCAGAAGTGTTTTCCAAAATAATGTGCAGCCAGCTTTCTGCTGTTATTCACAGTCACGGGGAAGTGATTTTGCATGAAATGTGATCACTAGTGTTGATTCAGTAGACACTGAATCTTTAGTGATACCTTTCAAGCGACTTCGACCCTGTGTGCTGTTGAATAGCTCCTACATTCCTCCCCAGAAAAACCTGCATTTGGTAACAAACGTCTTTGATTCTTTTAAGGTGGAAGAGGCTACATATTTAACAGTATTAATAGTTCTTCAGCATGAGGAAATTAGATTGTTTCTTCTTAAGAATTGCGGCTTGAATTCTTGTAATGGCGTAGGTGGTTAAAGAGTGAGGGGGAAGCAAGATGGAGAGGAAGAATGGATGCAAAAAACGGATAGGTAGATAATTCAATACAATACCAAACAAAGGAAGAATGACCAATATGTGGCATAAATGAAATCTGTCAGAGCACAGCCCAAACCTGAAATTATGTCTGGCTTCTCAAGTGTACATGTATGTTGAAAACAAATTCATTTTACATCCTAGATGTACACGTTCTACTGAGTGTGAAAACATCAAGGAATTGCTTTCCCTTCCTTTATTTTCCCCATCTCTACTTCTTTACCAGTTTTTTTCAAATTGTACTTCATTAGAAGCCAACAATACACTGGGCTGCACTAAGGTGGAAGGAGGTGATCTTGCCCCTCTACTCTGCTCTAGTGAGACCCCACTTGGGAGTACTGTGTACAGTCCTGGGGTCATCAACATAAGAAGGACATGGAGGTGTTGGAGCAACTCCAGAAGAGGGCCACAAGCATGATCAGGGGGCTGGAGCACCTCCTGTATGAAAATAGGCTGAGAAAGTTGGGGCTGTTCAGCCTGGAGAGAAGTCTCCATGGAGACCTCATAGCAGCCTTCCAGTATCTGAAGGAGGTCTATGTTGGAGAGGGACTCTTCATCAGAGACTGCAGCAACAGGACAAGGGGTAAAGGGTTTAAACTTAAACAGAGGAAGTTCAGGTTAGATATAAAGAAGTTCTTTACTGTGAGGGTGGTGAGGCACTGGAACAGGTTGCCTAAAGAGGTGGTAAATGCTCCATCCCTGACAGTGTTCAAGGTCAGGGTGGACAGAGCCTTGGGCAATATGGTTTAGTGTGAGGCATCCCTGCCCATGGCAGGGGGTTGGAACTAGATGATCTTAAGGTCCTTTCCAACCCAAACTATTCTATGGTTCTATGATTACTTGAACCAACTGATATTCCCCAACTGATTCTCTCCAACTTTCTTGAAATAGTGATTATCTTTCCCACAGGCTAGCAGTCACCTGAGAAGAAATGTCAGCATCTTTAAAATGAGAGAGATGGAATGAAATCAGGGATAGTGAAAAGCACAAACAACTTGATGCATTTCAAGCCCAATTTACTCATAATAAGAAAAAATGGCTAAACTCACTGATAGCAGCAGGTTCAGGGACAAGCCCCAGAGGTTACTACCTCTGTGCAAAACAGAAGCCTCTTCTGATACATTCCCTTTCTATTGTCTCATGTGGAGCTTTGGAAAATCAGCATCATCTTTTAAAAATCTAAGTTCTGCACTTTAAGTTTTAGACATAAGAATTAACCTATGGTTAGCACTCCAATTTAGCTTGAAAATCTAGAAATAAAGAAAGGGGATATTTTTCTGTGCTGGGCCCTTCAATAACCTCATTAGCTATTCATAAGATCATCACCTTTGCAGAATTTCTTCACAGGATTTCTGCGATCAAGATCTTTGTTCTATTTCACTAAGACAACTGAAAGAACACAAACCAGAAAAATATCTTCCTTTTATCATCTTATAACTGTCTTTTCCCATCTATGAATCTCTCAGAGAAGCTCTTTTGCTCTGATGGTTCAAGCAGTGAACACCAGCTCACCCCAAAGTTTCACTACTGTGTTAATTTACTTTTGGACTAAGCCATTTATATAAGAATTACTGAAGATTACCACTTGTCCTATGGTTTGCTTTTGGAGAAAGGACTGATCCTTCAGCATGAGTGACAGAAAATAAAAAACCCAAACAAGATCCACCTCTTTCAGAAGTAAAAGTTTTCAGTGCCCTATAGTGGATTTCCTGCTGTGCAGTTGCCATCTTTAGGAATGGCAAAAGACTGATCAAACACAACTGGATTTTCAAAGGACAGGCATCTAGAAACTGAATTTTTGGCTAATATGTTTGTATTTATGATTGGACTGAAAGCAAGACAGGAAATAAAGGCAAAAACATTTGTGAAGGCAATAAAGCTTCCTACTAGGCACAGAACTCCTGTATCTACAAAATCTGGGACCAGGCTTTCCCCTATTAGTCACATGTACCCTACCTTTCTTGCAAGCCCACGGATTTAACTGTTAGAGTAGCTGGATCTGTTTCCGCTTTAATGTCCATTACGCAGTCAAAGACCGGAGTCTCTGGTACAGGATCCAAATCTAGGAAGTCGCTCTCATTTTTATCCTCTGTCCACTCTGAGTACGTGAATGAAGGCTGCCGGCTCACAGACTGGCGTCTGTCCTCTTGTAGTGGAAAAGCAGGGTCTGGATGGGCTCTCAGTAGATGCCAAAACTGGAGAAAACACATTTCAAAAAGCTTTTGGCTTGCTGCCACCCTTCCCCACAGCCTAGAGGATGGGTCTTTAGGGCAGCATCCCAGCTCACTGTCATATATCAGAACTGCAGAGTACTGAAGAGGACAGGAATGTTCCATGCTAAATAGCTTTGTGGTGCATGTTACAAGGGTTCACATCTACCCATTCAAATGTGCTTTCAGCCACAGAGGTTTCCACAGAGCTGTCCAGGCTTAACCCGTGGATACAGTGGAAGCAGAATGTGCTTGTGACCATCACATGCAAGCCAATGTGATATTCCTGTCCTTTTGTTCAGCTTCTTACCTTTCCTAGGCTTGTTTACAAAACAGCATTCTACTATACTATTTTACAAATCATAGAGAATCTCTTCTGACTTAGTAATTTTCCCATCTAAAATTTAGATATAGCTGGCTTAAATAAACACAATTTTCCTGAACTGCATGCCTTCGATAATCTGGCACTGTACCCTGAATTAATGTAAAAACTAATCTTTTTTTTTTTTTAAGAGGCCTTGATTCTGATATATCTGTTCCCGAGGCTCAGAATGCCCGTATCAGTTTTTGGCCAGTGACAAAGACCATTTTGTAACATAATTATCTGATTTAAACATGGTATTAAACAATAAATCCTGTGAAGTCCTAGGACATAAATGTAATATTAAAATTTGTAAACTGAAATGTCATGAATCTAAAAATTACTGCATCATATTGGTTTGCATGGATGCTGGGGCAGACAACTGACTTGGAGATTATATCAGTAAACTGTTTAATCCTCCAGACAGGCCTCAGTTAAAAATTTCAGGCCTACTTTGGAATTGCAGGATCTGGAACCTTAGGCCAACTTCAGTGCTCTAGCATTGAATTAAGAGCAGTACTGAACACATTAAATGGTATACGAACTATATTGTATTGTCATGTATCCTTTTGAGCGTAGGAACAGGTCTTTTTTTTTTCCCCCCAGAGTGAAGCATCTTCTGTCCTTTCCTTATCTGGCTTGAAACAGGCAGCTGAATTTGGAAAACATGCCATTTAAAAAAGACCAGATTTCTCTTCCTAGGCTACTAAAGCACAATGGCTTGCATAGGTTTTTAAACAACTTTTCTTGTGCCTGTGCATCTTTATGTACTCTCATTTCTCTGGACCTAGAGAATGAAAGGAAGTGAGGCAGGTTTTAATCTCGGTCCACAGTCAGCTACAGCGAATTTTACTCTCACAAAGCAGCAGTACTCATTTGACAGTTACTTCAAACAAAATGTTTTGGGGTTTTTCTGTTTCAGTTAATCAGAATACACAGTAATTACAAAAGCAAACAGGAACATGACTATTAGACTTCTATTTTACACAAATTTGGGATCAAGTCTGAACTGAGTCTTGTGTTACATGCTTAGCCTGCTGGATGACATGCTAGATGTTTGAGGATCTGATTCTATTTTTATTCCCCAAGATAGATTCTAGAGCTTGACAGTCCCACAGTACCAGCCATGGTTCTCCCAAACACTGCAAGGCTGTAATAGCTGAACAGTTCACAGTGTAACGTAGCCACTCCAGTACTTTGTACTGTAGGAGAGTCCTGTTGTTACTGAAATCAACACTTGTGCTGAGGGTCAAGTATAAGGTCTAGGTACCAATTATATATCACAGATTCTAGAGCTGGTGACTTTAACATACTGTAAATCCAAAGGAACAAAAAGTTCACCCTAAAAACAAAGCAGTTTTTCTTTAAGTGGGAAGAAGCGTGTGGTAAATAAGCAGCTGACCAAGACATCGGAAGAAATTAAGTTATACATAGAAGTATAGGGGTTAAACTAAATAATGGAAAAATAGTCAGTTCTGAAAATCTAGTTCAGGAAGACTATAGACAGCTCAATGCTGGTTCTCTGCAGCTGCCTGGGTCTTAACACACCATTACACGAGACAGAAAACAGATGACAACACTACTTTAAGCCCCAAGCACTTTATCAGCCTTTTATTTTCACTATAATTGCTAACCTGCTCTCCCAGTGCATTCTGGACCCTGGGTATTCTCAGCCAAGTGCTTCTAGCATTAGCTGAGGTCTGCTCTCCTGAAAAATTGGCCCTGGATGTATTAGAGTTGCAAACTTCCTAACACAAGAATGAGCTGGACTTTAGCAAGTTCACAGACCAGACAGGGCTCTGTTCTGCTGGTATTACTTCTAAGAATCCACTTGACCAGCATTCCTCAGCCTTCTTACATAGACCAGCAGTTATTGCTCTACACTGAAGCAACAAAGCAGCTGCTTTTAGGCACATTTTTCCCTTCCCCAGGGAACTACTAAAGCATTACTTTTAGTATCCCAGTTGCTGAATAAAAAACAATGCATAAGCTGCTTATCAACTGGTATACCACCTAGTATATAAAGGCATCCTCAATGTAAAGTACCCCTTTATGGTCCCTTCTAGGCAGCACATTGTTTAAAGCCCATGAGAGGAAGAGGGAAAATAAAGAAATCTGTTTTCATGGCCTACATCTACAAGGGCATTACTCTCAAGTACACTGGTGCTCTGGAACAGCTCTTTCTGCCATGTAAATCAATGGATACTCTGCAGCAATTCATAAGGCAGCAATATTAGATGGTCCCGTTATTGAACCATATCCTTTGTATTTATCCTGTCTGTGGATGGAATGCATAAGAACCATCAGTATAACCCGCAATTCATCAAGAAATTGAGTAAGGGTAAGTGTAGCTCTGATACCTCTACATAAAAGCAAGCAGATAATTATATAGAAAAAGCCCCCAAAAATGTTCTCTTACTATGAACTTGGGCATAACCTCAACAACTTTGGGTAAATTAGACATCTTATCAAAACTCACTGAGAAAGGCCACAAACATAGTTTGCACAGTATCATAACTTACCAGAGATCCTACAAACAGCAGTCCTAGAGAAGCTAAAGACAGCAGGATGTACGAAACCACAATGCTCCCTATTCTTGTCAGGTCCTGTGAAACAACAGAATTGGCAATGATTCACAGAGTATTTACGGGGCACAGCATAGCATCTGCATGCATGTTCTGGGCAAACCGTGCATTCATTCTTGGATTTCCCATGCAGATTTCGTCACACCATACACTTGTCCATGGAAAAGCCACCACAACCACCACCACCAGAAAAAATGCTAGGCTTTGGAAAAGACAAACTGAAACCACCGCTAAGCCCCAGCTTTTCAGAAGGTCAAAACCCAGATTTCACTGTGAAAGCAAACAGGAACTCTGCTTCCTACCCTCATGCATTGCCAAAATTGACATCTGGATCCACAATTCCATTTTGCAGCCTGGATCAATGTTTCATTGCCGCGGGCAGTGTGATTTTATACTATGGCAAAGGGCTTTGAACAAAGTTTAGTACTGTATCTCTGCATGTGGGTCCTTACATAAAACCCAGCCACAAGGGACTTCCTTATGTTTTCTGCACATTCTGTGAAATACCATCAGGTTCATTCACAGCACTGGCAGTGAAATTCCCTCTGACGTCTTAGGCATATTTAAGTAGTTCAGAGCTTAGCCTATTCTCAGTAGTAGGTGCAAAACTCAATTCTAATGGGCTTCGGTGGGCAAGGAATTTACTGTTTCTGACCCACTAGTACAGCTAGCTAAAAAGAAATGCAGAATTAAAACCTTTCATTTGCTTACTTTAATTCCAGAACTGGGTTTTTTTTTCTTTACTGTTTTCAAGCCTAACTTTGCAAAATAAATAGTGCTATAATAAGTTCTCAAAGAGATGCATGAACATCTGCACAGAGTCATACTTGGAATGTTCTTGTGGTGCATTCTAGGAATCAGTCTCCTCCACAATGAACACTTATTTTAAGTCAAAATCCTATATATCAGGGATTTTCTGTAAGGAACAAATTGTAAATAATTGACTCTCTACAAATAAGATACAGGCAATACCCTATGAATAGCTCTGATTATGCATAATATATCCAACTGATAAAGGGCAAAGAAAAAGTGCTTCTTTCAAATAAACAGAAGGGCAGGTGACATGCAGCTCAAACATTGGTAAAGAGAAAACAGAAAACAGTCTCCATTGTACTTCAGCCACAAGAATCAGATTTCCTATTTGTACTGCATAGCCCCTGCTACAAAGATTATGTACAATGAATCCAAACATTCTGATAGCAAATACATTTCACCTGATTTTTGAAAGTAGCTGCTCACCACTTAATGTTCTGTCCACACTAGAGAAATCTGGACTGGGTATAATTACCCCACTAATTTATCAGATGAATCATACTAGTACGTGCCATTATGTCATAGTGAGAAGACAGGCAGTTTTACTGGGGTAGCTTTGTAGACGGAATTGGATCTGTACACCTAGTATACCTGAAATACTTCTACTGCACACAGATATGCTCTATATACTCAACAAAACCAGAATTTTGTGACTGTGTGTCCTCTGATTTGCACCCTTTACATGGGTTAACCCATTCCTCCAAAATCTAAGCATCTATCCATCCTAACAATTTAAGCTCCAGCTCCCCCTTTACTGTGGACTAAACCTTAGTGGGCTGATTTCTTATTGCTTTGTTTCATTTGCAATCATTTGCACATTACAAAAAAAAACAAAAAACAAACCCTTGCTGTGCTGATCTGACATCATAGCCAAAAATTCAGCCCTGTATGTTGAAGATAAAACAGGGATCTGTTTTCAGTAAACTCTTCACTGCTTCAGGACACACATATAATGCAGCAATCACTATATTATATGAAGTACATGTGTATTATACTTTTAAGAAGAGATATTAGAAGTACCACCTAAGGCTACTGACATCAGCTATATAACCAGAAAGGAGTACAGGGTCTTACCTTCCCTTGATCTGACAAAAACTGCTTAAATGGAGTAAGCAAGTAAGACAGCAGGTCAAATGCATTCTGAGCTGCTGGGATGGTCCCGTAAGTGCTGTACCACAGCATCGTGCTGAGAAGCTGTGCAATCAATCAGAAAATACATAATGAGCATCTCTCATTATACAAACATTCATTTTCATTTCAAGACTGCATAATTAACTAATTTAGTTCTCACATTGATTTTATGTTGGTAATTATTTTTGCTTTAAGAAGTCAGGTATTTTATGGGCTGTAGCTTAACAAGAATAAAAAGACTGAAGGCTAAATGCTCAGCTAGCAGTAACTAGATGTGTATCACTGAGTTAAGCAAGCTTACTCTAATATACATGAGCAAAAAGACTATCCATGGTAGCCTGTACACTGAAAAAGCAACAGAGTCCTCCGACTTCTGAGCTTTCAGCATTACTCCTTTTAGATCAAAACTGGTAATTCAATGAACTTTGTATGTTATTAGAAGACTAATAAGGCCTATCTCATCTATGCAAACCTTTCACAAATAGACATGTTCACATAAGCATCCCTATAAAGGCACATACAGAGAGACATGCACAAGTTGAAACATTTCATTTGAACCACTTAAGGTTGCTGCACATACCACACCACTACAAAAGCAATGACGCTATATTTACCACCCTCACAGAGAAGTATACCCGCACCCTGACCACAAATGGCATACTGCAACTTTAAAGGATATACATCCCAACTGACATGTTAACAAGACAGTTAGTTACCCCCACACGTTTTCAGCTACAGAATATGGATTTGTTGGGAGATGTGTCATTTGGCAAAGAAGGCATTTAGAGAAAGGCAGGGAAAAACCAGGATGGAAGTCTGGGACATGAAAATACAGGGGCCGCCTGCAAAGCAAGGCTGTGAGAGGTGGTTCCAGAAAGAAGAGTACTGCAGCTATGCTCATTGCTACATTTACAATGAACAAAGAGGAAACCTCCCAAGCCAACAAAACTTAAGAGAAAGGTCCTAGCATTTCAAAGCAATGACGAGCTGCCTTACCAGTATCTGTGAAAGGACAAACAGATACATGCTGTCTCCAGGCATTAATCCATTCCACCATGCAGCCCAACCAAGTAGTGCTGTTTTCTGGGAGGTTTTCAGGTACTGCTCCTTCCTGTTCAGCTGCCCGTGTTGTCCTTCAGTTTCATCCATTGACTCCATAACAGCTGGATTGGGAAGACCTTCACGTGAAAATGACATGTGCAGGGAATGAATAGCATGTAACCCTGCAGCCACCGCCGAGGCTGCAAGGGCTATTGTTTTCCTAGAGACGATGGTTACTCCTCAGTTCTGCACCACTAAGCGCGGCTCAGGATTGCAAGCGTCACACTCTATTAGTGCAGCTGTATTCACCTGCCTTCATCAGAAGAAAGTGAGTGTGGGTGGATAAATTATTTTCTCTTTCTTTCCGGAGGTGCAGATTCTGGGCTTTGTTGTTAATAAATTCTCATTTACATTGCTGCACCTTTTCAGTTTTACTTGTTAAAAGGAACCATCTGTGCTGCTTCCCAGCTCCACATTCTTGGCTACATGGTGACAGAGAAAATGTTTTGTCCCTTCCTGCCTCAATTTGTCTATTTTCACTTATTTTTCTGCTTTGTCTAATTTGATTATAAATTTCTAAGTTAGAGACAGTTTCATGTTATGTGCCTGAATAACACTCAAGAGCTCTGGGTTTTGGTTGAGTGTCCCAAGGCACTAATAAAATAGACTTTATTCTAACAACCTTCTTCTTGGATGGATTCATACTCAAGTACTATTTAATAATGCTGCAATGCCATTCCATTCAGGAGAAATAAGCACTGGAGTGGCCAGTCCCTCACTAACAGTATTTTGAACACAGTCTGTGTAACTATAAATTAATTTACAAGCTAAAAGGAGTGAAAGATCAAACCGGTTTCATGGAAGTACTAATTATTTCCATCTTTCTACATGAAGAAAGCCCCAAAGCTGGGCTGCCCTGTGTACAACACTGTAGCCTTAAGCCTAAACCAGCCACTCGTGCTCCAGGCTGTGTCATTGGCCCTTCCATGGTTTGTTGAGTTCAGTTTCTACAAAACGCTCCTCTCCAAATGTTCACAACAGTAACACTAAGTCAGGTAAGCATCCATTAACTAGCCATAGCTCTCATTAGGCAAATGAAACATTGGATCCGTGTATCAGCTGACGGTCTGGCCATTGTTACAGTAAGGATTCATGAAAATATCCCACTATAATTTCTAAAATACAGAGATGCAAGAGTGAATGTGAAAGTGAGATGTTTATTCCCAATCTGTGATTGTTCTTCCTCCCCTCACTGAAACAGACCTTAGGACATCCACCCCTGTACAAAAGAACAAGGTGTTTGGGAAATGCTGATGGCTTCCTCTACAAGGGTCTCCATTCCCACAGCTGCCCAGAAACAAGAGGGTCATCACCGTGCCATGACAAGGAAGAGCACCTTCAAGGTACTACCAGGTACTTCCCAGGAGCTCAGATTACTGGTTTTTCAGCAGGGTATGCAGGGTGTAACTGGCTATACGTAGCTATCCATTTTCATTATCGTTACACAGGTATTTCTCAGGAACAGAGAATGCGCATCTAGACATACACCCCTGTGTGTCATACCACAAGTATATGCTGAAATTAACTGACTATTTGCCAGGTAATACTCTACTTTTTGTATAAACACTATCAAGATTTCATATTAAGTATATATTAAGGTCAATAAAACATGGGAAAATATGGAACTTAAGAGGTAAAATAAGAAGGGTCAACAATCCAGCCTTTATTTCTCACAATGACAAAACGACTCATCTTTAAAGCTAGAAGACAACCTCTTGAAAACAGCAGTTTTTAAAGAAAAGCACTTAGTTTCTGGAATATAGCTCAAGAAATCATGGAAGCTCTACCTTTCTGCCCTTCAGGCTCCAACTGATAATCCACAGTCCATGAAAACCTTCCCCTTATCCCCCCCAAGAAACAGAGAACCCACACAAAGTCCTCAGTGTCCCTGAACACCGACAATATTATTAACACCTTGACTTCTGATACGATGGACATGGAGCTGGACTCAAAGTCCTCTAGGAAGACAACACAGTAGACACATTAAGCAGCCACAGTTAAGCTGCCTGAATACCTTCAATGCTCACCTTTGTTTTCGTTTTCTATAATGTGCTAAAACAGTTGAAGTTGAAAATTTTCAAGCTTCCAAACTGCTCTATGTCTCACTGGATTGGGACAAGAGTTAAGATGAAAGCCTTGCTAGTGATTGCCATTTTTCTTTTCCTGCTATTTTTGTGGGATGCCCATACCATGCTTTGGAACAAGAATTTGAAATCTAGTAGGAACAGAACCTTGATGTCAGGAATTATTTTTGCCACCCATGCAAAAAGACATGCATCTGCGGCTGAAATATACACCTTCAATAGTATTTATTCACATATAGTTTATTACGATTTGCTCCCTAAGTATCTAAGTTTTCATTTTCACTTATGTTTTAAGTTCTACTTTCCCTTTATCTGCATTAAATAATGCACATCTGTCCCTAACAATGGTTTAATGGTTAATGTATTTACTGTTTTTCCAAAACCTAATGACTTCCTTTCTTGGACACTCCTCCCTAAGTAAAGTACACACAGAGCAGAGCTAAAACATCTTGGGAAGACAACCAGAACAAGAAGCCAGGGAACACAGACATCAAGCTCAGCTTTCAACTGTAAGTCATAACATTTCATATTTCAGAAAGCCTTTTTTTGTTGTTTTACACTGACCAAAAGCACATTCACCTTCCTTATGCAGCATGTAAACAGAATTTCTCTGTTTCATATCTGTAACAGCCTGAAATTTTACAAGGTTACTTCTGTCTAGGTTGGAAACAGAATCCTGACTCTAATATGGCGACGTGAAGGCCATTTAACCACATGCTTTCTGGAACAAAGACAACAAAATTAGGGGGCTGCTGTGTCTGTCACCATGGGGATCTATGCCTCTCCATACCTCAGAAGCCCAATTCCCAGTATTCCAGTGTTGTCTAGCAACAGCTATACAATTGCACAAGTCACATTCTCCTTCTTATGACTGCCCTATATGAAGGACAACAGACTACATCTACTTTCAATTATTTTCACTGCATAACATAGAGATCTTATCCACGGACCTAGGAGCCCAGGACTGTAGCTCTGCTGAATTGATACTGTTATCAACAGGTATTTTCACTAACACAGTAAAAGACAGCGGGGGCAAGAACTAAAACAACGGAGAACTGTCTGAATTCATATGTATAGATTATGACTCAGGTGTTGGGTATACAAAGCAAGTGCCCTGGATTAAGGAAAGTCTTAAAATCACAAAAGATTAGATTTTAGCAAACATAACAATGACCACCTAGGGTTCTGTATTGATTTAACTATGTCAGCTTTAAACAATACTTCAATTACCATTCACACTTCATCTTGCGATCCTATATTCCTGTATTATTTGCCCTAGTGGACACTGGACTATTTCAGTGCACAGACTAGGCAATAAAGGAGACATCAGTAAAGTTTTCTTGTGTCAAGGCCAGCATGAAGATCTGGAGTCAACTGACCAGGATGACTAACTACATGCAGGAGAAGTGAATGAAGCCTCTCCATGGCTAGTGATTTCACTGGTAATAAAATCTAACATCCATGTAATATCCTCATGAATTCCTGCATCATGAAGATTGAGATTCAAGTTCCAGAAGTGCTTCTGTTTGACACAGGACTATGGTTGCTAGAAAAACTTGTCTGGAAGAAGAATTAAAAGGTCTGACATCTGTAGCAGCCACATGGCTTGTTAAAGCAACTTGAAATTTCAAACCACCACCATAACCTCAGCCTTGCTGTTCAGGGAAAGGAACTTCCTGGAACAAGCCAATGATCTATTCATCCTGTATTCCTCCCTTAACCATAGCCATCAGTATGAGCTGCCAAAAATAACTGGCACAACACTTTGTTATGGAATAATCTATAGAGGGAAACATCTTCGTCCACTCACAAGGTAACAGCTGGCTTCCATAACTCAGATAACCCCGGTGCCTCCATCTCTTTCTTTTCCTGACTTTATGTGGATACATAAAAGGCAGAAGAATGAAACAATACCCATATATACTCCCAGAGAAACACGTGCTTTGGGTATTTGACTTAATTGAAACACTAAAAGGCAGTGTACTAATGATTAAGTCAACAATGCCTCAGAGTAACAAATATGCCATGACCCAGTTAAATCAGGATGAGAAGCAATGGCCATAAACTAAGACACAAGAAGCTTAACCTCAACATAAGGAAGAACTTCTTTACATTGACAGTGGCAGAGCACTGGAACAGGCTGCCCAGGGAGGCTGTGGATTCTCCCTGTCTAGACACATTCCAAACCCACCTGGACATGTTCCTGTGTAACCTGCTCTAGGTGATCCTGCCTTGGCAGGGGGGTCAGACTAGATGATCTCCAGAGGCCCCTTCCAACCCTAGCAACAATGTGATTCTGAAATGCTGCTGTGGGCAAGGCATCAGCAGCTCTGTAACTCAATTGATTCACACTTCGAGGTTTCAGAGAAAATAAAAACCAAACAAAAACCAACCCTGCAGGACCATGAATACTGTCTGTATTTCCTAAGGAAGTTAGCACTTTAAAAGGAACTTGTGTCCTCTCTTGTGCATGGGTGGTAATGCTCAAGGAGGTGACACAGCTCCGTTGGCAGACTTAATTAACAATGTATTATTGAGATGAAAAAGAGACTTGTTCCTTACCAAAAGTAAACAAAATGTACCCCAGCAATGAAAATACAGTACTCATACAGCTATTACACTTTTACTTACATCCACTGCACTGTGCCTGTGGGAATTATGCTTCTGCAGAATTGAGTGGTACTGCCTTCTCTCTGGGAAATACATATTTTTTTATTGTTGGCTGCTTCTTCATTCATGGTAGAATCCTGAGCTGTGTGGAACTACCCGACACAAAAGATAGGAGGGAAAAAACAGGCTTCACCTGTTCTGCCAACTCTCAAGCTGTAGCAGTCAACACACCACAGCAGCTCAGCTGTGTTGACCCCGTATTTTTATGTTTGTAGAAATCCACATACCTCTGAACCTCACTTATATCTTTATGATTAACTGTGCATGGCAAGAATTTACTCTATAGGAAGGGATCATAGTGTGGAAGCTTTGCAAAGTATAAACATATGAGCAATACTTCACATTCTTCAAGATTACCCACACTTCAAACCAGAGCCCTAAATCCAAATATAGCCTTTATATTTTCAGATATCAAAATGCAACTGCCTACTGAAATCACTGTCACCAATTTCCATCTAAACACTAGGGAGACCTGTTGTTGATCAGAGTAGATGAATGCATACTACTGATAGGGGTTTGCAAATCAACTCCTTATTTTCACATACATCAAAAAATTGCATATGCAGGATAGCCCTGGCATATTACCTCATGTATCTATCTGATCAAGACCTTGTCAAATCTGCAGGTCATAAGACACATTAACTGCATCAAAGCTGAAGGAGTGCCTCAGAGTGCACATGAATGAGAGGTAGCTTGTGCTGGACAGTAAAAAGACATCTCATCTAATTAAAGAGTGGAGCTTTAGGAGAAAGGTATTGGCTAGGACAACATCCTCTCTTTTGCTTGCCACTGCAACATGAGAAGAATGGAAACAAAATAATTATCTTTTGGACTAAGAGTCAATCTTTCTTTTGCACTGCAGTGGTATTGAGAGGAAGTGGGCTAGAAGAAGAGGACTTTTCATACCTGCAAGGCAAACACAACCTGTGTATTTCCGCTTACTCTCTCTGCAGGAAATCAACTGGTGGGTCACTATTCTACAACTCAGAAACTTTCCCTGAACTTCTCTATAATTGAGCACACTCAGATACTAAGGAGCTAAACATGATGAGAGAGGCTGCATCATTACTGTTTACAGATTGATAAAATTCACCACCTAGAAAAGTCTGGTTTTTCTTGACACCCTGCACACTCCTAACTTATCTGAAAACTCATTTTTAAAATCACACTCAGATCTAATAAGCTGTGTTGAAAGCTGGGAATGCTATTTCCAACACTTGCTGTTATCTTAAGAATGCATCTCTTTTCTTCCTGGGTCCTCCATTTATTATTTTTTTTTCCCTTCCCAGTCATGCTACAGCAGTGATTACTTCTGCTCTACTTGATCCCTTACCTGCTCTGTTTATGAGTTTGATACATTTACCTTTTCCAAATGGCTGAGTAACACACTAACTGGGAAGAGGGTTATCTAGTCCCTAAAAGCAGCCAGATTAAGAGCTGCAAAGAAAAACATTACCCAATGCACCCTACAGCTACCTACTACTGCGTGACTGGAGAAAGAAGGAATTTACAATAAGGTAATCACCTCAATACTTCCAATTGCCCTCTGGAAAAAGTCCAAGTTTTAGCTGCCAAGATCTTGTGGTTGGTAGATCTTGCATTTGTAATGCAAAACCACATAGCTACTTCAGAAGATACCAGCCAGCTCAATTCAAACATTAGCAACAACCCGGACAAATACACATATCGCACTAAGTTTAGACTAAACACTGCACCAAAGCAATTCTGAAAATCACCCTGGTACCTAACTGGAAGGCAGTTAAATTATCTAGTGGTCCTTTGTAGGACAGCAAACTGTAACTGCAGACTTAGTTCTCTTCTGGGTAACAGAGCTTAAAGAAGAAATAAGCCTGACATACCACTAACCCACTCTTAAAGGTCCAAGCAGCTGTAATTACCATCTCTGACATGTTACAGAGCAACGGAAAACTCTTTACCAAGACTCAGTCGACATATCAGCAACTTGATTGTCAGTCTCCCATGTTACTCATTCTTAGATGAAATTCAGCTTACAATTTCTAATGCTTTCAGTTTGCACTAAGCGTATCTGCACTGATACCATAAGAATTAACTGGGCCAAGCTACGGGCATTCATAGCTGTATGAGGAACAAACAAAATTTCTAAGACTCAGGGATTCTATTTTGGAAAGCTGGATATTTTTGCTAAGATGATCACTGAAAGTTGCCAAGCACATTGGTATTTAATGCACTCCAATTTCTGTGTTGATACACCTATCGAGGAATTCAGCTGCTCAGGAGCTCTCAAGTGACATTGTTTCAGGTTCTTTGAATATTCAAGAGAACACCACCCCTTGCCTTAGAGGTGGTTTGGAGTGTTGGGGGTTTTTGCATGTTATCTACATCAGTTGAAAGGTAGAAAGTTAATTTGAAAGATCAAGTTCTGCAACACAAGTCTGGAAAATTCAGTGACAATGATGCACACTACAGTTTTAAAACTGAGCTTGTAGTAAGTATGACCATAAAAAATATAAAAATGCCTACCTGCTGTTACTTAGTCTGTAAAGAAAAATCTGCTTCAGTCCTATCTTCTGAAGGAAAAATACAGAAACTGGTAATAAAATACCACAACTTCTTGCATCATTACAAAACTGCTTAGAAAGACACTGCAATGGCCCCTCCCTAATATTGAGAGAGAAGAAAAGTGAATTTATGGTTATCTGACAGAGGACAGCCCCGACATGGCAATTTTCCTTTGCACTTGCTTGTCCATGAGTGGCAAGTTAGCATGTTTATAGCCAGCAGCCTCATCCTAAGAAAGGAAAACCTTCTCTGTGGAATTCTTGAAAGAACAGTGCAGAGAGGGAAATGGATGTCATCTACTAGTCAGGGAAAGCACTGGCAACTTAAGACTCTTCAAATTCAGCTGGTAGAGGCTGGCTGCTGCTTAAGCCAAGCTCCAATTACCAAAATGGTAAGATGCATCAAGGGAGAAAGCAAGCAAGGAAGAAAGTCACGCAGAGAATCTGTGAGTAAGTCAGGCAGCAAACCAAGGTCTATGTGTTTCTAGTCCTTCCCCCCTTTCACTGGCAACACTTTTATCAAACTTGGAGGGGGAACTTTCCCCTCTAACTTGAATTAAGTTCTCCTGAAAAGAATATGCAACCCTTTCTTCCTGCTGGTGGGCTGCACAGCTCCATCCATAAAAGGCCTATTCTCATCTCTGAGGGAACAGGAACCTGACGTCAGAGCGTGCAAGGAGAATAGGTGCCTTTCCACTCAGCAGCTCCCTACTGAACTGCTGAGTCACACATTTTCTCTGCATTGATTTTCACACTACTCCCACTCAGTCCACCTGCCACTTTATCTGGGATGGGTGGGAGGAGAGAAAAAGAGGTGAAGTCATAAAAAACGTCCATGTTCACCCAGGTCCATTATTACGATACTGCAGGGTCACATAAAAAAGCAAGCCTGCAAGCTGCTAGAGAGGGATAGAGAAGATTCCAAACAAGCTGCCTCCCCCTCTTACTCAACAAGAAGAGACTAGCCATCAAACAAGCTGCAAACTTTTATCTTGACTCTCAGTCACTGATGTGATGTGCTTGCTGTTATGTTCGGTAAGTTTCAGGTTTCAGATCAGAGGTTTTCCCTCTTTTCTGTGACTTAGAAGAGCTTTCAAGATCTTATAAACAGGTACTGTGTAGTAATTGACTGGGTGCCACAGGAAAGTACCACAATGACAAACTCCAATACCATCAGGACAGATGCAGTTCCTAAGAGCATCTTCAGCTGAGCTGCTGCAGTGGAAACAGCCACCAGCCCCAACTTTCATCGTTTAAGAACAAGAAAAAAAAACATTTTTTTGCAGCTTTCATAAAACCCAACCATAAGACAAGCCAACATCTCCTATTATCTATTAAATTCTTACATAGAAAAGGGACTCTGGTATCAGTGATGGGATACATGTTTATCCTGCTTACAGAGGGTCCAGATTGCTCGTAAGTTATGCTTTACACACAGAAACGTAAGTTTCATTAAAGTACAAGGTAGTATTTTTTTCTGTATTAGATTTCTGGACAGTACAGTTTATAGGTCATGACAAAAATAAATGCCATGTGGCACCCTATTTTATGAAATCAGTGTCTGAAAAGGCGCTTCTGAAACTGACTTTCAGACTAAACCATGACAACTGTGATGAATTTTTCAGATTAATTCTTAACCGACTGCCTCTGCCAGTATTCAATATAAAAATTGAGGGCTTGTTAAGAACTAAATAAGGATTTTGTTTTATTAAGCAGAATTAGCAATTCTAAAAGTAAGCCTGTTTTATCCTGTGAGAATGAGTCTGTTCTTAGGTAACATTCAGCCTTGATTCTCAGTAATTCTGGAGCAAATCTGTTTGCTTGAAAATGTGCCTGTGCTCTACAGGCCTGGAGTGCAAAGACTCTGGTCTTGGAAGAGTCTGATGACATCGCATAAACATGTCACATTAATATAACTTCCACTCCCCACCCTCTAGAGTGGCTTATCATCATCATGTTGCTCAAGAAATAGTTCATGGAAGAATGTAACTGTGGGGGAAAAGAAATAAGGAACAGATAAAAGCAGAACTCAAAGTCTTCTCAATTTCCCTGGCTCCATACATTTTTTTTAAATAACCAAAAGAATTTGCAAAAAACAATTTTAACAAGACAGGACTCCAGTCTATGAAGTCATCCCTGAAGAGGGAAGGATGCAGCCTGCTACCAGAGGCTTCATTTCACTTAAGAGACTGGGAGAATTCACTTGAGCTGCCATCAAACCCCTCCTTCCTGGAAGAAACCAGATGCTCAAGGCAGCACTCCCTAGACCTGACATCCTACACAGTGCTACTACTTCACATACCTAGCCCATCAAGTAGGAAAGTAACTTAGATGATCATCTCACCAAATCTCTAGTCCATAATAATTCACATTAAATAGAGTTGCAAGGGCAAAGCAGCTGTTTACATTAAAGAAAGAATGTAAACTCCATGGGTTGAGGTTAGAAAAGCCCAATAAACTAAAGTATAATACAAAAGGCAATAGTTGGCTGACACCACTTTAAATCAGCGGTAAGCCTCACTCACATGAGAGGGAGAAGAAAACAAAGTCATTAGGCTCTCTGTTATAGAAAGACAGGCCTCCCAGCTCAGCAAAGATGAACTCCTAGGAGCCATCAGAAGCAGAAAGGGGCTGTCAAAGAAAACAACCATAGGGGAAGCATGAGAGCTACTGTACCATCTGTTGGGGTCTGAATCTCCTCCAGTACTTATTATAAATTGCTGTGTCTCTACTAATAATGGGGGAGTTGCCCTTAATTTCCAATGCAAGATTAGTTACGCTCTTGTCCACATCTAAATCGTACTCCCACTACTAAATCAAATACACAAGAGGTTTATTCTTAATGACTCTACTAATGCTTACAGATCTTAAACACAAGATGTGTTGTTAGGCACTGTCCTTTCTCCTTTTCTCCGGTGAAACATGTCAAGTTAAAGGATATGCTATTTCTCATGGCAGCTACGGCCCCTAGAGCAGTGTTTGCTTCTAAACAAAATATTAAAAATGGTATAAAATTACAGCTCTTAAGTGAATGGAGACCCTCAGTGGGCAGAGACAGTAAATGTTAACTTCTATCACACCCACATAATTACCATTTGCCATCTTTCAACCAAGGCTCTATTCAAAGCTTCTTGTGTTTGTTATTTTTCTTAAGGCTTTTTCCTTGTTTCCTATTAAACCCCATAGAAAAGGTCCATCTCATTACAGTTTGATGATAAAATGCCTCTTTATTTTTTAAAAAAAAAGTGTCCTTGTTTTTTGTGATGCTGTTTTCTTCAGTGAAAGTTTTCAAGTGCCTGATGATAATTTTGGAGGTGCCTTGAGCTTTTGTAAACAGACTGCAAGTTGACTTGCAGTGGAGTTTGTTGTCCCAAATTATTCCCAGCCTGCAAACTCCCTTTAACACTGAAAACGGAAACCCACAAAGCAGCTCTGTAATTCCACAGTTAAAGAGATATGGTTTTTCCTGCTCATGAATCAGCTTTGCACAGACAACATAGCCAGGGAGGACTGTCAACAGCTCAACGATGCAGATTGGAGATGCACAGGGTTGAATTGTCTTTTTGGAAGAGGATAATCATCCCTCCCAAACCCAAATTATACTTTTTGTGCTTTTAGCCTGTAACTACAGACATACTTAAATGTGCCTGAAGTCATAATTAAAAAAATCAGCAATAATTTAAAACCCATCAAATGGCCTCTGTGATATAAGAGCGAATCTGACAATTAAAAGCAACAAGCACATTCTGGTTTCATGCACTTTTGAAAGTATTTACTATTCATGCTACTACCATCTCAACTGGTGTGAGCACACTTGAAAAAAGCACATTTCTTCTCATAAATTAATAACTTCTACAGCTCCAATGCCAATACCATTGTGTGATTTTTCATTTCTCTCCAGTGACTCACTAGCCTGGTGTCCTGCAGGTATTAAATGTGCTTTCTGTTCTGGTGAATGAGAGTTTTTGCACCCTGAAGCAGATGGGTGATATGCTGGCTTCCTGACAGGTTCAAACAGGAATGTTCTGATGTCACTCATTTGAGGATAGCCTGTTTTACTAAGTGACTAAAATCTTATGCCCTGGAGCCTTCACCAAAACATTTAGGAAAGCTACTATCACTTTCAACATTTATTTCAAAGACATTGTCCTCCCTAAGCAAAGTAAAATATATCAAGACCAGTCTCAACAATCATCTTCAGCCACAAACCTGTAAATGCCTCAAAGGTACTATCCCAAGTATAAGCATTTTGCTTGCTTTTATGTATTTAAAAAGGCTATGCTTACGCTGGTTGACTTCCTTGAAAAGCAATGGCATCAATTCAGATGCTGTAACTCAGGCTTCAGAGTAAGCACTTGTATAGACAAGGGTGTGGACATCTGGAAACAGCATGCCCATGCTCAATTTTCTCTCTGTACTACAGCGCTACTTCCACCCAGGGCTACTCCGTTACGGACCCAAATACAAAACCTGCACAACTGTTGTTGCTTGCAGTTCAATGCTCTGTTACCTCTAACTGCAGTCCCTTCATGTTAGATGCATGCTTAGATTATTAAAATGTTGTTAAGTATAACTATCGCAATCTCTCCTTCTCCCTAGCTAACCACATAGCAGCACAAAAATGAACAGTGCATGGAAAAGGTAACAGTCCACTTTGTTTACTTACGTGTAGTCTACATGGGTTCCTACACAGTGCTCATCAACACAAGTTACACAGCCTTAAGCAGTGAACTAAAAAAAATACAACAGCTTGGCTTCTCATCTTCTTCCCAGTGAGGGAAGATGCACAGAGCAATGTTTTATCTAGATACATCAGCAGACATGCATAAGCAGTTATGGATCTATGTCAGAGAAGGTGAGATAAAAAAAGCACACACTGGTGATGAGCTTTGCAATTACTCTGGGAGGATCTTGCATCACTCGCCTGTAGTCATGAGCTTCACTCTACAAAACAGCCTCAAGAAACAAACCCGCCACGGACGCATGCTTTCCAAGGCTCCACTTGATCTGAGGTGACTGTATCTTATGCTGCACAGCCTCATGCTGAATTACCTTATCAAAAGGTGACACGGAGACACCATTTTTTGATCCTGCATTAGCATAGCACTTCTATTTCCAGGGCCAGCTTGGTATTAGCTAGCCCAGTGATTTTCATTCTGTAGCCCAGCAAACATCACAGAAATGTTCTTTGATATCTTAGACTGAGACCATTATGAAGAGAACTTGAATATGATCTGATATTAGATGGAAGCAAGTGGCAGGTATGCTGCATTTGTAGGAGGCACTGCGGCCAAGGAGGCACACTTAAAACCTCCTATTGCTACAGGTATAAATGGTCTCACAGTATCTTCTATTCTGAGGATGAAAAGACAGCAAGTTATTTTACTGCCTCAGCTATGTCACACAAATTGCAGCTATTCAAAAATGTTGTTTTCTTAAGCCTTGATGAAGGCATTCCTTCCTTATCAGGAGCTCCTGATTTTCTGATCTATAATTCAGGTCACCACAAAGGCAACAAACTTATTTTTATGGTCTCCTAGTAGTCCCACTGTTCAGTTTCCATGATGAAACACTACTGTGTATGTAAGATACTTTGAAATACAGGTAGTTAATTCCCTTCAACTGCATGTCCCTTACGAACTGTGGGTGACAGTATATGTCAGTTGGATGTAAAATTTCATCCACACAGCTATATCCCTGCTATGCTATCCAGGAGACTTCGTCTACATTAACAGGAGATAATTTTTTTAATTTAAAGTTTTCTTAATTTTAATTTTTTTAATTTTTTTTTTAAATTTAAAGTTTCTTTAATTTTAAGTTTCTTCCCACAGAGGTATACACTTAACTTCAACATGAGGAAGTTAAACCTGCACTGAGTAATCCTGTAAAAGTCATTCTTAGCTTCTAAGGACCAAAGCAGCACCTTCCAACCCATCCCACCCATCTTCCTCCTCAGTGACCATTCTACTAAGGATCTTTTTCGTTGCACCCCTAAACTCCCAGAAATAACTATGCCCTTTTTCCTGAAGACAGCATTAATTATGCTGGGAAAATTATACACAGAACGGACAAGAGCTACATTTTATGCATGACTCAGACAGAAGCACTGTCATTTACTTCAGATATGCTGAGCAAAGACAAAAAGACAAATCAAGAAAACACCTAGTCCTAATTTGGGGGGACAATTATAACATTATAGTCCATCCTTTCATTCTCTACAGATCTTGGAATGGTCTTACCAGCTGAAAAGACGTAGCATCACCGAATCTATGCATGCATTTAATAGAAACAGCACTTCAGCAGCATGCAGAAAATCCTGAAGAACAAAAGAAGCTTCACCTAAGATCTGTGGCACAAGCATTTTCCCCTATAGAAAACAGCATAGGCTCTTCGATGTCCTGGCAAAGGACATTCAGAACCTGCCAGTACCGGTGAGCACACAGTGTGCTAAAAGGGGCTATTTTGAGACCTCCTGCATGAACATGACGAAGAAAAATTACCTATTCTGAAAAAGCTTTCTGTATTTATCTTTGTCTCCCACTGAAGGCATACAAAATGGAAGGCATTTAGTGTCTTTCAGGACTGCCATCTCTCTTCCTGAAAGCCTGCAAAATTGGCAAGGTGAAACTTTTACCTATTTCAGAAGGAACATACCTGTGTGGGAAGTCAGGACTAAGCCTTGCAGTCTCATCACCTCCCCTCCTATTCCTGGCCTCAGAAGAGACCATTTTTTATGTATGGGAAAGACAAAGGTATTCGAACTGCTTAGGACTTCGCAAAGTATCAACTTCGGACTGTCATTTGAAGGTAAGTCTCTTTGGAGTGTCATTTGAAGGTCAGTCTCCAACATACAGTATTTATCTGCCTACTATCAAACAACTGCTGGAGTAGAAAGGGGTTTTAATAGAGTATTTTAATTAAATCTGGAACGTTAATGGGTTTTTCATAATACTGTGGCATTGTATCTATGAAAAGCAATGAAAAAATGGTTCTATTTATTAAGTGGTAATAGCTGTAGTCTTTGAACATATGCTTAATGAATAAATCTGTTAGGAAAAAAGGCCTGAGTGTATTGAAGGGGGGTAGTATGTTTTTTCTCACTTAAAGTGTACCATGATGGCAATGAGCAACAGCAAATGGCCTCCATTGTCAGGACTACATAAAATTCCATTTGGCCATTTACTTTCAGGTGAAATTGCTTTTTTCTTTTAAATAACACATTCTTTAAGCTAAACTTGCTGAGTTGAAAATAAAGCAATGCCAGATTCATGTTATTAAGGACACCTGATAAGCATTCATGCTCCTGGTAGGTGTAAAGAACCACAATATAGTAATATCCAGGCAGCTTGCTACCACAGCATGGGGTGCAGCACACAAGAAGCCAGATAGGCTACAGCAAAGACGCATTCAGATCTCATGGTGAGAACAGTCTAACAACCCAGGGCTAGCATGTATTGCACTGGTGGGAGCAGTTTCAGGGGTGAAATTATATAGAATACAGCGCAGCACAAAACCTGGACAAAGTAGACTATGAAAAGCTTAGATGACAACCAAAAAGCTGTGACAGCAAATAAGAACAAACTTAACCTACTGGGTTTCCATTTCCATGAGCGGGTGGATGAATCTAATAAGATAATGGATTTGTTAAATTAAAATGCCAATTCCTTACACTGGGAATTAAGTATGGAAAATATCCACAATTAAGCCACAGCTGGCTGGATATTTTTAAAGGAAGCTTGATAGATATTGCTCAAATGCATGCCAAAAAAGTCAAATGCATCAATATTTACTCAACTCCTCTTCTGTCTTCCCAAAAGCACTTCTCACTGAGTGCCAGAATCTCTAATTTCTCCACAAAATCTGAGAGATTAAGCTCCTCAGTTCCACTCTGAATGCCCTAAAGGAAGGCTCCCCAAGACAGACTTCCCCTCCTGTTCTTTCCTTGAATAATATGCTATTTTCTGCAACATAGCCAGATCTCAATTAGAAGGCACATTTTGTGGTGAAAGGACCACAGGGAACTCTGGGCTGCATTTAGCCAGATTTCCTAGTGCAACACACTGCAGCTGGAAATCTAATAACCAGGTGAGACCATGCCATGGTCACCCCTGCTTTGACACGTCTTCTTAGGCAGCAGGGTTGGGAGGCTGTTCCTCACTGCTTTCCCACAGTTGAGCATGACTCAACACCTTCTCTCCAGCAGTTTTGCCAACTTCTCAGTCCTTGTAGTCCCTCCTCTTTCCTTTAAGAACTTTTCTCTGTGAACATGTAGAGCAGATCCAGATTAACAAAGATCAAAGATCATGAGTGGGTGGAAAGATATAAAATGCATAAAGATAAGGCAAGTCTCAGGCTCCCAAGACTTCTTTTCTGAGAGAGAACTGTGATACAATGAAGAAAACATTCCATCATTAAACCCTCTAATTCTTGGGGATGGTATTCCCCTCCTACTCTCTTCTTAACACTACCTTTACTGAAATATTTTTCTCATTGAGGTTTCTTGCATTTCCCCATGGTGACAGAGATGTCACCAGCAGGCATAAGGAAAGCAGGAAACCTCAAACTGGACACTGGTAATGCAGAGGTCTAGAAAGCATGATTTCCAAAAGCAGGAGAGGTTTGAGATACTGTGACAACAGACATTACACTTCTAAAGGGTGGTTTGCTTCAGCTAAAATAAGTTCGTAAGACTGCTGCAGACACATGTCAGCAAGGTTCTCTTCTCAAAAATTACTAGCATTTTTTACCAGGACGATTTTCAGCTTATTTCACCAGGTAGTTGTGCTTAGTTAGTCCACTAATCACTCAGCTAGTTCACCAACCCAAATAGTGACCAGGCAGCATGCACAAAATCTGACATGTTAACAACGTGCCCAATTCAAAACACTATACCATTTTGGATCCCACATCCCTGAAACAGGCCCTTTGGTATTTTTCATCTCTAAAAAATATCTGTTCCATGACATTAAACCAGGGCCTGCAAAACCACTCTCATCAGGTAACAAGATGAAAGTTAAGCTAGACAATGGACTAGCAGCAACAAATAGAGAAGGGGGAAGATAAAACACAGATGACAAAAGTGACGAAAGAAGGTGTATGCTTGAGAATAATGGAAATGAGAACATTTGATGAAAGAAGAGATGAAAGAACAAAAACAAATACAAGGCCATAGAAGGGAAGCCCACAGGAGGAGGAGGATGAGGAATGTGTAAGCCTGGCAGGACAGAGTGGAGACTAAAAACAGCATTTGGCAGTAGCTCAAACACAGCACCATACGCAAGAAGTACAGTACATTGAAAACTTCTGCAGGATTAGGTAACCTCAGAGTCTTCCCTCCCTTTCTAGAATACCTTGCTTTAAACTCTAAAGAAGGGAAAAAAAATCCAACTAGTTAAACTTCTCTGTGATTGCTATTTCCCAGTTACCATTTTGAGGTCCATTTTCAAAAGCAGCTTAAAAATACGGAGTCCATTTCACACTGAAAGACAATGAGACAATACTGCACAGTTGCTTTTGAAACAGACTGGCATGCTTTCCGAACTGCTGCCTACCATATGTTTTTACTTCTTTTAATTGTGCCTGTGAATAAAACACACATTTGTGTATTTGTCAGTCACAATTAAGGAAACACATTGCAGTTGTGACACCATCAAATACAACAGACTGGGCAGTCTGAGGACCCCTGGTCCTCATAGGGGACTTCGACCACCCCAATATCTGCTGGAAGGACAACACAGCAGGGCACAAGCAAACAAGAAGTTTCCTGGAATGTGTTGATGATAACTTCCTTCTCCAAAAGACAGAGGAACCAACAAGGAGAGAAGCTATGCTGGACCTTGTTCTCACCAACAGGGAGGGGCTGGTGGGGAATGTGAAGGAATAAAGAGGATTATAAAAGGTGGAAGCAAGGACAGGCGGCCTGGGAAGAATACAGGGATGTTGTCCAGGACGCTAGGGACCAGCTCAGGAAAGCTAAGGCACACTTAGAATTAAACTTGGCAAGGGATGTGAAAGATAACAGGAAGGGATTCTACATGTACATTGCAAATAAGCTATCAGGAGAACTGGCTACCCTGGATCTGGAGAAGGCTCAGGTTCTTAATGACTTCTCTGCCTCGGTCTTCACCAGCAAATGCTGTGACCACACCACCCACGTCTTGGAAGGCAGACGCAGGGGCAGTGAGAATGAAGACCCTGGGCCCACTGTAGGAGAGGATCTGGTTCGAGACCATCTTAAGAACCTGAATATGCACAAGTCCATGGGACCTGATGAAATCCATCCGCGGGTCCTGAAGGAGCTGGTGAATGAAGTAGCTAAGCCACTGTCCATCATATTTGAAAAATCATGGCAGTCAGGTGAAGTTCCCAACAACTGGGAAAAAGGAAATATAACCCCCATTTTCAAGAAGGGGAAAATGGATGAGCCGGGGAACTACAGAGCAGTCAGCCTCACCTCTGTGCCTGGCAACATCTTGGAGCACATTCTCCTGGAAGGCATGCTGAGGCACATGAAAAACAACAAGGTGGTTGGTGACAGCCAGCATGGCTTCACTAAGGGGAAATCCTGCCTGACCAATCTGGTGGCCTTCTATGATGGGGCTACAGAACTGATGGGCAGGGGTAGAGCAGTTGATGTCATCTACCTGGACTTGTGCAAAGCATTCGACACTGTCTCACACGACATCCTTGTCTCTAAGTTGGAGAGACATCAATTTGATAGGTGGACCACTCAGTGGATAAAGAATTGGCTGGATGGCCACACGCAAACAGTTGTGCTCAATGGCTCCATGTCCAGCTGGAGACCAGTAACAAGTGGTGTCCCTCAGGGATTGGTGTTGGGACAGGTCTTGTTCAACATCTTTGTCGGTGACATGGACAGTGGGATTGAGTGCGCCCTCAGCAAGTTTGCCAATGACACCAAGTTGTGTGGTTCGGTTGATACACTGGAGGGAAGGAATGCCATCCAGAGGGACCCTGACACGCTTGAGAGGTGGGCTGATGCCAACCTGATGAAGTTTAACCATGCCAAGTGCAAGGTCCTACACCTGGATCAGAGCAATCCCAGGCACAGCTACAGGTTGGGCAGAGAAGAGATTCAGAGCAGCCCTGAGGAGAAAGACTTGGGGGTGTTGGTCAATGAGAAAATGAATATGAGCTGGCTTCAGTGTGCGCTCGCTGCCCAGAAAGCCAACTGTATCCTGGGCTGCATCAAAAGGAGTGTGACCAGCAGGTCAAGGGAGGTGATCCTGCCCCTCTACTCTGATCTCCTGAGACCTCACTTGGAGTATTGTGTGCAGTTCTGGTGTCCTCAACATAAAAAGGATGTCGAACTGTTGGAACAAGTCCAGAGGAGGCCCACGAGGATGATCAGGGGATTGAAGCACCTCCTGTATGAAAATAGGATGAGAAAGTTGGGGCTGTTCAGCCTGGAGAAGAGAAGGCTGCGTGGAGACCTCATAGCAGCCTCCCAGTATCTGAAGGGGGCCTATAGGGATGCTGGGGAGGGATTCTTCATTAGGGACTGTAGTGATAGGACAAGGGGTAACGGGTTCAAACTTAAGCAGGGGAAGTTTAGATTGGATATGGGGAAGAAATTCTTTACTGTAAGGGTGGTGAGGCACTGGAATGGGTTGCCCAGGGAAGTTGTGAATGCTCCATCCCTGGCAGTGTTCAAGGCCGGGTTGGACAGAGCCTTGGGTGGCATGGTTTAGTGTGAGGTGTCCCTGCCCATGGCAGGGGGGTTGGAACTAGATGATCTTAAGGTCCTTTCCAACCCTAACTATTCTATGATTCTGCCTCTCTGCTCCACTCTCCTGACACCTCATCTGGAGTAGTCTGTTCAGCTTTGGGGCTCCCCACATAAGAAGGATGTGGGCTTGTTGGAGTGAATCCAGAGGAGGGCCACAAAGATGATCAAAGGGCTGGAACACCTCTCCTTTGAAGGAGATAGCTGGACACATTCAGCCTGGAGAAAAGGTGGCTCATCAGAGACCTCAGAGCACCCTTCCAGTACCTAAAGGGGGCCTACAAGAAAGCTGGAGAGGGACTTTTTACAAAGGTATGTAGATATAAGACAAGGGGTAATGGCTTTAAATTCTAAGACGGTAGATTTAGATTAGATATTAGGAAGAAGTTCCTTCACTGTGAGGATGCTAAGGCACAGGAAAAGGATGCCCAGAGAAGCTGTGTCTGCCCCATCCCTGGAACTGTTCAAGGCCAGGATGGACAGGGTTTTCAGCAACCTGGTCTAGTGGAAGGTGTCCCTGCCCATGGCAGGCAGGTTGGAATTAAGATCACCTTTAAGATCCCTTCCAACGCAAACCGTTCTATGATTCTATGATATAACTGTCAGAACAGTCTTGAATAATCCTTGGAGGAAAGCGATAGTCTGGATATACTATTTTGCTGCCTGTGTAGTAGTGGAGATACAGTAGAATGTACTCCTAGCTTGGAGTTAGGATCCCAGTCTTCACAGGGACTACCAGAAACTGTTTTAAAAAAACACCTTTGAAATACAGCTACCTACTTGGGCTAGCACTCCTGCATCATATCATATTAAGTATGCTCCAACGTGCTGTGAGGATATGCTTGCGACTCTAGGTAAATCTTTAAACTTCTCAAGTGACATTCTTGTATTAAGGTCCAAAGTCTAAATCCAAAACAAATAACAGGTAAGGTCAAATGAATACATGAGCGCAAACTCAGGTGTGTTCCACTTAATTTGGTTATTTTTAAACTGCAAGCACAGTACAGCATTATCAAGCAAACGAGACAGCTTCATCTTGCAAATGACTGCACTGCAATTGGAAACGTACTGTTTATCTGGGAAAGAAAAATGCAGTGTAGAATTCATCCAGAGGAACACTGATATTGCTGAAACCAAGGAAAAAAATTTGGTTGCCGGAGAAGCAGTAGCATAGTGGTTAGAATACCCTGCTGTGGAAACCCAAATCACAGGCTGGAGCTTTGCACTAAAAAACTATGCTAGATCAGCCTGTGATATCTTTCACTTGGGCTGCTAGGTTGAAAATGAGAACACACATCACTACAAACTGCTGCCTGCCGAAACATGCATGCTCTAACGCAGTTGATGTGGCCCGCTAGGCATTTTGGACTTCAAACCTTTGCAGCAATTCATAATTTGAAATGCATACTTTGCTAATACCAAACTGTCCGCATTGGTAGAGACCAGCCAGCTTCAGTTTCCTAGAGTGGCATGATGAATGGCAATCTCTTCATGCCGACCTAGAAAGTCACCTAGTGACAGAGACCAAGGGATCTATCAGCAAATGGATTCTGCTGTGTTTTCATGCAGAATGTCTGGTGACCGAAGGATTCCAACTTCCACTGAAACTTCAATGGAAAACAAATAATCAGTTCCCTTAAATGCCTCATAAAATTCCAGTCTGAACAACAGAGTATTATATTTGGTATGAAACAAAAAGATATCTTTGATATTGTGACTGCTATGCTGGGCTGTAACGGAGCTGGCAGAGGAATAAGCAGACTGAGGGACAGTGACAACAGATTCAACTCTGTAACTTTCAAATGCCAGTTTGCCAGTTATATCCCTTACTTGGCAAGAGGCAAGAAAACAATTTTATGCACAGCATAGGAGGACAGAGAAGAACATCAAGTCAACTCACTTGCCACCTGGTCATCTTGAGGAAGAATTAAGTTCAAAGAGAATTAAAATAAAACCCAAAACCTACGAACTTGTCCAGCTCTTCATAAAGGTATGCCATACACACACAAAAAACCCCCATCTCCCAAACATTGCTTTCCTAATCATTGCTTTTCCTTTAAAATATTGACAAAGTATTGTCATGAGTATTTACCCATGTTACCCATATGGCATATAACACATTGTAGATACAAATTACCCATGTATTTAATCCACTGGTAAGTACTAAGTTTTCCAACCATCACATTTCTTTTGATTCTCCTTGTTGTTGCAACTGACGTTTTTACCACTTTTACCTAGTGTGCTGCAAGCAAATGCTACTTCTTCATGATCTGTAATGGAACAGGAAGAAAAACAATCTTACAAGAAAATGGGTGGGATTTTTTTCATGCCAAAGTCATAGTGGCTTTTTTCATGGCTCTGTTTCCATTCCACATGCAAACATATGGTTAGCTAAGCTCTGCGTATGTTACTATACAAACATTTTATAAGCACAAATCTCTGAATCAAGCATTCATTAGAAATGCTGAATACTGTTTATAAATACTGGAGTGAAGTCATGGAATGTCCATGTAAAGGAAGCTCAGTGTTAAATGAACAGTCTCTCATCTTGTATTTGTCAAACCATTAAGTAGAGAAAGCAATCTCTTCTTCCTTCCGCTATGTTCTCAGGGAAGCGTTCTTTCCACTGATGGTATACTGCTATCTCTTATTTCCCAAACAGAAGCAGTATAAACCACACACAGCCAGACTAAGGCTTTCTTATTCACGTCACTCTTTTTGTAAGACATCTCCCCAAAGTCATCAGAATCATCTGTGCAACATCATCAAATGAAGCAGGGATTACAATCTGGCCCACAAAAAAAACCTGAACAAACCAAAACCAAGCACAATGACACTCATGTATTGCTGATAGCCAATACCTTTCCTAACATCAAGTTCCTTGAAGGCAAACTGTCTTACATAATCCTGAAAAAAACTTTAGTACAGCAATAAGGACCACAGAACTAAAAGTGGCACATGGTAATTTTCCAAATAGACATTTGTCAAAAAGAACAGACTGATTTTTAATTTAACTCTTTGATGTATTCAGGCTCCCTGCAGATGCAGTGTACCTTGGCACTGCAAACTGCCTCATTTTCATTATCTCTGATTCTTAGATGCTGTTCAGAGATGGACCAAGATTTTCACCAGTTTAATTTTCTACAGTGCTTTGTATACAGACTGCAGAAGAAACCTGCTTTAACAAAAATTTAAATGAAAGACTTCAACATCAAACTGCCAAGGAAGTGCACGCTCCTTCAGAAACAGCATGTTAATTTTGCTCATCCCCACAGACTCATGTGACCTCTTCTATCCGTATCCTGGTTTTCACTGCATCATAGCAGCTCATGGCTATGTCACACAGCTACAGCAAAACTTTTCAAGCCTCCTGGAACACCGGTTAGTTTTTTCCTCATTCTGCACACTTCTTGCTTCATATGCTATGTTGGATGCGAGTACATGCAAAATCTCACGAGGCAGTTCTGTGAAATAAATAGCCTGCTGGCTTACTGAAAGTGACCATTTTTCAATCTAGCCCATTGTTTTATGGCTTTACTATCCTTTTTCAATGGCTGGCACAAACACATCCTAACAGTTTCCCAAGGCATTTTTCAGAATTTGAAACTGAACACTGGTTTAACAATCTACCCTAACCAAGCAAGGTATTAGAAGTTTCTCATTAGCTCACACACCCTGCAATGAAAATGGTAATACCTGCTTTGTACTTATGGCTTAACTTAGGCACTAAAACACTGGAAACCTTTGGCCACATTCTACATAAGCTTCAACACTGCAGAAAATGTTATCAGTGCATTTGAGGCAGCTGAACATAATGATACCCTTTTCTTAGCCAAATTTGAGACAAAGGCCAGTCTACAGTCCTGTGACAATGTCTGGATGATGACTTTTACTTCAAACATTTATTGGAGCATCTTCTGTCAACTTTAAAAACATAAATTTGCATTCCATACATTTTGTGACACTTCACTCAAGTTAGTGTCATTGGTACTCTGTCTTTGCCTCTTGTGCCAAAACCAGTCTGCTATGCCACTTCAGACTGAGGTTTATTCAGGGTACCTTTTCAGCAAGCATGGTTGCCAGAGGCAGCCTAGGAAAACAGACTGTCTTCCATGATATTTTACCAGTGCTCCTATGCTGATACTACTATGTTAAAATGAAGGCAAGCGTATGACCTTCAGCTCACATTCAGCTGAAAAGCTTTACCATGAGGTTTTTCTTGGAACTATTTCACTTTGATGTCACACGATAAATGATTGTCGATCTTTTCTTCCTCCCCTCCCACATCAGGTTTTCCCAGGCTAAGCTTTTGTGCAAGGCAGAACTACCCACGCAATAAAAACAAACTGTTTGAAAAACTTCCCTTTGTATTGCCCACATATAAAATTAAGCTATTACTGCTGCTGAATTAAAGATCTTTTTGACAAACAACCTGTAGGCTACATGCACGAACACAAGGTATTTTGGCCAGGCAGAATTTGATAGAGATGAGGAAAAGCAAATAAAGAGTGGAACACTTCTCTTGGGGCAGTGTCAAAGCCTAAGTGAAAACACAAGAAGTAGTAGTGCCATATAAAATGGGGGGGAGGGAGGAAGTGGAAGGAAAAAAAAAAAAACCAACCAAATACCTGAACAAAAAAAACCCAAACAAACCTAAAATCCTTACTCTGCCACAACCATTCACACATTTCACCCCAGAGCAGCCATACTGGTAGACAGGAAATACAGGGTGAAACAGTACCCGTAAGAATCATACACTGGATCTATAGCACACACATATATATATATACACATAGAGAGAGACAGAGAGAGGTACTTTAAAACTACCCGGTAAGAATAGTATGTGTGTGTTTCTGTGTTGGTGACTGGATCAAATTAATTCATGGCTTAACTCCATACTTTTAACTACACTTTACTACAAATTTCAGTGCAGGGATAAATTTGATGAACTCTGCAAAATTATTTTGGAATTCATTATATTGTGTAACCAGCTGAACTGCATTTACATCTTGCTTTGAAATTAACATATAACTACAAAGATAAGGTAACATACAACATTATGTTTTTACTTATGCTAAACTATCAAGAGAAAGTGCTTCGAGGCAAAAAGCACATGTTTGCCATTCATTGCATGTTTGTACCTGTACTAACATTAAAAGGCTTTCAATTACTTGGCACACCTCACACCACCTCAGTAAACAACACTGACGTTTTATGGCCTAGCTTCACAATGACCTCAAGGAATCTGGACAAGACTGCGTAACACAAAGGTTGCAAAGAACACTAGCATGAGTCTCTGAGCTTATAGAAAAAGCATCCTTTCTATAACCACCAAATAAGGGGCAAGTACTGACTATCAGCTGGCCAAAGCTGACCACTTGTATCTAATCTGTGAAGAAAATGTCAACACCCTGGAGAAAGGTTACCTGAAGTTTCTTGGGATTCTTAAATAAGTAATAAAAGGTCACTGCTCATAAAGGGCTTTTCAGAAGTAAAGCATACAGCATATGAAATGAACCCATTCACCTTACAGCTTATTTGCATTCAGAACACATTTCTGCCCTCCAAACACTCTCTAATAAAGGCTTTCAGCATCCTCTTTCCATAAGCGGAGCCTCTTCCACAGTGTGGAGTTCATTCCAAAGGCACACTCTCATCACCTGAACTAACTGGCTTTGGTACTGTAAAAAACAGCCACAGACTGCTATAGTCTGTAAGACATCTATACCTGCAAGATGGTATGAAAGGCTGGGTCAATGCAACATTAAGGCTTATTTAGGCTGTAACCAGAAGATCAATAGATCAGCTAACCAATAAAAAGAAAAAAATATATTTGTCTTTACCAGATACATAATGAAAGTCCAAAGACAAGTAGCTCTAGGAACCCTCACTGCACAGACAAAGAAGATTTTCAGATGAGAGACAGAATAAGCTTAAAACCAAGTCCAGAATGAGTTGAGAACACCCACTTCATTGATTTTACCTACAGCTTACCACAAATAAATAAAAAACATGTTTGAGACAGCTGTGGACTAAATTTAAAAGAACTTTCTAAGGAGCTTCCAAGAGACAAAGGCTTAACCCTGAAAAAGTATGAAGGACTAAATAGCAAAAGTGCCCTCTCCTATAGACATGCTGTTGAAATCACAGGGAGCTTATTTCATTAGAAACTATCCTTCCAGTTCTGAACAGACTAATAAATCAAAGACCACCCTGATATTCAGACTCTGACACTGGGACAAGGTGACCACTACATATACATGAGCACATCTACATGCTCAAGGAAAAGCATATTTTAGAGCATATAACATACATACTTGGAAGACACTAGGATACAAGACATCATCCAGGTAAAAGCAAGTAGGCTTTACCTTACCTATGTGTGAGGCACTCCTTCAAAAATCACCTCAACCAATACAGCACATCTTAGCATAAAGCAATCCCTCTGCTACTTAGGACAAGGGACTACTAAGTCAAGGCAGAAAACTTCCTGTAAATGCCGGGATACACACTGCGTCTTTCACTTGCAATACAAACATAGTATAGAGGAACTATGCAGGTCAAAGAAATATTGTCTGTGTACACAGTGTGTGTCAAAACATAATCCAAAAGTTTTTCTTAAAACTAGAAAAATCAGGCATAAAGCATACAGATGGTATTTAGACTTTTACAGCCACTTCAGAAACTCCTCTCCGTCCCTTGCTGGAAAAGATGACAACCAATTCTCCTCAGCTAAATGTTGTTATTATTTGTGTTCTGTTTTCTTAAGTCAAAGTTCAAACACAGAAATGATGTCTTGCAGGCAAATCCCAGGGGGAAGCAACCTTCTTCTACAGTGCAAGTACCATTCAAAACAACTAACACCACAAAAAAACCATGGATAGTTCCAAGTTCAGAAGCAGCAGCCTCACTGCTCCTTTGAAACTTCTGCCAATGACCTAGTCACCAGCTCTGTGCAATAGCTCCCAAGAAACAAGCTTCACAAGGCACTCATTCCAGTCCAGCAGCATGTCCATAAAGAGTAGAACCAAGAAGCAACTGGATTTCATAAGTGAACGTCCCTGGAAAAAAAGGTGCCTCTTAACTCACTACTGAAGGCCAATTACATGCCCAAACTACACCAAGCGGTCTAATAAAAGATGCTATGCCTCTCTGTATAGCTCTCCTTACACTACCTTGTCTTAACATAAGGGGCTCTGATACATGAACAGGTTGGCCCAGTATATAAGGTTACTACTTCTGTTAAGTGGAAGTGTAATTGACTCTTCATGCTGTCAGTCTGATGCAAACAGAAGATTGCTAAAATTCAAGTAAGAAGTGCTTAGTGCTTTTCCAAAAGCAAACTAAGAACATGTACACATAGTTACTGTGGTTCAGCTGACAAAAGGTAACTTGATCACACTTCCTAGTTTTTAACATAATTCTGCTTGCAAAGAGAATAGCCCCAAATGCATTTTTCTGGCCTTCCTTTGTGCCTGCAGTCCACCACGTCTAAATGCTGGTAATAAAAGGGTTTTCTTTACACACGCTGCTGTGAAGGAACTTGGTATCATGACACTTCCAGAAAGGCCAAATGAGTAAGAATTAATGCTGAAGCTGTAGGCACAAGGTTTGGTATTTCTAGGTCCTTGTAGCTTCTGGAAAAAAGGAGTTACCTCTTCTTAAGCTATATGCAACTGCTGTAGTCTGCCTTCAGTGTAAGTACCTTGCCAGACTCTACACTTAATCCCTTTTGCTACATTGCCTCAGCCTCTTACTCTCTCCAACCATGAAACTTAGGGAGTAGTTTTAAACTGCTAAAGCCTATTGCCTAACATACACTGTCTTTCTGTCTCTCCAAAAGCATATGAATGATCAGAAGAAAATACCAATAAAAGCAAGGACAGTCAGAAATCACTCCTATCTCCAAATATGTATACACCCTTATTCTCAATTACATTGTATCTTGCAGCTTATGTGCAAACAATGTTCAGATTTGGCAGCATTTTGCACCTGCTTTACACTGATGTAAAAAAAATATGCTTCCATGTGCCCATGACACTGAGGAAATCATTGAAGGCAGAGCAGTTTTACAAAAAGCCTGTCAATTTAAACAATAAAGGCAAAACAACTGCATGACCTTCCTTTTAAAACTCTTGCATGTCCTGTTTTAAACTAACTTGAGCAGCTAAAACCATTCACAGGAGTACTTAGCCAAGTGCATAAGTGCCAGCAAAATCAGGCTCCAAAGTAAGAGAAGATTTCAGCACTTCATCTTGCTCCATGTGAAACCCCTAGAGGATGTATCACAGAAGACTGATAGGCAATTGCAAAACTTCTGGTAGCAAGTACTCAGAAGCACATTCGGCATACTTCCTAGAAGCAAGTGACTTTATCATGTGCTCTGTATGAGCAAATCCCATATTTTTAAGCCACCAGGTTAATTTTTGCTGAAATAACTGTCATTGTCTGCCCAGACACAAGCAAAAGTTGTATACATAATTACCTGGATATACACCCTGGCACTGACAGAGCAGCAAAGCAGGTTAATGTGCAGGAGTGTCATCACAAAACAGAAACACAAATCCCGAGGGTGTAACACAAAACACTAAGATGGTTTATTGCTACTGTTCACTTTTCCCTGTTCCGAGAAGGACATAGAATCTACTCCAAAAAACACATCACTCAGGCAATCTGCAGTAACATGTTGCAAGATGTCTGATTTGGGGTTGTAGATGAACTGAGGGAACTAGAACATTGCTAAAATTCAAGTAAGAAGTGCTAAGTGCTTCTACAAAAGCAGACAAAGAATAGGTACATACAGTTACTGTGGCACAGCTGACACAAGGTAACCTGACCACACTTCTTAGTTTTTAACGTAAAGCTGTTTGCAATGAGAGCAGCCTGAAAGGGACTACTTGGGACCACACACTCTCCTTTCATCCTTATATTCCCTTTTCTGTGTCTTAGAATGGACAAACCTGAAGACAAGTCTCCTGGGGCAGAGGAACAGAAACATTGTATTAGAGTGTGCACCTAATTTCTGTCTTGGAATATGGAAACCAAGTTTAATAAACCAGTTGAATGGAAAGCCCAGTTTACATAATACTGACTATTGACTCTCCAGTCATTCCACACAACCCCTTGTAACTGCTAGTCCACTTAATAGCAATTTTTCCTGGTAAAAATAATTGCATGAGGAATTTATATTCCAGCGTTCACAGAGACCAAGAAAGAAAAAACGAAAAACAGAAGAAATAGAGAGCAATCCATATAGCACAGGGCACTGAACAGTTCTGCAAGGGAAACACAGCTTCTTTAACTCCTAGGAATTAGTCTTTCATCAGATAGAAAACTATTCAACACTAAAAGGATACCGACAGATTCTGCCACAGTCAATGAATAGCATCCTGGAAAGAGTCTGAAGACGTCTGTCTTTCGTTACCTGTACTCTGGAAGCCTGCTTCTTGAAATACTGTATGCTAATGAAATAACACAGTGAAAAGCATTATAAAGTCGAAAAATTTTAGCTCTGTGGACAATCAAGATCTGTCCATTGAATACTTTATTGGTTGTCAGGCCACAAATGTAACTTGGTGATTTGAGATTCTGTCTTTGGCTTCCAGTGTCTCCATTTTTTTTTTTTTTTAAGATTCCACTCAAGAGACTGTCTCCCATTCTGTGTTTGCAGAGCTCAGGGGCCTCAATTTCTCTTGGGGAATTTAAATGAGATAGCATCCAAAAAAATCAACACTTAATTTAGCTTCATGCTGCATTTAAGATGATCTTATACTGCTGCAGAGAGGGGTTTGTTTCACCCTGCTCAGTCTCCTCTATTGCATCACATCCATCAATCTATGCAGCAGCAAGGCTGCTGCTTCAGCTTGCAGAATTGATGGGAAAATAATTAATTTGGGGGGGATTACTCATCATTGGAGGAGTGAAAAGGGGACCATCTTCAGTGGAAGCTCGCTGCTAGATTAAATGCAGAGCTGAACTGCACTCTGCTGACAAGGATTTACAGAACTTCCCTGGGTGTTCAGGTTAGTAATATCCGCACAGATATTTTAAAACTATGGCTAAGCAAGTATCAAATGGAATTTAACTCATTACAGCACACTAATTTTTGTTAAAACCTCTCTTTAATTCTATCAAAGAAAGAGATCAAACCTCAATCAGAGCAATTAAATACAAAACTTTCCAACAACATTCCCACTGGAAAAACAAAAGGCTTACATACAATATGCACATTTATAGCTGTTACTTGAAATTCTAATGTCATCTGCAAACCATCATCTGGTAGTTTCAAAAACTTGACTGCATATTAAAAGCTATGACCAATATTGTTTTCTGTGCATAGAGATAAACATCCTGCTCAAGGATCTGAACTCCTATTTAAAAACAAAACCAAACATTAAGAATAAAAAGCACTCAGTTCTGAGACACATATGTGGCTGCATTGCATATTCCCTGCCTACACTGACAGTGTGGGAGCTCTGTTAGTCATCTAATGCGCATATTTGCTTGGCATAATGCCTCTACTTTCTAATGCAGGCAAGAAAGATGATCATCAGTTTACTGTATTCTTACATCTTCATTGCATGTTCATCAGTCAGCATGGCCAGGCCTTCCCAATTCAAACTACAAGCTGTTAGGAGATAGACCAGTTCAAAGTGAAGCCCAAAGACTGGAAGGTTGTTAAGCACATGTATAAAGACAAGGGAGGACTTCTAGTTTGATGCTGCTTAGACACATGTTTTGGTAGGACCTAACAAAATGTTTATTTTGAGAATAAGGACCTTTTACTGAACAGAAGCCTAATTTAGTATTGCAGCCCCAACACAGATCCTTTTACTGTCTCCAAGGGCATTAGAGGTTCTCAAGTTCTTTGTTTTAACTGTCCTTCTCTGCTTCCATTCTGGAAGAAACTGAATTTAGTTTTCAAGTAAGGCTGTTGTAAGACCTCCTTGCCCACACTATAGCAGGACCACTCAGATCCCATTCTTCTGGTATGCCAATTTAATTTAAATCATACAAAACACATACAAGAAAGGTACACACCCTTTTACTATAACATTGACAATGAAATCTGAAGAGGAAGTGAGGGAGGCAGAACTTCCAGGTGCCTCAATGTTGTCAGACCTTGAAGAAGTGACTCTGGCCATTTCCCCTCCCAATGGCCCTGGATGCTGCAAATTACATTTTCACCACAAGATACTTCATTTTACAACCTTCTTTGTACAGGATTAAAACCGCACCAATTCAACTGTTTTCTGACACACCAGGGAAGAACTGCTTTGAGGGGAGGTAGCTCAAGCTGTTTCTTAGGTATCTCTGTTGTGAACCCACTTAACACTGATTACTGTACTTAGTCAAGAAGTCTCATGCTGCCCCACTCCATTGTGGAAATTGGCAAGGCCAGCCTTTTAAGGGCAGTCTGGCACTGCCTTACAGGACCTCTTTTAATCCCTTTATTATGAAGACACCGCTGAAGCACCTTTAGCAACACGGTCTGCAGTGTCTTTGCTGGTTTTGCCCCAAATGTGCAGAAGTCTGGATTTCTGAGGACTGCAGTGCTTTGGTGTAATATCTGCTGACTGCACTCAGTGTGTTAGTATCTAGCTGAAAGGAACAGGTTTTGACAAGCAAGAGTTCAGAATAGGTAAGGTCTGGTCTGATGTAGCAGAGCTCTGTCTTCAAATTCTATGATTGCAAGAGAATAAATATGTGGGAAGAATCCACAATAATCAACCATATCAAGTTAATTAGCAATTAATTTAGTGAGCTACAAAAGTCTAGCAAAAATGAATCCTGAGAGATTCTGGTCACAGTTACCCTGATGTAAATCTATATTAACTCATAGAGAGAACATCAATCTCCATGACAGTTACTTCAGATTTACACCCAGCTACTCTGAATTTGTGCACTTGTTTTCACAGCCGTGTGGGAGATCTGTCTCAACACAAATCAGCTCTGCTCTCCTGCAGATTCTGCAAGGTACACAGAGTTACATTTCTGTAAAAACCCAGCCTCAGTGAAATGGGGAAATTAAATTCTCCACTCTGACGAAACCTAAGCCTCCCACACAACAGAAAAAAAACCCTGCTACAGAACCAGCCACTACATGTGGTCACGATGTGCTCCTCAGCTCAAGTCTTTGGGCAGTAAGGATAATTCCCCCTCACTGGATTTCATGAAGCACAACAGCAAGCATCAAAATTACTACATTCTTCCATGCCTGGAACTCTCATGAGTATTATGAATGCCAGATCCAGAGAGGGCAGTTTTGAGTCCAGTCTCACAGTCCTACCAAAATCCACATGTTTTTCAAGGTCTTCTTTTTAAGACAGTAAAGAAAGGGTAAACACCTTCTGGCTACAAGCACTACCCCATGTGCTAAATGCTGCAGCTGCATCAAAAATTTGATATGAAAAAGGAGTTACTGTCCTGCCAAACAACACTTCCCCCTTCTGCCAACTCTACTCAGCTATGCATCCCTGTCTCTGCACAGCCATCACTTCCCCCTTTCTTTACCCCTTAAGCTAATCACTGGATTAAAATGATATAATGCCCCTTTCCCACCCACACGAATCTCAATAAAAGTACCGCAGCCCTGCCCATGAAATTCAAAGTTGATTCAGATAAGAAAATGTTTGCACGCTTCTGGGTGAGCCAGAGTACATGTCATATGTAAGAAAGAGAAGAAACAGATCACAAGCAACATACAAATGCTAGTGCTGTAATTCTGAATTCAACATATGCTCAGGGAGCTTGTCAAACTGTCTGTGGAAACATGGAAGAGAGATACTTAGAGCCACTTTTGCTAGATATTCTTAAATTCACATTAAGAACTTGCATCAAACTCAGTCATGTAGGGATTTTTTTAGAGCAAATTATAAATCTCCCCATCCTGACCTAACTTGAAAGAACTGGACACACTTCTGCTCCCATTCCAGTGATGGTTATGTTAGCACCGCAGATCCTACCTGCCTCACCTAGCTTTATCCTTTGTAGGAACTGGCTACATGAAGGAGCCCAAAATCTGCTTGATACTCCTTTATTTCATGCTGTAAGGGGGATTTATAGGGTTACTCAAGATTATCCAGCAAATTCGGAGCATGGTCTTCATACATTCATAAGGAAGTTTCAGAACTGTATTTAATTTTGGAATATTTTTTTCTTCTCTCATGTAAAATATCACTCTGAAGACTGTTTAATCATTCAATATTAGTGTGGGTTCATGATCTTTCAGCATTGAGTCTCCATCAAAACAGCCTGATCAGCTTATAAGCAAGCATCACCCAAGCAACACATACGGCATGAGTAAAGGTAGCCAAAATTTTCATGGTTCCCAGCATTTGTAGAGTTCAAACAGTGCAGGTCAAGTACATCCACAAGTCAGCCCACAGTAGAATATACAGAAGAATATAAATACCACTGTTAAATAAGCTTTTGTCTTTGCAAGTGTTCTAAAATTAAAAAAAAAAAAAAGAAAAAAAAAGGCTATTAAGGCTATTTTCATGGTTAATGCTAGACTGGGGGAGGTGTATTTTGAATCCATCAAACTGCTTGAAAGGGGAAGCAGCATTTTAAAGGACTCACTAATTCATTTACTAACAAGAAAAAGAAAAAAATGAAAGAAAAAGAGAGATAAGCAGCCAGTTTTTTTTACAAGAAAGATTAAGTTTCACTTCAGTATTTAAATGAAGTGGCTGAAAAGTATTTGGTAACCAAGTTGAAAACCAACAGGCAATTTTCAGGGTGTCACACTTTGAAAGGTAGTATATGATAGCTAAATAAATGCTGATCTTTAAAAAAAGGTGACATTTCAGATAAACAGTTCTACACAAAGGAATTTCTTCTACATAGGCCAGTTTGGTTCTTATAATTAGACTTCCCAAAACCTCTGAAACTTTTATTTGTTTACAGATGAAAGTTACATCACAGTACAGTACAACAAGTGTTTTAAGTATACCTATTCCAGAACGAGGATGTACGTGAGGTTGTTTAGAAAGTTATTACATGGATAACCTGAAAATAGTAGAGAGTATTGGAGCACCCCACAATAAAAAAAAGAAATAAATTCAACATTTTTCTAAGATGAAGCTACATGATCTAGCCTCCAGATGTACCAAGAATTAAATAAATCCCACAGTACCTTACAGTGTTATCTGAGCCTCCATAAAAATGCTGGGCAGAAATGAAACTAGAATTACATATACATCTCACATGCCTTTTCTGAACCTGAGCTTCACCAACAGATGAGACAGGAATTCAGTTGGTTACTGAGGGTTAGGCATGAATATCCTGCTTAATTTATAGAAGACTAACTGGTCACAAAGCAATCTGCCTTTGTACCATTTCCCCAGGATCTCCTCATTCAACTCAGCCTCCTGCCTGAAGTACAGCATGGAAGTAAACCAAAGTAAAACAGAATCTCTCATATTATCAGAATGAAAATTGCTTTGTACAGCAGCAAGAGATAGACTAAAACCAAAACTGAATGCCAATTTGCAAACTGCCATTAAATTTCCAGGAAGCTAATCCACCAAGGAGTATACTGCACCCTAGAGAGTCCTTAATGAATAGTGTCACATTTGGAATAGGCTAGTTAAGGTTGTGTCAGCATTTACATTATAAATCACTAATTATATCTTAGCAAAACAATCCTGAAACTTACTGAAACATGATATACACGGTTCCAGTCTGGGAACACAGACTCTGGGAGGGAGGTGGGGAAAGTGTTCGTACTAGGGTAGACTGGATTTCATGTTTTATTTGAAAATAATAAAAACTAAAAAATAAAATAAGAGAGAAGCTTGGAACCATTTCAAGTTCCAAAAGCAGAGAACATTTTGGCAGGCATTTAAGGCCAAGTCCTGGAGGTGGTAAAAGCCCTTGACTCTAATCATAGTGGGACATATGGGTGGTTAGCATACCTACAAAGAATGAGGGGTTAGCAGTGTCTAGTACTTGTTTGTATCAATGGGTGCTAAAGCACATAGCCAGTGATCCAGACCCCAGAAACAGCTATCTGTACTTGCTCTGTTATTCTCCGTTTAGAGAGCTTGGTCCTGCTTCCACCCAAGGACTATTGATGTCAGGAAGATAAGCACTAGAAACTTCCAAACATGATGAAATATGCAGTATATAGAAAAGCTTTATGCACATAATATACTTTGCATTAGATAGAACATTATTCTCCCTTTGGTATTTATATTGTGTATTTCACAGCATCTTGACATTTTCTTTAATTAGACAATATATAGAATCAAATTCGGACCTCTTACAGCTTCCAACCCCATCAGCTGGAGCAGATGGGATGGCAGTAGTGGGGAGAGAAAGCAGCATTAGACAGTGTTAAGGGAGGGGAGAAAGCAGAGGCACTTCATGACCATGTCTGCAGTAAGTGATCTCAGTACTAAAGCAAGGTCAGTAAAGTCTTTTAAAAAGTAAGGATGGTAAAGCCAACGTAAAGCCAGCAAGTGGTTTCAGCTCAAAATAGAGGCCCACCTGCTGGCTGCTGCCATTCTTCATTGTCCTGAGGTCCAGGCACTAGTGTGCCTAAGTGTCTTGTGATACTCCACTCTGTATCCTTTGGTATTTCTGTTGCCTTCACAGAGGGGCACATGGGCCAGAGTACCTCAGGCCTTGGCTGCAACCACTCATGAACCCCAGCCAACTGGCAGTGGGGCATGGGAGATGCCCCTTTTATCCTGCTGCATGCACTGTGGCTCTGTATCCAGGTGACAGCCAGATGAGATCAGGGCCCCAGGCCCATGCCACAGCCTTCCTTGCTTGGGCTTTGCCAGCTCAGCATCGATTACTACACCTTCAAAGCACCTACCCACATTAAAAACAGTACGTTTCTTGAGCACAGGCTGTAGCTCAAAAGGCAGTAGCAGTCTGCTATGACACTGCTTAGAGAGGAAGCCAAGCATAACAACTCAGGTCCTAGGTCAGGGCTCAGGAGCTCCCCACCTGTCCAATATAAGACTTCCAACATTAAGACAGCATTGTCTAAATGCTATTTAATTATTTGGATACTAAAAGCTACAAAAGGGCTATATATACATGCATATGAAATACGATCACCTTAATGCACCCAGGTTTGAAAAGCTTATCCGTTCACATTAAAAGCCTGTAAGTGAACAAGCAAGACACTCATCTTACTAGCAGTTACAGATTAGAAACAATACTGTAACTCAGAACCTTACCTTTCACACACTGCTGTCTTCCCAGTATGAACTATGGTGAGCCTGACCACCTTACACAATTCCCCTTTTTCTACAAACAAGGCTGAGTTTACTAGCGTGGTAAGTCAGTCTTAAGAAGGACTCGAACAGAGAGCTAGCAATGCTCTAGAAAGAGAACGGGTTTTTTGTTTCCACCACTGTACCAAATGGCATTTTTCTACTTGCTAAATAGCCAACTTCTCAGGTTGAACTGCCCCATTGCTCTTGGGGTGCCACACATCACTAAACGAAGCAAAATGGATTATTCTAAAATGATAAATGCAGCACCTCAAATCATCAGTGTATCACTACCATATACATTTAGCCTGCTGCTGATGCAGCCTTAAAAACTAATGAGTTCTCTAAAGAGCATAAAGACATAATGCTCAAAGCAAAAGAAGCTGCTGCCAATACTGTTTTATTCTCCCTAGACACCATATCAAGTCAAAAACAGAACAGCAGCTTTTGCCCCTCAGCAGAGTATCAAGATCCTTTTGGACAGAAAAAAATACCTACAGTTGAACAGACAGGCCTTGACATTCCACAACCTGAAAGCCATCACCATGCAGTCTGATCTTACTCCCTTTGCCATCTGCAGGATTTCTGCCATCAACTTCAACATGAAGAAAAATTAAACTTCATTTTGGGGTAACTTTTGAAGTTATCGTGGTCCAAGTTCTGTGAAGATGCTAAATGTTACTTAGAAATAACAACCTGCATACAACTGAAGGGGGTGCTTAGTTTCTCCAGCTCTAACACTGACTTGATTTCTCACTTCTCCTTTTCTGTGCAGTAGTTAACACACCCACAGATATCATATGTCATATACACAGGTCAGCAAAGTCATTTATGTATGTCCCTTCTTTAAAGAACTATCTCATACAAAGGGTAACATCAGCAGATGGGGTCTGCTTATGCATTATAGTCTTCAAATGCAAATGCCTGGCAGTTGCAGAGGGGTATAGGAACAACCCCTTTCTCATCCTTTCCAGCCCTGCTTTTCATACCTTCACTGCACACAAAGTTGCACAATTAAAATAGCTTCTTTTGCCATTCAATCCCTTTGCTTCCCCAAAACCACTCTCCACAACAAATAGTCACTGAGAAATAGTCTACCAGAAAAAGGTTTAAAACCCCTCAAAATGGGTTAATATCCAATTAACAGCTCCAAAATGACACAATAAGGGACTAGCACAGAAAAGGAGCTTTAAAACTTACTCCAATCTAAGGTCTGAGACCACTACCCAAACAACAGGAAAAAAAAAGCTCCTCTAGGACAAAGAAGCAGTATCACGTAAATCACTATCACTAACAAGCAAGGCTTTATCTTGCTCAACATGTTAGCAGGATCTCACATTTCTCCTCATCTCTAGCTCTGGTATCTTATGAAGCATCTGTTCCTAACATCATGCAGCAACCAAGGAAGAAAGCTGGCCATCACAAGCAGGTAGACAGAATGATTAAGTGCTCCAACATTTCAGGAAATGGCCTAGAAACAGCAGGATGGATTGATACGGCATTTTCCAGCACCAATACTGGTTTCAAGATGGTATTTCCAAATACCCTCTATGTTCTCAGAATCACAGAGCATGATGTCCATAGCAATCAGTTGCAAAAGAGGAACAAAAATCAGAACCAAACAATTATTTTATGTATCGTTCAGTGGACGCTTATTTATCAGAGAAACATAGAATAGTTAGGGTTGGAAAGGACCTTAAGATCATCTAGTTCCAACCCCCTGCCATAGGCAAGGACACCTCACACTAAACCATGCCATCCAAGGCTCTGTCCAAGCCAGCCTTGAACACCCCCAGCGATGGAGCATTCACAACTTCCTTGGGCAACCCATTCCAGTGCCTCACCACCATTACAGTAAAGAATTTCTTCCTCATATCCAATCGAAACTTCCCCTGATTAAGTTTGAACCCGTTACCCCTTGTCCTACCACTACAGTCCCTCATGAAGAGTCCCTCCCCAGCATCCCTATAGGTCCCCTTCAGATATTGGAAGGCTGCTAGGAGGTCTCCAAGCAGCTTTCTGTTCTCCAGGCTCAACAGCCCCAACTTTCTCATCCTATCTTCATACGGGAGGTGCTCCAGTCCCCTGATCATCCTCATGGGCCTCCTCTGGACTTGTTCCAACAGTTCCACATCCTTTTTATTTTGAGGACACCAGAATTATCAGCTCATTTCAGTCCATAATAAAGTCCCTTACAAATAAGGGATTCTATAGCTTCCAGGGGAAAGCTGCTCCTTTCATACTTGGAAAACATAAACCAGAAGCTGCTAATCTAAGAGGATGTAGTGGACAAGGAGGGCAGTTTGCGCTTCCTTGATTTGAAGCCTTTGTGGCAGAAGGTTACTCAGCTCTTTGTGAGAGAGAGAGAGAAGGAAAAAAATATTACCTAGGAGATGACACTTGGGCTGGAGACATGACAGGCACAGATGAAAAGGATGAGAGCCATGCATAGAGCAGCAGAGATTGGTATCAGCTGGGAAAAAAAAAACAACAAAGGAAGAAAAGCTTGCAGGCACAGATAGAAAACTATACTCCAAGCTGGAATAAACATCTGGTTTCAAGGACAGTAAATCAGCTTAGAGATCTGCTCTCAATTTCTACTTCTGTTCAGTATCAGCAACCAAGGGAGTAAGTAGGATGGCTTAATAAAGCAAAATCCCAAATGACTGCAGAAAATATTTCGTATTCCAGCTAGCCTTGGACTGCCTTCTCTTCCCAGCATAATCAGCAATCTCATAGGCACAGCTTTACAAATCCCAGGCCACCAGATAAATGCCAGTAACCTGTGACAGAACACAGTAAAGCCAGGGACAGCGTTAGCAGGACCTGACTTCTAAGCAAGCTTGCCAAGCAAAAGCAAAACTTTTTCTAAATCCTGGATACAACAGTAATGGTTTCCCTCTGTCCAAGCACAGAAACCAGCACCATGCCTGAATCAGCATCTTGCCACTGGCCTAATTTTTTGGCTTAAAAAAGTCTTCATGTAGCACTGAAGTCATGCCCACAACTAACACAAAGCAACACTTCTCGGCTTTATCTAATGTAAGCTAATGTAATGTAATCTAATCCACTCAAGTATAACAGACTGAAAACTGATGTTCCAAGCTGCACAGAATACACTGCAGATAAAACATTTTACAAGGGCATGTAGTGACAGGACAAGAGGTAATGGCTTTAAACAAAAGGGAGTAGATTTAGGTGCTAGGAAGAAGTTCTTTACTGTGATGGTCCATGAGGCACTGGCAGAGATTGCCTTGAGAAACTGGCAATGGAAGTCTTCAAGGTTAGGCTGGACAGGGCTTGGAGCAACCTGGTCTACTGGAAGGTGCTGCTGCCCACGGCAGGGGTTGGAACTAGGTAAGCTTTAAGGTCCCATCCAACCCAAACTATTCTAGGATTCCATGATATAATCTAGCATTGCTACAGAATTATAGAGCATTTTATCTCCATTCGTGATCTGCTGCCCACTGGCAACATGCAGCACCACGACAAATAGCCAAAACTAAATTCAGTATCAAGATCTACAGTGTTTCCAATCAGGATTCTAATGGGTCAGGGTGCCAGAGAACATACACAAAATTCAAAGGGACAAAGACAGTGTTTTTTAACTAAAAAAGTCAAGGACATACACTGTTGTAAATGATGCTTAAAGCTCAAATGAGATGAAAGTTAAAAAGTGGAAGTGCCAATTTCAGGGAAAAAAAATACATAACTAAGAAACCAGAAATGTTATAAAACACACATAGCACTGAGAATGTTACACATGCTTACAGTAATTTACCACAAAGAACAGAGCACTTAAGGGTCTGAAACATGCTTTAAGACAATAAATAAAGGGCTAAAATATATACAGCATCAGGGCACTCAACTCCTTATGTATTTCAGTACAAGTCAGGCATCATGTAAGTATGTGAGAAGTCCCCCCCTCTAATTCAAAAGAAAATGTTAACTAGTTTTACTACGTGGGCATTCTAAATGGGCTGTGAAATGCAGAAACAATCACCAGCAGAATAAAGTACCTATTACATGCTTTTCAGTCCCAGGACTTGCTACAATAATTCATGAAGCTCACAGCAGTTTCATAAAGTAGTCACATCTGCAGTTTCAGAGAAATGCTCATGTCTGTGCTCATCTTATGTTTGCAGGCTTTCATTTCCATGTTTAGAAGAGGACTGAAACAAGCCAACTACTTAAATTATTCCACCTCCCTGGCTTGCTATTCTCAATCTTTAGGAGCAAAGGCTTTGGTCATTGCAATGGAATGGTGTCAGTGATCTGTACTGGCAAGGGAGGCTCTGCTGCAAAAGAAGACAGCTACAACCATGCCCCAGGCTGGTAATATGCACTGTTACTGAAAATAAGGGAACAGATGCTGTTGGAGTACCAAATGGAAGATGTTCTGGAAAACAAAATAAACAAATCTAGCCATACTCAACAAGTCAAGCTACACGAAGGAAGCAGTGGGTTTTTGTTCCTGGAAGTAAAAAGTGCTCTGCGGAAACATCAGAAAAAAATGTACAGTGAGATGAGTAAAATGGATTCCCTTTCCCAGAATCTCTGGATAATGCTAGGGGAAAAAAAAAAAAAAAGCAGCATATTTTATTTACCTGGAATAAAATAAACAAGCAACATAAACAACAGAAACCCAACATAAAAAAAACCCAAATGAACCAACCAAAAAAAACCCCTCCAAACAAACAAACAAAAAAACAACCACTACCACCCCCCCAAAATAAACACAACAAAACCAATTTAAAAAAAAAAAAAAAAAAAAAAACCAAACCAAAAGAACCAAAAAACCAAAACCAAACAGGCAAGTGTAATTCAGTGAGCTAACAGAAAATTCAAAAGTGGTAGCATATACCCAAGGGAGCACTTCAAATAACATCTCTTGCAAAACAAGTACTCTCTTAGGGTGAATCAACATGCCTAGCTTGCTTCTAAGTGCCCTGGCCTAAACAGTATGACCTAAATCTTGCAGGAGTAGAGAAAAATGAAACTTCAAGCCTATAGATTCTCACTGCCATTAGCTGGCCTTCAACAGACTGTCTTCTGCATTATTTTATGGGAGTATATGCCTGTATTTTAGATACCCAAAATTTGGTCAAGTCCAAGACACTGCTATGAGATGCCAAATTTCATTACTGATTGAGAAACGCAAGGAATCCAGGGAGATCCAGCTGCCTGCCTTTTGTGTAAGTAGCTACTTAACAGTGGAATTGTAAGAACAGGTCTCCAGAGTGGCTACGTGGAAAAACTTGGGGCGTTTGCGTGCTGTCACCCCAGCTGCATGTGACAATTGTCAACCTACAACCCACAGACTGCTTATGAGAACCCGATTTTGGAAGCTGAGCTGGGATCAGTGACCAAATTCAATAGGCTGTTCTGCTCCCCTGTATTCTTCTCAGCTAAAGAAGAAACTTGTCAACTCCTCCTCTCCCACTTACAACAGTCATTCTACATACATAAAGTAAAACTGTGATCCTGGCAAGATAGTGGGAGGTAGGAATGGGGCTACAAAAAAAAAACAAACAACCAAAAACCAACCAAACAAAAAAACCCCCAACCAAACAAAAAACCAAAACACACCAAAAAAAACAAAACAAAACACAAAAGAAACAAGCAAAAGAAAAAAAAAACAACAAAGAACCAAGAACCCATCAAAAAAACCCCAACAACAAACAAACAAAGGCTAGTTTCTGTTGCTTTAGCACACATCAGCTCTTTGAATCCTGCCTTCCAAACAGATCCAAAGCTTGTTATACTCCATGACAGCTTTCCCTTTATCTCACCTCCATAAAGTATTCAACTGCACCCTAAACCAGTCTGCAATGCTGTCGGTTGCTAAAAATCTCCTGCCATTGAAGCAGCACAAAGAGAAAGAACATAGCAACTGGAATGACCTTCTTTTACAGCCTGTAATCCTGTATTATGAAAATTATTATTCATAGCACCTGAGAGACATAGTTCAGAATACTGCCACTTTGCAAAATTCTGAGCTTTTTTCAGTAGTTTTGGTTATTAAAGGATATCTTAAAAAGCTCTATGCATCTTTACAAAACACTGGCATTTGCACTTCCTAGCAAACTGAGATACCATTAGAGGCTCATGATATTGGTGGTGTTACAAACTGAATATGTTCTTCCACTGAATGGGAGTAGCAACAATCTGCAGGGGAAAAGGAAATGTTTGCCTGAGGTGTGGAATTCAGGAAAAAATGAGATACCACCTCATTTTGAAAGTGACATATACATTCATCAAAATGAATTCATCATCTAAATTCATCTAGGTCACCCCTGCTAAGAAGTGAAGTCAGAAGAGAACTAAACTATACATCAAACAGTAGTGTAAGTTGTATGCTATAGTTTCATCGGAAGGAGGTATGCACAAACTTAATATTAGTAATTACAAATGGTCCTGTTGAGTCTTTAAGGATATGAAAGTTTCGAGTTGCTGCTTCTAAAAATGTTAGAAACAATACAGGTAGGATATAAAAAGAAAAAAAACCCACCAAAACCAACCAACCAACAAAAAAAAAAACCCAACACAAAAAGAAATACAGAATAACTGAAGGTAATCAGAACATTACAAATTATCTCTCCTCAACCTCAATTAAAAATATTATTTTCTACTAGATTTTCAATTTAAATTTAAGTTCTATCACAATTTTAGAATATGTTTTAACTCACAGGACAACAATGAATTTGCTGGAATACTTCTTTTGACTGTAATTTGAAATTATTTCATAGGCTGACATGGTCCCACACTGCAAATACTCCACCATCAAATACTTAGGAGCTTGACATTAAAAACACAACTTACAATTTGTGCATTACAATAAAAATTAAAAATACTTATCAATTTTAACCAACATTTCTACAAATAACTTATTATTTTAAAAGACTATTGCCTTCACACATCCTGTTTATTGCTTTGCATGCATCAACAGCCTCCATTGTCCCATGTCTGCTCTTTTGCCATTTATTTCAAGCAATTTTATACTTTACTGACTTAAGTTTACACACTAATGCTATTCCTACACCAATTTTCAACATATAATTCTTAATGATGCATAATACAAGGTATCTTTACCTGTACCCCTTGCATTTGAATAAAGGGTATGTACATCTCCAGACACACAAAACTTTTAGGATCTAGAGAGATTGTTAATTCTAGTTACAATTTTTATTTCAGTAAACATACATTTCAAGAAGTAACAAATGTCACAGAGTCACTTCTCTGCTGCACTAGTAATAAAAGATGCATCGTTACCTGAATGAACAGCCATGACTGTAAATAGAAAGCATTCTTCTAAATAGAAAGTGTTCTGCTCACTGTAGATATGGAACAAACGCGTGGGTATCTTAAGAGGACATTTAACCTTGACTTTTCATATTGAGTTTACAGATGAAAATACACACCTTTACCAAAGCACATGCACTTGGAAGATCTTTGTGCTTTTGTTACACTTCAACTCGCACTGTTATTGGGCTCCTTTTGTTGTTTTATTTCCCTGCAGGTTTAGATGTGAATTCACGAACTTCCACAATAGTAATTTAGATCTAAGAGTCTGTCTACACAGGACTACCTACCAGAACAGCCATTCCAAATATTTAGGAATATACATTTCCATGTACATAGTTTGCTTCTGTAAAAGGTGTGCACGTGTGGAAAACAAGCTTGGTACACTAATGTTAGCAAATTTCCACATGGAAATTAGCCTTCTGTTTCCCAATGAAACGCATCCATCTCCAGCATCTCTCAGGGTCACATAGGAACGAAAGACAGGATTTGATCACTGCCTACTTACAAATAGAAACACGATTCGCTTTCTGCGTTTAGCGTTTCTTACAGGAACTCTGCAATGAAGGTGAAACGAAATGGAAGCTGGAGATTCTTCCACTTTTTGAAATGGAGAAGTCTAAGTCTGCTGGACTAGTCCACTAAAATATCCACTAATAGTGATTACCTCCCCCCTTCCTGCAGGAGCAGTTATCAATCTTTTATCTGCCAAGCAGAGTGTTATTTTTGTATTTAATATTGAAGTTACAACTGTGTAATGTATTTCTAGACATAACACCTACAATGCAGTGTCAGCATCTTAGTCTCTTTACTTGTATCCTGTTCACTACTGACAGGACCCTATACTGCAAAAAGCCTCAGTGATAAAAAAGACTTTGCAAGGATATGGACATCACTGATATGAAATATTTTGCCTATTTCATGAACTTTGTCAACTTCAGGTTTCAAACAGCCTTCTACAAATGAACTGACATCTTTGAAACACACAGCTTTCAAAATAGATATTTCTTTATGACCACTGGTTTCAGTCATGCTGTAAGTTTACTCTACCTTTTCCTAGATCTCCTAGCAGTTCTAGACGCAAAGTAGCTCAAGAATGATGGGTGCAAATCTCATGGTTCACCAGGGTAAATAAAACAACTTCCTCTAATGTAGAGGGATTAAATTCACACTCACATGTAGAAAAAGCCTAATCGCTCCATAAACATCAGTGCAACTAAACAGAAACAAACAACTACACAGGTCCTGAAAGCAGACTCGGGCCCACTATTAAGTTTCTTCAGTTCAGTAACTCCTTGTAAAGCCAAGGACATCTTGTCCTTCTTAAGACTTACAATTTCAGACTAGACTACGGTGCCATCTTATGCTGTCAGCATCTGCCAGGAACTCTGGAGCTCTATCCTCCATCAGCTTCTTTAAGGAACATTCTTATCTTGCACAAAACTGCTGTCTTCACAGTCCTGGGTGCTCATCAGCACTTTTAATGAAACATGATCTGTGGACAAACGAGTGGTAGAACAATTCTAGTGATATATTAATTACAACATTTGTATGATTTAAAACAGTAGTGTAATTAAGATCAGCTGCATCATAGGTTATGCTGTCTGATGAAGTGGTATATGTGCAGAGACATCAGTTTGGACAGTGACATATTAGCTGTGTGACAGTGTGCAAAACTAGCAAGCTGGCTCTGCACACTGCAGCTACTAGTAACTTTTTATTGAAACTTTCAAAATCTGTCTGAACTTCTGGCACCTCTGGAAGTACCAAGTTTGCACACACAGGATTATGAAGACAGCTATCATCCTGAACAAACACATGCACATAAAGGTAATACATACAACTGTCACTCTTGTACTCACTGCTATTTGAGCCCAGCGTCGTTTATTCAATTCTTTTAGAAATGATGGTCTAAATGGCTTTATTATACTGCAATGATTGACAAGCCTACTCTAAAGGTGTTTATCCGATGATAAGTAAGAGAGACCCTCTCTAACTTAAGCAAGTTGCTTATACCTGAAGGATGAGCTTATGTCAAAACCAAGAGCTCCCACTGACACATGCTATTGTGTCCACAGGTCAGCACTGCCATAAAAATGCAAGTTGCACTGTCTAGCTGTTATACCCATAAGCACAGCAGTAAAAGACGGAATGAAAGCAATTATGATACAAAATCACAAAGAAAACAAGAAGCAATATTTTTTTTGTGCTAGAGGTCCGCCTCTTAAAACCACTAAATATTTAAGGCAGCTATCCTTGATCTTAAACCAGGGTCAGATTGTTAACTTTCCACTTCACCCACCTCTTAGAGATGCAAACAAGGATTCAAGCCCCACTGAAGCAAATTATGAAAGGCTGCTCGCTCCCTGAACAGGTTAGGAGTTACATGTTATAGGTTACATGCAGCAGAACTCTAAGCAAGAAAGGGCTAAAAGGAAAAAAAGGCACAAACCAAGAACATACAGAACCACTTACTGTAATTCTAGCTGGTCACAAATCAGGAGTCTTACAACACAGGAGCACGATTCTGACTTCTAACGTGCAAATTATTACCATACTAGCTTTTTTAAATGCTGCTCAAGATCACAGGTCAGGTTGGTTCCATACCATTAATGGAGGAGTCTGAAAAGAACCAAAAAAGAATTACTGGGCCTGAGCCCCATAGTGAGATAAAAAATCCTGCCACCTTCCAGAGACATTCAAGACCTTTGCCTTTTTCATGGCTCACTCACTATGCGGTAGCACAAATACATATAGCATACACAGACTCTGCATCTCTTCTGGCCTTAATCTGCTAAAGATGCATTAGTACAAATCAGCTCTTCAGTTCTTAACTTTCACTTATGTGCTTGGTTGTTCTGTTGTGGGTTTGTTTTTTTTTTTTGCAGGGAGTCTCAAATATCCTCTAATGTAGAAATACTTTGTCTCTGAAAACTAAAAATAAACTCTTTGAAGTGTCAGCTTAAACCAAGAACCCATGCCCTATCATAGGTTAAATCTTGGGTCCCATCAGCCACACTTTGCTGTGGCCTACACAGGCTAAGAAGCAAACTGAAAGAGAACTCCAACAGCAAAATTCTCAGTGACTTTAGTGAAGCAAAATACTTTGTCAAGCACCTTTTAGAACGCTACAGTTCCGAAAGCCTCTCCTACAAACGCCAATAGGGCTGTAGTATCCACTGCCTTTTTCTGCCTTTTGACTTAACATCCCACATAACTGAGTGATCTTGTAAAGCAACTAAACCAACAAAACCTACTTTTGGTGAGGGCTTGTTTGTGGACAACTGGGAGGTAAAGCCAAGCAAGTGGCATTCTTTAAAGTAAATGATTGAGTAAATTTGCCTATTCTCAAAACAGAAATTTCCTAATTTCTACATTAACTTCCCTATCTCATCTCTCTCCCAAGCCCAAAACAGCTAAATGGCTGATCTTTTCAGGCAGAAGCAGAAAGTTAAAACGATGCCTCCCCTCACACCCACCCCGTGCTGCAAATCAGTGTAATTGCTCCTTCTGCAGCAACATCTGCCTTTCCAAATACTGAGAAAGCAGATACTGGAAAGCATCCTGCTACATGGGTTTTTGAGATCCAGAAAACAAAATAAATGTCCATAGATAACTTTTTCAAGGGGCCCCCTCTCCCTTTTTAAGCATAAGCTGTGTAACAGAAAACAGCTCTTCCATTTCAAAACAGTTTACGTCCTTAAAAGCTGAATGTATGTTTTTGCTTTTGTACTTTGCACTTTAACAATATTAATATCAAAAGATGCATGCTACATCATCGAGATTTGAATTCTTGTTGGGTATTCTACCATTTATATACTAAATTGTTACTAAATTGATGGTCTTGCTATTTAAAGACTTGTTTTACATGCACAACATTCAGTTGGCAACTCTCCAGCGGAGTGACAAACACTTTAAAGCTTAGCCCTTAAACCACAAGGATAATGCTAAATGAGGAGTAAAAAGAAAAGCACACCAACAAAACCAGCAACAAAATATTACGAAGAATAAAGCCTATTCAAACAACAAAATTAATTAAACAAATGAACATGTGCTTACTTTTCCTGCACATACCTACTGAAAATGTTGGGACTCATTATATGCAAATCTGAAATGAGAGTTATGGTGTCCATTTTATTCACACTCAAACCAATATGCTGAATTTTTTCTCAGGGGGTGCATTTTGAGCCCCTGAACAATCCTTGGCTTTGGATATACAACCCTAATTCTAACACAGCAATGAAAACATTGACAAAAGTACGACATTCTGGTACTCCAAAGGGAAAAAAACCTGCAGAACAAGTGTAGGACAAGCATATATATATATATATATATATTTACTTCAGATATTCTATGCAGCAAAATTCAGCACTCTGTCATGTACCTCACAACTTCTGCTGAAGTCAATGTGAGCTCTGGGTCCATGCAAGATCTGAACTTGATCCATTAATTATTTATACAACAAAACAGTTAACTCAAAATGCCTAACAAAACACTGTAATCAAACTCAAACAAAAACCCTGCTTCCTCACTATGCACAACACTCATGAAATAAAGAGGCCAATGCAGCCACACTTCTTTTGAATCAGTTACGGCTCTAACACAAGCAACAGAATTTGATCCTCAGCTGTAATTCTTTGCAAATCAGGCGGCCTGTGGAGCTGGATACAAACCCCAGAAACTTTGTAAATAATGCTGTAATACAAACGCTTTAGCCTACTGATTTTTTCTTTTCAAAATATCGTGTAAAAATCACATTCTCACTATAACGTAATTGCACAAGACGACACCTTTTAAAGTTCGGAAAAAAATGCAAGTAAGCTCAACTGGGCACATACGAAGCCTCTGCTGTTCCACTCAGAACTCCAAAACCCAGCTGCACGCAAGTCTCCAGCTTCCCAACACTATTACCTACAATGCCAACTATCCTGATCTCAGCACTGCCACCTAGTAGAAAGTGGTAGTGGACCACGGCTGCCTGTCACATCAGCTCAAAGGCAGCAGTATTCCCGAAAAGCATCTGAAAGCTGTTGCTGCTAAAATTTTAACTGCAGCCAATAGTTAACTACTGACTATAGCGGTCTGAAGGCAGCCTCCCCCAAATCCCCCCGTCCTTCCCAAGCGAGATGCTCGAAGCGCATACACCAGAATCTTCTTCGCGTGTCTTGGCGCGATCTTCGGCGGGGGAAAACGTGAATTCATACTGCGAGCACTCAACCTTGTGCACGCCGCCCCCCGCCCAGGGCCCAGCGAGCGGCTGCCGGGGGGCAGGGACGGGAGCGGGCGGAGACGGGCTCAGAGCTCTCCGCAGCTCCACGAGCACCACCGGCGGCTCCCTCCGCCCCAGCCCCTCCGCGCCCACCTCCGAGCATCGTCCTCCCTCGGGGGACTGGGCTGCCGCTGTTGCATTCCTCTGTGCAGCGGGACGCGATGGAAGGAGACGCCGGGAAAACCAAGCCCGCCGTGCCCGCCGCCGGCCTAAGGCACAGCCTGAGGCGTGCAGCCGCCCCTCGCAGCCCTGGGAGCGGCCGCCGCAGCACGGCACGGCACAGTTTAACCTCGTCTTACCTCACCTCTCTGGCTCCGGGGATCATCCACAGCCGCCACTGCCTCCCGTGCCCGCCCCCACCTGCGCCGTCCCTCCCCGCCCCGCACTCAGGTGCGGAGGGAGCACAAAGGCAGCACCGCCCGCTGCGGGGTGCAGCTGCCTTGTACACGCCGTGCCTCTTCCCCGCCGAGCCCCCAGCCCTGCTGCGCACTGCACCGGCGCCCCCACTCCCGCCGCTGCCAGCCGCCCGCACCCATCCCTCCCCTCCCCGCTACGGAGCGCCCTGCCCACTTCAGCCCTCTGCGGGGCGCGCGCGCCGGCCGGCCGACACCACCCCCCCCCCCCCCCATCCTCCGAAACCGTTAGGACCGTTGAAACCGTCACAACCCGCCCCAAGCCTCTCCGCAAACCTCCCCTCACGCGCCCTGCACCCCCTGTTGGTTGGTACCCGGCACCACGAAACACGCCTCAGACTGTGAGGAAGTTCCACAGCCCCGGGGAGAGCCGAGGGCCATACGCTACCGCACGTACCCTCCCGCCACTGACACGCACCGGGGCCGCCCTCCCGCGAGCGGCGGGGGCAGCCGGTGCTTCTCCGCAGCCCCCGGCAGAACGCCACAGCGCCCTACCTCCCCTCCACCAGAGGCAGCGACCCCCCCGCTCGGCGCTCCCGCCAGACAAGCGCTCGCCGCCGCCGAGTGGGCGTGTGTGGTGGAGCGGGAACAGGTGATGAGCGGGCGAGAGAGGAGCCGCCGCTGTCCCCCACAGTGGCGGGAAGGTGTGTGGTGCAAACGCGCTCTCGCCTTCCCCGCACCCCGTCTCTGCGAATGCCCCCGGGAAGGCCTGCAAGGCTAGCCTCGGCAGCGACAACAACCGCCCCCTCCCCCGGGAAAGCTGTTCTCCCTCCCTCTCCCTCGCTCGCCTTCTTTTCAGCTCGGCCGCTTGACTGACAGGGAGCCTTCCAGCGGCCGCCCACGCGCGCTCCCGTTTTCCCTCAGTCGGAGAGGGAGATGGCGAAGGAGGAAGGATGAATGAAAGAGTCAGGTGGTTAACGGGAGCGCCCCGCGACGGCCAGAGGGAAGCCGGCCCCCGGTCCTTGGAGCGCCGCAGGGACGCCCCAGGGGTCGGCGGGCTCCGCTGGTAGGCCCAGGTGGGTAGGGCCGCGGGCAGCGCTGCGGTGGGGCGGCCGTACTCCCACCCTCGCCTCTGGGCTTCCTGACGGCGGAGGACTAGCTGCCGCAGACTGCCAGCTGTTCCCCCCTTTCTCAGGGAGGGCTGAGACACCATTTTAAGATGCAGTTATACCTTCTCGGGGGTTTGTTCCTGTCATTCAGGATGCTCAAGGAGGTTGTGAATGCTCCATCCGTGGCTGTGTTCAAGGCCAGGTTGGACAAGACCTTAAGCAACCTGGTCTAGTGGAAGGTGTCTCTGCCCATAGCAAGGGGTTTGGAACTAGATGATTTAAAGATCCTTTCCAGCACTGTTTCGTGATTCAGTCCCCAAATTCCCAGTCCCGTGTCTGAACAGTGGCTAGAGCACATTGGGTCCCTATGGCTTGGTGCAGTCACATTAGCTAGCATGCTGGACACTCTGTTCAAGTAGAAGAGTGTGCCTCTGGTCAGCTGAAGTTTACATGAAAAAACTCGGGTCAGAAGGTGGAAAGTTGATGCCCTCTAAAACCAGAGCCATGACTCTGGACTTGTATGTAGGCAACATGGCTGATTCCTCATCTCCTATAAACCTACTTTGCTCCACCAAAGGCAACCCATTTTATTCTGATAAAACCCCAGCACCTTATATCTGAACTTGCACTCTTGATGTGAAGTAATAGGAGGGAGGAAAGCACCTCAAAGACTATTTTAAGCCCATTTGTTTGTTTTGTTTGTTTTTGTTTTTTTTTTTTTGTTTGTTTTCTTTGTTTTTTTTTTTTGTTTGTTTTTTGTTTTTTGTTGTTGTTGTTGTTGTTGTTGTTGTTCCCCCCCCAGCAATTACTTGGTACTGTGGAGCAACCTAGTTGACCCTAAAAAGGTAACTGGTTAAACACATACTTCAGAACCTCTGGCTGGAGATTTGATTTTTTTCCAGTGTTTTGATGTGAATATCATAGAGTTTCATTTGTGATGTTTGTTTTACTAGCCTAATTTACTGGAGAGTCAAAGCATTAGATGTTCAGGTAATGGGGGCCTACCAGGTCAGTGAAGTTACCTCACTGAAGGTCAGTAATTCTGCTGAGTTACTTAATATATATTTTCTTAATTTTATTTACTGGAATTATTGATTGGAAGCCCCATGAGTATTTATCTGTCTAAATCTCTCCTACAACTTAAATTGAACAGGGCATTTTCCACTTCTGAATATGCATGGAATATTTTGTTATATAGTGTTAGATACATTATATGCATGCTGTGCTTGAGGCATATCTGCATTTGCAGTTACATAATCACTAAACATTGGTTTTTATCCCATGAATCTAGAATCAGATTCTGAGCTGTTTTAAATCTGTATGCCTCCACAAATTCAATGCGTGCCAGGAAATTTATATCAGCTAGAATTTCAGCCTCTGAATTTAAAAAGCTGCTTTGGATTCATAATGAGAAGTGTCTTGGTAACTTTACTTTTTAAACTTTGCATTTCTGAAACCTGAATGCACAATAAAGCATTGTCAAGTCCTTTGCTGTGGAATAGCAAATGTAAGATTATAATTTAGGTGGGTCAGTGCAATTCTTTATGTATTTGGTTTATAAGGTTTTTATGTTTGTGCTAACAGTTCAACATGACTCACCTACAGCACATATCACTGCCACAGCTGTTGTAAACCTTCTGAGTCAGAGAACGACTTTATGACCCAGAATTCTGGCAGTGAGTACTATCCTAGCGATTTTCCCAATTAGGAGAGAATTGTGAGTTGGTATCAGTGCGGGGTGAGTCAGAATTTGATGTAAGAGGCAAAACGAGACCTCTCAGTTACTACTGGACTAGCTCAGTATCCTCTTCCATTCCAAAAGTCAGTGTCATGAAAACCTGGAATGAGCCTGTTATGGGAGCTCCTCTTAGAGTTCAGAAAGACTTCATGGGCCAGGGAATTGGCTCTTCTTGGGCCCAAATGCTCTTAGCTACTGTACCAGCCATCTGCTGCTTGTTGCTTTGAGGTGCACAGTAGCTTTCCAAGGGAATGGGGCCAGAGCAGTGAATAGTTGAGAGGCAGCAAGTCTTCTCTGCTTTACTTTGAGGAGCCATTTTGCTTTTTGGGCTTACCAAAGTGCAGGAAGTTATGACATTAAACTCACATTTGCTACTGCTGTGTGCTTCTCTATGCTGAGTTAGGAGTTTCAGTTAGGTTTGAGGGTTGGCTGTTTTCTGAAAAACAGCCCAAATCTGCCGCAGCAGGTTTTGAATAGCAAAATTTGAGTACCCTTTAAGCTGTCAACTGCTTGCTGCAGAGTGAGTATGTTGGAATTGGTCAACCAGATACTCTGTTAAAATTATGTCAGAAGGGGCCAACATTTAGGGTTGTGTGTATGGCTGAACCAATTAGGGCATGATTTGTTTGAATTTAGGCTGGCTGCAATCTGGCATTAGGGTTTGTCACCCAGCCAGTCAGGCTCCAGCAAGCCTAGGGCCTAGCTTGAGTCTGTGGAGGGCAATGAGGAGGAATCATTGGTGGGGAAGGCCAAAATCACAAGCCTGCTGCAATTAGAAGCATTTAAGTGTGAGGTTAACATCTGACATGAAACAGAGGGTGAAGATTAGAAATTCAGTGACCAATCAGCTGGCTTTATTGCCAGCTATGCTAGGGACTTCGCTGTTGACTCCGGCAGCAGCTTTCTGGTAGGTAGGCAGAGATTGCTAATCTTAAGGTTACTGCTGGGATCAGGATTGTGCTTCAGGCGAAGCACAGCTGATGAGCCAAGTTTGAGGTAGTGCTTCAGTGCTGAATAATTTTGGGGCATGTACTGATATGGTTGTGGAGCAGAGGCTATAGCTGAAATTTGGCTTAAAGCTTGATCTTGCTGAGAGTGAAGCATTTACACTAAGCTGGGTCCGGGGCAGCTGTTGGACCAGGTAAGGGATCCTGGGTAAGGGTTAAGGTGGGAACAGCTGGGAAATTTTGGTATTTGAAGCTGTTACACTGCCGTATTTATGTCTTTGTTAATCTGTATGTCTGTTTGATTTTGTGGCTCAGAAATTCATTTAGAAATCAGCTGAACTAGATTTTCAATGACTTTGTTTTTTATTTCCCTTTTGACCTTCCAACTGCTTGCAGCAAAGAGCAGTCAGGCTCTCGCAACATGCTGCTTTTGGTGAAATAACTGTTCGTGGATGAGGGATGTGAGTTGGGGCTGCTCTTTGGGACTGCCTTTGCTACAGAGATATTTTATTTTTGTTCTTAAACCTCAAATCTCAGGTTCATACAAGCAAATCAGCCTTCTCGAGGGTAAAAGTCAATAGTCAATGAGGGGTTTATTATTATTTATTACAAGATAGACCCACAGAGGTCAGTGTTGCGTGGGGTGCCGTGATGAAGTTGCTTCCTTTTCCTTCATTTCATCTGCAGAAAAGCAGCTGACCTGCAGTAGCAGCTATGACCTAGCACCAGCCCAGTTCTTAGACATAAGAGCAAGTCTTGTGGAACCACAGGCACCATTGTGAGTAACTTTTTTTTTTTTTTTTGAGGCTCTGTGGCAGAGAGAGTAGGGGCAGCTTTCTGCACTGAAAACCCTCTCCAAACACCAAGGTGATGTCTTCAGAAGAATTATGAGCTCTTCAGCTGTAGCTCTGATGCTTCCTGTGCCACTCAGTTGTTATTTCTAAAAAGAGGAGGGTCCCATTGACAGCATAGCAAATAAAACATCACAGTGGACTTGCATTGTCTTGGGAGAAAGTAGCAAAGTAGCAGTTAATAAATAATGCAACAGCTCTGGGCCTTGTTCCCAAATGGATCAGTTCTTTCAAATTAGCCAAATCTCCTGCATTTATCTGGCCATGTCGCTACATATGGGCTGCATCCTTTTTATTCTTTTTTTCCACTTTGTATTCTAAGGAGAAGATTAATCCTGCTTCTAGTGGGAAGAGTCCAGTGGGACCTGGCAGGCTTTCATATTTCTTTTCCTCCTCTTGGTTACTTCAGCTAATGTTGTCTTTTAAACAGGACAGGTCTTACACAGAGATGGTGGAATGAAAGAGCCAGAAGGCTAACCAGAGATGGCGGATGAAGTCCATTGTAAACTTGGGAGAGAAACGTTTTGAGTCCAGCTCAGTAGTTCTGCATCAGGTATATGATGTCATACAAAATGAATGTATCCACATTTCCTTAAGGCTTTTCCAAACCATGTTCGGGCCAGCTTATGTTTGGCTTCAGAGTCAGGTGATATCTTCCCACCTCTTTCTTGCCCTGAGGTAATGCAAGGAAGAAGTGATGGAGATACACTTACTCTGTGCAGGTATCCTCAAACTACCAAGGGCAGATCCTTCAGTAACAGAGGGTTAGTTGTGTTTTGTTTTGTTTGATAGGGCATTTGTTTCTTGTTTCTTTTTTCCTTTTTTATTTTGTTTGTGGTTTTTGTTTGTTTGTTTCTGCAAAAGGCTGTTCCAAAAATATGTCAGTACAAAGATGCTTTTTCTTGTCTTTGAAATGTTGTGGGGGGAGGTCCCCAGTGACATGAGAGAGGTAAATGTGATGCCCATCTCCAAAAAGGGGAAGCAGGAAGATTTGTGTTACTGCGGGCTGTTCAGTCCCACTTCAGTCACTGGGCAGGTTATGAAGGAGATTTGCCTGGAAGTGATTTTTCGGCACATGAAGGAGAAGATGGTGACTGGGAGCATCAAGAATGGGCTTACCAAAGGCAAAACATACCTGACCAGTCCAATTGTCTTGTATGACGTTTAGTTCAGGGAACAAGAGGAAAGCAGTAGATGTTGTTTGCCTTGACATTAGCAAGGCTTTTGACTTAGTTTCCTATAGCATCCTTGTAGACAATTGGGTACGTACGGAATGATAGCTGTGCTGCAAGGTGGGTGAAAAATTGGCTGAGCCCCAGGGCTTGAAAGATAGTGGTCAACAATTCAAAATTTACCTGGTGTCTGGTTATTAGTGATGTTTCTCTGGGACTGTTGCTGTTTAATATCCTTATCAATACCTACATGAGGGGACAGACTGCACCCTCATTTCACAAATGAAACAAAATTGGGGCTGCAGTTCAGAGGGATGTCAAGAAGCTGAGGAATGGGCCGACAGAACTTTGTGATGTTCTGAGGCAAATGTAGAGTTTTGTGCTTTTGTGCAAAGTCTTGTATCGCACTGTATTTTTTTTTTTCATTGGAGTAATCCCATGTGACAGTACCAGCTGGGGACCATCTGGCCAGAGAGCAGCTTTGCAGGAAAGGGTGTGGGAGTCCCAGTGTATGACAAGTTGAACTGGAACCAGCCGTGTGCCCTTGCAGCAGTGAAGGCCGACTGCATACCAGGTTCTATTAGCAAAAGCACAGGCAGCAGTTGAGACAAGGGATTTCTCCCCTCTGTAAGGTATCTGTATAGGGAGACTCATAACTCCAGATGCAGCTTCACAAGAGAGAGGTTGTGGAAAGAGTATAGTAGAGGGGTATGCTGCAAAGAGGGGTTTAAAACGCTGAGGGTTGATCAGTTGTTGTTTGGACTTTTTGATTTTTGTTTGGTTTGGTTTGTTTTTTGTTTGTTTTTTCCCCAAACCTGGATAAGAGAAGGCAAAGGGAGGATCATAGTGCTGTCTTCACCTACCTAACAGTAATAAAGACAGAATCAGACTCTGCATTGCAAAAGAACTGGAGGCAGGAGGCATGTGCTCTTAAGTTGTAGAAAGAGCTGCCTTCAGATATAAAGAAATTATGACTATCGCTGTAAGCGTGACTAACAACTGGCACAGGCTGCCCAGGGACACTGTGGTATCTTTGTACTTGGTGGTACTCATAACTCAGCTAGATAATGCCCTGAACAATCTCATTTAACTTCCTTGTTGGTCCTGCCTGTAGTAGGAATTGGACCAGACGACCTCCAGATGTCCCTTCTAACCTCAATTATTCTGTGGTTTTAGAGGGAATCTTTGCAGTTAATCTTTGACAATGACTGTATTCTGATTTTCCAAGAAAGGTGTATAAGGTTAAGGCAAAGAAACAGAAAGAACGGTGTGAAACAATGGGGTAAAGAAGTCAAGTAGTAGGTAGATTTAGGAAGAGCCTGTGCAGTAGATTCTGGTCAGAGGAGGAAGGAAATGTATGTGAGCCATTTGCAGGAACTGACTTTGGTTGGTGTAGAAACTGTTTTGTTAAACAGGCAAAATGCATGGAACTTTGTATGCTGCCTCTTTAGTTGGCCCCTTGGTTTTGTAGTATCCTTCATGTCTTTCTCTCTGACCACTTTTTTTATCTCTGTATGCATGGTACAAATCAAGTTATCTTTACTGAATTGAACAGAACCACACCACATTTGTTTTGGTTAAATATGAAATTAAAACTAGAGAGTTGTTTTCATGCAGTAAACTTGGTAGGAGCATAAGGGAGAAATGCAACTTAAAATAGCATTTGGGAAATATATATAGCAAAATGAATAAACAATCTGCAGTGAGTCATGTCCAGCAGTTCTTGCAATAAAAGAAAGAGGAGCTTCTCTGAGGATACTAACTAGGGATAGCTTTTGCTTATCTGGAGCTGGAGCTACCCTCTGGGTACAGCATTTGGCAATGCCTGTTTGCCCTGTAGCAATAGGGTGTGCTGGCTGCAGGGGAGGGTAGCACTTGGTGTTCACAGCAAGTCAGACTGGTGGTTAACACAGAATCTGAACTAGTTTCTGAATTGCCAGCACACAGGAGCACTCATGGAGGTGAATCATGTCCAGCTTGAGTCAGTTTTCTCTTGAGTCCTGGTGCCTGCTTCAGCTCTCTGGTCCTGTAACAGGCTCCATTTCTGCACTTAGCTAGTACCCCTGAAGCCAATGTATCCCTTCATGAGTACAAAGCACTTTCTGAGCAGAAGTTATTGCAGCACTGGACCACACACAATCATGCATTGAGAGATCCTTTGCTGACCTAGCAAAGTAATCTTCCAGCACAGTTAAGTAAATGTAATTTAAAATCTGGTTTGTCTGGCAAGCAAAGAGCAAGAACTGCCATTTTACACAGGGCCAAAGGCTATACTGTATGCCCTGGGGACATGATTGTTTTAGGGGAATCTGCTGCAATGTAGTTACCCTCTTACCTGGCTGCTATGCTGACTCATAAGCTAATGGTACTGCTGCCCTGAAGCAAAACTAGCTGTGCTAAGGTGGAAGGAAGCAGCCCAGCGCAGCTTTGCTTTTGGAAACTTTGAAACCCAAGTGAAGCAGGATAGAATTGGGCAGGTTGGATGGCAGCAATTTGGCTATCTCTATTAAATATAAAACTCGACACACAGTAGAGAGAAGGGGCTCTGATGACAGTATTTCAGCTTTGTTCTCATGGTAACCATTATGTCATCAGGATACCATGGTTACTATAATACTTATATTTCAAATGTTAAAAAAGGAAGAAGGAGGAAAGAAACTTTTTCCAAAGTTATGAGATGTGTTTATTCAGAATTAAGTAGTCATAAGGAAGGATTAACCAACAATTGTTAATGCTTCATGGAAAAGCCGTTTTGAAACCATGAAGAACTGTTTTAATTAGTACTTGCTGTTTCTGCTGCTGTCCCTGTCACCATATGGTGCATGTCCTGGGGTTTCCCCTCTCTCAGCTTGTATCACCAGGAGCTATTTTGGTAAACACATACTGCAGAAGGCTAACATGGTCATATCCAAAACTTTGGAAGCATGATTTCTGGTTGAGGTAAAAACCCATATTTGCACAAAAGTCAGAAATAAAAAATCTTGTGTTTTTGAGATTGGGACTGTGATGTTATCTCACTTTAGGGGTTCAAGAAAAGCAAAGAAAGTCTTGGCTTGGATGGCCAAGCATATGGCTCAGAGGAAATTATAATGGCAGGTTGTTATTCCTTGTCTGAGGACAAAAAACGCACTAATGGCAGTGTGATTTCATGGGGTCATGCCTGCAGACCTCTATGGGTACAGCATGAAAGATACCGTTGCTGAAGGAGACAGCATGTGCTTTGATACTGTGAGAATGTACAATTTTGAAAATGGTTTGATAATGAGAAGTAGAAGAGCTTTAGATCATTCTATGTATGAATATGAGAAGGAACAAAAATAAAATAGGCAATGCATGTGTTTTCAAAAGTAGCTGGTGTTCATGGGACTTTCGGTATGAGTAACTGCTTATCTTAATACTGCTTAAGGAAATTGGTGAGCATTCTGTGCACTGTCAGTTTCAGGTCCTGGGAGATAGTTCAAGACAGAATTCACAAATGCAACGCGTTTAAAATTTTGAAATCACTTTTGGAACTCTTGTGAGTTTAGGATTGCTCAGTTTGTGCAGAGCTGACTTTGTCAAGGTAGGAAAAAACATTAACAAAATATTAGGTATTGAGATCTGACAGGGATATTCTGAAACCACAAAAATTTTGTTACCTTCTGTAATTGCTTGATCTTATTGCTTATATTGTTCTTCCATTTCCCCCTGATATTTGTTATCACTGATTAAAGTATCTTATTCTAAATTAGACAGTATGTTCCTGAGGTCAGGATTGCAGTTTTCTACAACAGCTCAACAGGGCTTAATCGAACAAAGCAGGTGAGACTCTTACAAAGGCATGAAACTACGCAGGCTGAATTGTAGGTGCTTAAATGACATCTTTTTTTGCAAACAGAAATGCAATCCATTGAGAAGTACAGCATGTCATGTTATATATACTCACAGGCCATGAAATTTGTTGTATTAGCCAGCTCAAAAAAAGGCTGCTGTAGGAACTTAATCACAAAGAAATCAATGAGATGTATACAGTTAACTCAAAACTGTTGCACTTTAATACATGCCAAGCTTCCCAAAGCATTGAAATACCCCAGTTATCCCTAGATTAATTTGACCTCTGCAGGATCCCTTCTGTCCACATTTAGCATTCAAAACATTGTCTCTGTATGCTTTTTGCATTCTTGCTGTTGCATATTTTACATACAAATAGTCAAATAACAAAAGATTTTCCGAAACCAACAGTATTCACCAGCCAGATCTCCCTATATATAAAAATCCTCAGTCTGGCTTCAGCTGCTACAATTTCAGGGGAAATAAAAGGGGGCAAACCCACAATTCTGAAAGGGAAGGCTGTCACTATAGAGAGTATTGCCTCTTGACTGCAAAAAATTCCATTCCAGCAAACAGCTAGCAGTGTTTCTAACAAATTCTCTCTATATATATGAAACAATCATCTGCCCTTTCTTAATGTTCACTGTAGCCTACCTGATTTTGTACATCTATTGTAGTCTTGCAAATATTAGTAAACTGATATTTCACAGTCAACATTGCTGCTAAGCAGCATCAGTAGGCACTTGATATAGCTGAAGTCTATATAGCTGGGTTTAGCTAAAGGTTTTTACCTGTTTCTCTCTCTGATTATCTACTATTGCTGATATCTCGCTGGAGCAAGTATTCGTGCTCCAGGTTGAAGAAAATTAATGTCAAAAATCCTTCTTGGGTACATAAATACAAGCTCTGGTAGCAAGAGACTGGTAGCACATTGGTCCAGGAGTCTCACAGAAAAATGTTTCGTAGTATCTTCTGATTCGGAATAGTCCTACCAAGGTCAGAAATAGCTGAAAGCATGGGATTTCAGGTAACTTGTTCATTAAAGAATCATTTCAGTGATACTTCCTAAGCTTTCCATGTGTCTGGGATAAGTACCCTTTGCTACTGAAGTTCATTCATTGCCAGAATGTACCAGCGATTGCAGCTGTACAGAGGCATGTATATGAATAATGGCAGCCCCAAGGGATCAACATAAGGCAAGCCAAAAATCTACACTAGGGCAGTTGAACTGATTAGGGTCTTATGATCAATACCTTGAGCAGAGTTCAGTATTATAATTCTAAGAGGTTCCCAGCATAGAAAGTAACTTTTTTGGTTTTAATAGTGTCGTGGTTTAAGCCTCACCCAAGCTAATAACTCACCCAGTTCATTCACTCACTCACTCCCCCTCTTTCTTCCCCCAGCCCCGGAGGGGATGGGGAGGAGAATCTAAAGAATGCAACTCCCACAGGTTGAGATAAGAACAGTTTAGTAACTAAGGTATAACACAAATCACTACTACTACCACCAGTAATAATACAAGAGAAATACAAGGAAGGAGAATACAACTGCTCACCAAGCCCAACCCAGCCAGTGAACCCCCCAGTCCACCACCACACCCTCCCGGGTCTCTGCCCTCCGTTTTCACATCCTGGACATGATGTGCCATGGTATGGAATAACCTCTTTGGTCAGTTTGGGTCAGGTGTTCTGCCTCTGCTTCCTCCTGGCTTCTCCTCCTCCCTGGCATAGCATGAGACTCAGAAAGTCCTTGGCCAGATCAAAACATTACCAAGCAGTAACTGAAAACACTGGTGTTATCAGTGCAGTTCCCAGGCCCAAAATCAAAAACACAGCACTGCACCAGCTACCAAGAAGAAGAAAAATTACTGCTGCTGCTGAACCCATGACAAATAGTATCTCCATGGCTTTAAAAATGCCTTCAGTATATTGGAAAAAGGTCAGGTTTGTTTCTGGTTTAATTAGGTTTCAGTGCATATAATCAGTGAAGAATTTTAGCTTACACGTCGCGGCAGGTAACATAAAGACAAGATACGTATGTATATTCTTTTGCTGAAAATAACTTGATTAAGAAACCAAAGACCTGCATATTGTATGCAGTCATCAGAAGTTGGCATATGCTCTGCAAGACTGCTTTGTCTGGCACCTGAAGCTATTTTCAAGCTTTTTCTTTGAATTCTTCTAGTTGGTATTCGTTCCCAGTCTCGTTGTCACTTAGCATTACTGAACTGCCAGCAGCAGCAGCACCTTTTCTTTCTTCCTGTTGTGACAAAGCCTAGTTCATCAGGCAGTGCTCAAAAGTTACTCCAAATTGTGACATATGGGAGTTTATGAATTAAGTTTTCTCCATTTGAAAAATACTAATAACGAAGAATGACAGTAAGAAAAAATGAATAGCAATAGCCTATGTTAGGTGAAAATCTTCTAGTACAACTTTGGCCTTTTTCTTTGTAGATACTCCTTTTGTAGTAAATTAAACTGATAATTTTTCTGTAATGCTTTACAGAGTATGTGGAAAAATCCACTGTTAATGTCATCTGTCTTAACGCATACATGTATTTTTCATTCTTAGCCTGTTTTTGTTGTTAAACAAACTGTTTCTGCAGAAATAACCATAATATAAGTCTGACTTGCTTTTGGTTGGGAAAAAAAATAAAACCCCAAACAAACAACAAAACGTTTTCAAGAATACTTGATTTGAGTCTCCTTTACCAGAACTAACCAGTTGGGAGTAATTGTCTTTGAAAAGCCTTATTGCTATTGCTCGACAGTACTGCCTTATTGCAGTAACAGTAATGTAATTTAATACCTCTCTACATGCAAAATATGAATGCTGGTAAAATTTATACACTGCAAGAAACATAGAATTTTAATTTTCTATAATCATTTAAGAAAGTAATTAACAATTTCTGTTATTTAGTGCTTGGGTAATGCATGCCAGTTGATGTGTATGATGCAGTAGGAGTAACTGACATAGGATTCATACGGCACTCTAGCACAGAATTCAGTGAAACTGAAAGATCATCCCAACTTAAACTGAAGGGTGAGCGTCATCTTAAGTAATTTTTTTATCACTATACATAGTGATATAACATCTGTATCCCTGTCGTGTACCTATCTTAAAGGTAGGGTACCTTGCTGTATCTTCTTAAAATGAAGCAGGGGGTGGACTGTCACAGTCCTTCAAAGGAGGAGGTGTAAAAAGCGACCAGTTATTATTCAAGAAAGCAAGTGTGCTTACTCCAGGCTATACAGCTCTGATACTTACTGTTTGTGCTGGTTTTGGCTGGGATAAAATTAATTTTCTTCACAGGGGCTAGTATAGGACTATGTTTTGGATTTGTGTGAAAATGGTTTTTATAGTATATAGGCATGTTTTTGTTATTGCTGGGAAGGGCTCACACAGAGCCAAGTTCTTTTCTGCCTTCCCTTCCACCCCTACTGTAGTGAGTAGGCTGGGGATACACAAGAAGTTGGGAGGGGACACAGCTGGGACAGCTTACCCGAACTGACAAAAGCAATATTCCAGACCATATGGTGCCATGCTCAGCAATATTAAGCTGGGGGAAGAAGGAAGGAAGGATGTTCAGTGTGATGGTGTTTGTCTTCCCAAGTAACTGTTACACATAATGGAGCTCTGCTTTCCCGGAGATGGCTAGACTCTTGCCTGCCAATGCAAAGTGGTGAGTGAATTCCTTGCTTTGCTTGTGCACGCAGCTTTTGCTTTACCTGTTAAACTGTCTTTATCTCAACCCACACTTTTTCCTTTCCAGTTCTCTTCCCCATCCCACTGGGGGAGTGAGCAAGTGGCTGTGTGGTGTAGTTGTCAGCCACAACACTGGTCATTGTGTTTTGTGATACCAGCTCATGACCACGTGGGGTCAGATAAAGAGTTTTCTATGAGAAGTGGCTAAGGCCCTGGTGCCAAGGAGAGTAAGAAGGTGGGGTTTGGGTGTTAGTTTTTTTTAACTCCTTTCTTTCATGTCCTCCTTTTAAGCATTCCATATAAACCAGATGCAGAGGCAGTGTTCAGAGCAAACTGGACTATTGCTCTGTCCCTGAGTGGCAATAGTTACATCTCATCTTTCCATCTATTTTCTACATAAAGTAATGTCATCAGAATAAAGCAATATATAAGCTTGAGATCTGTGAGTAGTCATTACTAGGGCCTGTTGCAAAGTGCTACTTTGTCAAGGAAATGGAGCCTTGCTAATTGAAAGTGGGCTATTAAAAACTTTTTACCTGGCTTGTTAATGCCCACCTGATACCTTAGTACTGCAGGAGAAAGGGGAGGGATTCCTTTCAGTACTGTTCCTCTTAGCTATTACTTGTTGAGAAAAGTCTCCTTCTGACTGGAGTTGTTAAGGGGACAAGCTGCAAATCTAGCGATCTGTCTCTGGAAGTGTAGCTTGACTTCCTCACATAGTGCCACCAAGCCCTTGTGAAGACAATTAGCTAAGGGTACTTAATGACTCAGTGTGCTCTCAGTCTTTATCAGAGAGTGCCCCAGACAGAGGACCTGACTGGAAACCCTTCTGTCATTCTTTAAGCTTGACTACTTACTTTTTTCCTCCATATAAGTCAGTTTGACAGGTAAACAGGATAGTGGAAAACAGCACCTGCCCAGATAACAACTCATCTGGGAGGCGGCCAAAGTTTATATTTGGAGAGGTGAAATGATCTTCAATCTTAATCTCTCAGCATGTAATTCATCTGTGGAATATTGAGGAAGCATTAGCTCAGAAAAGTGTTGCATTGATTAGCTGTTGATGTGAAAGGAATCTTTGTGTGGAGGTTGTTACCCTACAGGACCTGACTGGAGAGGGGCATTTCCATGAGTCAGTACTTGTGATATGACAGTGTTCAAAGGCAGTGTCAAGAAACTGCAACATTTTAATGCAGGTCTGGCAGCATTTAATGCTGTTATGGCTAAACCATAGCTACATTTTAAGACTCGTAACTTTAAAAGTAAAAATAAATTTTTCTCCTGCTCTGAGTCTTCAGGGACCAAAATGCAGAAGGAAAAGAGCCACAGTTTATGGTTTAAAAATATTTTGTGTTCTTTTTTATTCCCCTGTCATTGTCATGGGTTTTGATTGCTTGGCCGCAGTGAAATATGAGACCAAAACTGAAGCAGGACAATAAAATACAACATCAGGTGTGACTCCTGTTATATTACTGTAAAATGGGTTAACTCTTCTTTGAATTGAATGCTTTCAATCCTGCTAATTTCAATAGGGCTACACAGCTGTGGCAAACAGCAGCATTTATCCATGGATCTTCTAGTGTCGTTAAGGTGTAATAGCAGAAGCAAGAGGAGGTATATGAGATAGTCAACAATAAATGATGGGAGTTCAGTATCCTGAGTCTAAATCCACATGATTTAAAATGGTACTAAAAGGAGAAGGTGACAGAATTTGTTAAGTGTTGTAGTGTCCTTTATTGTGTTCTGCATGACCCAAATTGATCCTGCTCTGACTGTACCTTTTCAGGTTCTCTTGCTTTTACCTCCCTGTAACTCCTCTCTGGAGCCTAGGTTCTTGCTCTGGACCATTCAAGAGAGCGAGGTAGCCTCCCAGCTCTAGCAACAAGGTGATGAAGGAACTGGAAATGTCTCTTTTTCATGGAACATACCTCTACCTTCTCAGTGAAATTCCAGAGCTTCCACACCTACTGGGGCAGTAGATACCTGTGGATGCCAGGGTATCAGAAATGAAGGCAAGGTGGAGGGTTGTGGTGAAGCACAATGTCTAAGGAAGCAGGAGCTCCAATGCAGTCATGCTAAAATTCTGAATTAGGAGATTTCAGCTTCTTTCGAGATCAGTTCTCTGTGGAGTGGATGGTATATGAGGGAAGAAAAAGTCCTCACAGCCCAGAGATTGGCTCATTCCTGATCTGGAGGGTCAAGGGATTTTGTGTTTAGACAGAAGTACTATTTTGTGTATTAGTGTCATTGAAGATTCAAATTTATCAGCAATTCTAGATGAAGTAATAGGAAAATCTCTTCTATACCTAAATGATGAGTCAGAACTATTAAATAATGGAGTTTCTTTCTTGAATTCTTCAGAGCTAACTGTACTTTGAACTTTCTTAATTTGTTAAGATAGTACGGCTGTGGACCAAACCTGCCTTACGGCCTCCTTTACCTCTTGCCCTCAGGCCCTAACATCAAAGGTGGTGCTACTCTGAGTTCATAACTGCATATATTTGACTTAGAGCAGATTTGTTTCATATACTAAGGTCACACTTGTCCATGGAACAAGCCAGGGCAATTCTTTTTGAAGCTGTATCAAGTTCTGTGTACTTAAGTCCAGGGTGGACTAAGTCTTAAAAGGTCTAAAGCTTAATTTTTCTCTTTCCATGTTCTTTGTATGCCTGGCCAGAGCTGTTTGAATTCAAGTAGCTGTTGGAAACAGTTCATCAACTGGGAAACAAAACAGATAAGCATAAGCTTTTGTGTATTTGCTGAAGTATCAACTGAAAGTTCTCTTCCCAGTTTTCATTGCAATGTGATAGTGTGAGACTAGCCTAAAGCAGTACTAAAGCATGACTGGGTCCATATTTCAAAGTAAATTGTATCTGAGATCCACTGAGCTTGTTAAAATTGCAGCATTTTAGTAAATTCCTTTGAATGTCAACTCTTTAGACATTAATTCTTATATGACATGGAAGTCCTGTTTATATTTATTGATGCAGTGTCCCTAAGAGCAGGAGAGCAACAAAAGGGTCACCTTCAGTTTTAATTTAATGCCACCCAGGAATCAAGCAGTCTAATCTCACTTTTGTTGATTCAGAGTAATGACGCTTATCACTATATATTGCATGCACATACAAAAGTAAAACGAGAGATGCTCTTGCTTGCGTTATTACTCACTTCCTATTTCTAACTTAAGAATACATTAGCAAGAGTGTTACACAGACTGTTGATACAGTTTTAACAAGAAGAAATATAGTACAATGCATCGTAGGAGTATGGAGTGATCCAGTTTTCCTGTGTGGGCTGGAGAAAGTATTTTTTTCAAGTATTGGGATTACACAGACTATGTATGATTAAACTAGTTGCCAATTACTGCTGTTCTGATGCCCACCTTCTCCTGTTAGATAGTTTTTATCGTGACTGGCATCATCATTTAATCATTACAGCAGTGGACAGAGTCAGAATTCCTGGCTCCTGAGAGTAATTTGGGTAATTTACTGTTCTTTTCTGTCCTTGGATCAGACAGAGTTCAGTCACTTTATGCCTCCATCTTTCCATCTGAAAGCAGAAATAATCTGGAGGCTGATCTATTTATGCTTAGTATACTTTCCCACTTTCTGCAGTAAAAGAGAAATAAATGTAAGCATTTTGTCCCACGTGAAACTCTGGTATTTGAAAATTTGTGTTTATCAGGAATTGGGCCAAACATAATAATATTGATATGTTTTCCTTTCTGTGGGTTGAAAAGTTCCAATAAATGCTGTTTAGGAAATGGAGTCTTCAGATATTTCTGTAGCGTTGAAGTGAATTGCTTGTATTGTTTCCTGAGCAGAAAAGGAACATTTTGATTTGAATTCAGTTTGTCTTGTCTCTGTGTCACCTAAATAAATTGGGATTGTCATGCTAACCCTAGGTTAGCATGGGTTGCCTAGGGTCAGGTGAGTCCCAGGGCCTAGCTGTTAGTTGATCAAGCTTGCGCCCATTCAGTATCAACAGGATTTCTCAGGTAGCTGGGACCAAAGGCAAAAGAAGTACAAGGCAGAGCTGTACTGCTGTTCATGAGGCACCACAGCGTCAGACATGTGCAAACTAACACTGATGTGACTTGGAACCATTCTGGTTTGGCTCAACAACCTGAAGTTTATTGTTGAGAAGGAGCAAACACCAGGGCTTGTGGTGTCAGAAGACTAAAGCAATCCCTTCATAAACCATGATGGGTGTATGATGTATCGGGGTGGAATCCAATAGAACACAGGGCAGAACAAATGCAAGAACACAGAATACTAAAGAACAGTGCAAATATGAGTTTGGAAACCTGGATGGGGTGAAATTGTTGTGCCTTGTGAGGGAAAAAAATGGCTAACATTAAACTCCAGAAGCCTGCAAGTCTGTCACAGGCCCGTGGCATAAGTGATTCATGATGCCTGGAGCTAGTCTGTATTCTTACCAGGAGAATGCGTTTCAAAACCTAAACCAGTGACTTTAGCAAACTCCCCATCCTGTTAAAGGGAGATGGTCATCAGCTGAGAGATGTTTATATAGGTCTAATAAGTGTAAATTCAGTGAACCTTTATACTGTCCCAGTATTTTCCAATATGTCAAATGCAGAGATGTTTCAAAAAGCTTGCTTAGAATACACAGAGCCTACGGAAATCAATCTGGACCTCCTAGAAGATGAACATCTAAGGAACATATGAACTAGGACATTATTCTTTAAGAAAATAATAGCATATTTTCCTGCAGTACAGGATTTAGTCTTTGGCTGCTAACTCAGCTGCAGGAAGGAAAAGAATTGTAACTGGAGCGGCTGGAATTTCAGTTGTATTTGAAAACGGGTTCTCACTTCCTGCCTGCTAGCTGAGGAGGGCTGTAATTCTGTGTCCTGAGGTACTGTGCCCAGCTCTCAGCTACCCTGCCACGAGGGTGTTTTAAACCTCCTGGTTTGTACTGCCTGCATCTAAATGTCAGGGCTTCCTCTGAAAGCCACATAAGGTATTTCAAGAATACATTCTCAAGGCAGCTGTCACCTCCTGGGAGAAAACAACAGCCTCTGGTGAATGGCACTGAATGATTAGAAAAGCCTCAGAAGGAGAGGGAGGTGGGGAAAGACCTTCGTCAATGGGTCTTTTGTGTTTTATGGTTAGCTTTTTTTTTTTTTCCCCCAAGTGGCATTAAAGTTAATGGTTGCATCCTGTGTTTGAATGCTGTTTTACTGGATCTGAACAGAGGCTGTGAAGTTGCAGTATTTTATTCTTGGTACCTTTAGGAGCATGAGTGAGAGAGAAACCAGAGAGGGATTTTTATAGAGTCTTTGATACTCATGACCAACCGTGCAAATTGCTTGAGCTTTCTAGGTCAGAATTTCTTAGAAGCTCTTCAGTGCTCAAGAAAAATTACTGTTATTGGGGTTTGTTTGTTTGTTTTTTGTTTGGTTGGTTGTTTTATTTGCATAGATTAATCATATTCTGGATGCGTTTGGGACCTGCTCTGTGATGGTCATATTGCTTGACCTGGGTACTTCCACCCTGTCTCTGCAGATTTCCTTAATTTATTGTGATTCAGTCCCAAATTAGGACTTGGCAAATTCTAGGGCCTTTGAAAACATGGCTATTTCTCAGAGTGTGGTGGTTTGGGTTTTTATTTTTTTCACCCTGGAGGTCTGGATATTTTTCCTTTCTCCCAATACTCTCCCTCTTTTGATGTAGGCTGTAAGCAAGGTTGCTGCTGCGTATGTCTATTGATTTTGTTTTTCTGTTATGTTGCACTTTTAAATAATCAAGAGTGCCTAGGGTATAGGATGGGCATGTTTCCCATCTGTTTTGATAAGCATAAATAAATACTTATAGAAAAGACAGCTGTGGCAATTTGCTCTCTTCTCTGATATATCTCTCTTCAAAGCTGTGGATCAAATGAGCTTTGCAAATATTCAACAGCAGGGACTGTGACTCTGAGGACTGGCACAGAAGAGTCACACATGAACTTCTAAGCCTGTATAAGTAACGTTCCAAAGTGCAGGTTGAGAAAATAATGAACACGCTTACCTTGCCAGCTGGGAAAGAAAGTGCTTCCTGTCAGTCAAAGTAACTCTCTGAGGCATTGCAGTCATGTATGGAAGCTGAAGGAGCCCTGTTTGAGGCCTGCTGCCTTTAGAAATATGACAGAAATTCAAGTCTGCTTTCACTGAGACATTAGAAATGGCACTGCAGAGACTCAGGAGATCTAAATTAAAATTCCAGCTCTGACACAGGCTTTTGGAGTGTATGAGCAAATTTCCATGTACCTTAGCTCCTGCTGGTGGTGGGGGGGAGATATTTCTTCTCTCTAACTTTGTTGTGTATTGGAGTACGAGACTGAGGCCATTTCCCACTGAATGTATTTTAACCCCAGCTAAGCAGAAAAATAGAAATAAACCTAGAAGTAAATGGGTAACTAAGTAATTTCTAACATCTTGGAATTAATGTGGGATGTCCTGGCTTTGATTTTATATACTAAACAAGTAATATTTATCTGTTTATTAAGACAGGTGAGGTTTTATTGAATGGTATAAATTTACCTGAGAGACAGCTAGTAAATAGATTTGACTGTAGGCAACTATTTTCTTCATACAAAACCAATGAGGCAAAAGAGAATTTTATAACTGCATACACCCTCAAAACAGCTCGTGCGCTATCCTGTATTTAAGGATAATGGAATATTGGTAAAGGGAATGATCACAGATCTTACTACTGCTGTCTTGAAACTATGTCTCTGGTTAGTAATATTAACTTTGTTTCCTTGTACTTGTTTATTAAAACTGTTATTTTACAGTAGAGAATATATCTTCTTCCCCACCAATACTCATCACTGATTTGGTCTAAACTAGCCTGGTTCGGCAGTCTGGCTATTCACCTGCAAAGAGCGTTTCTTAAAAAACAGCAGCGTGGTTAGGCAGGATTTTGCAGTGACATAAAAAAATTGTGTGAGGCAGTACAGGACAATAAATAACCAAACTGGTGCTTTAAGTGTGGAATCCCACACTGAGTAAAGGGTTGCCGTTTCTCAGCCTGAAATGTCTGAGGAAGGTGAAGGGCAAAGGAAACTGCAGAACTTCGCAGCCTATAGATGTCACCAGCCTTCCCCAGCTGTTTTCTGGTTGGTACCTATCTCCCTCCAGCCATTTATTTTGTAGCCCCAGAGGGACTGTTGTTTGCTTGATGAAATACTGCGTAGTACAAATTAAGAGCTACCAGCAGTGAGCTGTGCCTAGACAGGAGATACAAAATGGAAAATGTAAGCGGTAACAGTACTTTTTCAATTACATCTTAAGCAAACATACTTACCAGGAGTCAGAGAACAGTGTGAACTGCTTTTTAGATATTACCAGCTAAATCATTACGGCATTTTCTGAGCTTTGTTTAAAATGATTTATGGTGGTTATTTGCAACATTTTGCCTTCTCCAGGAATTCTCATGTATAATTCCAAACCACATAATTTCCGTTCACATAACACCCCCAGCAGGCATGCGCTGTTCTCTTGGGGCTGGGAACTTGTCTGCAAAATGGTGAGGACAGTTCCAAAAAAGAACTAAAAACACAGTACAGAAGGAAAATGACCCCCTTAGATTATTGCAGAGGATGACTTAGGTGCTAACTTCACATAAGGAGCCAAAGGCATGAAGATAGGGCAAGGTGGGAGGAGAACAGAGAACAAAGAGATGGGTTTGCTTGTTGAGGTGAAGTTTTTGGAGCATAACAGAGTCTTTAATTAACAACGTAATTTGGATGTTCAACAGCAACATGCTGAAGATTTCAGTTTGAGTCCAAAGTGGAGCAGCTGCACTGGGGAGGGTGGCTGCAAGTTGGCTGTGCCATCACTCGCACCTACTCGGTGTGGTACTGTCTATTGCCTCCTGTAATCAGATGCTTGCTTAGGGCTCTGAGCACAACTTATCTCTGTGGCATCAGTGGGGAAAAGCTGCATCTGACTGCTGTTGTGCTTATAGGAAGAAGCAGATAGATTGCTACATCAGGGTGCTGTCTTCCCCTCCTCCCCACACTTCCAGCTAGCAACTACTCTAGCCAAATAATGTAGTACAAGCCTGATGTCAATGTTTTTAGAGAAACTCCTTTAGTCTGCGTATGACAAGTATTTGCAAGGGGCTTTGCCAGCATAGCTAGAGCTTCGCCATGACTCCTAGAGGCAGGCCCTGGACAAACAGACTGCTCAGAAAACAGACTCATCAGTCCCCAGAAAGTGTTTCCACACAGGCTTCATTCAATCCCTTCTCAAGACTTATTTTCAAAAGTGCCCCAAACAGTGGTGCTTTTCCAGCTTGAAGTTTAAATATAAGGTGCAGGGAGCAGGATAGAGAGATCAGAGGCAGAGGTTAGGAGAGGGGCAGGTCATGGTAGGGGATGCATTAGGGACTGACTGCTGGAATCCCCATGTCAGTGGTTTGCCAGTTGGCTAGCCCATAGTACTGCATCTGGAGGGCTACAGAGCAGGGCAGTGCTTTTCTCTTGAATTTTGAGCAAATTTCTCAAGAGTAGTGAGGAGAAATACTAAAAACCAATGCATGCTTAATTCGGGATTTCAATTTTTTAAACTCCCATCTTAAAATATATTTTAAAGCTTTGTTCATAAATGATCCTCAAAAGTTTGAAAACACATGTACTCAGCTGGTAGTGACACTGCAGGCACTCCACTGTTAAGAAATAATCAGCATTTTTTCATACCATGCCTTTCACCTTTGGATGGAGGACCATATTCGAATTTGATATACAAGGGTATACCTCAGTGCAAGAACACCAATATCAGTGCTATTACTATGAATTTATGTTGGTATAATAGGAAGTTGACTTTGTCCCTAAAATAGAGGCAGTGAAAAATTAATATATATTCTAATATCCCAAGTGGTAGCTTTTCATATTATCTGTGTTCATTCAGGATTTGAATCCTGGAGAGTAAATTAATTTATTATCTCCTACCACCTGATCCAAAACAAAAACCATACAGCTGTGCTTATTACTACTTGGTAATACACTTTTCCAGGAGAACACAGCTTAAGCTTGGGCCTACTGAAATAGCTGGCTGTTGTTTGTGCTTTACAAAGTGCACTACTAACCAAAGAGAGAACAAGTATCTGTCTACCCCAGGGAACGTACCATTTAACTTTGATGCAGTGCAAGAATGGGTTTGAAATGTTTTAAAATCCTGTTAAATGAATGGAAGATAAAGAACTAGAAGAGTACTGTGAGGAAGTGCTTAGTTTGGTTTATTGTTTGATGCAGAACAAAATACACTGTTCAAGAAAAAGGGCAGCGACCCAAAAGACTGCAAATGTGTATTCATGATTTAAAATTATGAGAACAGCAGAACAGTCTATTTTCTGCAGCAGTATGTAAAACAGGGACAAAAAAAAAATAGGCTTATTCACCATATTGACTGCAACACATAACTTAATCCCCAAAAAGTATCTGTTATGTAGATTTGTGTCTGATCTCAAAATCTGGAAAAGCACTAATGCCTTGGGACCCAAAGCTGGGGTTTTAGAATGAGTCAGCTTTACCTGAACACCAATACTGCGCAGGCTGGGCCCTGTTTTGGCAGGGATAAGCCAGGCAGGGCTGGCCTGTTCCACTGCAGCCAGTCCTTTTGGGATTCAGGCTTTTCTGCCTGAGAGCAGCAAAAGTTGTCATTTATGGTGAGCTCTGAAGGTGGAAGGCAGCAGAGATCTCAGATCATTTCAGTGGGTTTACACTCGGGGCAGAATGGCTCAGTGACTAAAAATGGGGCTTGTTGATGGACAGCTACAAAAAGCTAGTTTGCTGTGTTCTCTTCCATACAGTCCAGGGAGGTATCTTGGGACTATTCTGTGTCACTGCTTTCTGAACAGGATTGTTCCTTTTTTATGTGCAGTGATGTTTGGAGATGGGCACATATGTGTACAGGAAATTCACAAATTATTCATAGTCATTTACATATTTAAACAGCAGAAGAAAATAAGCTTTTCATCTCCTTTATCTCAAGAAACACAGTTCTGGTCTATTCTCTTTATGAAACTTACTTAATGGGCAGATAAAACCCCTGTTACGTACTTCTGTAATGTGTAGATTACATGATTGGAAAAGGAAGCATTATTTCAATTAGTTACACCAGTCATGAATTAAAACACAGTTTTAATTGAAGGGATATCCATGGGAATATCCACTGCATTAATCAAGATGAGATGCATTGCAATGGATACTGAATGAATAATGAAACAACAAGTATGAAACATCCCCATTTAGAGGTATCTTAGCTCCTGCATGTACTAGACTATCAAAATTAATTGAACGAGTACAGAACTTCATGGCTGGAGGCATGCTCATTATTGTTAAAAGAAATTAAAGCATAGGCACAATCTAGGCCAGTTATCAAAAGCTGGCTTATCTAGAACTTGTTACAAAAGTCAGCTGATGAAGTTTTCCAAATGGGTTTTGCCAATTGCCAGTTACAGTAGCATGCACCCGTCTTCACTGGATACTCTCGTAGCCCAGTTCATTAGAGGTAAATGTATGTGTTTGAGGATACACAGACAAATTAAATACTCTATTAGTTGTTTGGAGAGAAATATGTCTTTTTGATGAGAAGTAATTTTAAACTATATCACAGGCTTTGCTGTCTGGAAGAGATTATATACAAAGGAATCTTTGATATCACTGTTATTTATTTTGAAGTTCCAAGGTTGTACTTTATTGCAGAGAGAGGCAAATTCTACCTCAATGATGTGTGTCCATCTCTTGCAAGTTAGCTTGAATCTTAAGTGGGATTTTCCAGCAAAAATGCAATAGTAAATCTAAAGTGTTGGAGTCACAGATTTTGTCTGTAAATTAGGCTTGATCTTGGTTATCCAAAATCACAATGCAGAGCAAAGATACTCATTCCAGAAAGGAAACTAATGCACTCGTGTTATAACCAATTTAGATGAGGTAATGTGAATTTCAAATAATGTGATTATGCCAGCAGCTGAGTTACTAAAAAAAAGGAACCTATGAATCTTGCACTGCAAGTATTTACACCACCAGAAGCTTGGTTTATGCATCCGCTGGAGAAACAATAATACAGGGCCAAATTCTCCCTTCATTTGCTCTGGCTGTTGCAGGTTAATTAAATTAAAAGCCTGATTGAATAGTATGTTCTCTAATCACACACCATAGATTCCTGTCCTTTCAGAGAGCTTTGTGTGTCTCACTAAAACACAGCCTGCACAAAGCAGACATCCAGTTTGAGCTCAGAAGACAGAGAATCTGCTGGTTCCCCTGCTAGTCTGTTCCAATGGTTAGTCACTCTCACTCTTAAAAATGTGTTACTTATTTCCCATCTGGCATCCAGATATAGGAATGTATGTCAGAATAGCTCTGCTGACTTTAATGTGCTACTCCTGATGAGAGGAAAAACAGGCCTGAGGTCTGTTTGCTCCTGATCCTGAATTAGGGAGCTCATTAGTGCTACAGGTCTGAGCACTTGGTGCCAGCTATTCCAGTCAGCAAGCTGGGATGTTCGTTAATGTCTTATTACTTTCTTCTGCTTGTTCCACTAGGTGAACATTTGTTCACTGAGTCAGCCTTTACATGCCTGTTCTGCCCACTTCTTTTTTTAATCCCCTTCTCCCCCAGTGGAGAGTCATTGCAAAGTACAGTGATGCACAGTGTCTGCCATGAACAAGGCAGGAGTTCAATCTGCCTATTCACAAATTATTCCTGCTCTTTGAAATGCGCATGCATACACAAAAATATGAGCAAACTCACTCAGGATCTGTTGCAAAATCTCGTGCTGAAAGCTGTTGGTTATTTCACATTGAGGTAACCTTCCTTTTAGTCTTTTAAAGGTCAAATATATCCTGTTACAAAGAGTCAGAAAGTCAGTGTATGTCAAATCAGTCAGATTTGAGGTGCTAGAGAGTGATACAATTTTAATTTTGGATCAATAATGATATATGAGTGTGTAGAAAATAATTTTAACACTTCTACTACACCATGAGTTTGTGGTACCACTACTAATCTTGAAATTACATCGCCACCTGGTGCCTGTTAGCATCACATACCAAGCTGCAGAAAATGCTGTGTTTCTATGACAATTTCTGTAGCAAATGCTGTGGCTTTGATGTAAAATATTGGCTTGAAAGTTTTCTTGTGAGAGGGGCAGGATGGCCCCGGTTGATACCAAAATGCTGGAGCATGGGTGTCTGATGATTTTGAAATGTGCTAGGTGCCAGAGTCCTCACTGCCGTTTGTAAACCAGGTATAACCCTATAGTTTACTGCAGGGGTGGGTCTCCTTGGGGGGACACCGAGGTGGTGGCTGCATCCCCCGCTAGCACTGTGCAGTACAACATGTGCTGTAGGTCCGTGCATTGGAAATACTTCTTCACTCTCTTTATCCTAGTGTCCAAGAAAACTCTTGGGGTTTTTTTTGAATACTCTTCAAATGCAGAGGAGTTTCTTTCTATTTTGCTTTGGTGTTGGAGGGAAATTGCATCACTAAGTAAGGGGCAGTGTCTGCTTTCCTCAAAATGAATCAGTTCTTGATCACAGGAGAAGTCCCCCAAAGTTCTAGAGCTGGGGTTTACCCTTTGCTATACTGTACATACAACGAAGGAAGCAGGAAATAGACTTACAGGACAGCTGGTAGTAATAGTGTTGTCACTCTCTATATAAGCTGGACAGATCACACCTTCCTAAGCTTCTTACACTGTGCTGTGGTTTGCAAGAGCTTTTATGTCCTGGGCCAAGCAGAGGTGCCAGCTCACCCTTCTACCCAGAATGTATGCTTTAGGCACGAGAATGCTCCTGTGTCTTTCTTCCTGCTGCCACCACCAAAAGCATGAGGCCATATGATGTCATGAGAGGGATGAGCAGAGCAATGGTGTGGCTTGGTTGCTAGCAACAGGGGAAGATGCAGCAGCTAGGAAGCCTGGAAGAGCAAGAAGTCCTAGAGTCAGTGACTTTTTCTGGTGGGCTTTCTCCTGCCAGAGAAGAATGAGCCAAATAAAAATGTAGAAGGAAGAAGGCTGATCAGAGCAGTGGGGGCTGCAGGGGTGGGATTAAGTTGAGGAAGATGGTAAGTTCAGTGCTTAGGGGTCACCTCAGAGAAGATTTGCTCCTGAAAAGAGTGCTTGGTTCTTGACATCCTACATTTCCCTATCCTTCCCAGGGTATGCCATGGGGAAGGGGAGTAGCACTATCTACGCTCACCAAGACCACCTCAGGATCTCTGTTGCTTTGCTGTCATATGTGGTTTGTCCATGGATGCAGAAAGACCTTACTTCCAGATGTTGATTGCCATGTTCATAGTGATTTCTCTTGCTATTCCCCAACATACTCTGGGTAGAGGAACTGCAGTCCTGGGTCTTCCTATAATGTGCCGTGTGGGCTCGCTCTTACTTGTGTGGGTTGTCCCCTCCAACAGGTCCCCTCTAAGGTCAGCCTTAAACTCACCTCTGCTCATTTCTTTATGCTTTATCCTGTGTGGATGTCAGTGCTCAGCACTTGTTTCCTGCAGCCCTCATTCCTCAGTGTTCTGCAAGACCTCTGCCCTGCCTCACAGGACCTCTGTTTAACCTGAAGTACATCTCTAGGCAGTTAGGGTACTAAGTAAGAATCAGTGGCACTGTATGGTCCCCAGAGCTGAATTTCAGAAGCAGTAAGTACTTGCAGATTTGGTTAACTTCGCTTGGAGCTGCTATAGTTCAGGAGTTTGGCCACCATCTTCTGACAAATAAACTAGCACATGCAGCCAAACCTGAGCTCACATTCATCAGCCAAGTGAAGGGAATTAGGCAGTTGATACCAGATGAGAATCTGGCCCTAAAATTTCTGCAGGGCAAAGAAAGGAAAATACGGAAAGCTTTCACAGATATCCATTTAATATTTTGTAAACTTTCCTACTATGTTGCTAGGGGGATTTTAATACATCAATGCATTTAAAATAGATGTCAGCGAGATGTTTCAAATTGGAGCCAATTCTCCCCCTGCCCTGAACTTCCTTATTGTTCCCATAATCATTTCAGCTTTCTCCTGTCTGGAAAAGACCCTTTTGCTGACCCGCTTCCTGCCCCTGTAGCAGTACTAGGAACTGCACAAGGAGTCCTTGTTTTACTTCACTTCAGGTGCTGACATTGCATTTTGCAGCTAGCTAGGCTTCATCTGGAGAGTATAGTTCTTGCATTTCCTCATGTGAGTCAGTTGTGAGGAAAGTGTTTAACCTTTTTGTCAAAGGTTAAACATATAAAAGGGGAATGTGAAGCTCCTGTATTCCAGTTGTTGCCACATTAAGGAGAGCAGCTTTCATAGCTGAGCTAAATCTAATTTTTTTGTGGGGGATATTTCTTTCTGTATCCAATTCAAAGCTGCAGTTTCTGCACTTGTTGAGGAACGTGTATGTTTGAACAGGGCTATGTGACAAGGGTCATTCATTAATTGTTGTTTTTTTCTTCTTAATAGTCCCCTCTGCTTCTCAACGAATTCAAGGAGGCTTGGACAGGCATATGTATTGAGCCAATGAGAATTTTTCAAAATGGTCTGTTTCTATAAAATATAAAGAACTTCAGAGGAAAATAAAGAGCAAGTGTTCTTTTGCTTGAAAGCAAAAGAATTTGTCCCTACCTGTCTTTACTGACATCATATTATTTTAATCCATCTTTCTCTACTGCTTGGCTGAGTATACTGTTTTCTTACCTGTAATTACCAAGACTGATGACTTAGCTATGTTACAATCACATGCCCCTTCCCACTGACTAAATACTTAATGGTATACTGTTGTCTTGATCCAGATGACTCTATCAGAGTTCATTCCAGTTTTACTGTGTGTGTTGGCTACTTCTGTCCTGTGTAAAGCATAGGAAAATGTTTTTGTTTAAAGACAATTCCACAGGTGACCTGCTGGTGGTTCTGCACTGATTGCACCACTGATAATCTGTTGATGTTTATGGCTGGGTCTGAAGCACTCGATTGTAATCAATCGGTAGTAGTTATCCAGTGAGGCTGAGAAAGCTAGGAACAGAGTCTGCAGTAGCCACTAACTGTGGGTTTGCTCTTGAATCTTTGTTGCTCCAGGCCTCTGTTCTAGCAGATAATTAGATTGTTCTTCCCTGGTCTGGGTTCTTCTGCAGCTCTCTAGGATTGTGTCTTAAGTAGAGAGCTCCACACAACAGTTTTGCTGGGCTGGAAAGATACAGTCTTGAAAGGGAAAAGAGGATAAACAAAAGATAAAGAATAAAGAAAAATTAGAAACGTCATTCCCAAGGGAGTGTTCCTGACAATCTGTTAACTTTTCATTGGCATGTTCATAGCTACTTCCAAAAAAATGTCACAAACTCTTAGCAGAGCAGCTTAAATCTCTGCTGATGAATTGAAGGAAATTTGTTCTAAAGAAAATACATCACATGAGGTTAACCCACAATACTGGATCAGCCAAAAACAACACCATGGAACAGGAATTCCTTCAGTTTAACAATAGCATCTCATTGCAGGCTGAGCAGTAATATTAGAAACTGCACATATATTACCTTCCATTACAATTGAAATTTGAGACTAAAAAAAAAAAATCTTAATCTGGATGCATTTGTTTGATTGCGAATATTTACGAGTTGAACACTTACGAAGTCAAATCAATGTAGTGATAAGATTCCTGTTTTATTCCAGGCATATAAATAATGTTATTCAAAATGCACTGTCGAATAGTTCAAAGCTGGCACTGTGAATGGTTCATTGCATGAACTGTGGAGGAGTACTGATTTTCCATCGCTCTGTTATGTGCTTCAGTGACTGTAGTTCTTTCTGCTTCTGCAAGGCAAACTCTATCTGACTGTGATTTCCTTAATTGCACCGCTTTCATTAAAAGGACAAAAGTAACCACTCTGAGTCATGCTGTCAAAAACCTAGGCATCATCTTCCATAGTTCTCAATTTACATTATAATTAAGTGTCTTTTGGTCCAAAAACTAATTCCTTGCAAAGCTGTGGTAAAAGAGCTCTGTGTGAGGATCTCCTGGGGTCAGAATTGGTGGTGATATATTATTGCAAACATAGCATAGAGCAGCTGAATAGTAATCACCACGGCCCCTGGCTTGCAGTAGTAGCTTTGACTTCCTCTATGTTCCTGTATGGAGGGACTTCGAGAAACAGACTAATTGCAGATAAGTAGGACAAACACAGACCTGTCTCCTTAGGCACATGATACCTTTTGCTGTTTTCTTGCTATAAAAGGAATTGCTGCACGAGCATGTGCAGTTCCCACATGTTGCTTCTCTGGCCTTCTGCACCTCCCTGGTTCTGAGGCTCCAATAAACCAGTAATCCAGGCATATACTTGGGTGGGAATATATTCCATCTAGCTGAATGCCTGGGTTAGGAGTGCAGTAATACCATGTGCTGTAGGTTAATGGTTCAAGATTGTAATGATAGAACAAGGGATAATTGATCTAAACAGGGGAGGTTCAGGTTAGATATAAGGAAGAACTTTACTGTGAGAGTGGTGAGGCATTGGAACAGGTTGACGAAAGAAGTGATAAATGCCCCATCCCTGGCAGTATTCAAGGCCAGGTTGGACAGAGCCTTGGGCAACATGGTCTAGTGTGAGACATCCCTGCCCACAGATGATCTTAAGGTCCTTTCCAACGCTAACCATTCTATAAGTATGTGATTTTAAGATGTCATGAAAATCTTCTACAACATAAGTTCTGTGATGTTAACAGATCTTTTGGGCAAGGGACCAGTGAAGAGCAGGAGCAGGCTGTTTATCTGAGCAGGCATCTTTTCTTTTCTCCCTCTCTGCTGAGATCTCCCAACCAGGTCTTGAGATACTGGGCACAAAAAGACAAACAAGACAACTAAAAAGGGTTCCAAAGGTATTTTACTTTTGTAAATTTTGGATCTATAGAAATCTGGCTCAGGAATTTTGAAGATAGAAGGTTTCTAGAAGGACAGTAATTGGGGTTTATATTCGGGAAGAGAGAAAAAGGATGGCAAAAACCAAACCATTACTTCCTCTGGGATAGGAGGCTTCACAGGGAGAGAAGTCTGTGAAACAAAGTGATTACTTCCTGTTGTTATCACTCTGAACAGTGAAGGCTGTAGCAAAATCTTCATCTTCATTCAACTTAAATAATAATTTAGCCTTTCCATTCGCAGGATGTGTATATCCTCCTGTGTTTAGCCACAGACTACTTTTTTTCCTTACAGGGACAGGACAGTTTCCAATCCATTTCAGCAAGAAAGATGGACTGGAATTGGATTTGAAATGAGAGAGCCAGTTCCGCTGTGTACATCTTGCAGTCATGGGCAAATCTTTGTTCCGTCTATTTGGAGCTATTTGAGGCAGGCACTTTCTCATTTGCTGTGCGTACATGCAGTACTTAGCACAACGGGGACCCCAACCACACGAGTGAGCAGTGAACAGATAGTCAGTTGTCAGTTTGACCAGGTATTTCCACTCTGGTAGTTTTTGTAGCAAATTTCATCTTTTAAAAATCCTGCCAACAGGCCAAAACTGGAAATATGTTAAAGAAAAGCTCAGTGAAGGAATTCATTTCCTAAATATCTCTTTCCCAGCTCTGAAATGCAATGTAGGAACTGAGACACATTGGACATACTGGCAAAGTTCTGCCTAAGCCAAATGTCAGTGCTGTGCTTAGTTAAATCCATAGTAAGCTTGTCTTTTTGACTTCCAGAAATGGAATAAAACCCACTTTTGGGCCAGATATTTCCTTAATCTCTCACTTGCATTCACTCAGATGAGCTTTTAACAATTAGGAGTTTCCCTGTTTGGCAGTACTTCTGTATTGTCACAGACAGAGATGACATAATGAACTACATTTACGCATATTCTTGAGCTCTTCTGGGTAAAAATAGTGACCCTCAGCTTTAATCTTCAGAACTTTGCATCTCGGTGTAGCTATTCTGATGGCAAAGGTGAGTAGATCTGGCTGAGACAGGAAACAGATGTATCCTCTTATTCTCAACATAAATTCTGGGGGTTTATTTTTTTGTTAGCTGCAGTCCTAATCTCACTTTTGATCGAGTGCAGAGGAAAAGAGTAATTAGTGAAGTATTAGTGTTATTATTATTTCCTGACATTAACTCTCCTGCTACTTGTCCATCCTCTTCTCAGGCCCAGCAAAATGGTGTGTGGATTTAACAGCTGAAGAACGTTTCTTTGTTGCTGGTATTTTCTGTGCTCTGAAGTCATACTGCCTTCGCTCCAGTGAGCCAGCAGAAAAAGAAACAAATCCTACTGAATGTGGCCACAGTTATGTGGGTGGTAAGTGCCTTGTAACATTGTAGCTTATGCAGGAAGGGGAATATGTTTTATTAGTGTAATTTTCATTGTTGAAGAGCTGTTTTTCAAATGCACTGTTTTATCTGCAAGAGAGATGCAAGTATACTATTTGATTTTAAAATTAATGATTCCTTTTTTAATATGCCTCTCAATGATGCAAAACTGCAATTTGGCTTAAGCCATCATATGGGCATCCAAGGCACAAAAAGAGATGAGTTGATTTACCAAACATCACAGCCAGGAACTGGCCCCTTATTTTCTGAAGGTTAGAGCACTGAAGTTTCTTCCTTCCCATTGCCTTCCATAATCATGAATTTCTCAGCATTTCTGACACCTCTTTACTTACTCTGTTGCAAAATGTGTAGTCCTTGTGTCATTTGTTGTGCAGCAGGCTGTATGAGCACATCCTTCCCTCCTAACATCTGGTCTTTATAGATACCCCAGGGACCAAGAGGAGATGCAGAGTGTTGGTTGGGGCTTTTTTTCCTCTCCCTCTTTCTTTTCAGCTATTACATAATAGTTGATTTTTGGCTGCTGCAGTTATCCCTGGTGAAATGTTTTAGTTCCCTAAGCACTAATGGTAATACTTTGGACCATATTGCAAACACTTATGTCAATTTTTTCATACAAACCTGCTGTATGTTTATCTTTTTAATTACTGTGTTCTCAGTATATCATAACTCTACTACATAAGGTGGTTAAGAAAAAACATCCTTCCTGTATATTTCATTCTCTTAAGAACTATAAATCCCATGATACACTTTGAAGGCAAGATTTTGTAAGAAGGACAGGCTTTCATTTAAAGTATCTGTGTGTTCAAGCAGAGATACTAATTCAAGAGGCAATCTAGTCCATTTCTGTAAAACTCTCTTGATCTTTCTCCATCATATTTAAATCTGTTTTCATCCTGATCAGCTGGTTTGTTTGGTGGGTTTTTTTTTTTGTGGTGGTTTTTTGGTTGTTTTTTTTTTGTTTGTTTTTGACACCTAATTTAAAATCTACAATTCCAGATTAGAATCATTATGGCCTCTGAGGCAAATTCAGTTCTGTGGCTCTGAGGAAAGTCAGTGTAAATCAATGTAAACAGAGTGATCATATGTGCCTGCAACATTTCTGAATTTTTACCTCCCAGCATCAGGGCCAGACCCGAGTAACTGCTCTGCTAATAGGCTGGAGGCTTTAGCCTACATGTGGCAAAGCTGTACAGTGCAGCAACAGCCTCCCCTGGGAGGCACTGTAACTACCAGGGTATTCCTTTCATAGATAAGTGTGAAATCCTCTCTCTCAGGCATCTGGATGAGCAGTGGTGAAATGTGGAAGCTGAGGACTAGCTGAAAAATAGCTACACAGTACTGGATTGCTGTCATGCCCTAGACTGTTGAACAGGAAGGGAAACCACCCTCTTCCACACTTGCACAAATTTTATTATGTTCATTGCTCAGAGTTGTATTGCAACTCATAGTTAATCTTTTCGATCTCTTCTGTTCCCATGGAAACTTTGGATAGCAGAAAATAACAGCACAGTATGATATAAGTTGCTATATTTGCTAGTGCTGGCCAGTAGGTTAGTTCTATGCAGCCTTCCCATTTTTCTTCCTCTTCTCCCTCCTTTTCAACAGGAATATTGAATATGACAAACAATGCTGGTTTCAAACTGAAGGTTTAAAAACAAATCTAAAGTAGTTCTCAACAGAAACTGACTACTCCAACTATTTTAGTTTAGATTACTAAAGCAAATCCACCAAAACTGATTCAGGGGACCCATCCAGGAGATCTCCCCATTGCTACACCCATAATTTTGAGGAGGAACTCAGATCTTTCAGAATAGACACCTCTAAGAGAGGCAGAATTTTGGGGATCAGAATGCGCTGCTGTCTTTTCTATCAGCTGTAACATTCACAGCATGCACAGTATTTTAGAGGTGTGGTAACAGGGTGATGCAGATTGGAAAGGCATAATGTTACATCATATTTGGTGATTGAAAGTAAAAATTCTTGAAATGGGTGGAGAAAGAATTGTTACAGCTCCCTGCCACCCTAAAATGATAAATGCTTGGAAAACTCCCAGAATATTATTGAAGTGCCTAAAAAATAAATATTCTGCACACAAATCTTTTTAGATCTGTCAGTAGCTGAATTTGATTATTTTTGTGTTGGTTTCTATTATTTGACTGGGTATTTGTAGACAGATGGCCTCTTGTAGTGTTAATAAAAACAACTTATGTAGAATGATTGGGCTGTGTAGTAATTGGGGAAATACTGAGGGATTAGAAAAAAGATAGCCTGCCAAAAGCTAGTTTCTGTTTACACACATTTAATTCCTTTTTATAGCAAATTCTGCTTTTCTTCTTCAGGCATGTTCAGTTACTCTGATCAAGTAAGGCTAGAGTCTGGGGTACTGAGAAATTGAGGTTTGTAGGTCATACTCAACTTCCTGTGACATTTCACTGCTATAACAAAAAAAAGAGGATTTTTTTAGTTGCTTTTAATAGCTGAACCCCCTATACTTCTGAACCTGTGCCAGGAAATCTTGAAAATGCTATGAATTCCAGATGATGCAAGAAAAGCTGGGAAAGGACTGGGCTCTGAATAGAGCTGAGCAAAACACATCTAAATTTCTGTTGCCTAACAATTTTTTTTCTGCTGTGTATTGCTCCCCGAGTCTACCTTGTACTTTACACTGTATGGATGCTGTAGCGTACATAGAACTTTCTTTTCTTTGAAATCTTCTTAACCGCAACTGTCACCCACTCTTGTTTAGTAAAAATGTAAATAAGGAAAAATTAACAAAGATTTAAAACAGTTTAAACTTTGTTTACAAAAGCAGCACAAGTATTTGGTGTGCTTTACCAAAATGCAATATTCTAGACTTGTTGAGAATTTATGATGTGAAAAAATCCTCTTGTTTTTTCAATAGTGCCATCAGTTTCTCCTCCTCTTCCCTCTATTCCTGTAAAAGAAAAATATAACCAGCTTTTTCTGCTTTAGGCAACTCTTGATCAAGATGTAAAATTTAGCCTATAAATATGAGGCATTCTGAGGCATGCTCACAGATGTGAGTGATTTACAGCAGGGGGCACAGAAAAGCCTTTCCTATTGGCCTAGAACTGGGAGGGAACTAAGATTCAGATCCTTCCTTCCTGATCACAGAGATTTGCAGTGTGGCCTGCCTACACCTGAGCTAATTCTCTGCACAGCCTTAAAAATCAGCGCAAAGAAAAAGGCACTTTTAGGATGCTGTCTGCCCAGCTGCTTGAATCAGGTGAGCTGCACTGTGCCAACCAACTAGTCTTTTATCTTGGTGAACAGCTATAAGAGCCTGCAGTGACTAGTTCAGACATAGCTGCCCTCACTGCAGGTACCTCTTCTTGGTCATCTGAATCCCACCCCAGTGGCCTACTGTTTGATGGCAGTTCTGAATACCACAGCTCACTGAACACAGTATATCAATACTTGTGCTGAAGCAGACTTGGCTCCCTGGCCTAAGGAGTGTTTCTTCTCGTGGCTGTTGATGCTGAGACAAAATGCATCCTGTGATGAAAGGAAAGCATGTACAATGCAGTTCAAAGTATCAAAACTGTTTGCTGAGCTTGCAGGAAATTTAATGTAGCACATGGGGTTTAATGCTCCAAAGATTAAATATTCTTATTCAGATGAGAATGAAAACCTTGTGATCGCCTTATCAACTGAAACGTATAGGGCTTCCAGTCAGCGGGCCATAAAAGCACTGATATACTTGGGCACATTACAAAGGTCTTCCTAGTCCTTCCTCTTGCTTCTCTGAAAGAGGTTTAGCTAAGACAGGATGACTGACTGTACCACTGGCATAGCTTCACTTAGTTTGCAGTTTTCCATTTCACTGATACCAGTTTAGCTCAACAGGACCAAATGGGTGGGGTGCAGACAAGGGAATATGAGACCATCTTTATTGCTTTTTAATTTTTTTCCATAAAATTCTCCAGGCTTTCATAAAGTGATTGTGGTGTTTATAAGTCTGAATTAACTTTTGAAGAAAGAAATATCTGTAATTTGGTTCTTGATGAATTGTGTTCTTTCCCACAGAAAGCATCAATGTCAGGACCTAACTGTGTAGATGCACTACAGATTCCTATATCTTTACATCCTAGAGCCTTGAGCTGCAAATTGTTGGATGCTGGAGAAAACCTTCTGGAGAGACCCTGGGAAAGCACTATTATTATGCTTAGCATGCTGTTACTCTTTTTTATTCCCTGGGCTTCTGCTATTGGCCACTGTCATTTACAGGATAGTGGACTAACAGGAGATCTGATTTCATCTGGTCTCACTTCCTGCATGACACAAGCTTCTGCCATGGAGCTGTCACTGTTCATCTGGTTGGGTTGTACTGTGGCCAGTCCTACCAAACTTAAATCCCAGGCACTGAGGTGGCACAACATTGTGCCTGGGCTAGCAAGGCTAGCTAGCTTGATGCTTAAATGCAGGGAGTCAACATGGGGATAGTTTACTCAAGGAAGGCCAATGCTAGCAATGAGACTGAAGAGCAGCAGAGTTGCCCCTTGGGCAGAAACACAGCTCCCACTCACTGAGGTCATCTCAGGGTCCTGTGACAAGTAGTGTGGGTGGCTGTGCTCAGGTGCTCAAAATTCTTTTCCTGCCACCACCAAAGTGTGCTTATGTAGTAAGGATCTGTATAATGCTACTTCAGTAAAAAATCATAGAGGAAGATAACACAGAATATTCTCAACAGAAAATCAGAGAATATTAATATTTATAAGAGGATTAAAAATAGTTGTAGAATTTCCAGGTTTTGTAAGAGCTCAAACATTTTTCAGGGTGCTGTATTAAGTCATCCTGGCATCATTTTCCTGGTGGGAAGTTAGAGCAGCTTTTGCAGGCAAAATATAGAAAGCTGAGTGCTCTGCATTATGGTTTAGGAGATCCATAGATCCTTTTGTTTAGGAATCCTGATGTTAAAAGAAGAAACCTCCTGGTTTTGTGCTGCCTTGGCCTATTAGCCTTGGTTGTTACTAATAAAAGTTCTTTCAGAGCACTCTGAGTGACCAGAGTCTTGAACATCTTTCTTGAACCAGCAAAAGCATTAGATAGGAAAATATAGACAAGAAAATAAGCCTCCTAAAGTCTGCCTTTCTGCAGGCAGTGTGTCTTTGGGTTTGAATTCAGAGTGGGTAGAGAACACGCTTTTGCTTGGCATGAAAATATATACTAAGTGGAAATTAAAAAAAAAAAGATTCAGGAAATATTCTTAGCTTATCAGTTCTATGGGTGTATTAGCAACCTAGATGAGAATAGTTTTCATGATGAAAAGTTAACTGTGCATGCTTCTGAACTGTTATTGCAAAATAAGAGGAAGGGGGAAGTTTAATAACTACTGTTTTGGGTTGGGCTTTTTTTCTGTGCTTTTACATATCTTTTAACAGCTGTGGGCAGGGCAGCATGGAGCGGACATGTTTCTGTTCTCAAATGGAAGAAAATAACCTTCAGAAATTTTCATTGGACACCACTCCAAAACTAAGAGCATTTAAGTATTTCCCCAGGCAAAAGAGGCCATTTTATGAAAAGACAAATTGCGGGAACCACCCAAACAGACCCAAAGTTTCAAGAATTTTTTTCCTAGTTCTGCTTTTACATAATCTTCATTTTCACACCCCACCTACTGGTGTAGTTAGAAAGCATTACAATTACAACTTCTAGAGAATGAGAAAAATCAGTAAAACAGTATTTAAGAGGAAGGTCAACATTTTACAAACGGGAATGTTGAAAGTTGTATTGATAAATGTTTAGGTTTAGCCTCCCACAGAGGAATATGTTGCCTTTTCATAAGTTCTGGACATGTGTAAATCACATTTCAGATGAGAACAGTAAAATTACTTTTCTAGAAACCTATATATTGATTTTGAGTTACAGGTTTTCTTTCAGGAATGTGCAAACTCAATGCTGTCTGAGCTCCTACTGCATTTAGGCCTTCTAAAAACCCTTCCTCGTAGAGTCAGACCTACAACATTCCAGTGCAAAGTCTGTTTTGCTCAAGAGTCCATGTTACTGCTATCTCTCCATCAGAACTGATGTGGACTGGTGGGAAATGTTTAGCAAAAACCTAGCCTAGGCAATGCCAGAGAGGCTTATTCTTACATTTTTAGGAAGTAGTTTACAACAGCAATGTAACAGAGCATCACTTTGTGTGTTACACTCCAAGCCCAGATGCAGTCACATTTCCTTCAACAAACTGTTTAAATGCTGCAAGTTAAATAGCTATGAGTTATCTGCCAGATCAGAAACTGACAGGGCAAACAGTGAAACACCAGCCAACTGGAGGCTTTTTCCTACACAGTGGGACCCTCTGCCCCACCTTTTATTCTTTCTTTACCATCTTGTGTCATGCCCCCCTGATCACTTCCCAAAGCCCCCATGGAAAGCATCAGATCTCTTTACTTACTCTTTTCTCTGACTGAATTAGCTATTCCTTTGCTTTGTAGGCAGACACAAAAGGCTGTGTAATGGGACAGTGCTGATGTTTCCACAATCCTCCTGGGAAGCTCTCAACTGCATTATTTTAGTGCCATATAAGGGTCTTAATTTTTATAAAGGTTGCTTTTGGACACTGTAATTCTTGCTAATTCTTGCTGATTTCAGCTGGCTGGGGCTAATGCCAGCTCTACATTGCCTGACCTCCTGCGAAGAGGAAGCAAGATGATCCTTTATTTTTTCACAACCAGTTTCCAGAGGAGAAATTCCTGATTCAATCTGCAGTGGAATTCCCTCCTTTCCCTCTTTCCTTCTCTCTTTGCGATAAATTGCAAGGGCATCCCCATTTATCTGCAAGCCTCCCTTGGCATCTACCTATACCTGTAGCAGATGGGCAGTGTTCTCATATAGCTCCCTCCAGACCTGAGTTCAGCTATGGAAACTTTGAATGAGCTGAAGAACCGTGGAGGATAGGAACAGCTATAAAAATAGCTCAAAGCAAGGAAGTCAGATGTGCAAAGAGAGACCAACAGCAACGACAGTGTCCACCCTAGTGAGTCATCTCCCTGTTGGAACCAAGCACAATGGTGACACTGCCCAGCAGTGACCCAGAAGACTAGGCCACTGCCTTTCTTGCAAATAAGTAGTTTATTTTCCACCCTCTGTAAGACAAAGGTCTTTTCTTAAAGCTAATGAAATCACTCTCTGCTTACTGAGTTCAGTTGCGTTTAAGCAACTTATATGTATTATATCACAACCAAGCTCTTCTGGCATTTATGCAATGGGAAGAAATGCATATGAGTAAACTCATGTTTCATGACTCAGCAGACATAGTCTCAGTTTCTGGCTCTCACGCAATTTTGGTCTGCAACATTGGGCAAGCTACTTAATAGCTTACTGTGCCATCTGTAAAAAACTTCCATTCTCTGTGTCTCCTACTTTATCCATCACCTCTTTATCGCAAATGTTATCCAATGTATTTGTATAGCACTTACCAGCAAAGGAACTTTGCTCCTGGTAGTCCCTAGGCATCGCTGGAATTAAGAGTAAAGTAGTAATATCTCAGCATTCAAAGCATGCCATTTTCTTATTTCAGCCTACAGTCCGCATTAAACAAGTCCTCTGGATGTCTTCTAAAAATTGCCAACCTTGGAGCTAAAGCGCTAATAAGAATGTATCTTCTGTCATGTAGTCTGGCTACAGGTTCCAGAAATAGGGAACTTTCAATACTGAAAGACTGAGCACAGATGCCATGTCAGTGGGGGACAAGGCTGCAAAGGGAGAACTGAAGCCATGAGCTGCTTGGCAGTTACTGCAAAGAATGAAATTCTATTTATTCACTGTAACATTCTCTGTCTCGTTTTCTTCCTGCCAGAGTATTGTGCATAGATGGCAGAACCCAGAAAACATGCTTTCTTGCCTCTCCATGTGTGTCATGCTTAGACTTACTAGGGAATACTTATTTTTTTTTTTTTTACTGGATATGCGCTTGGGGTTCTGCCTCCTGTAAGACATCTGCAGGTATAGATCAAGGAAGAGAAAGGTGAAATACTTCCTAAAGAGTTACCTTTGGTGCCTGGGAAAGGTTACAACACATGAGATACCTCTATGCTTGTGTCATCAATAAGCACACTGACATGTAACTAAAAAGTTACTAAAAAAAAAAGTTACTAAAAAAAAGTTACTAAAAAGTTACTAAAAAAAGTTACTAAAAAGTTACTTCTTCTGAAGTTCAGGTAAATCTGCCAGTAGCTGTATTGAGTATGAAGAAGAGTAAATGCTGAAGAAGGGAATAAAAGACAGCAGACATATATATCCACTAATCTTCCTTCTCAATTAGTTTCAGGTGTGCCCACTTCTGCCACTTGTAGGCGACTGGGTGGGACTGGTCTCTTTTGGCAGTACCCATGGGTTTATAAATGTTTGCATAGTACCAGTTCCTTATTTGCTCTACTCTCACAAGCCCCCGAGGAACATTTCTGTATTAAGACTCAGGAGATTTCTTCAGCACTTAAATGTCTCCTGTAGAATGACGTAGCTCTGAGATTCTCCCTATAGCAATTTGCTAAGGTATGTGAGATAATTCTGCTTATGAGCTAGCCCAGGGTTTTGTAAAAGAGGTGAGAGGACAGCACAGTCTCTCCAGCATCTTGCTCTAGTTGGAGGAAGACTTCTGTGGTCTGTTATGAAGTGCTGGTCGTTTACATTTCGCTTTTCCTGTTGCAAGACATAGATCTGTCAAAAGGCCAGCAAGCTATTTCTGGAAAACTACTTTCCTAATAATTAAAAGCACCTGGGCATAACTTCCTTGTCCAAACAGCACCGTCTGGCCAGGCCAGGCCAGGCCTTTAGAGTCAGAGATTCAGACACTAAATGGCTTTAGCAGTGGTAGGAACATAGGAATTCAAGGTGCTCCTTCTTTACCTTGTACATCTTCAATGTCCATTTGCAGTCCAAGGTAAAGATGATAAAGGACTGAATGATAGTCCATGGCCTCTAAAATGTCACAAGCTCCTTAAACGACAGACTTCCATTCTGGCTCTGCCAGGTGTTCACAGATCACTAGGCGAACTTAAAAATCATGTGTTCTTGCCCTCCCCCTCACAAACAACAATGACAAAAAAACCCCAACCCAAAACCACACCAAAAAAAACCAAACCAAACAACCCAGCCCTTCTGGGTTGCGCTCCTTTAGGAGGCTCTTGGGTCATGTTTCCAGGCTTACTCCTGCAGTCAGGAGGGATCCAATCGTATTTAATTTTCAAGAAAAGCCGGGAGCCTTTCCTGCTTGTGATGCAAATGCAGGGCCTTCTGAAAGGAGAAAACCCATGCCATGAGGTTGACAGTCAGACTCTTAAAGGTGGTGGTGCTGCACTTAAAGCAAAATTAAATCAGGTAAATTGAAATGACTGCAATTATTTATAGTTGCATGGAAGCATGATCAGACTTTTCATTGCATTTAGGCAGCTTCTACTTTCTTACTAACTTTACTAGCCAATAGTTATCTCTTAGAAAATACAGTTTTGTATCGTCTGGGGAGGGAATGGGGACTGGCAGGGCGTCCTGAGAGAAAGGTTACCTGTTGGCTAACAGCTATCTTCCAGCTTATTGTGCTAGAGGATAGATGAGGCAGTAAAGCTTGCATGGCTAAAGTGTGTTTTGTAGTTAATGGGATACCAGGAAGGAATATAGCCCACAGTTGTGGATAAATGAGTTACAGAATTAATAGTCTATATGTAGCAGTCTTTGCTGTCCAGAAAAAGAGGGCTGAGGAATAAAGGGAGAGAAATTAGGGAATCTACTTGCCAAATACCCTCTAGAAAGTAATAGCCCCACCACTGTCAGCTAAATAAATTTCCCATCTCTTCTGTTTTTCTCTTATAGCTACTCTTTTTCTTTTGCTTATGCATGCCTTAAGCTTCATCTCAGTCCATGCTTGTATAGTGTCCCAGACTCCAGTAAGACACACCATAAAGCACAGTTCCTACAAGAAAGGGAAGAACTACTGCACCAAACTAAGTGGCATATTTACCTTCCTATCTTAAATCCAGTAAAGAAAAATGTAAATGATCTGCCTTAACTATAAAGCTAGTTTAGGAAATCAAAACATTCAATAAGCATGTAGACAGCAATCAAGATTAATCCTTGTATTTTCAAGACTTGGATAAGCTAAAGCCTGAGGACCCCTTCAGAAGGAGAGAAGCAAATAGAAATTTTGGTAATTAAGCAGAATAACTTGGTTACTGAAATTAACACATTCATGTTTTTGACTTTAATTTTGAATCTTCTACCTTTAGACAAAGAATTGTTGCATCCTGGAGTTAGATACTTCCTGTAAAATCAGAACTAATAGACTAGGTAAGACTGGTGCTGGGACAAATAATAAAACAAAAGGATTGTGTTTAGCTCACAAAACCATATATTAATAATAAAGGCAAGATCGAGTTCTAAAAGAGAAACATAATCAGGGTTTTTTTTCCCTAGATTAGTTAAGTATGCTGGATATAGGAAATGAATTAATTGTGCAAAATGCTCCATTATGGTTCCCTCTGATAATCACTAAGAAGCACAAGCACATCTTCCATTATCTCCTGTTTTTCTGAGCTGCAGGGATTATAAACCTCTCGAAAGGACGTACCATCTTGAAACTACAAGACACCCACCTGCCTGGGATGCAGGCAAGGCTGGTCAAATTCTTGTGATAAGTAGGCATGGTAAGTATTCTCATGACAATGATTTTTCCCCTGTATCAGTTGCCAAGTGTTTCAGAGGGCATTAGAGCAAGGAAGCCAGTGGCTGGAAGTGAAGAGATTAGTGCTAGCAGAAATTGTCAGCACTGTCTGATTTGTGGAATATGATAGTACAGTCTGCCAGAAAATCCATGCAATGTGTTTATGGCCACTTCTGCAGTGCTTGCAGCCACCGATTGAGTCTTACCTCTATTTAGGCTGATGGTGGAGCAGCAGCAATGCTCCTTCGGCAAGAAAAAATCCCTAGTTTTATGTGTTTTCCTGCTTTTGAGTTGCTGCTTTCATGGTGGGGTTCTGAATTGTTTGGTTTGTTCCTGATCAGCTGCCTTCAAGTCTTTATTTCCTGGTTTTGGTATCACCTGGCAGGACGTGTTTTGTGGAGAAATAAGCCAGTAATTTTCTGCCATGCCCTTGATATTCTATATGCTTCCCCCTCACCCTATTCTCTAATGGTTTCCTCTCTCCCTGGCCACTGTTAAGTTACTTCTTGCCAAAAATGCATGTTTTTACAGTGACAGTTAATTTAAGTAGCTGTACTCCTGTAGAACCATATCTAGTATATACTTGAAAGGAGTTACATGCTTAATCTATCATCTAGCAACAGCAGTGGCAGGTATAGCTGATAGCCCATCACTTATGGAGGCTAAAAAAGAGAATAAGCCCACATCACCTCCGGCAGAGAATATAGTCTATAGAGCCACAGCCCTTCTATGCTCACTTGCTTTGGAGTTAACCCTGCTCTGCAGCAATTTGTAAGGACAAGTATAGAAAGTAACAAAGGATTGCTTGTTTTCATATCCTGCAAAGCTGCTGCAACAGTGTGAATCTGTTTAGATGTGCTTTGAGAAGTTTGGGATATTTAGGAAAATGAAAGTTTTCCATTTTAAAAGAACAGATTATTTTGACTTTTTAAGCTGTCAGCTGTAAAATTAACTTGAACTATTGCTGGGGAGCACCTATTGAAGCAGGTTGGATCTAAAACATCAGTTTTAAAAGTGCTCTGTACCCCACACAGGGTTTATTGTTAGTTGTTGATGTGGCTTCCTTGACATTTGATTCTTATTTTTATGGGGAACAGAAGTCTGTCTGAAACTATTCTATGTTTCTAACAGCCTGTTGTTTAACTGAGGAATTGCAGGTGGAAGCATCTCACATGGAAACTATTAATCCAAAAAGCAATCTGCTGGTGTATCATTTTTGTTCTTATGCAAGTGCATGGTATTAGAACATGGAGGAAGAGCAATAGGAATACTTCATTATTTGATTTGCAGCTTATGAATTCATTTACTAGATTTCAGTGAGCACAAGAGCTTTTCCCTGTACCATCAGGAAGCTGTATAGCACTGACTGTTCAAGAGATAGATAGCAGGAAGTTTGGGGTTTTGGTTTTGTTTTTTGTTTTGTTAATGGGTATCTATAAAGATGCTATTGAAAACCAGAACCTGGTATTTTTGAAAAGGATGTATGGAAGCCAGGCAATCAGCTGTCACTGAGAGTTAAAAGGGCAGCATAAGAATTTGACCAGCTAAGCCTCAGCATGTCTTGAAGGATGTTTAGGGCTGTGGTGCCACAGTAAATAGCAGGTTGTTGTGGAAACATCATTTCCAGTCAGACAGGACAAGTAAATGAACAAAGATCAGAGCACATCACCAGGCATTAGAATTGCAAGTGCAGGGATGTAAATTCAGAGCCAGGGAGTTCAGCCATGCTAGCTGGAATGCGAACTGATAATTCTTTGATGTCAGCTTTTGTTTTCTTCCCAGGAAGATGTCTTCCTAGCCTTCTTGCTGTCTTGCTTTTCAAGCTCAATTGCTAGGTGTTACTGCCAAGATGCTTGAAACCATCCCAGTTTAACCACAGCAGTTTGAACACAGTAAATAGGACCCGAGAGGAGACCCAGGATAGCTTGCTGATCTTGGTCTCTAAGTGGTGGATATGAACACTCTAGGGATTCAGTCTCACCTCTTACTTTTTGCTTCCTGAGATTATTTGCATACCTTTATAAAAAGCAAGAGACGTTTAGCTTAAAGCAGGTATTTGTGCAGGAGAATACTGGTTATATGTAAAACAGGGCAGTTATTATTGTTCAAATAGCTGCTTCTCCCACTTTATTACAGTATTGCCAAATGTAGATTACTATGAAGATAGTCCATGCATCAGTACCATGTGTGAAATTAATACAAGAAGATGTCTCTACCTCACTTCTAGGGGCAATCTCTGCAATGGAGCAAGAATTAAATGGCCCTGAAGACTCTCATTACTTTCCTAGGATGTCCATAAAAGGTCCTTTTCTCATATAGTTGATATGCATCATGCTTGGAAGACACCTGCGATTTTGCATTGTTTCTCCATATTTTTATTTATATTCCTTGGGGAGGATAAGCAAAAGACATTATAAAAGCCCAGCATTCAAGCTGTACCCACTCCCCAGTTTGCTATGTCAGAAGAAAGGTAAAAGGAGGCCTAGTCATTTTGAGAAAAATTTCAACACATTTAATTTTAACCTTTTAATGTGCTTCTTCTTTAATGGGTATCTGTCACTTTGGGATTTGAGTGGTCGTCTGACTCTAGAAAAGACAATCCTCTGATGTGGAAATCTTGTTGCTCTTAAAGTATCAGCAGTTTTGCAAGTGCTGTCACAGAACCTTTGTTTTGGTGATAAGTTTCTTCGGGTGTCAGTTCTTACAGGTGAGCAGGATGTGTTGTAGGTGATCATGGTAGATGGGACTTCTGGACAATGTAAGTTGTCCAGCCACTCCCTTTTCTACTGCCCTTGACAGAGGTCCCCAGACATAAACACACCTGCTAGTTTACATTAGGCAGGTGATTCCATTCATTCATTAGAGCAGACTCAGCTATTGTAACGTTTTGTCTTACAAGTTAGAAATTAGCTTGGTGTTATTCCATTTTGATTATATGGTTTAATTTTGGAGACTTAAATAGTAATTGAAAGTGGTGATTCCACTGAAGTTTTATATGCTGAATACCATCTATGCATTTCTTTAGTGAGCGGGGAGACAGGAACAAAAAATTGGCAGATGGAGGGAAATCTTTCTGCCAGCTATGCAGGCTACCAGTTTCTGGTATTTTCCAGAATCCTGCCAGTCACTGCTTCTTCTTGCTCTATGTGCCACTGCAGACCTTTCTCCTGAGTGGGGCAGCTGACTTATGGCTGTGCCGTTTGGTAATCTCTACAGAGACTGCCTGTCATGGACACTGCCTTCCGCCTGTCCTTTCTACAGGTCTGAGTAAAACTCTGATGTATATTTATTATGCTAGAGCCCTTTGCAACCCAGGAAATAACTCCTTGCAGAAGCCTAGTGATTACATAGCATTTTGCATTTGTGAGACAAGCTATAGGACCATGACTTCTTCCTTGCTGTCACTGAAACAGAAGCTATTTGTTGCTGTGTAGAAGATGACCCTTTTAAAAAGGCTGGTGTCTGTCTGAACTTGAGTCACTTACAGAAATGTTCTGTTGCGTTGGAAGTAGCTCAGGTGCTACAAATGCTTTGAAGTGTGCTAGTCTGTGGGGTTTTAGTGCATATTTTCCTTTCAATTATACAAAAGATGCCCTTCCCACACAGAGGAAACTGGCCACTGACTGAATGTAATAGATTGAAAGTGTTACCCACCTCCAGAAGTCATTTTCAGTTTCAACAAGACTTCAAAGTACAGTAAGTTGAGTAAAACCCCTCAAAAGCTTGTTTTCAATTTGTTCTCTTTGCTAGCCCCCACCACAATAAAAACTGTTGTTTTCTTCTTTCTCAGTCAAAATAAAACCACCCCAAACCTAGCCTAACCAGAACACAAGTTAGCTTTCCTCTTATTTTTAGAAGTGGCATGTTTTCTTTTGAATTTCCTGTCTGCTCATGTTTTAACCTCCATCTGAAAGATAACTGCCAGCAGCTCAGTACACTGTTCATTCCTTCTGAAGAGCACTAGAGAGGGGGGAAAAAACCAAACCAAACCACTACTGTTTAGGAGTTAAAATACTACACGGCAGTTCCCAGCCAGTGTCTCCTGCAGCTGTAGGCTGTGGGGGGCTTGTACCAGCAGAGCCACATCCACCATCTGAAACCTTTCTGCATCACTTCTAGTGGTAGGACTCTCCACAGGTGCAGTATTTAGCCACTTTCTGCTTATTCACTAAACTGCTACGGAGGCTAATATAGTGTTTGTTGTAAGTTGTTCAATTTCTGCCTGCAGATTGACAGCCCCAGGAAGGTGCTCAGCACTCATGAAGACATTCATCCCTATAACCTTTCCATGAGTGTAACATCTTTCCCATGGACTGCTCTGCTCTCAAGGAGGATTTCTAATTTAATGTCCAATATTTTTCATGTCCTTGATGACCTCAGGTGAACGTGAACTAAGAACATAAGAAACAAAATATATTTGTACCAGTTTGTGTTCTTTTGTTACTACTTTTGTGTATATGTTAAATAAAATCTCTTCTACTGTCAAGCCTTTCAGTCAATCTTTTTAATTTCAAGGTTAATTAAAAGTAGTAGAACTATGTTTGTTCCTGGAACAACACTGTACGTTGTGTTCATGTACAATTTAGTTTATTCTCTCCTTGTTCCTCTGTTGCAATGTAAAAGGGACTTGTAGTTCTGCTTTTTCAGTTGTTCCCAAGAGGCTCACCTCTGAGTTCAGCAGTACATGGAAACCTGAAGGACTCTTTTGGGGTTGGAAGAAGTGGTCTAAATAAGAGCCAGAGCAATGTCAACCAAAAAGAGCACTTTGGGCTTACATAACTTCAAGGTGTGGAGAAATGATGGACAGGACAGAAGTCCATTTGTCATTCTAAGTGAGTCACATAGGTCCCATCTTGTCTGAATCTGAGGACTTACAATGGCAAGCAAAACCACACAGTGCTTTTTGGACCTCAATCTGAAATGATGATACAGAGTGCTTCCTCTGTTATGGGTGATAGTAGTAACATATACTTTCCTTGCCACTTTACCTGTCTTACTGAAATAGCAAACCGATACTAGCAAACTTGTTTCTTGCTATATGCCGGTACAGTACTTTGCACAGTGAGGCTCTGTTTTGGACCTTGTTACCGTAAGCAGCTAAGAAATGCCCTACTTGGTCGGACCAGTGATGAATCCATGCAACCCAGTATCCTGCTCCCAGCAGTGACATTATGAGGTTCTGTTTAAGAAGAGTAAACAAACCTGACTGCTGTCTGAGATCCATTCCCATCATCCACAGTCATCCCTGTTTAGGGATGTTACAGATTCATCTCTGCCTTTTCTCTCTTCCTGGACATGCTGTCTGTGAATTTGTCTACCTTCTGTCTATTCCTTATACTGTTTGCCTATAAAATCTGCTGTGAATACATATTCCACAAGTTCATTACCTATATAAGCAAGCAGTTTCTTATATCAGTTAAACAAATCTCTTGTGTTAGTGACTGCTAGTTTTAGGTGGGATTTAGTGAACAAGTTTTTAATTCAATTCATTCCAGGTAGCCTCCTTGCTCAGTGGAAACATCTCAGCTTTTAAGTCTCCCCTGGTAAGACAGCTGTACCACCATCCACATCATTTTGATTTCTCGGTACCTTCCCTCAGTCCATTGGGTCCTTGTAATGCTAAGAGCAGAGTGGCACACATTAGGATGTGGATGCACCTGGGTTCTAGGCATTGGCAAAATGATGCTGTCTGCATTGTTCTCAACACCCTTCCTGATGATGCTCAACAATTTGATGCCTCTTTTGGCTGACAGTGCTCATTGAGCTGCTGAATGAAACTGAATAACTAATGAGAATATACTATTGTGATCAAGGCTGGCTGTGGTATACAGTTAAATATAGCCATAATGATTTTATTTTTTTTTTTTTCAGAAACCATATTTAATTACCAGTCTCAGTGAAAGAAAAATATTCTTAGCCAGGGCAACTGCTCCAAATGGAATGGCTTTGGGTCACTATATATTTGAAGTCTTCACTTTCTTTCTGCCCAGATCATTAGCAGTATGTACCTTACTGTATAAATGAGAGCACCCATGAAGTAATGTGCCTGCACATTCTTCCTGTGTTTGTGTGCAAGAGACCAAGGTGATTTTTAAACTTAGGTCTCTTGTTCAAAAACTTGATTATAAGAATGAGGAAACATTTCTTTCTGACACTTCCTTTTGAAGAGGTTTTATGACTCAGACGCACAAATTAACTTCCAGATGAAAGTATAGAAGAAGCTTTAGCCCAGGAGCAACACCTACCTGGTTTTATAATCCTGTCACATGTAGAGCTTTAATAAAAGGCTGTAGCATAAACAAAACTTACCTATAGAAACAATTAGGCAAAAGCAGTTGTAATTCAGGGAATTTTCAGCAGATTAGTAACAAGCCGTGAAGAGCCTGTGGCCTGAAATGCAACCTTGATCCTCTAATTCCTAGGAAATTGTGTTGTGATAGTTATTGCTCCTGAACAATTAACACCTGGAAGACTTTAAAAAATTTGGCTTTTAATTTCTCTTTTCTATTTTCAGCATGTGAAGTCTCTGATTCTGGCATGAATCACCATTCTTTGCCATCCAGCTCTTCCCTGAGGTCTGCATGGCTAGCAGTCAACCAGAGCATGATATAAAGAGCAGGGGCATTGATCCAAGGAAGCAATCAGGTACACATGTGGTTCTTTCTCCACAGAACTCTAAAAATCTAATCAAAAAAGCTTCTTGGAACATTCCTCCAAGAACTTTAACCAATTTGGAGAAGACAAACATTCCATCAGGACCTGAACATACAAAAAAAGTTTGATTGCTACTAGGTTGTTGGTTTATTTTTTTTTCAATGAATCAAATGGAAATCACACTTCTGTGTTACATTACAAAATCACTACACTTTTTAGTGCCCTGTGTTTCTTGACACTTTTTTCTCTTTTTCTGACCATCCTGTTCAGCATATCTGAGCTTACTCAAATATCCATGAATCTTGGTAGCTCACTCATTCAGTGCAGACACAGCTATATCCCTGATACAAGCATACTTCCTGCACCCAAGAAACATCTCTGGAAAGGAGTTAGTCCTTTCCTTGAGATCTAGTAATAGTCAGAGATGTACCCTAAACCAGTAACAAACCTCCTGTGGTCTCTTTCTGCCAGTTTACCCTACTATGTATAAATCCTGCTAGTGACTGGCAGTAGTTATGGTTATAATTAAAGATATGCATTTAAGATCATTTTATACTACAGTCCTAGAAATACTCTCTATAGATATTTCTGCAAGCAAATGCAATGCAGTCCTCTACTATTTTGGATACTCCAGAAATGACACTGTCTCCCAGAACTTTAAGGGCCTCCGGGTTCAAGTACTTGATATATGAGTAGCTGTGAGGACTCAGCCACAAGTGTTGTCTGAAAAAGTAGTAAATCGCAGATTCCATGTAGCTTGTATGTGAAAAGCCCCACCAGCTATACCGGATCCAGACAGACATGGTGTGATGAAAGAACTTCAGCTTCTTTTAATATTGGTGTGGCTGCCCAGTTCCTCTCTGGAGCAAGGAATTAACATAGCCTGAGAAACACAGCGCCCTTGCTTCTAAGCTGGGTCATGTGCTATATTAAGGAAAGAAGAATGAGTGCACTTCAGAGTCCAGGGATATATAGTTTGGGGATGGCAACATCAGCTTGAAGATACTTATGAATTTCAGCAGGTCAGAAAGGTCAGAATCCCACTTCTGCCTGTCTTGGTGCATTTTTCTTTTATCTTTTTTTTAATTTTAATTCTTTTGGGGGGCTGGCTGTCATCACTGCTTAAATCACTGGAGAGATTCACACTGAATTTCAGGGGTAACTGGGGTAGTTTCTAGGTGGTTGTACCGAAAGGCATGCAATTAAAAAAGCCATGTTGTTCTCACTGAATTGGAGCCAAGGATGACCAAGTATGATTGCTCAAGTGCAGCTGTGCAGCGCAGCCCTGATCTTCCACCACAAAGGTAGTTGCAAGTGATGCAAGTGAAATCCTGCCTGGCCAGAAGCTGCAGTTTGGCAGCTTAGACCCACTGGGCTCTGCCTAGGCACAAGGAGCTGCAACAAGGAATGTTTTTTTTAAGAGTCAGAGCTGTAATTTCTGAATGGTAGGGTTTGTTCTGCAGAAGGTATCTCAGCACAACAACTTCACTGCAGCCAGTGAGACTTCTGGCATGTGTGGGTTTTCCAGGAGGAGCCTTCACTGGAAAATAATTCTCAGGTGCTTTGTGCTTAATGGAAAGTGTAGAAAAGGTGAATTTATGAGTGTTCTTTTTTTTTATAGTATTTATTTCCTTATTTGAATGCTCCCTAACATTATGAAAGTACTTTTCTGAAATAATTATTTCCTACAAATCCTATCGATACGAAGGGATGGCCCCACACTGTTTATCTAACTCCAAATGTAAGTCTTGGCTTCCCAAGCAGCAAGGTATTTGCATGACTTTACAGAATCGTGGAATACTTTTGGTTGGAAGGGACCTTAAAATGTCATCTAGCCCAACCTCCCTACAATGAACAGGGACACCTTCAACTAGAGCAGGTTGCTCAGACCACCGTACAACCTCACCTTGAATGTTTCCAGGGATCGGGCATCTACCATCTCTCTGGGAAACCTGTGCCAGTGTTTTACCAATCTCATTGTAAAAAATTTCTTCCTTACATCTATTCTGAATCTGCCCTGTTTGAGCCTAAAACCATTACCCCTTGCGCTATTGTAACAGCCCCCGCTAAAAATTCTGTTCCTGTCTGTCTTAAAAGCTCTCTTCAAGTACTGAAAGGCCACAGTAAAGTCTCCCTGGAGCCTTCTTGAGGCTGAACAACGCCAGTGCCCTTATTCTTGTGAGTCTTCCCATGAACTCCTGTGGAAATAGTTGCTTCCTTAATGCTATGCATATGTTTTGAGGGCTCAGGAAAGACGGGGAAATTACAAACATGTGAGCTCAAAACTCTTGAGAAAAATCAGACTGCCAGTGTTTCCATAATTAAAGATATGGTATGTAAGCTGACCCTGTTTCTCCTTTTCCCTTATCCAAGATGAATGAAATGTGAAACAGTGCATTATCCTGGGAAGTAAGTTGAGGTTATAAAAGTGATTGCGTTTCATGCTGTCATGTCCTTTTTGATGACATGGATAAAACACGTCTAAACCAGTGCCCGGAGAGGGACAGAACTTTGTGGGGCGACTGCCTGGGTGTGATGAATGGCGCAAGAAGCAGAGCCACTCAGTGCCCCTCACCCGCCCGGGCCCCCGAGGGGCCGTGTGGGGCCGCGGCCACTGCCGCTCTCCCCTCTCGCCGGCGGTGGGGAGGGTGGTAGAGGACCCCGAGGCCGGGATTTACTGCATTTTACCACCGGCTGCTTATCGCCCGTCCCTCAGCACCGCCCCAATGCCGGGGCGGGCGCTGGGGCACATCCCGCGGCGCCGCTTCCCCACAGGGTGTGCAGGGAAGCCGGGAAACTTTCGGAGAGAGCCACTTTCTCGCCAGGCCCAGCGGGAGGAGATGTCAGATGCCGAGAGGGAGGGGTGAAGGCGGGGAAGCGCCAGCCGCACCCCCCCCCCCCCCCCCCCGGCAAGACAGCCATTTATGCCTTGGGCGAAAGGCTGGCAGGAGCGGCGGCGGAGGGACGTGACCCGCGCAGGGCTTTCCCCTCGGTGTCGGCTCTGAGCCACGAGCCGTTCCCGTCAGGGAGCGCTAGAGGGAGCGGCGGGAGACTGAGGCGCGGCCGCCGCCGCCGCCGCCGCCGCCGCCTGTGAGGGCGGTGAAGGGGTGGGACGCCTGGCGGTGCGGGGCGCGCAGCCCGGCCATGTCTCCGAGGGAGGCGGCGTAGGGCTGAGCGGCCGCGCGCGCAGCGGGGAGCGCTCTCCGCCACCATGAGGCGGCTGCTGCTGCCCCTGCCCTGCCTGCTGCTGCTGCTGCTGCTGCTGCTGCTGCTGGCCGAGGTGAGACCGCGGGGCTGGTGGCGGCGTAGGGCGCGGGAGGCGGGGGCTCTGCTGTGCCGCGGCCGCTGGCTGCCGCACCTGCCCTCGCCGGGAGCTGCCCCGGCGGCGGTTCCCGCTGCTCTGCGGGGGGGTGTGCAGCCGATGGGGCAGATGTGCGGCCGGGCTCGGGCTTCGTCGCGTAGCGGCGCTGCCCATGCCGCCCGGGCACAGAAGGGGAGGCGGGGGGTGCTGCGGGGTGGCCCAGCGGAGGCGGCGCTCACCTGGGGCGGGCCGCCGGCGGGGTCCCCGCGGCCTCGGCCTCCCCCGGCGCTCTGCGCCTGCCGTTCGGGGTCTGAGCCCCGCCTGTCAGCAGAGTGGGGCTACCGCTGGCCGGCGCCGGTGGGGATGTGGTGAGGGTACGGCTCTGTGGTACAGCCGCGTGGCTTCTTTCGGGGCACGGGGCTGCCCCGGTTGTTTATCTCGCTGAAAGCTGCCTTAGGTAGAGCCGGAACGGCTCCTGCCTCCTCACTGATTACTGTAGCCTGCACTCGTCGTGTCGCTGCTGGTTAATTTGTAATACGGTATTTGTACATTGCCCCTGCTGGTGGTGCACATCACCCATTGGGATACAGCCTTCAGGAGCCGTGTGTAGTTTTCACAGGAAAATCCCACCGTGGTGCAGGGAGAGCAGATCTGGGGATGTAGGGCTGCAGGTCATCAGGAGGCCTCTGCCAGCACACTTTGTTTCAAGCCTTCCTCTGTGTCTGCCCGAGTGCGTTGCAGATACTCTTCCAAGAACACGTTTGAGTGATGTAAATCAGAATCATTTGCCAGGTGACCTACTCATCGCGTGCTGCCATAGACTTTCACCCCAAGTTTCTCTCTGCTGATACCTTTCTCGCATTCCTGTAGGAAGGTTTTGTGACTTCTGTGAACTCTAATCTTTTGGGGCTTGCTGAACTTTAGCTTTCAGATGGCCCTGCTGGGCCTCTCTGCCTCAGTGGTTTCCGCTACAGAAGTGTGGACATGTTTTGGTATGGACCAAGGTGTTCAGTAATCTGCAGGAGTGACAGTTCCTCCTGGCCTGTGTTTCAGTCCCACCCTTAGAGCTGCAGAGCAGACCTGTACCACTGTTCTATCTTTTTAACTATTCTTTTCCTTATCTTGCATTGCCATTAGCTTGTGCTTACAGCCAATGGCTACTCTAAACCTTTGGTTCCTCTTCCTTTTATGTCTCATTCAGTTTGGGGTACCTTGCAGTGTTTTGTCATTCCATCTCTGTTGTTGTACCAAGCCTAGGTTTAAAAATCTCTTCTGAATCAGAGCTAAGACTGACTTGGGAATCAAAGTACCCCATCATTTTGGAAAAGATTAGGGAAGGCCTGGGTTGTTCTTGGGTATTGCCTTACAGGCTCGTCCAGGCAACAGGAACCTTATGTGGTTGAAGCAGAGGAGCCTTTGTATGATGTTTGTGAGGATCTGCCATCCATGATCTCTACTGTTTTTAGTTTTTCTTCTCCAGCAGGGTATGAAATCTTGTGACATGGTGATCTACCTGTCCTCTAAGACTGGCTCATAATTGGTGTGATGTATGATTAATAATAATAAAAAAAGTTAGACCCTCTCCTCAATTACATATTGTTACATTTATGTATTCGCCATCTTGGGACCCAGCTGTGCATTCCACTGGCTCCCTGTGGGACCCTAGAGTAGTAGGTCCTGTCATCCCCTGATAATGTCAGAGTTCCATCAACATGCTACAGCACACAATTCAGATCTGCTAACGTTGGTGTGGCTCAGAATTTTACATGGGAGCTCCCCAGTTCATGGTGTCATGGACTGAAAATTTGGAAGACTGCAGTATTTGATAGCCTCGGTTGTGGCTTCAGGAGTACCTCTCTATGTCAAGGCTGGTGCAAGGAGGTATTAGTTCACAAGACCTCTTAACTGGTGCTGATCAGCACCTTGTGGAGTTTTGAACATTAGGAACACTTCTCTGCAGAGAGAGGTTGGGGGGCGGGAAAGGCCCCATAGGAGCTTTTTCCTTAGAGGAATAGGACATAAACCAAGTTGTCGCTGGTGGTGTGATTCTGCAATCCATCCATTCATTTGAAAACACTAAACTTTGGTGTGTGCACTTATGTGAGAAAATTGTGTGGTTTTTATATAGCTCAGTAAGGTCAGCAATAAGGATGCAGAATAAAGCCTTGCTTGGAAGGAATGTTTGCTCTAAGAATAAAAGCCTTGTCACCTGTTCCAAGTAGCGTTCACGTGGTCTTGCCCACTGAAAATGAGGATGGTCTCTAATAGGGAACAGTTTTGCTCTGTGGTTGGTTCTTTGCTCAGATTAAGGCAGATGTCAGAGCTGGCCACTATATCTTATGGTGTGGCATGCTTGCAGGTATGGGACGTGGACTGAAAATATCTGGTGAGGTATTTAGCTAATGTAAGATGCCAGCAGCTGACAAGACTGTGGCCTGTGGCATGATCTGAACTTCATGCATTACCAGTAAGACTTCTTGCCTCTTGTCTATGGTTTCCCTGCTAGCTCAAGAGAGAAAAGGCAGCAAGGTGGGTGGAAGTGGCTCTTGGCTGTATGGCCTCCATGTTGCCCTTCAGATGACTGTGGAGTTGGTAAAGGGACAGTGTTTCTAACACAGGCAGCATTGTTAGCCTGAACACACACAAGAGCCGGGAAGCATCCCAAGCTGTGGAACGGCTGTGTCATGGCAGTTCTTGGGTGGTGTGACAGGCATATGATCTTTCTGTGACATCCTTTAAAAATAAGGAAGATGCTTATCCTTGAGTTAATGAATTACAGCATAGTGGGCAAGGTTGGAGTTGTAAAAAAACAAACCTTGCTCTGTGCTTTTTGTGGGAGCTAATGAGTTGAGGATGGTCATAGAATCATAGAACCATAGAATAGTTAGGGTTGGAAAGGACCTTAAGATCATCCAGTTCCAACCCCCCTGCCATGGGCAGCGACACCTCACACTAAACCATGCCACCCAAGGCTCTGTCCAAGCCGGCCTTGAACACTGCCAGTGATGGAGCATTCACAACTTCCCTGGGCAACCCATTCCAGTGCCTCACCACCCTCACAGTAAAGAATTTCTTCCTCATATCCAATCTAAACTTCCCCTGTTTAAGTTAGAATGCATTACCCCTTGTCCTCTCACTACAGTCCCTAATGAAGAGTCCTTCCCCAGCATCCCTATAGCCTCCCTTCAGATACTGGAAGGCTGCTATGAGGTCTCCACTCAGCCTTCTCTTCTCCAGGCTGAACAGCCCCAACTTTCTCATCCTGTCTTCATACAGGAGGTGCTCCAGTCCCCTCATCATCCTCGTGGGCCTCCTCTGGACTTGTTCCAACAGTTCAACATCCTTTTTATGTTGAGGACACCAGAACTGCACACAATAGTCCAAGTGAGGTCTCGCGGGAGCAGAGTAGAGGGGCAGGATCATCTCCCTTGACCTGCTGGTCACTCTCCTTTTGATGCAGCCCAGGATACAGTTGGCTTTCTGGGCAGCGAGCGCACACTGCTGGCTCATGTGCAATTTCTCATCGACCAACACCCCCAAGTCCTTCTCCTCAGGGCTGCTCTCAATCTCTTTCCTGCTCAACCTGTACGTGTGCCTGGGATTGCTCTGACCCAGGTGTAGGACCTTGCACTTGGCATGGTTAAACTTCATCAGGTTGGCATCAGCCCACCTCACAAGCGTGTCAAGGTCCCTCTGGATGGCACTCCTTCCCTCCAGTGTATCAACCGAACCACACAACTTGGTGTCATCGGCAAACTTGCTGAGGGTGCACTCAATCCCACTGTCCATGTCACCGACAAAGATGTTGAACAAGACCGGTCACAACACCAGTCCCTGAGGGACACCACTCGTTACTGGTCTCCAGCTGGACATTGAGCCATTGAGCACAACTGTTTGCGTGTGGCCATCCAGCCAATTCTTTATCCACCGTGTGGTCCACCTATCAAATTGATGTCTCTCCAACTTAGAGACAAGGATGTCATGTGGGACAGTGTCGAACGCTTTGCACAAGTCCAGGTAGATGACATCAACTGCTCTACCCCTGTCCATCAGTTCTGTAGCCCCATCATAGAAGGCCACCAGATTGGTCAGGCAGGATTTCCCCTTAAGTGAAGCCATGCTGGCTGTCACCAACCACCTTGTTGTTTTTCATGTGCCTCAGCATGCCTTCCAGGAGAATCTGCTCCAAGATTTTGCCAGGCACAGAGTCATGTTAGTGATATGACAACATAACATCTACTACGCAAGGGGTTTGGTCCTTACAGTTATAAATGCCTTTTATGTGGACTTAATAGGTTGTTCTTACAGCTTATTCTGTGCACAGAACTCATACTGATACTGTGGGAGTCAATTTTTTTTATAGGATTGTTACTTAATTACTGAGCCAAATTTCCAGCTGAAGAGTTTAAATGAAGCATCATCATATCTGAAATGAGGGCTTGCCATGTATATATTTTACATGTCAGTTTATTTTCTGCTATATATTGGTCACTGTTAATCATCCTCATTGATTCTTCTCTTACATGGTGTCGTGGTTTAAGCCCAGTTCGGAGTTGCTTGCTCACTCCCCCCCTTTCTCCCCTCCAGCTCCCGGAGGGATGGGAAGGAGAATCGAAAGAATGTAACTCCCACAGGTTGAGATCAGAACACTCCAGTAACTAAGGTATAACACAAATCACTACTGCTACCACCAATAATAATAATGACAAGGGAAATAGCAAGGGAAGAGAATACAACCGCTCACCACCCACCGACCATTACGCAGCCCGACCCAGCAGTGATCTAACCCTTCTGGGTAACTGCCCCCAGTTTATATACTGGGCATGACATGCTGTGGTATGGAATACCTCTTTGTTTAGTTTGGGTCAGGTGTCCTGTCTTCTCTTCCTTTTGGCTTCCCCTCCTCCCTGGCAGAGCATGAGACTCAGAAGGTCCTTGGTCAGAGTAAACATTACTGAGCAACAACTAAAACCATTGGTGTTACCAGAGCTGTTCCCAGGCTGAAAGTCAAAAACACAGCACTGCACCAGCTACTAAGAAGGAGAAAAATGACTGCTACTGCTGAACCCAGGACATATGGTACTCTAAATTTTCGTTTGTGAAATTATTCTGGGTAATCTTTAGCACATGAAAGAAAAAAAATGAAGTTTAGGTACCATTTGTCAAATACCTTCACTGATCTGGAGACCTGAGCAGGCTCGGACTTACCTACCATAGACCACAAGGAGAAGCTGTGGCTGTGGACTGTTTGTATCCGAGGAGCTTAGAAATATGCTTCTCACCTGTCAGGACAAGTTATTTTTCTGTGATGACTGACAGTTGATGCTGAAATGAAAAGGCTTTCGTTTTTGTTTAAAGCTGTAACACAGGTTGCTTTCATGTGCGCAACAGGAGCACCTTCTGCCATGCTCAATAGGTGCTTTGTTTCAATGTGACGTGGATGCGCGTAGCGCTTCCTTAGCTGCATAGGCCAACTGCACATTCCAGCACATTCAGATGGTTTCCAGTACTTTGATTTTAGTCTTCAGCAAGCAACACACAACAAAATATCTTCTGCATGTTTGAGATCAGTATTCAGGCCCACAGTGGAAATGTTGTCTGTTCAAACAGCCACGCTATTATTAGTACTTCCTCAATTATGGGAGCTACATGCAAGTCTTTGTTGAGGATTTTCATGGCATGTAAATTTTTTTGGTTGGAGTTTTTAAATGAGAGAGAGAAATTGCTGCTGTTCTAAAAAAATCTTTGGTTGTTTATTGCTTAGGGCATAATCCATATAATTTTAATTTATGTATTTCCTTCTTCCTACTAGAATTACAATGTATTATAGAGCAAATGTTTGAGCACTGTTAGAGAGTGGTTGGGGACTGGGAATTTGATGTTTGTAGGTGTGAAACCTGTCTCACATTGTTAATTCGGTTTTTTTGCTTGACTGATTGAAAGAAGATTCCTGATATGAGCAAAGGAGAGAGGCGCTATTAAAACAGTCACTGGCTGCACATCTGGTTGTTAGCCTGATGCCACTGCTTTTAGTTAGATTCCAAAATGTGAAAGTAAATAGTATCTTGAACATCATGAAAGGTCACTGGAACTGTAGGAGGAGCTAGTTGAATTTTCTGCAGCGGAGAGGGCCTACTGCTATGTAGAAAGGGGAGAGTGAAAGAGAACCATGCCCTAAATGGAACCATCAGTAAGAAATTAACTTTCAGCAGGAGATGACTGTGCAGGGGAGGACTGTAATTATGGGGGGTAAAAGACAACAAAGTGTAGGTGAGCATGTGCTAATATGAAATGTTAGGAAGCAGCGTGTGGAGGGGAAAGAGTGATCAGGCATGTGCAGGAAGAAAAGAACAAAACAGATGCACTTCTCTGGAAGGCTGCACCAAGGCTTTTCTCAAAGTGCTTTCCAGCTGTTCCCAAATGTATCTGCACATAAACAGGCCTCCTGGGGCTATGAATCCAAAATTCCAGGAGAAAATCCAAGATTAAGTGGGAAAGGTATTTCTGTAATCCAGAAAATGGACATGTACATGTGGTCTAACCAGAGCTGGATTGATAAACTTGTGGCCTTGTTTAGCTATCTTCTATGCTATTCATGGACACTCAGTGGAAAAGGCAGGGCAACAGAGTAATGTTCATGTCTTTCCATAAATGTTGTCAGTATCTGGCATGTCACTGAATGTATGATTATTTTCCTACCATTGCCAGGAAATTGGAAGAATTCCTTGTATTAGAAGCCGTGCAATCTAACCATCACTCTTTTCCTTCTGTGATTTATATGAGACACCTAGGGCCAGCATATAAAAAGCCTCTTTTTCCACCTGTAGAAATGTAATGGGAGAAAAGGAAACCGGTTTTAACTGTGTTGCGGAATAGAGGAAATTGTACCTACAGCTACAAACAGGGGAAGGAATGATGTTGGCATCTGCTTTGGTACCAGCCCTATGGGGTCTGTGACTGATCTTGGCTTTAGGTGGTACTTCAGACCAAGCTGGTGTGTGTAGAGAAGGGGTATAAGGCCTATGTTTGATGAGAGTCCTAATGTGGAGGATAAGTGACCACTGGAAGGATTACCTTTGAGCTCTCCTAGCTAATTATAAATCTCTTCTTCTCCAGTGCTACACATCTGCTTGTTCTTAGTTTTCTTTTCCTATTCTTCTTGTACCTCCCGTTTGTTTGGACTTTTCTCATTGTTTTGTACAGTCCTAGCAAAACAAAATGAATAAAAGAAATACATAGTATGTCTTTGGTGAGTTCCTAATGAATGCAAAATTCTTGTTGTGTACTGCATCTGGAGTTCTACTTTAAAATTTAAAGTGTGGGGGGTTTTAAATGTTGGGTTGGGTGTTTGTTTATTGGAAAGACTTCATGGTCTTTTGGTTGATTGGTTTGGCTTTGTGATGTTCAGAAGAATGTTATGTACTGTAGTACTGCTTACTGTGCACCATATGGGCCAGGGATTGAGAAATAATTTGTGCAAACTTCACCTCTTTCCCCTCTTGAAGGTAAGAAATTTCTGCTTCTGAGACTGCAAAAAAATCAAGTGAAGACTTGGAACGTCATGTCTGGAGCTGTATTGTAAATTAGTCTGTCTGTAGTGGCCTGGTAAGCAGATGCAGTCTCTCAGTATATCCACGTTTGAGGCTGTGGGTGTTTTGAGAAAGGGTGAAGATGGCATCTGGCCCGGGCTCTTTAAGTGGTTCTCCTCTGAGCTGGAAGGTGCTGGTGCCCTCTCTCCTGTCACAGCCCAGGTGAGACGAGGGACTTAAGTGCCTGGGAACTTTTCCTTGTTAGGATTTTACAGTTTGTATCTAAAACACAGCTGGCTATGATTAGGTGTATTCTCAGATTAATTCCTTACTTCCTTTTGGTGATATTTTGATAGAGTTTTTTGTCTGCCAGCTTGTAAGGAGCTGGGTTTAACCTAGCTTGAATGGCACTGCTCCCTAAAGAAGGGTTATTTGTGCAAATCAGCTTTGAAGAAGCCCAGCCTGTCCCTGGTCATTGGGAGAGTGTAGCTTGTGCACTTGGATTCTGTTAAGTTAGAGCATTTTCAATAAGCTTCCTTGTTTATTTTGTTATATATACACTCAGACTTGCCAGCAGTGACCTGTTATTTCTAATATCTGGTTTTGAGTCTTCATTTTCTAGTTACAATTTCTACCAGCTCTGTCCCTGGAAATAAGGAGAGTAGCATGCAGTGGACAGGTGGGTGCCCAGCCAGAGTGTTGGCTCTGGAGTGCTGTACTGCCTCACGAGACGGGAGGATGCTGCAGAGGATGTTCAGCAGGTTGTGGCCAGAGAAAGGTGCAGCTTCGTTTTGGGGCAGGCCAACCTGCCTATGCAGCAACGCACGGGACCATCTGTGATATTGCAGGACTGTGAAAGCTTCCTGCTGCCTCCCTCTAGTGCTTGTTGTGCCTGCGATGCCAATAGTCCCTGCAGATAAATGGAGGTTGCCTCTTTTTGCTGCCTGTCCTCCCCAAGGCTTCCTCATGCCCGAAGCGGCTTAGCCAGCTGATTCCCTCTGTTTTGTGTTTTGAAGTGGAGAGGGCAAGGAGATTGCTAGGGTGACACCAAGGTACAGCTTTGGCTGAGAAAGAGAAGGGCATCCACCATTACTCTCTGGGGTGCAGGCAAAAGAAGTGCACATTAGTAGTTTAATTGTAGCAGAAAGTAGCAGTGTAGAACCATCAAAAGATTTTGACTCAGTCTTGCCAGTGGTTTTATTACAGTATTAGGCATGACATGGTCTCAGTGTATTTTTTAAACATTAAAATGTGACTTGTTCTGACAACTAGTGTGAAAGGAAAAAAATGGGTGCCTGTGGCTGGCATCAAATTTACATATGCAAAATTGTATTATGTTAATTAAGAGAGTTTAGGATTTTCCTCCCTTTGTGATCATGCTCAGTTATTTTCTCCAGTGCTGTGGGAGCTTTATATACCTATAAATGCTTCAAACTGAGGGGAAAATGAAATGAATGGTGATAATTTGGTAGGGTCCTTTTAGGTCATCAAATTTTGGTTTCTTTAATTATTCTTCTCCAGTGAAAACAGATATGGGAATTCTAATGTAATCTTGGTGCCACACACATCATAATCACCTATTGATAACCAAATTTGGGGTTTGGAGGAATTGACAGCTCATGGCTTTCCTGCTACATGAATTATGCATTCTAATTCTAGTGTTCTTTCAGTCTTCTTGTAGGATCAGCCACTTTTAACACTAGGCTTGGATTTCAGTACTTACTAACATGTACTTGTTCTGGTCGATTCCAATGCAATTTGATTTTTTTTGCAAAGTAGGCTGTGCCTGGTTAACTGAGGTCTTTGATAGTTTCACCTTCTGTGGATTTATACTTTTTTTGTACAGGGGAAATACAAGAAGCGTAGGCACAGTTTGGTTCCCACAGTCTTTGTAGATGTGTATCTTCAAGAAAACTGGAATTAAAAAACAAACCCAAAAGCAAGCTCTTTCTTTGGGGAAGTTCGTTAACTTTTAATTCAGTTTGCATAATTCTCTGAGGGGAATTCACCTCTGAAATCTAGTTCCGTGCAGCTGGGCATCAGGGAGGAATAAGCAGTTCAGCTTTGAGGTCAGGATATGGCCTTTTTAGCTGGCATACTGTGGATGCCACAGACACAAGCCTGATATTTTAAACTGGGAATTTCCAAGAGATGTCTCTGACAGCTGAAGAAAAGAGGCTGACATACTCTCACATGAGATAAAGGGGCAGCTTTAACATCTGCAGAATGAAAATACTTTCTTTTTTCAGTGTCTCTCTGCAGTTCAAAATCCTATTTCTGGAAATATTTTTGAGGTGGAAGAAAAAAATGGGAAGATTTTTTGTGAAAGTTGGGTTAGCTTTTTTTTTGTTTTAAGTGACTAATAGACTAGCCAGTTGTTCTAATGAACCTTGTACTAGTTTTATGACTCTTCTTGCAACCAACTGAAAAAGTACACTGTGATACTATTAAATTGAACTTGAATGATCAATGATAAATTAAATGTATTGCCACGCCCATGTTAAAATAATTGAAACCATCTCTAAGTACATGAAAAACAGTAGTAGATGTTGGTATTGTGAACATGTTAACTGAAATTCAGGTTTAAGACATAATGATGGGAAAGGACAGGGCTGTAAAATCTGGAATTATATCTGTTGGCCTGTTGGCCTTTAATCTCCATAACAGTGCAGGTAATTGTATGTATATAACAAATCTCAAAAATGCTCTCCTTTGTCCCTGTTAAAGGAAAGAAATCTTTCCTTTGTAACTTATCAAGGATTTGCATTTGGAGATGTTAAAATTTCTGGGAGATAGTAACAAATAAAAAAAGCTAGCCAGGTAACAGAAGCAAATAATTATAACAAAAATTCTTTTATGTATTGAATCCATTTGGAAACAGGTATATTTTCCATTTTAACAGTTACAGATTATATATTATTATAAAGCGTTCATCTGTTTCTTCATAAGACAAAACCTTAATGGCCAATGTCCTCCAGCGCCAAGTCATTGCAGTTTTCTTCTTATTGTTTCTTTCTCCAGCTGTAATGATTTTTCATTATTGCTGAAAGGGAGTTGATCTAAAATATACATGTCTTAAGACAATGTAAATTTTTTTTTATGTGGATTTGAGACTGTGTAATGAAAGCGTAATTGCTTTTGTTGTGAATGCGTGCCCAATTCCTCTGTAACATTCTAATTTCTGATCTCTGCTATACACTTGTTGTGAGAGATCCACATTAAAGAAGCTGATAATTAGTGCTCTATGTTAATGAAATTGAAAGCTTAAACTATTTGAAAAAAGCAGATATAGTCTCAACTAATTTTATAATCATATAACCTGCTTTTAAAAAAATAATCAAAACTAAATAATCCGGTATCCAGGCATTATATGCTTTTGATGATTAAAGCATATAATTAGTTTGTTGTAGTCTTTATTAAGCTAACTTTCTTTTTCTTTCTTGTCTGTAATGTTTTGCAAAGTACTGACAGTGCTGGTGAGAGTGTGTGTGCTGAGCTCTAGCCAGCAGCAAATATTTGCAGGTGGATGCAATATCTGGAACAGCCTTAAGCGATACTCATTTCCCAGTACTACATGACAGGACTACGGTATGTGCTTTAACTGGTATTTATTTAACTATTGTCTTCTGACTCAGTCTTCATACTTCTAAATGTATCTGTTCAACTGTTTCCTAGTTCAGCGAGCAGAAGGCTAGAGCTGCTAAGCAGAGTGTACTTCTCCCTCTTCTCCACTCCAGCAATCTCCTGATAATTGAGCCTAGTTCTCTTTATGGTGAAATTGGTGAGGATGTCTACTAAGAGGTGCAAATAAAATGGTTCTCTTCTAAATTCTGAAAGTTTGAGCAGCCCACAAAAAAACCTCCAAAACTAAACCCAAACCCAAAATTATTTCTTCTTTCTGTTCACTCGCACTACTTTGTTTTTTGACTTGTAGGAAGGGACTGCTGTTTCTCCAGCAGCAGTTCTGGGTGATTCATGGAACAGCCCCTTGTTCCATCCTAGCAAACCCATTGCCTGCTTGCGATGCTGTTACCAGCCAGAAGGTCATTTCTGATAACCTTCTCTGTGCCCTGTATGCTTATGTGCAAAATTCTGTGCAGTGCATTTGTTTGGCTTTTGTTTGGCAAATTTGTTTGGCATTTTGCATTTGGTTTGGCTTGTAAGCAGTGTATGCAGTGATTCTCCCTATGCCTAAGTTTTAAGGCTGACACAGTTGCTACTTTTTATTTTTTTTACCAGCTTCTCTTCAGGGCAAGAAGAATAGTGAATTGTAATGCTCAACTCTGCCAAAGTTACTGCAGGGGATGTCCTGCACTCCTGTTCCTGCAAATTGGCTGCCTTCTCTTCTGAATGATACTGGTTTTTCCTTTGGGAAAAAAAAAAAAGGGGGAAGTGAAAAAGAAATGTATGCCTCGTGCAGGCATTTATTGAGAGTCATTGCTGCATGCACTATTTGTCACTGCTGTCTTCAGATTGCATCAAAATTAATTCCAGCTATGCTAATCTAAGATTTACAGTGAAAACTTAACAGCTGAATATTTTTGTCTCCTCCTGCAGAAACGTATGGAAAAGTTAGGAGATAAGTTACTGCCAAACTTCAGTTTCCCTTTTGAGCAAATGCCTTTTACTTTTGCTGTCCTGAAGTCAGACATTTGCTGCTCCATCTTCCAGGGAGTCTATAGGACTTCTGGAACCCTGCTAGAGTTTGGAAGTTTAAGTTAATGATTGAGGAGCTTTAGGACTTGCAGTAGGTTGTGTTGTCGAGATTTGTCTGAGGACACAGGAGCTGCTCACCTGCTGCCCCTCATATTTTCTCTTTATCCTTTCCTCCCTCTTCTTACACTGGCTGTGTTTGTGGCCTGGAGGTTGTACATGCCATGTGATGTTGTGCATTCGTACATGGCTAAAGAATTTTGATGGGGTTAGGGCCTCTGGCAATGACTTCAAAAAAGAAATCTTTCTCAGTCGCCAGGTGCATTTGGACAGTCAACATAGTGCCCCACCACATCTGTCTTCACCAGGATTCACTTCTGCGCACAAACTGTGTCAAAAATGAGAGCTGAAAGGAAAAAAAAAACTTCCCTTGCACAACATCCTGTATTTTATGAATACAGTATTTCTTTTTGGTCATGAATGGGTTATAAATCAGACAAAAGCTGGGTTGTGGGGTCTCGTTTCTTTCTTCTCTAAGTGAATTGGTTAATTCTTAGTGGGTTTATAGATAGGAAAAGGCATTCCTTACATCAGGCACAGATGGGGAAGGACTTCTCGTGCTGTGAGATAGACATTCACCTTAAGACACAGGGCAGCCTGTGGTAAACCACTTAAGTGCTTGGGAAAAGGGGGTAGGAGTATGACTGAGGCAGTACAAAACCTTGGCAGGCATTTAACAGGACAGTAAATTTCATTCTGGATTCTCAGTGTGTCATGGAGCAAGTCAAGTTGTGAAACAGCTATTTGGAGCAAGTGGGGGCAGCAAGTGGGATTGGGATGCTAGGGAGCAAACTGACCCTGTGAAAGGATTGTATATGTCTGTGCAGATTGTGTTGACAAATCAGGGCTAAAGATAACACCCCTTATATTGAAATGGTGCAGAAAGCCCTATGCTACTAAAATGTCTGCTTTGTAAATGGCTACTATCAGGCTGTTCAAGCTCCAAACTGTGTATATTGTACATAACTGAAATAAACCTGGTTGTGTCCTTTGATTACACAGCAAATCCTTCTTTCTGCTGAGAAAGAAAACCCACAGTTTGTTTCTGGATGTTCCATAGTGCAGTGACTGGTCTGTGGGCAGTCTGTGGTTTGTAAGTATTGGGTGGTGTTTGGAGGACTCTAATTTGAAATGTTCCTATTCCTGCTTTAATGCAATGATGAGAGCTAAATGAGAACAGTGTGTGGGTGCAGCTGAGGAGGACATGAAAGCAAGTGTATGAGTGGCTAATTGAGTTTTGGGTGTAAGCACTCTTTCATCATGACCACTGCTATGAAACCAAAAGCAAAGACAAGTTCCTTCAGAAAAGGAAGTAGGTTGCTGGGGGAGGATGATGAGTAAACATAGAATGCATACGAAGAGCAAGACTGCTGCAGCCTACTTAAGTTCACAGTGTGTATCAACTGTTGAAGCAGTGCACAAGTCTGTGCTCTGTCATTGCACAGAGCTGATCCGTATTCATCTCTGAAATGAAACTGACCAGCCTGCTTCTTGCTTTTTAATTAGACCCTGTTCGGATGAGACGTCTCTTCCTGAAATGAGAGAAAGATAAAATTCACTCTACCCACCCTCAGACCTTTGCACTTGACAGCTGTGATAACATGACACTATCCCCTGTAATTTGGATACTGCTTAAAAGTGGCAGAAGGCATTTCTAGACAGCTAGTGTTGAACTTGCAGGCTTTTGCTACATGAGGTTACCAGCTGTACGCTGCTTTGAATGAGGTGATGATAATCGGTGTGTGCTCATGGTGAAAACCATGATCATTTGAGAGCTTAGGGAGGAGTGAGCCTGTCTGATTCATCTGCTGCACTACACAGTAGCAAAGTCTCTGGTCTCTACGGTTACGGCTATTGAGGGGAGGATATGATAGCTATTACTGTCTGTTTGTATATATATTTCCGGTTGTTGCTTGAAGCTCTCTAGCTAAGAGTGGGGTTACCTTGCTTGTTGGTGGAAAAACACATAGGAAGACGGTCTCTGTTCTGAAATGCCCAAATGTGTGTTATTTTAAGCATGCGCATGTACAAACACAGTCTGTATTTAGGGAACATTTCTACAGCTGCAAAATTCATCTCTAAAAAGCTAAGAAGTGTTGGAATTAAAGCAGCCTGTTTGACTTTAATCTGCCTGTTCCCAAAGGATGGAGGCAGGGTCCAGAGTGTGTGCTCTTCTCCCCCTCACCATGTTTAGCTCCTGTTGCTCAGTGCCAGCCCCCTCATCAGAAGGAGCTGTTGGAGAAGCTTCAGCTTGCCAGGATACATTTTGCAATGAAGACGCAGGGTGTCCCTGTGCAAGTCCCCCTATCCAGCCTTGCAAGAAGCATGTTTCCCCAATTTGATTTTGATTCAGCTTCTGAAGATGGGGTGAGAGCCTGCCCAACTGGGATGTGGAGGCATTGCAGCTGAGAGGGTGCCTGATTCCAGAGGTGACTTGCTGGGTGCCTTGCTGACTGGGATCCTGACATAGGATCAACTTCCTGGCTTGGCCTTGGACCTATCTCATTTCTACAGACATGGCTGGTGATCATAATCATGGCCTGAGCCTGGATACCATTCACTGCAGGGCCTGCCATACTTGGGTACCATAGTAGTACACCTATAGCTGGTAGAGCCTTTACCTCCGGCTTTGCTATCCTGCTTGGCTCCCTGCTCCGATTTCCCTGCCTCCCCATGTACCTTCCTTGCATGTGTCTTCTTTTTATTTCACCTAATTTTAACCCATCCTTCCTTTTCTCCACTCCTCCTCTCTTTCCATGTATAGGATGGTTAGGGTTGCTTACAGAGCATCTTTCAGTGTTTGATTTAGCTTAGCTGTTCTGCAAGTAGCTTTGTGCTGCATTTGTTCCCCTTCTGCTGCAGTTCCACAAAGTCTCCATCAGGCACAAATCAATTAGGACTTTTTATTTTGGTATCCCAAGTGCTTCTGATGTACGTTTTTCCCAGCAGCAGCAAAAACAACTTCCTTTAGTGAAGGGAAGACTGAAGTGGTCAGGGAAAGTCCATTTAGTGTCAGACCATAAGAAGGAAAAAGGTCACTGGGGTGTTCAGTAATGGTATAGCAATGTGTTTTCCTTCATTCTCATTTTCTCAATGCTTTGAGTCATTTTGGCTGTAACATGTCATAATTAAGCAAATTATCTGCCTGCATCTGACTAAATAAGTCTTAAAAATTCCCTCCAAATTGAAGTACTTGGGGTGAGTCTGAGCAAATGAAAAGCGGTCTTCTGCTAGGAAACCCTGGGCAGTGTCACATTACACCCTGCGCTATTACCATTCAGACTTGCGGTTTAAGTAGCTGACCTTGATTTTCAGAGCATTGGTGTCTTCGTGCAAGACTGCTCTTCCTACCTTTCCCTCTTGTCTTGCTGCAGGCATTTGTCCCCAGCTGAGCTCTGTGATTTTGGATGCACAGTGTGCATGGGCATCCTCAGCTGTAGCAATCACTACGGTGATGCTTTGGTGAAATCTCTGAGCACACCTGAGAGGGACTGCCTCGGCAGAACTGTGCCACAGCCCACTGTTGTAACCATCCCTAAATTCTCCCTTTTCTGGACCAAATAATCCTATTATAACTTATAGTAGGTGAAAGCTGCACCCATTCTGTAAAATCTTGGAGTCTTCCTAATGCCAGTGTGGATGTTCTTTCTCATAATGGTCTCCCTGTTTCTAAATCAAATGCATCCAGTTTCCTAAAGTTTTCTGTCTATCTTTGTAACTGCAGTTTGTCAGTCATTTTGATTGCAGATCCTTCCCAAATGGCCCCATCTTATACATGGTTCCCTTTTATATGGTACTTTAGGAATATGGCTGTTTTCATATTTTAACATCTTTATCAATATGAATCTTCAGAGTATTATTTCCCTTTTAAAAAGCCTATTTCCAAAATTCAGTCCTGTTCTTTACACCTTTCTCTCTCCCCCTTTCCTCTTCTGCCCACATCTCAAGTCAAATTTTAGGTATGTGGGTGGAATGGATTTTAGTAATGTGGGGGAAATGGATGGTTACATGCAGCAGTGATGAGAAGGAAAAAATACCTGCGTAATATGGTGACAAAATCTTTGTCACAGAACTTGGATAGTAATTGCACATGGTAAATGATGCAGCTTCCACCCAGATTTTTTATCATGCTTGTCTTCATTTTCGCATACACGTCACAGAATGGTTTGGTTTAATTTATATTTATTTAGTTTGCTGAGGAGGAGGAGGGTGTTTTAATTGAAAGTAAAAATTCCTGTGAACCGTATGCCTTATTTTTCAGTCAGCTCTAGTTAAATTTCTTTTCCCTCCCTTATTTAGAGTTGTTTCCTCTTTGTGTGCATAAGTAAGAATTTAATGTGGGAGATTATAGAATCATAGAATAGTTAGGGTTGGAAAGGACCTTAAGATCATCTAGTTCCAACCCCCCTGCCATGGGCAGGAACACCTCACACTAAACCATGTCACCCAAGGCTCTGTCCAAGCCGGCCTTGAACACCGCCAGCGATGGAGCATTCACAACTTCCCTGGGCAACCCATTCCAGTGCCTCACCACCCTTACAGTAAAAGAACTCCCTCCTTATATCCAATAGAAACTTCCCCTGATTAAGTTTGAACCCATTACCCCTTGTCCTCTCACCACAGTCCCTAATGAAGAGTTCCTCCCCAGCATCCCTATAGGCCCCCTTCAGATCCCCTTCATTGTTATCATGTCATGGTCCTCTTTTATGATTTTATAGTTCCCTCTGTGTTTATCAGACATGGTACCAAAGATAGTGGTTACAAACAAGCTCTTTAAATGGAAAGACATTATGGTAAGTTAAATATCAATTCTGTAAGTCCTTTGGTCAGTATTTCAGAGTGACAATGACGATTATCATTGAACCCCCTGTGGAATGTGTCTGTTCATAAATGTGGACAGCAAGGCATGAGGGTCTGAAGTAACGCAGTGAACTGATGATACACAGCTCGGACTTTCTGAATTTCAGTGTTGCTGTCTAATTGCGAGAGGACCCTGCTCTTGCATTCTCTTTCTGCTAGAAAGTCATGTTTAATGCTAGTAATTTTTTTGTAACTATAAGATAATAGGATACTTTTAGTAACATTAGCAAGCATATGTGTGTGTATATCTAAATGGTTGTGTATACACACACATGTGTATATTTGTAAATATGAAACAGGAGAGAAGAAATGAGCCTTTAGTGAGAAATAATTTATTTTGGTGTTTAGTTCTGTTTGTTTAGTATCAAGCATTGTTTGAAAGGGGCTAAAGGAAAAGGAACTGTGTGTTGAGATAAGCAGTAGGGGAATAATAATAAAAAAAAAGATATGTACTTGGCTTAAGTGATGTCCTGACTTACTGTGAAATTTTCCAGGCACTGGTATTTTCCTTTCTTATTAAGATGATAAATGGTTGATTTTTGTTGAGTCTACAGAATAACAAAATGAACCACAATATAATACACTTAATACTGTTCTTGAAATACACGTTTGAATGCATTGTTTTACTCGTCGTTTGTGTTTAAAGAGGAGCCTTGTTATAGCAGGTTTTAACTTCTACAACTTATTAAGGAGCCATTAGCTTGACAAATAACTATGTGATTAATTGCAGGGAAAAAAACTGGTAAATTGAATAGGGAAGTACTTGAATGCTTTCACCTTAGGCACTTATAATGAATTTTATCAGTAGAACATGCCAGTGTTATTTCAGCAGCTCTTCTGTTTCTGTTAAATTGACTTGGGCAGGATGCCTCTTCACAGGCATTTTGTGTACCCGCATCTCTGCAATTGGTGGAAAAATCGAGAGCTTCTTTCAGCCCCAGCATCCCTACTGTTGATGTGGTCGCCTGGGCTGGGGAACTGCTGGGGATGATGTGGTGCCTATTTGCAAGTGTGGGTTTGACGTGGGTGTCCATGAGCTCAGGAGTCCCTTGCTAGGCTGGTATGTCTCCAGTCCACGTCCCTCACTGGTGTCAAGTTGATGTCTTGCACACATGCCAGAGTGTGGGGATGAAAAAATGGGCTGAATTGCCTGAGGTTCAGTATCAGCAGGGAAGGTTTTCATTGCAAAGTGAAGCCTTGGTAACTCACTTTCCATCCATCCCACCTGAGGATGGGAAATTTGGGTTTCTCTAATACCCAGCCTCTGCTTGTTTGGGTCCCAGGAGCTACGACTCATTATGTGTTGGCTCAACAACGTGTCATCTGCATTCAGACTCCTGGAGACTGTTTTCTGAAGCTTTTGGTCACATATCTGCCTGCTTTATCTGGATGCCGCTGCTGTGAGCTTCCAACTGCAAGCAAATGGTTTCTGGAGAAAAGTGGGATTAAAAAAAACGTGTAATGGGTTTTATGTTTGCAATCGAGAATGTATTATTTTCCTATGAAAATACAATCTATGGAAATTTAAGTTTCAGTCTGCTATAACATGGTAGAAAATGACTTATCTTGTACTGATAGAGCTCCAAGAGGTTGGTTGCAGAGTCTGAATGTCTCCAGATACATAAATAATGTCATCTTCTCTTATCATGGTCTAGGCTCACGTTACCTTCAAATATGAAAAATACATAATATTACTTATTTAAAATCTTTCTTTTCAAAAGGCATGTGCCAAGAAGCAGTGTGCTGGGGAATAAGTTCAGTTGTAACCAGGGGGATTCTTTTTTTTTTTAGCAGCAGAATTGTTTGTGAATGAGCAATGGAGATGGTGACCCACAGGGTTTGCAAAATGCAAGAATCTGCCTGTCTAGCCAGCACTATAAATAAATGAGAGAGGCTTTTGAAAGATTTTTTGTCAGCATGATATACATTATTTTGTTTCAGCAAGTCTTCTTTGCTCTACAAACTCTGTTCTGTATGTGATGCTATTTATAAACTGGGGTGGAGGGAAGAGTCTTTGGGAGTGGGTGATTCACAGACACAAAATAGGGCCATAAACAATGTTAACACTGTGGCATAATCTGATAAAATCAGAAACTCGGACGGAGAGTGCAACGCTGTTCCTCACTGGCACTGTTGTATGGCGGCTTTTCTCCCTTTCTTCTGACCTGCTCTGACTTGCCAAAAATGCCATCTAGTTTCGTTTTCACAGGGGCCCAACATGGAGTTGCCCAAGGTTATCCTAAGGGTAGTGCTATGGCTAGGTCTTTTGCATGGAGGCCCTCATGCCTGACCTGTCTGAAGAGTACATCCCTGCTGACTTTGTGGGATGTGGCAGGGGAGTGTCCAAGCCTCCCTGGTAGCTTGGTGGCTGTCTCCTCTGCACCCTGGCCAGGGGTGGCTGCAAAGAGCTTGCATTCACAGCCGAAGGTGGATTAATGTTCGTATCGCAGCCTGCGAGCTGGGGTGATGAATTATGGATGTGTGTTCCCTCCTGTTGTTCATTTTGTGGGCTCCAGCAGAGGATATGGGATGGAGTATTTAGCAAAATTTCCCGGAGCTTGCCTGTGTTTACACTAAGGGACAGAGGGCAGAGCAGACAGGAGCTGGTTGCATATAGTGAAATGGTATTTTGAGTGTGTTCCCTTCCTGTAGAGGGTGGCTTAGATGCCTCCAGGAGTAATATATGTGTGTCCTTGTCCTAAATAAAACACTGACAAAGTCCAAGTTTACTTACTGGGAAAGGAGCAAGCAGAAGGTTTGTGAAGAGGAAGGGTACAGTCGTAACTGCATATGTCAGTACAGAGATGTTATTTGGGCTGAGCTTTGAGGCACAGCATACACTGTGTGCGTGTACATTGTCTTGAAGGCCATTACAGTCTGGAGAGGAAGTGATTTGCCAAATTTACCCAAGTACTACATTGCAGAGCTCATCCTAAAACTTGGGTCTCATAGGCAGGCCAGTGTATCTACAGGGCCAGGGTATGTCTGGGTATGTCTGGCAAATGATAATTCAGTGAGTCACACGGGAGAGGAGTGTGTGGAGAGATGAAGGAAAAGACTGTGGCACAGGAATTGAAGATGAAATTTGCCTGTGCTGGTGGGTGGGGATCCCAGAGTGCTTCCTGCTCAGAAGCCTGTTAGAACAAAATCAGAAGTACCCTTCTGAGCATTCAGTTCACAATGGACTTTAAAAGCATATAGAGTTTTTTAAAAAAAAAAAAAGGGCAAGCCCAACCAGATGAAAATACACCGCCAAAAGTGTGCACACATCATGGGCAGGAAAATCCTATCTTTTGCTTTCTCCTATTATGGGAGGGGTCATTGTTTCTTTTTCTAGTAAAAGAATCCTTTTTTAAAAATGTCTGTGGGAAAGGAGAATAGTCTGAATTGAGTCTTTGAGATGTATTACAGAGAGTCACAGAAAATGCACTATGCAAATGACTATCTGCCTTATTAGATGCCTCAATAGAGTTCATTGTCTCAATATTGCTATTATTGGAGATGGATGGACACTACGTGATTTTACCATCAAGCTGAAAAACTCCAGTGTTACAGTCTCATTGCTCGGGTAATAACAGTGCACTGACTTAAAGGACAGAATTGAATTAAGGGAAGTGAAAGGTCCATTGCTCTGTCCATTTTAGTTTGTCTTTTGTAGACTGTGCATCATTTTAGGGGTCACAACAGGGGGGTTTGTGCTTCGTGGTCTTGGTTTTGTTCATCTTTCTTTGCTAATAGAAAGAAAGCCCTTTCATAAGGAGAAATCCTCTAGCACCTGCTGTGAATTTGCTTGATAGCAGTTGTAAGGATGCCAGCGCTGCTGGACAGTGGCGATGCTGGCATCTCTCTCAGGTGGGTGCTGACCCTGTAGAAGTCATTGTAGTACTGCTTTTCTCTGTTAGCTGGCTTCTTACCTGTGGCACTGCTCAGAGTCTCCCCTAAGCTGTCACTGGATCCTCACATACTGCCTAGAACAAAACCTAAATCTGGAGAGCTGCTGAAGTCAAAAACCTAATATAAAATTTTAGGGATTGGCATAGCCTCCCTTAAAACTGTTTGTGGCTTCTTGCTTTGGATGTAGGGGATTGCATTACAAACAGGCAAGAATACTTTCATAGGTCAGGTGTTTGAAATGACAGCCAACTGGTGCTTTGTGGTGTGTGATACGTTTGGTTTGTTTGGGTTGAGGTGGTTTTTTTCGTAATCTGGCTTCTGAAGCATATGTGGCAGGAGCTTTGGCTATGAAGCTGTTAGAATGGATGGTCAGCAATACCCAATTCTTAAGTTTTAATTTTTTCTGGGCATTACCTGATGTGCTGTATCTGACTACCTTACCGAATGTGAATTTTCAAGTAAACTTTGGCTCAGGGACTGCGTGCTCACTGTCGCTATGGCCCCATGGTGATAGTAAGGTTCCATCATTGAGTTTTCAGCAGGGGTTGGGCTTGACTGCTGTTGTCCATAGAAGGATGCATCTCTCCTGAGCAATTTTGCTTCTTCTGAACCTACCATTTGCTTTGTTTGCTTCTTGGTGGGAAGTGGGAAACGTCTCAGTTTCTGTCTCTCTTTTACTGTTTGGTTGGTATGTGTGAAAGTTAATGAGTAACTAGAAGCAGCACAGGTGAATTGGAAAACAGTAACCTTACTCAGCATTTGCTTTTCTTCCTTGACTTTTCAGTTGTGGAAGGAATTAGGGAAGGACAACTACTCATTAAACAGAAGTTATCAACAACCCCCAGCATTTCTCATCTCTTAGTCCTTCAAAGTAGCACTTGTCATGCAGTACTTTCTCATAACCAGGGGTTGCAATGAGTACACACTGCATGAGCCATAGAGAAGCTCTCAACATACCAAACATATAAAATTAAGATTATTCTGAATTTGGAGGTTTTGCGTGCTGTGTTGTACTAATTCTACAACCTCTCCATGTGTTGCCTGACACTTATGTCCAAGGACAGTCCTCATGGTAGACAATGCTGGTGTAATTGTACTAATGTGTAAAAACAGCGAGAGGCTTCTCAGCTGAAATCACTTCCTTGTCCTTTCCCGTCCCTTCACCAGTGCTAGCGTGGGGCTAATGGCTCTTGCCTCTCCTCCTTTATTTCACCAGAGCTGCATGTGTTCACTGAGCTCTGCAATTGTAGATCTGGCTTAATCTGCTCCTTCATTTTCCTTAAACAATAAGGAAAACTTAAATATTAAGACAGATGTTTTTCTTCCAAATCTGTATGAAATAAAACCTAAACTGCAGAGTAAGGCATACTCTGGTCTTAGTGTGTCATTCAGTTTGGGATATGTACTCAAGCGACACTGAAACTCTGAATGCTAGTGAATGTTTAGTAACGTTACCACCCTTTTGGACATACGAATATGTGCTCAGAATTTCTTCTCTGTTTCACTTTTTCAGTTCAGTTTTCCATCCTGTTCCTAAGAGGTTAGTTTAGTACAAATGTGTACATAAGAAAAGGAATCAAGGTGTTAGTGACTGCAACTTGTCTTCATGTTCTCGCAGAAGTTTTAGGTCCATCTCAGAACAATTGCAGCTTTTGGGGGTTAAGAATTGCCACTTGGTGTAGTCTGTGGGGAGTTCTTTTGAGGCAGGTTTAATCAGTAACAGCATAAATTGCTCTAGCACCTAATCCAGCAGATACTGCCAAGTCATAAAGCAGCAACTCTTTCGGTTTTATTTTTTATGATGCTTTTCTACTGCTGTGATCCCTAGCATGATGATTACTGGAAGTTCTTTAAAAACAAAAGCAATCTCAAAACATGTAGAGTCTTTTGGAGCTTTTGGCAGCACCTCGGCCAAGTCAGTGTCACTTTTGCTTTATGTATTCAGTCATGTTGCATATGTCAGGCACCAAGCAAGGAAGGAAACAGGCCTGTAAGAAACAGTAAGATACATCTCTAAACCAAGAAGTCTTTGTAGATTATCAGTAATTAATACAATGCCTGAAAGTAGTCTTAACTAATTAAAATGAGAGAAAAAGAAATTAATTAGTAGTGCAAATTTTAAGCTAAAAATTCTGTTTATGCCAAGTTCAGTGAATGAAGGGCTAACTTGTTTTATTTTTTTCCCTCTATCAATAGAGAGAACCTAAGAATATGCTGGAAAAAAAAAGATTACAGTAGTACAATTTGTTTGGCATGTACAGGAACAGAAATTCTGCTTTTCTTCTACAGGTCATCAGAAAGGCTGAGTATACAGGGTATTGTTTTGCACTGAGCTTTCCGTCTAAATGCATCTGTGGCATTTTGCATTGCTTGAATATATTCTGTGATTATACATAATAAGGTTCTATTATAATCAAGAAGCACACTTAATACTGGTTCTGCCATTGCATTTGTTTTGAACATCGTGACTTTCCTGCAGCTTTTCTTTTTCTTGTATAACTTCTTTGTATTTTTTCATTCACTTTAGTAAAATGATAGGGAAAATATTCTCAGTATCTCACTGAAAGCATGTTATGCATTTTTGAATGGCTGTGTACAGTTCAATTACCATTTCATAAAATGGCTGAGAAAGCTGTGAAGAGCTCCATAGTCATAATTTCTCCTTGCCTCTTCTTCTGACTCCCTCAATGTCTCAAAAAGGCTTCAGTTCTTTACTGTGTTCTTCCTCTTAGAATTCGTATTATATTTTCGGCGTCATGACCTGCCCTGGGTGATATTTCCTCCCTTTCTGGTGGAAGACTGGAGGTCTAGTTGTGTAGAGAAATGAACCATTATGTGTTTAGGTGTTGATGATGGAAATGGGAGTTGCAGCCTGTGAGCATTTAGCTCTTCTGGCATCTCACTTGCCTGTTTTCTTTCTGTGCCAAAGGAAAGGAGATTTTTTTTTTTTTTTTTTTGGATCTGCTAGCTTTGCATCTCTGCATATGAATTTTCTGTTTTGCAAAGCTGGGTTTTCTTTAATTCTTTAGATTGGTCCATTGAATCTTAGCAACTTTTTTGAGTCTTCTTACCAAAGGAGCATTTTTGGACCCTCCATATGCTCCACAAGAGGTTAATTCCTTGCTGAGCCTTTGGTGGACCACAAAGTATTTGTATGGTGAATGCTGTAGATTCACCTTTCAAAAATGCGTTGTGGGAAATAGAATTAATGTTTTCCTCCGGGGGAAAGGTGAAATCCTTTGCAAATGCCAACAACCTGAAAGACCCTGCTATATTACTGTAGTTAAGTTGGAAGGACAATTGGCAGGAGCTGGTTTTGCTAAATGTGAGTATGGTTCTCTGCAGAACAGTGCCTTGGTTGCTGTTTCTACGTGTTACTCAAGTGCAGATATATGCAATTTGCGTTAGGAGTTAAAATAAATGGTGTTGAATTTCCTCCTGCTTTCTTCAAGTTCTGCTATTTCAAGCTGCTGTATTGGTCTTCTCTGCTAGCATTATTATTGTACAGAGGAAGGAGGACAGTTTATTTAAAAACAAGTATTTCACAGCAGTTAATTTGTGCAGTATTCATAGCAGTTACTTGAAGAACACATGGTACCTTTTCTGTTGCGAATAAAAACTGCTAAGCTCTCCTAGGAGTAGTGCAGGTTACCTAATGAAATATTTTGCATCAGATGGTTCCCAACTGCTTCAACTCATTTCACTCTTGGTGCTCCTGAAAGATGACTTGTTCTTCTTCTGAGAGGCTTATCTCTCCACAGATACCTTGTGCATCTTAGTAATGATAATAATAAACTAGTGCGCCTGGAATAGTGAGTGCTTTTGATAACAGTCTTTCTAAAATCATGTGCTCATGTTGAGTAATGTACGTTCTTATGGGAAAAGGACCTCAATCTGTGTGACTTTTAAAGAAGTCCCTTGTACCTCTTGAGGCCTTCACCTGTGCCACATAGGCAAAAGAAAGAAAAGTAAGGCAGTGTCCTGGTTTCAGCAGTAGCAGCCATTTTTCTCCTTCTTAGTCGCTGGTGCAGTGCTGTGTTTTTGACTTTCAGCCTGGGAACAGCGCTGATAACACCAATAGTTTTAGTTGGTGCTCAGTAATGTTTACTCTGACCAAGGACCTTCTGAGTCTCACGCTCTGCCAGGAAGGAGGGGAAGCCGGGAGGAAGCAGAGAGAGGACACCTGACCCAAACTGACCAAACTGACCAAAGAGGTATTCCATACCACAGCATGTCATGCCCAGTATATAAACTGGGGACAGTTACCCGGAAGAGTTAGATCACTGCTGGGTTGGGCTGGGTATCGGTCTGCGGGTGGTGAGCGGTTGTATTCTCTTCCCTTGTTATTTCCCGTGTCATTATTATTATTGGTGGTAGCAGCAGTGGTTTGGGCTATACCTCAGTTACTGGACTGTTCTTATCTCAGCCCGTGGGAGTTACATTCTTTCGATTCTCCTTCCCATCCCTCTGGGAGTGGGGGGGAGGAAAGAGGGGGAGTGAGAGAGAGGCTGCGTGGCTGACTGAGCTCAAACCAGAACAGGCAGACAGGTAGGGAATGAGTGGGTTGTAGAAGTGATGCTTTTGAGATTGTTGGTCAGTAAAGAATATGCTTTTATTTTGTAGGCAATGCGTAGAGCTTTCACCAGACAGGAAAACAGGCAAATTGTTCCGTGTACTTTCTTTAACTTTTTACCTCATTGAAATGTTTGTCACGTCTGTGAAATGTATGTTGCTAGTAGAAAGCAAACATTTTCCCACCTCAGTTGCTATTGAGACGGATAAGCACTAGATCTTTTCCTTTTTTTTTGTAAAAGGGTGAGGCTTCATGAAACAGCTGAGCCAATCTAATGGCCATCTACTTCCTCGATGTCACGCAGTCATGTGAGCTGCTGCCTTTCATTCTGTTGACCTGTGTCTGACCTCAGGTTGGGCTGGGTGAGATAGCTAAACTAGCAGAAAGCTATTCCCATTATTCTGACAGGGAAGTTCTCTGCGAAATTATCTCCTTAAACAAATTCTCTGCGCAGTCAGGTGAGTGTCTGTGCCTTAGTAAGGGCAGCCTGAGGACAGGAGGTAGGCTTGCACCTTTCGGCAGCAACCAAAATTGGGTAGTCAGCTACATTCTGTAATAGAAGGGATAAAGTTTTACCTTCATAATGTTTTAGATGATATGGCACCACTTAAGAAACTGTCACCATAAATCTAGAATCAAATGCCAATTTTGAAGCTAAATGCCTGGCCTGTTTTAATAGAGCAAATCAAAGCTCAGCATGATGGTAATGACAATATGCTGATGATCAATAAGTTTATTTCAGACTTCTAATTTTTCCTTACAGCTGCAAAGACTAGAAGGTCATTCAAGCATAAAAATCAGTTTTATAAAAAATAATTTCTACACCTGGTTTTTTGAGAAAAACAGAAATAATGTGGTGGCGGAGTTGCACACCTCTGTAGGAGAAGCAAGTATTTCCTATCACCCAAAATAAAGTGAATTTATCACCTTTTTCTGCAGTTGTCTGCTAGCCATGTGATATTGAGAAAGCAAGTATTAGTAGGTATTTGTGCTTTGCTAAACCTGAGATTAATGGCAATGGTTAGTTTCTTAGTTGTTTAGAAATAACTCACATAATAAGAATGTAGTATAATCTAGACACTGTAGTCTTAACTTTTACCTTATTCCAATATTTATCCCATTTTCATTCAACACCAGCCTGTCCCCATGATGGGCTTTGTTCTTTATTTCATCATGAACTGGAAAAAAATCCATTAATCAAGTATACTGAAATAGTTTGAATATTTGACTGTCAACACATTTTCTTTTGGGGTAGATACAGGTGATTATGCTAAAACTGATTAAGCTGTGTAATCAAGTAACTATGGGGGTACAGCAGAGTCTCCAGTTCATGGCACTTCTAAATCAAACTGTTTTTTTCCTTGAACTGATGATTTAGCTAAATGCCACAGCTTTGGTTTTCGGCAGAAACCTTTGCAGAAGGAATCAGGCCCTGGATGCTAAGGCATATAAAGGTCTGTGACTTGTGTTTCTCCACCTGTGATGCTTGCAGTGAAGTATTTCTGTGATTTGCAACAGAGGACTGCAACTTTGTGCAGGGTATGTTTTTCTTCAGTTGACTTGTGCCGTGATTGCTTAATAAACCTTGGAAGGGCTGGGATCCTTCAGTGTCTTCCTATGCACTTTCCATTCTTGTTGCTGTTAGAAATTGCAGACTGGTTACTTAGGGTTCACACAGAGGTCAGAACATGGGAATCTACTGGCAAAATCTTCCTTCTTCCTCCTCCAGTTGACATTAGGGAATTAATTTTTGTTTCTTGGTTGTTTATTTTACCCAAAGGCTCTTATCTGTTTCCCCAAACACATTTTGTTCCTTTTGAGGCTTAATACTTACGTTGCCTGAGACATTTATTACATATTTTAACAACAAAAAAAAAAAGTTATTTTGGATTTTTCTTGTAGTCCTGATGGCAAGGATTTCTAGGTAAGGGACAGAGTTTAAAGCCTGTTAGTCTTTACCAGTTAGTAACAACTATAAAGCAGGCTCAGAGGTCCTGTGTCCAGCTCTGACAGTCTTAAGCTACTGTTTCCAGGTGTTTTCACTTGTAAATTTTATGTCCGTATGGGTCCACTCCACCTTTCTTTTGTGTTTATCTGTACCTATGAAAAAGGGCTATGTGAAAATTAATGGAGGTAGTGTAAATCTTCTTCAGTGTGATTTTTTTTTTTTTTTTTGGTACCCTTGAATATTTCTTTGTGGGAACAGCATCCATTTTCAGTGTGATGCTAGCAACGTTTTGAACAAAAGTCGTAGGAAAACCCCATTCTGGCTTTTTGAGTCTTGGTTTGCTGAGAGATAGTTAAGGAGGGATATTAGGTGAGGTAAACCTGGGGCTCTTTTTGTTGTGTAGTTTCCTCTCCCAGGCTGCTGTTGCAGGTGGCTTCTGAGCTGGGACTTGTGTTTGGGTTACATTGGTCAGAGGGGTATGCAGAAGAGATTCTTCTAAGAAGATGAAATGTCCTTTCACAAAATCTACTGTGGTAGTTTATTACCTGCCTTACCTGGCAGGGGCCGGGTTGGTAGCTGGGCTCAGTAACATGTAAATTTCCACAGTGAAACTCACCGCTTCTCAGCTTGCTGACATCCAGCACCTGAAAGATATTAGATTGGATATAAGGAAGAAATTCTTTACTGTAAGGGTGGTGAGGCACTGGAATGGGTTGCCCAGGGAAGTTGTGAATGCTTCATTGCTGGTGGTATTCAAGGCCAGGTTGGACAGAGCCTTGGGTGGCATGGTTTAGTGTGTGGTGTCCCTGCCCATGGCAGGGGGATTCGAACTAGATGATCTTAAGGTCCTTTCTAGCCCTAACTATTCTATGATTCTATGAAAGCAAAGTGGCAAGGGAGCAGAGCAGAGGTTTGAAAGGTGTACTATCTGGGAAGGCAGGAATTTGGACCTGTCTGATGGGGCACCAGACTGGCTACGATGACAGGCGTTGAAGTGCTGTGTGTAATCAGGCAAGCTTGCCCCTTGTCCATAATCTCCTACAGAGAGAAGTGTTTCTTTCGTTCACGTAGAGCAGACCACAAAATGCAGACTCTGTCTGTTAAAAAGGCCCAAATAATAATCACAAATTTGAGTGGGAAGAACAAAGTTAAAGAGAAGTTCTGTTCTCACATTGCCTCTTGCCATCTCTTCCCCCTCTAAGTGCCAAAGTAATAGTACTGAGCTGCTGCAGAAAGGACGGTATACAATTGTTCATAATATAAGCAAGCCTTTTTGTTTGTAGTTGTATGTAGGTTAGGTGTATTAAACCTATTTTCCTTTATTTGAGGTATTGTTGACCATATTGTAATTATGAATTTATACCTGAAAAAGTAATTGGAGGATAAAAGTAACCTGTGCTGCTTTTATTTTAGGCTTATGAAGAAAACTTAAAAAAAAAAAGCAGCAAAAGCCTCTCTTCTAAATATATGCAGATGAAATGTTTTGATATAGGGACGTTTACACAAAACTGATGATGAGGCTCAGTCATACAAAGTTTGGATGCTTACCCACAACCAGGGAGGCAAACAGCAAACAGTTCCCAGCTCTGCTGCAGCTCTTTCCTTACCAAACTAAACTCCTCCTCGCATTTGCTGTTGCTTTACGGCACTTCGGGAAGAGAGGTGGCTTGGAATCCCTCTGTATTTTTGAGATACTTGTGCTGAAACTACTGGTGTTCTGCTGCCCCCTGCCCTCCTCCTTGCCCCCCTTCCCCCCCTTTTTTCTTTTTCTCCTCTGTCATTGCTCTTAAATTCAAAATTAATTTGGAAGTGCTGAACTACCATCCCCACTCTGCAGCAGAAACAATGAAAAAAGGGCAGGAACATGTCTAATGACCTGTGAAAGCAATAATGCATGTGAGCAGTTGGTTGAGAAAATGTCACATGTCTTTATTTTGGGTATGTGGGGTAATTCAGAAAGCATATGTAATAGAAAAAAGTCATCAAAACAATTCTTTCTGACCCTGGTGTATGCATCGGAACCCGGGCAGCTGATCCAAAAAAATGTTCGGGAGCTACTGTCAGATCTGTTCTTCAAATGCAGTGTCTGCAGGGTTGCAGGAACTCCCCTTGAATTCAACTTTTTTCATTAACATGGAGTTTTTTCTTCCTGTGTGAGGGTTTTCCCAAAGGCTGCACGTTCAGGAAGGCATTGCACGCTCAGTAATAGTGTTGCTGTTGATGTTTTGCCTGGCTTAATCGCTGATCTCCAAGACTGTCAGGAAAAAAGTGAAAACATGAAGTGCTGCTCCTGATGATGTCATTAATTTCCTTAACTTGTCAAGGTTTAAAGTCTTATTGATTGGTGGTTATGATTAGAGTGAACAAAGAAGTTTTAAGTTGTTAAATTTTAAGGTCAGAGCAATTAATACACATAGATGTATTTTCAGAGGCTTTTTTAATATTTGCAAAGATAACAAGATTTGCCTGTTTCTTTACCAGCAGCGATAGAAATCTTGCTTAAATAAACGTAAATAAAATACAGTGAAGCTTTCAAAAACAAAGCATGGAAGGAAGGGGCAGCAATTTATTGGCTCATTGTGTTGATGACATGCTAAATACACAAGTGCACAAGTGTAGAGGAAGCGACTTCGGTGGACTTAGCTCAGATCAGGGTCTAGTTCAAAGTCTTTTATTCGTTTGTAGTAGTGTCCTTAAGGAAAATAAGTTCTTATGTCTGGAGGCTGTCTTGGAGACCTCAGTGCTAAAATCCATGCTTTAAACACTGTTGAAACTGAAAGCTGTTAAAATAGTACCAGGTGCTTTTATTGTGATGTTAACTAAAGTTATTTTGCATGAGGGTCTCTCTGGCTTTAGTATCTGGCCATGGTCAGCAGGCCAGTTAAACGTATTTTTACTTATTTGCTGCTGTGTTTATTTTGAGTAATATCTTCTTCCTGCAATATAACTGTAATATTTCCTCATGTAATTTCTCACAAGTCATGCTTCTGTAGGCAGGTGACTGAGAAGTGTTCCTAAAAGCAGATCAGTAGAACTGTTAAGTCATTTAAATTGCAGATCTGAAGTAATTAAAAAGCAAAGCAGTGAGGTTAAATAGAGTAATACTGGCAACTTGTCTTGTAAATTCTGTAAAGTGTATGTACAAATCGCCAAGCCACCATAACACGGAAACCTGTTGCACTGTTTGTAGCAGGCTTACAAGAACTTTGCATTTGGGGATGTACAACAAATCCAGCATAGTTTTGTTGGGTTTTTTTTAATCACAGGGAAACGTTTCAGTACAAAGCTTTGCTGATTTGTGTGCTCTGATGTTTCAAATAGTGATGTACTCTAAAACTTAATCTGCTGCGTGGCAGACTTTAAAGAAAAAAAGAACTTTTTTTAGATTTCAAAATTGAAAATTATTTGATTTTGACTGTTGTGGAAAGCCACAAAATTAACAGAGCAAATAAAGATGAAGTAGTGTTGACAGATTCCTTTTCCTTACCATAATTATTAAAAATACTGGCTTGGAAAAAAGGCCTCTAAGTAGTGGTTATAAAATGCAGCAAGAGGACCTTAACAGCGGGGGAAAAAAATCTTGATCTCTCCTCTTGGTTCTTATGTGCAGCTGGTTGGGGACTAAATGGAAAACACCTCTGCAATAAGCCCTAAATTAAGAGGGAAATGAGTTGCGTTAAAGAATATACAGCTTTTGGGAAGGAAAAACAGAAGCAATACTTGAGTATTACTAAACCCAGTGTCCTGAAATCTCAGGCGCTTTGTTCCTGGTTCAGTCTTCTACATGCAACTGGTTTCATTTTAACTGGTTTTTTTTTGTAATTTATTTTAAAAAAAGAATCAAAACATGTCTAATGCCTTCATAATTCTGTTGTCCAAGGCCTGGCTGCCTGCTGTGCCTGATTCCTTACTCAGTGCAGGAGAAACTTCACTAATTCCCAGCAGTTTGCTAAAAAACTGTCTGCTTGCGTGTGTTCAGCGCTGCAGTTCCTGCCTCCATTCCCTTGGTTCTCAGCCATCGTAAGGAGAATTAAATTTTTCTAATGTTTGATACTTTCAGATGTTTGTATTATTATCATCATATTCCTTTGCCCCTTGCTCAGAGGCATAACGTATACTTGGGCCTCAGTGCATAGGGGTTGTTTTCAGAGAGGCTGTGACTTTAAGCCAGACTTCTTATTTCTGCTCTCCAAAGTTGTAACCCTTAAAACTACAGACTGTGCGACTAGGTTACATACTGACAGTGAGGATCAGAGGTGCCCTTCGCAGATTACAGAAAAGGCCAGTTTTAAATGGCTTCCACTCTTACTAGTTCCTAAGAAAATCAAACCTGAATGAAGTGTTCCTTTTGTTCTTGTAGCAGAAATGCTGCAGGGAGGGTTTTTTTGGGGGGGGGAGTGGGGGTGGGGGTGGGGAGAGAGGGTGTTTCAGTCATTTCTGCAGAAATATGTACAGTGCACAACTTTGGTGCCTAGTCCAGTCCTGTCATAGATGTGGTTTTTCAAGAGATGGTATTTGCAGTAGTGGGAGAGACTGAACGAAGTGTATACTTCCATGTCTCATTGCACTTGTTGAAACTTGCAGTTTGACCCACTGATCATCTTGTGAACATAAGTTAGGATTTAAGTCTCATTTTACCTGTAAAAGGAGCCATTACTTTAAAAAATAAAAATAAAAAATGCACATTTTATCTGCTAAATCCAAGCCTGGACTCAACTGTGTGAGAGCTGGAGTCCCCCAGCTGGCCCCCCAGACACTCTGCTCATCACTCTCTCCAGTTCAGAGCTGCTTCTGGCCAACTTCAAAGAATTTACTTCAAAGGCTTTCAGCAGACACAGAACAGCACAGGCTGAGGTTGTAGTTTTCAGCTTCAGCAGACCTAGCAAAGTCATGGCTTCTTGGGGAGTCCTGTTCTGTTTTCCCATTGTTCACTCAATGCAGAGCAAAATGCTAACTGCTTTTATGGGGGTGCTGAGTCTGGCATTCACCCATCCCTTAAAATGTGCAGCAAGAGGAGAAAGTGCCGGTGAAAGGCAGATATATCCAGCTCTGACATAACAAAACTTAAAATTCAGCTACGGAGAGAAATTCTGTATTAGTTCCCCATCTCCTCTGAACATAGGGATTGTCTTTATAGCTGAAGTACAAGGTTTAATCCTGCCCTTAAGAGATTATTATTATTTTGTTGTTGTTCTTCTTTTTTAGCAGTCTTGTAACTCTTCTGATTCTTATTAGTCCCACATATCTCTGGTTCCTCTTCTCAGCTTCCTGAGATCTTACTTCTTGGCAACTTCCTATAACTATAATAGCGAGCTCTGTAGAAATAGTGTGCACTGCCTGGCAATTTGCTTTCTTTTGTATCTGGAAATGTAGTATCCTCTAGTACCCTCTGGATGTCAAATGTCCACTTGCACAAGGGGAAGCTGCAGCTCCTGCTGGTACCATTGCTCTGGAAACCTGGAGCAAACTGGGGGTTGGGGTAGCCAAGTACCTCTTGGGTTGGAGTAAACCCCTCTGCAGGGGGTGGGACCTGCGTCATGCGCTGTGTGCTCTGTGCGTCTCCCTGCTTTAATATTTTGGAATTCTCTGTGTATGAGGCTTTTTGGGGGGAACCCTCCGTCCCCCAAAGCCCAGGGTGTATGTCCTGTTAGCCAGTGTTCCTTATTAAAAACTGTCATGGCTTCAGAAGGAGCAAAATAACAGGGGGGCTGGGAAAGCTGTTGAAGAGTCTCTGCCCATGAAAAATAAAATGGGAGGAAGCAACTGGTACAACATTTTCATGAGAGGTACTTGGTGCCCTTCAAAAGTAGATACAGAAATATGTCAAGTGCAAGCCTTATCGCGTTCTCCACATCCTGGGTTTTTCAGTATTAATAGTTTCCTTTAAGACACTGGCCCTGAGATGGGGTGTGGCTTATACTACACACTTGCCAGGCTATTTATGTATTTAGAGCCATGCTCTTGCTGGGGGGGGGGGAAGATGACTGTGGGTAAAAAATGCTAAAAGTTGGCTTTTTTTTTTTCTTCCCCTATTATTTTAAAGCAGCTCTCTTTTGTGTTGGTTTTGCTTGGGTTTTGGTTTTTTTTGGGGGGAGTGGTTTGTACAGGGGAATGAGTGATCCCAGTGCCTGCAAAAAACGGGTTTGCTGCTTGGGCAGAACACTAATCCAGAGTCAACAGCAGAAAAGATACTTCACATACTGATTTTTACTGAACCATGCAAATTTTCTCATGCATAATAAGAATAAACATATCTATAAAATTATTTTCCCCCACCTCTTTCTGCAGTAGCTGTTACTAGAGTGGAAACTGGGAAGTAAGACTGATCCTGACAAGCACTGAGTGTCCTTCCAGCTAGAGCTGTGAATGCCTGCAGCTCTCCACCCCAGCCTGGCATGTGCCACTGGCTGGGAGTTGTGTGCTGGAAGACATTATCAGGCAGGAACTTTTGATTCATTTGTGCGCGCACACACACACAGAGAAAAAAATACATTTTTGGCTCCTATCATATCACTGAGATCTTTCATTGTCTCAGTCTTGTTTTTAGAAGTCTTTTTGCTGACTGGTGGTTGAAAAAGCTGTGCTGCAGGGTGGAGGCTTTCCTTTGCTTCTGCCTGCTCTCTTGTGCAAAGCGGCTGCTGATGCACCCACTTGGGACTGGGAGATGGGTCTGGGGGTTCTGCCAGCTTGGACAGTGTCAGCAGTGGGTTGGAAAAGCAATTCACAGAAACCATCATATGGGAGAAATGCAGAACTCAGCTCAACCTTAGTGGATGGCTCCTTTTTGATATTTATTTTTCATTATCATCAGGGGGTCTAAACTTGCAGATTAATCAAAAAAGTTCAAGAGATGAACAAGCTTGGGTAAATGGGGCAGCATTTTCAGCTGATTGCAAGTTTGTGTCTGAAGCCATAGAGCTGGAAACATCCAGTCTTTTGAGTAATCACTAGCAGCATCCCTGCTAATACATAATTGGGCATAATGCCTCATGAAAGCTGTGTGAGTACTAAAAGAGTAGCTGTGCATGAATGGCCACTTTCTAGGTAAGAAATTACACCTGTGACACAGTATTTTCTCTCCAATAAAGATAACACAGTAAAAGGAACTGTTTGAGGCTATTTCTGAGGGCTTGAAATGCTGCAATTAGAGCATGTATTAGAACACGGATTCCCAAAATACCCTGGGCTGGGAATCTTGCTTTGCTGTGCATACATAGACTTACCTTTACTGGTGTTAATCAGAGCACTGCATCATGATCTCTCTGCTGTCACTTCATAGCATTCTCCTGCCCATAACTTTGATTAATTAGATTACTTTTGGAACTAACTTCTTACTATTTCAGCCTATAAACAACACTGGCATTAAATGATTCAACCCCCTTCCTCCCCATGGTATTAATTTCAGTGAACATATTGTAGATGTCTCTATCTGATATACAGGCTTGTTGAGTAGCATTAGTCCCACCCTAAGTAATAGGAAATAATGAATAACGTTTCTACCATTGTGCTCCAATTGCTTTTGAATGAGGGGAATGTACCAAGTGGCCTATGCTAGAGGAATTTCAGGCTGTTCTTTGAATTACTGCTGTTTAATGGGATTATGCAGAAAGCTAAACAGAGAGGAAAAAGAACAATTTCTGCCTGTTATTTGTACTCTGATGCCTCCCCACCCCAGCGTGCAAACAGATGCCTTTCCCTGGTGCTTCTTTTTAACGTTTATTTATTGTTTTTACAGTATTTCTGCTCCCAGGGCTGTTGGCCTCTAGGTGCTAATAAAATGTGAATGTGGCCCAGACATGCCCTCTCACAAGGTTCTTTTTTTTTTTTTTTAATAACATAAAAAGAGAAACAAGAAATCTACATTTGTGTATTTGGCACACGTGGGAATACTCCTTTTTTTCTTTAAAGGAGAAAAAAATGTGGCAGTTTAACAAAGTATTGTGGGGGAAATGAGGAGAATCTTACAGAAACACAGGAAACCCCAATTTGGCTACTTTCAAGCTAATTTGACTGCTGTGACCTCGTATTTGAGTGGTTTAGCTTGGGCTTCTTGCCTGTGTGGTTTGTGTTTTTAAACTCAAGAGCCACGGGGGAAAGAGTTGGGAAGGCAGTGTGAGAGGGGGGCAGCCTGTGGTCATCCCCAGCCACATGTCCCTCTGTGTCTTTTCTTGAGTCCCTTTTTTCCCTCTTTGAGGCTTGACCTCAGGTCTCCCTTGGAGCAGGAAAGTGTTTCAAGCTCAGCAGTAATTATGGGCAGTTGGGCACACAGTGAAAGACAGGTCTAAGCCCGGCTTAAATGCTGATGGCTCTTGAAGAGGAAACTGTGGCCCCACTCTGCACTTCCCCGTTGGCTCTGTGGACCAGCAAGTGGGTGGCCCTGCAGCCAGCTCAGCATGCCCGTCCAAAATATAAACCTGCATAAAGAAGGATTAGTCTGTTGGCCAGGCAGTGAGGAGATTTCAACCTGAATCTACTGCATGCCAGCAGAGTGCTGTAACCATTTGGCTATTGGGAACTACTTTCGCTGTATTATGGCTGAATGTAGCCCTTTGTTGCCTTGGCTTTTATTCCCTGCACCCAGCATCTGAATGTTTTTGTCATGATCAAAATAGTTCATTTTGAACTCCTGTGTTCATTTCCATGCAAGTCAGAGGGGGTTGTCCTCAAATGAACTCTTCTGTAAGTTCAGCCTGAATTTGTGAATAGTTTAGCCTTTCCTGAAACTGTGTTCTTTAATGAATAAAATATTCAGCAAGGGAGAAAAAAAGTTCCATCCAGAAACAGCAGTATTAAAATCTGCTAGAGCTGTTTCTTTATTGTTAGAGTCTTTGGGCTGGTCATGAGCAGTGTGGATCTAGTTTAGCCGATAAGCAAACTTAATTCCTTCAGAGAAGTGAGGGCTTTTGTTTAATTGTGAGTTTTGGTGGTGTGGTGTTTTTTTGTTTTCTGCTTTGTTTGGGTGGGTTTTTTTGGTTGGTTGGTTGGTTGGTTGTTTGTTTAATAAGCATATAGCTTTAAAACAAGAGCTTTGCACCAAAAGCTCTCGTACTACAGTAGAAGGATCTAGCTCACATGGTAACACAAATAAGATATCTAAGAGGCAACATAAACTCTCTATAATAATAGAGGAAACAATTAGTCATTTAAAACTCATTCAAAGCTGTTCTGGCTTTCAGGTGTCTGTTCAGTGTTTGGAATAAAGGAGGAAGCTCTGGTGCTTTATTGGAAAGCTTGTTTCTGCAGAACATCAGCTCAGTTGGAAGATGATGTTTCAGTCTATTTTGGGTTGCGTAGCTTTGCAGGCACTGCTTTTTTGGGGCAACTGAGCCACCATTTAAACTCAGCTTTTCTGATAATCGCTATAAATACAGTATGTTGTGTTGACAGAATTTCAATAAAATTTATGCTAAGGAAATTAATGAAAGAAACCTCATGGGCTGCATATTAATATTAATAGGAGCTAAGACTTGGTAGATACATGAAGTGTTCATGTGACTTGTTAGAAGTATGTGAAAGAATGATGTAAGAGCTTAAAACATTACTGTCCTAATAGTTGGGGATGCTGGGATATTCATACAGCATACGTTGAAATGGGATGAGAGAGATTAGGAAAACTGGCAATATCTTTTGGGATGAAATTCTAGCTAGATCAGGATAAAGAGTAGAAAGAATAAAATACTATCCCCTTCAGCTTTTTCACTGTACAGTTTCCAATGTGGGTAGTTTGAGTGTAGGGTACAAAGGACGTTATTCAAGGTGACAGTGCAATATAAATGCTTTGAGTGAGAGTTAACATCACCACAAGTGCAATTCATTGATTTTTTTTTCCATTTTAATATGAAGGCTAAATTCTGATAAGTCCTATCATCTAACTTCGGGTTTTGAGAAATTACCTAGGAAACACTCAGTGATTAATGTTCCCATTTAATTACTGCCTTTTGTAGTACGTGTGAGGTTGAGTGCAGGACCATACCTGGGCTTAATGACTGACCATGCCATCTAGTTCTGTTAGTAAAGAGAGAGTTCTTCCGTGTTTAGCTTCTTCTGTGCTTGTTTTTTTTTTCTGCGGGTGTTAGATTCCTGTTTCCAGAGTAGTAGTGTTTGAATGAATGAAGGTAGATAACTCCGTGTTCTCGCATGATAAAATGTGGTTGTTTGAAGTACATGCAATGCAATGTACTTTTTTTTTGGGGGGGGGAGGGAGGGGGGAACACCAACAAAACCCTACCTACTTGCTTCTAATAGGATACTTTCATCTTGAAATGTTTTCTATAAATGTACCCTTGGTTTTAGAGCTATCTCCAGGTAAGACGTTCAAGTTTGGTTGGTTGATTTGTTGGAGATTTTTTGTTGGAGTTTTTTCCATTGTTTTGTTGGTGTTTTTTTAAACCATGATCTTGAGAAATGAGTGATGGCTTTGCTCTTATGTGCCACAATATCACATAGGATCAGAGCTGATCTTTTTTGGCAGCCTGCATCTGAACCCTCTGGGTAACAGTGCAGGGGCACACACTTGCTGGTCTCCCATCCATTTTAAAGCAAGGAAACCCCTTAGATATGCCAACACTCTTCTGTTTGTTTGGCTTACTTGTAAGGAATGTGCTTTGGTAAGTGTCTTTGAGAGACAGAGCAGGGTCTAAATCTTGAAGTCTGGATTTAAAGCTGGCTCTGAACACGGCCTTCACAGCATGCAGTTGCTGTTAGAAGTGGCATAAGACATAAAACTCCCTGTATGCTACAAGGAAGAAAGTGTTACAACAGTGGATTTTAGAAGGTTATGAGTCATGTAGGCAGGATATATCACTGGAAAAGAAAGGGGGAAAATGTCTTTATGAAGATGTTCAGCCTCTAGGAGTCGTCTAGACATATGCCTTTGTACCTTTTGGTATCTGGAGATTTATGTGTCCCAATACATGGTACTCCCTTGACAGAAAAAAAAGTCTGTGGGTACAATTCCATTTTCATAGCTTGAGTTAGGTGATGGATCAGGCATCTTTCTAAACTAGGACCTTGTCTGCACTGGTGTATTCAAGCTAATGTGTTTCTCAGTCATTTGAAAAGTCTTTTGGCTTTGGGCAGTCTGGGCACAGTGAACAGTAGTCTTTAGTTTGACTTGGCTTGGTGTGCCTTTGGTCTCATTTGTATGTGTCTCCTTAGCTGAGTCTTTAATCTTGATAAAACTCTTGCCAGTTAGTGTCTGCAAGATGCCTTCTCACTGATGCTGAAATGCAGGGTAGGGGTTCTGCCATGTAGGCAAGGGATCAGACTGTGCTGGCACCTCTTGCTGATAAGGCAAATTGATCCAAAGTGCTTTTTGTTGTTAGCTTGCTTTCTGCAGCTGGACTTCTGTAATGTAGTTACTATAAGCGGTGATAAAGCAGTACCTCCTAGAGATGATGAAAGGCTGCCGTAGCCTGAGAAGGATGCACTACTTTGTTCTGGTATGTGATCATACTTATAAAAGTTTTACATTCTTTATTCAAACCTGTTTTTCAGTTAGTCACGTTTCTGTCAGCATTACATAACTCTGTGATATTTTGACTATCTCTGTCAGAGACAGGAGAGGTGCAAAGGGATCCAGTTTGTGAATCACTCTTGGTTTAACCCTTCTTGGAAGGAAGGTGGGGAAAAAGCATGAAGGCACTAAGCGAGCAATTCAGGGAAGGCAGTGTGGAAGTCTGCACAACCACATCAATTAAAAGGTACAAGGTAATAAGTTTTTAGCAGCTGGAATGCAATTAACTCCATCTTCATTCTTATCTCTCTCCCCTGCCTGCACATTTCATGCAGGTGAACAGCCACGCGGCAGGTAGCAAAGGTTAATTATTTATGTCATCTGATTCAAGGTTTTGACTTCTGAGTCAGCACCCAGACTTCTCATGTGTTTTTGTAATGTGCTACGCTTTAAAGACCTAAGAAGATCCTGCCCACAGTGTGATGCGCAACACTTACGGTTGGGTTAACTTCTGTTTAAAAAAAATTGCTGCTTTACAGGCTTTACTGTTGGCAAGCTGCAGTTTGTAGAGACTTACAAATACGCATGTTATCCCCCTAATCTGAGGGAAATCTGGCTATTACATGAGCAAACACTTTAAACGACTTAGTGTTCTGTGATGTGCACTTAAAATATGATGCAGTCATGGAGGATTTAGTTTCATCTTTGTCTTAATGGTAGTTTACTGTGGCTATAGTATTTTAGTGGAAAGATGAAGCTTCGTCAGACGTGTGCATAATGAAATGCATCACAGTGAACTGGTGTTTCTCCTCTGTCCTTCTCCATAGCTCCCCAAGCAAATGGACACACATGGCTTTTTTTAGTCAAAGCTTTGGTACTTGTCAGCCTTAAACATGCACATTAAAAAGTTTAGAGACATGTTTTATCAGGTCAGTCAAAATCCCATTGGTGGGCTGGATATGATTTAATGCAATACTGGAGCATTACTCTTCTTCCCTCACTCCCCCACCCCTAAAAAATTAATTGCAGTGACCGTGCTCTAGCTGGTTTGGGGTATGTCTTTGTTTCTTCCCTGAAAATGATGGAGATGTTATACTTTGCTATTGAAAAGTATAAAAACATTAAACACTAAATGTCAGGTCAGAAAGAAATGTCTCTGATATGGAAATGTTTTGCTACCATTTGTTATTCTCTTGGTTGGAAATGCTTTGCTTTTTACTGTAGGCATTGTTTCATCTTTAACATTGAAACCCGTATAAACCCGTATGTATATAAATCATAAAGTTTGTGTCTTTCTTGGCTTCCAAGGCGTTTTGTGGTGGTGCATGGAAACTTTATTTTAACTCAAGGTTATAAAGGTTCTAGGTAAGAATTAGTGATATTTTTCAATTTCTTGTTTGTGGTTTTTCTTTTTTAGGACATAGAGCAGAAGAGAATGCATCTGATGTTTCCAAGGCATTGAACATATAATCTAGGTGAAATAAAATAAGATCTACTCTTGTCATTTCAGTTTGAGTCAAAGAATAATTGAAAGAACTGTTTAGTTGTTGTTGGAGATGAAACAGGAGGATGAGGAATTGCGATTGATTTTCTTATCTGCTAATCTTATTTCATCCTGCCAGTTTTCCATGTAAGTATTGAGAGGCTTGTCTAAAATACATTGAGGAGATCAGGGGGACATCTCTAGACTTGAATTTTTTTTTTACCACAGTTGAGGCAATAGGTACTACTACAGACTCTGCCAAAGCACTTGGGGGATGGTACTACACTTGTTGCTGACCCTTTCTGTTTTTTCCACTGGGGGTAACACTGTCAAATATTTTAGAGACTTCTGTGATGAAATTATTCTTGCTAGTGCCCCACTATTTCTAATAGAGCGCATCATAGTGCTTTTAAAATATTTTTCCAAAGCATTCTGTTAAATAGAAGGCTGCCTGTATAAAATATATGTATGTATGCTTTTGGGAGCATGCTATAGACATTTACTATTTAAAATGTTGTGGTTTTAAAATTTGCAAGGACCATCATCAAGTGGAACGTGAATTTCTGATTGAAATAATTGTGCTTCATCATTAAACTTGCTGGTAGTGAATTTGCATTTAGTGGTAACATAACTAGTTGGGATTAAAATCTGCTAACTTGGGAATGTTTCCCACCTAATTGTGGGGTCAGTAATCATTTATGAAAGCTTTGTATTTTTCTGTTAAGACCATGCAATGGCAAGAGGTATGCTTTTGTATATATATAGGTAGCAGAAAATCTGTAATTGCATGAAAATAGCAAAGGCAATCAGAAACCATATCAGTGGTATCACCGTGCTAAGCAAATGAAGTTGTAAAAATTATGTTGTAAAAATTGACTCTTAGTTTTAAAAGCTTCCTCTGTCTTTTTTCAAGTGATGTACATGGCTAAGCAAACACTGCAAAATTGATTTGAAACTACGTATTTCAAGACTCAAATAATGTACTTGTCTTCCTTTTAAATATAAGAGCTTGAAATGAGCTACTACCTATTTAATCTGTATCAGAGCTAAGCCAAACATACAGATCAGCAGGAACTCCTTCATGTATCTTGGAAGGACAAAGAAGCCATGCTTATTATTTTTCTAGAATAAAAAGTTTGCAACTGGTCAGGCAGCAGTGTCAGTTTGATCTCCAGTTCTGACCCTGCACCATGCAGCCCTTTTCCACCATAGCTGGTCCTCCCAGATGGCCATGAAGTTGACCTTTGATAGACATGTCTATTGACTGGTAAGTGAGAGAGGACCCATGTTGTTGTCAGTGAATAACTTCTCATGCTGTCTCAATGTATTCATAGAGGGGAGTCTGGTGATGGCAGAGCCAATTCTAATTCCTGTTTCTATTCAGCTTCTGTTCAAAAAGGAGGAAAAGAGACTCTACCAGAGCCCTAGATGAACTTACTGGAGCCCTACAATGAAATTTTTTGTTCCCTCCCGGGAGGAGTACTACATGTTTTGAACGCTTGCAGTCCATTTGTCTTCTGCTACAGTTTAAATTCCTTAAAGGATTAAATGGGCTGACAGTTGCAGGCGAACCTCCAGGGTGTTCCCCCAGCCCTATGTTGCTGTGTGTAAAAGCAGCATATGGGAAAACATTGTTTGTTTTATCATAATGTTTGTGTTTGTGATAATCTGATCCTTGTAGATCAGCCAGATCTCAGACTTATTTTAGAGTTGGAAAAGGTTTATCAGCACATTTTTTGCTGTGAGGCAATTTGCATTTGTTTTGAAGAAGCTGATGAAATGTGCTTTGCTTTTAGGGGTCATGAAAAAAAATATAGCTTCACTATAAAACAGTGCAGCTGAAGATGTGAGATGTAGTAAGTAAGTCACATTGAAAAAAATCGGAGGTCCAGACAGTAATTTATTGTATAAAATTACTTGCCTGTGACAGGTTTGTGATGCTTGAAGATGCATGGAGTCTGCCTCAGCCAACTTGGCATGGTGTCATTAGCTCCCATAATCTGCATCTGAGCTGATGTTTACATCTACATTTACACTTCACAGTCTGGTGTGGTCAGCTTTGTACTTTCCAGAATATGTCAAAATTCATGGGAATTTAGGCATATTTCACTGCTGTTAGTCACTCAGGCTGAAGTTTGATGGTTTTACTGGGGCCCCTAGTGGTCTCGAGACTGCATTACCAAACCAGAGCTGCTGCCTGGGAGTGGTGGTGGGGAATGATTGCTTTTCTTTCTCCGTTTGAGTACATTTACCCAGGTATGGGGCAAGGGCAGTGCCATACAGATGATGTATTTACATTCTAGTGGGGCATTTTATGTGGAGGCGGAGCCGAACGTTCTGAAGGAGCATAAATAAATGGCAATAAACAGTAACAGAGTGTGAAGGAGATGAAGGTTAACCTGGGAGGTCTCCGTGCTGGGCAGTGGCCACAAGCTGGTTTCTCCCAGCTGCACACCTCATTGAGTTTTAAATTAGAAAGTTTTTGGGATCCTGGCAAGGGTAAAAAGATTATAAACTGTTCTAAGTGTAGAAGTAAGGCATGAAACGACAAGCCCTTCATGTACCAGCATCAAGACTGCTGTAAGAAAAGGATTTTCTGTCTAGCAAGACAGTTTTGAGCTTTCTGCGAGGAAGCTGGAGAGTGTCACAGGCCATGGTTCTCCTGCCCTCAGGCAGGGTGTTGTAGATCAAAAATTTGGTCTTTATTTTCAATGTAAATCTTCTTTCTTGATGTTGTATTACAGCTTTTGTGCAAGTTTTTAAATCCCTTTACACCTAGATTTACTTGGAAAACTCTCAACCCAAATCCAACTCAATGTTGCTCTCCTTGTAAAGTATCTTTTTAACGCTTTCCTGAGAAAAGACTATAGTCTCCCAAGTGTCTGGCTCAGGGGAGGGAGATGTACTTGTGATAACAGAGACTGAATTGCTCAGTTAAGCAGATCTGAAATAGGGCCCTGGCAGGAAATGTCCCTCATTTTCATGACTGTGCTGCAAAGGCCGGCTGTAGTAAGTTTTCCATGTTGCCTGGGTGGCCAACCCTTCTGATTTGGGGACAGTTAGCATTGTGTCATTGCCACAGAAGTCTGTCTCCGGCTCCTTTTTTGTTGTATCCTCATCCTTCCAGGGTGTGCCCGAGTGATGACTCACAGTGAAAAAATAGTCTCTTAGGCTACATGCAGGAATAGGCCTTGTTCACATAAAATGATGCTTTTTTACTTCTGAAAGAAAATGATTGGTGGTGTTGACAGAAAATTTTTATTAAAAGGGGAGGTTTTTTTGGTACAAGCATTGCTCATTACATGACCAATGCGGTATGATGTGCAGCACAAGTAGGATAACAGTATGTGTTTTAGTAAGTAGTTGTTTTAAATATTACTCATTGCCATTGTCAAATAAGTACACAGTTCTTTACATAAACTCCTTCAGCGGAATCATCTCTGAAGAGATATTACAGTAATTTAAGCTTACAGGAACTTTTCATCCTTCAGGATGCCTGGAGGAGTACTACTGAACTGTGAGGTAGTTTGCAGCACCTTCCGCCCGTAGTTCATCAGGACTTGCAGGTTTGGGGGAGACAGAACTACTGGGTTGTGTGGAAAAGTTTTAAACTGATGTTTGCTCTAGAAGCCGTTGGAAAGAAGTCTAATGGTGCTTCATTAGGGTCAGTGGTGAGAGACTTGCGATTTAGTTGTGTTTGGTGTCAGCCTGCTTCCTACCAAAATCTGTGCTGCTTCGTCTTAGGTATTTCTGTTGCTTTTTGTTTTGTTACGTGAGCAGGTAGGTAAATCACTTCCTTGTACCAAACCAGGAAAACATACTTGAGAAATCTTTTCTTGAAGGTAGGACTGAAGAAGGGGAAACAGATCAAACAGGTACAATTCAGAAGAGATCCACTCTATATTTTTCTCTTTATTTTGGATATGTTGCCCAAAAGACTCCTCACTCCTAGCCTAGCAATCTGAGAAGCAAATACATGCAAAATCTGGAGAAAAACTGGGAGAGGAGGAAAGATTTTTGTCCAGTATCTTCCAGCAGATTTTTCATTTGGTGTCTCATCTTGGCTCTCCTACAAGGCTTTGTCTCCCACAGCATTTTTAGTTTTCTGGAGGTGCTGCACAAACCAGAATCTCCTCATCTGTTTTCATAAATAACAGTGGAAAAATAGTATTTGCTCCCTCTTTGAAAAAAAAACTTGCTTTGGGAAAGACAGAATTTAGAAATGACAGGGGTAAAACATAAATACATGCAAAGTGGAAATAGTCCTTCCTCTTTCACATAACTGCATAATAGCTCAAAATAGCTTGTGCAGAATTGTGTATGGCTGTTGGCTGCTTTAGGCTTTTGCATAGCTTCCTAATACAATGTGGTGTCTTAAGAGGATCCAGCCCTACCCAATTAATAAAAAACATCAGATCATGTTTCTTTCTTCTGGGCTCTGGATTTCCGTCTGGTCCCATGCAGTCTCATTAGCAGAGCTGCTCATTTAGGGTTGAAGGAAGACTCCAAAGGTCTTGCAAAAAATTAGTGCCACTTCTAAAATTAGATCTTATTTTTTTTTACCCTCAGGATAAACCCATTTAAAATGTTCTGTGAAAATGGTGTTTTGCAGATGGTCTGTGAGTTCCTGCCTAAGGTACCAGAGGGAAAATGTGGAGCTGACACTTGCCACAGTATATTTTCAGTTTTTCATGGGAAATGAATGTATTGTGTTACTGAGATCATCAAGAGTTGATTTGAATTAAAAAACCTGTTGTGGGTTACAGTTAAAATTTAGCATTTAGCACAGTAAATATATACTAGAAAAAAGAAAAACAAACCCCCACAAAAACCCGAAACAACCAGCAACAACAAAAAAAGCAACCTATATAACCCCGCAAACTTAAACACCAAATCCAGAAGATGATCAATCTTAAATGAATCTGTATAACATAATTAAATGTTAGCTTCTGACTTAGCCTCCTGTTGACTTATTTTCTCCTTCAAGTAGTAAGGACCTGATATAGGAGAGCATGATATTTACAAATACTGCTTATTTTTCTAATTTGAAATTGATAACTGAACTGTTAATTTCTAATTAGAAATTGATAACTGAACTGTTAGCGTAGCTTGGAACAAGTCTAAAGCACACAGGCTTAATCTATGTTATCTTTTTTCTTTTCATGCAATAAGTACAGGGAAAACACTTGCTTTTCTTGGCTTAGCATATCTTTAATTGCATATGAGTTTCTACGCATTTTACAATAGTGTAATAATTTATGCTTCAAAGTCTGATTAAATGCAGAGAAATGCTTTGCAACTGAAGACTTACGACATTTGAGGAAGAAGTTGGAAGATAGAGCTAAATATTGCACAAGTACATTTTAACTCATTTCTTTTTTCCAGCCCAAAATGCAGAAATTGCCGAAGTAAGTCATACTTGAACTAGGTTCATAGAGGTTTAAGCACATGGTTTTATGCCCTAGGTCAGGTGATCTCATTTTTCTTGTCCAGTGCTGTAAGCCTATAAACTTTGTTAATTTGGACATAATGTGGAAAGGAATGAGGTGAAACAGACCTGAGATGGGTGCAAGAGACAGATATATCACATCTTTCCAGACCCATCCTGTTCCTGAGAATGTTGTGTCCTGCAGTAAGATGTCACTCCCTTCTGATTTAGACTTCACATTGCCCTTGAAGTGGGAAGATGTCACCAGCTGGAGTAGCAGTCAATGCCTTACAAATCCTAGGAAATCCAGGCTGTATCAGTTTGTGAATGCAATACCTGGGCAATCCCACTTCCATTACTGTGAGGCTTTGTGGTGGCATTCCAGGGTTTAATTTTCACTTACTTTGCGTGACTTTGAATAAGACCTTTCTGTGGGATTGCTTTCTGAATAAACCTATGCCATGTATGAAATATCAGAGGTGAGAGAGGGGTCTGCAAGTGGCCAAGTTACTGCATCTTTGCTGGTTGTTTGTCGGCTGGCTGGTAATGACCAATAAACGACAGCAAAGCGAAGCCTGAACTTCTAAAACCATTATGATGGTTTTAGTGTGGTGGCTTGCTCTAAAGCCCGTACTTATGGGGTGGGTCAACTAATGGTAACTGGGCATAGTAAGAAGAAAAAAGGAAGTGAGACCAGTGTTCTTAATTATGCTATTGCTTTAGTGAAAGGGTGTTGAGAAAGAATTGGGCAGGGGGATTGGAATTAGATGATCTTAAGGTCCTTTGAAACCCTAACTGTTTTATGATTCTATGAATCTGCGGGCCTACTGTCATAGCTTGGTGGTGTTTTTGTGGAGCTCCTCAAACCTGAAAGGATGGGTAGATGGAGAAGATGTGAGAGATTGTCAGCTTTGAGAGGGGTGTGATTAATTTCCTGCCTTTTTGCATCTGAGTCACAAGGTATGCCCTGGTGAGCACACAAGATCTAGTAAGCAGCAGCCTCAGGTAGTGTCTCAGAACGGATTTGTGGCTAAGGGTTGTTTTTTCTTTGTTAGGATTTTTTGTTTTGCTCCCCTAGACTGTTTAGCCAGCTTCTTAACCTTGTATTTACATGAACCAAACCACGTTGTTTGTTTTGGAAACTGGAGCACCCCAGGCAGATGGGTTGCTATCAACAAGGGTTTCCCCCCTAGTGCAGGAACCCTAACATCATTAGAGGGTACAGTTTGGCAGCAGAGCCAAGCTGATCTAAAGTCTTGTGGCCAGCACAAGGGGAGGCACTGCTGTCTTCCCCACTTCTAACCTGCTCCTGTGGCTCCCCTGATGATTGTGTACAGCAGCCATGTTTTAAATCCTGCTCCTCAATGTATATCTGAGGAGGATGAATCTGAATCCTGCATCTATTACCGCACCAGCTCCTGGTCAGTAATAAATTGCATGCATAGGGAGTGCAGGACAAACCTTGGGGGAGTGCAGTGAATAATTTGGTGTCTCTGGAATGTACTGTGTGGCACATGAAACGATTCATTTGCTGTTGAACATGATGAGTTTGTGTATATGCATCTCTCTTCTTGTTCTGTTGAAATGTTCTGTGTTCAGCATTTTGCTGTCTTTAATTTTCTTGGGGAAGGATGTTCCACCCCTACCCCAAGTTCCAGGTTTTTTGGTTAAAAAAATACCCAACTCTATGAATGAATAATATGGGTTTGTATGATTGAAAAGAGAAGCGGAGATGACAGGGCTCCTGATATATTAGATACAAACACAAGGAGAATCAGGTGTTCAGTACAAATACCCTCTGAAATAATAAACAAATGTTTTGTATAAATAGCATCTCATTAAGTAATAACATAAGGCTGGAGAACAGTTCAGTTCTTGGCTTATGTTGAAAAATGCAGCATGGAATGACTGAGTCAGGCAGGCTGACGCTTGGGAATGGGATCATTTGTTTTGTGCGGTTTTGGTTTTCAGAAGGAGGCCTGCCTACTGCTGACAGGATGTGCTTTTCTTGAATTTGGTTTGTGCATAGTGTTCTGGAAAATCAGAGTGGTACTGTGAGGGGAAATTACCAAAGTGAGTGGTAAACAAAAGCAAATAAAAGGATGGGAAGCTGTTCATTTATCATGTGAAAGGAGTTTTAGCATAACTTTCCTTTTGTTGTTTGAGCATTGTTAACAAAACCCAGGAGTGACAATGCAAACAAGTTTCTCCAGCTTGGTAATAATTTGCTCTTAGATTAGATGGCTGTAGCTGGGGGTAAACCAGGAATCAACGTGCTTCTTGTTTGAGCCGGTAGGGCAGAAACAAGAGGTGAAAAGCAGGATAGCAGGGGACTTAAGTAGTGGCATACTTATTTGAATCTCAGTTATATGATGTCTGTTGTTCCTATTGCTAGGAAAGGATGCTGAGCCCCTGAACTCAAAACCTGGGGAGAAGATGACAAGAAACTTTATCGTCTTCATGCAGTTTTACAGAAGATAAAGTAACTGAAGGACAGGTTGTGAATGGTGTCAGGCCTTTGCTATTTTGTCTGTAGGGCTGCAGAAATCCCTGTGACTTAGTTCGGTAGTATTTCTTGTTGGGTTTGGTTTTTTTTGAAATTTCCCTTTCTTATTAAACATAATCTTTTTGGCTTTGCTTTTAGGTAGCCTTGCTTTTCTGGGAATGTCAGCTCTTGCTCATCTTTCAGCAGCTGTTTCCACATAGTTTAGCAGATCTCTGAATGCTGCATGGTAGTGTTTTCCTGCCTTAAGAGTGGCTTTTTCCTTTATAGTCTCTTCTTCCTCAGCCACCTTTTTGTGAAAGTATGTGGGAGGGCTCTAGACCTGAGACTAATGTTTCTCCACTTCCTCATGGCCTTGCAGCTTGGCTGGGCTCAAATATTTAGAAAGGTTGAAGAGGACCCTCATGCTTGTACATAGGATGCCTGAATCCTGAGCTATGTCCTTTGTGTGCCGAGTTGTCAGTAGGGCTGTGCTACAGAAGACCAGAGGTTAGTTCTTTGATGGTTACAAGTACTCTTTTGCCTAGGAAGTGTGCCCAAATTCTACTTGCTATGGCTCCAAGACCATCACAGGGCTGAAGAGGGTCTCTCCACTTGAATCGTAGATTCATAGAATGGTTTGAAATGGAAGGGACCTTAAAGATTATCTAATTCTAACCATGCTGTTATGGGCAGGGACACCTTCCACTAGACCAGGTTGCTCAAAGACCTGTCCAACCTGGCCTTGAACGATTCCAAGGATGGAGCATCCACAGCTTCTCTGGGCAATCTGTTCCAGTGTCTTATCACCCTCACAGCAAAGAATTTCTTCATAATATCTAATCTTCCTAACATCTAATCTAAATCTTTTTGTTCTCTTACTACATGTTCTTGTAAAAAGTCCCTCATTAGCTTTCTTGTAGGCCCCCTTTAGGTATTGGAAGACTGTTAGAAGGTCTTCCCAGGCCTTTCTCTTATCCAGGCTAAACAAGCCCAGCTCTTTCAGCCTGTCTTCACAGGAGAGGTGCTCCAGCCCTCTAATCATCTTTGTGCCCTCCTCTGGACTTGCTCCAACAGGCCCACACACTTCTTTTGTTGGGGGCCCCACCCCTGGACATAAGTACTCCAGGTGGGGTCTCATGAGAGCAGAGTAGAAGGCTTGTAGCTTGCTTCTGCTGCATTTCTCCTTACTGTAAAGCTGGAGGGGTTGTTTATAGTCAGCTGGCCTGCCTCATCTTTGCAGAGAATGTGTTTTGTAGTCTCATATGGAGATCAAGATTTAATGGTGTCTTCTGTCTACTTTTTGAGGGTGTATCTGCTTGGGCCCGTGCCTAATACAGGGAACTACTGGTGATGGAGCTACTTGAGGCACCAGCAACCCAAGAGGTGGGGGTGTGAATGGTTTGGGGTTCAAGCTTTGCATTCCGTTCTTGTGATACAACTGCTTATTTTGATTGAGCTTGTGGAATTGCAGAAACTGTCTAAGAAAATGGTGGAAAGAGAAAATAAGACAATTGCAAGTGGTTTAGATAAATGTGACAACATCTGCAATCATTAGGCTTGGTACGTTGTGTGGCTAATGCACCGTTCGGCATAAAGCTAAGCGAGGCATTTTAGGAGGAACACAGCTTAAGGTCCAATGAAGAGACTGGCCCTTCTGCAGGTCGTGTTAGAGCCACTGGGGTGGAGACTGCCTCTGCCTGCGCCATGATGCTAGAAATGGATTCAGAGGCGCATGGCAGAAAACTTCCATGCTTGCAAGCCGAGCTGGTGCAAGGCAAGTGACCTGCACATCTCCAGCACCAGGCTAGGGACCGTCCAGTCCCTGGGGCATGTATCTCTGCGTGGTTGGTTTTGCCTTGTTGTGAGTACCTTTGCGAGGTGAATAGTTGTACTTCATCGTTGGTACAATTGGTGAAGTCATCTTTTTGTTTCGTGACAAGAGTGGCTGCTGCCGTTTGGTTGGTGTCAGCTGGCTACTAGAGACCCAGGAAATCACGGTTTTCCTCTCAAGTGCCTGCAGACTTCAGGCTAGGGCTTTTATTTCACCCCTGCAGGAGCCTTTTGTGCTGCCACCTGGAGGGACATAAACAGAACAATTCACACGCCAGTTTGCCCACTGGCAGGAAGGGAAACTTTATTTGCAAGTAAAAGTGTGAAGTTGGAAAAATATTGGTTTCTGAGAAATAAGAACGTTTACACAGCAATAGAATGAAAGGGAAAAGCTTATCAGTAAAAAAAGACCTGATTCACATCTGCCATTTTTTTGTAGGATGGTGTTGAAGGTGTTAACTAAAGTGTCTTGATTAAGATTTTGTAGGTTTTGTTTTAGATTTATATCTGTGCAGGCTGGGTTTTGTGGCAAAATAAACTGGTTTATAAAACAGTGAAAACTAACATTTTTCCAGCATAGGTTGTTTGCTTGTTTGTTTTTCTTATAGTTTGGTATGCAGTATTTTTTTCTCAATAGATTATTGGCGTCTTTTGCAGGTTGAAAAGTCTAGATGTTGGGTTTTTTTAACTGATTTCTCCCTCACATCCCCCATGTGTTCATTAAACCGGTCTTTATTTTATTTGAGCTTCCAGTAGTTTTGAAGTTTTAATTTCTATAATTTATTTTGTTTTCCAGGTCAGATGTACAATTGCCTGTAAGTATCGCACTGTTGTTCAATTCTATTTTTATTTATTTTTTTTTTTAGAACTCTTGTTATCATAATTTAAGAAAAAATCAAACAGTATCATCAAAGGATTGAAAAAAACAAAACAACCCCAAAAACCCAAAGAACCCTCCCCCCCACCAAACCAAACCTGCCTGAAAAATATTTTTTGAAATTTCAGTCAAAAACTGTAAACTTTCTTATTTTAGTGGCTGTCATTCCTGCAGTGCATTTCAAGAGGTTTAATGATGCAAATGTGTACTTTAATCCCTTTGCTTTTCAGCTTATAAAGAGTTCTGGTAAAGTCAAGTACAGACATAATGTGCTTAGAAAGACTGGAGAATCTATTTAAAGGCAGTACAAAACCAAAGACAGACCCCAAAGTGATGCTTTAAGGATTTTCTGAAGTGAGTATAGTAACTGCTGTACTTGCTAGATGACACATTCTTAATGTGGCAGAAATTCTCAAAAGTACTTGCAGCTGAGTTCTACAGTAATACAGAACATCGGACTTGCGTGAATTAGCCTTGAAATTCTAGGGCCTGGATGGATTCTCTCCACAGTTGGGGCTGTATTCCATCAAGGTAAATTTGTTTTCAGTAGGTATACCATGTATCCCTTACTCGTGGGAACGCCCTGTGGGACTAGAACTTTTTTGCTGGTGTACTGAGGGGAAGAGATGAAATTGCCATGCCAAGTTGAGTGGAGCAGCTGGCTTCTGATAGTGCATGAGGAAAATACATGTACAGTATGGCTGCAAGTCTGTTCAGTTCCTTTCAAACAAAATTGCACAGGGGAAGATCCATTCCTTGAGTGGATTTAGTGAATGGCTGAAATAATGTGGAAATCTCTTAATCTAATTCATATTGTCTCAAGGAAGTTAAATGTGGTAAAACCAGGAAATGTGCAGTAAAATACCTGCAGGAGAACAAAATGGGAAAACAGAAATGACTGTGGTCTCTGCATGAAATCTATAAATGATTATACTTTTGTAAATGGGAAACCCAGAAATTTTGTAAAGATACTTACTGGCTTGTATTCTTTCACTCAGGCACTCAAAATTGCAGCTCAACAAATGAAACTGCAGGAACAGGAATCAGTAGTAATGATAATTTATCAGTAAACTCTACAAGTGGGAACAAAGCCAGTGGGGATGGAAGAGGGACCATGGATGTGCCACTGCACAACAGGGCAAAAAATGATTCAAACAGTGTAACACGTAAGTGGTTTGGAATGTGACTGGGATGTGAATCTTCAGGCTGTTTTGTGGTTTTAGGATGAATTAACATTTTCAACCTGGGCTCTAGCCCAGAGTGCAAAGAGCATTGCAAGGGTATGGATTTGACTGCCTTGCTGAAGTAGAGAATGGCCAAATAAATGTAACTACACTGATGACTGGGATTGCAGTTTAACACTGTGATTGGCTTGTGGCCTTGAAGTACTTTTATCACTCTTAAACTTGGGCTCCTTTCCCTGCTATTATGGCTTTTTAGGTTACAACTGCAGCTGTTCAAACATATTGTGACATATCGATTTGGAATATATAAGAATACAGCTGAAGTACTCTACATAGCTTAGAGGAGAGCTGTGTAAGTCTTTTAAATGTTTTTCCCCTTGACTTTCACAGAGCCCAGCCCAGTTCTTGATCTCAAGGCAGAATATGTTGGTGCCACTTCTGTCAACTTATCATGGACAGTGAACAATGTCACTTATAACTCCTCCATGTACAGGATAGAGGTTGTAAGCAGTACCTCTGTCAGGAACCTGACATCCAGTGTTACCGAAGCTGCAATTACTGAGTTAATGCCTGGGACAATGTACAATTTCACAGTGTTTGCAGTAGCAGCTGATAATCAGACAGAAGGAGAAGTATCCACAAGCCTGTATACAAGTAAGTCACATTTTCCTGGAGCCCTGCTCCTGTTCGTCTGATTTTGCTGTGCAGTACAGGGTTTTGCCTACCTGTGTGAGGATTTTAATTCAATACTACTGCATATAGATCTGATACTTTAGTCTTAGAGCCTGATATGAGCTGCATGAAGAGGACGAGGCATTAGTGTGCAACACAAACATAGCCCTGATGTTTTTATTAGGTTTTAAATTATCTTCCTTACACACTTCCTGTTCCATTCTTGTCTCTTTCCTGCCCACCTCTCTAGGTTTCCAAGGGAAGCCCAGGGAGTCCTGTCAGAGTAATGCCAGTGCTTCTGCTTTGGAGTGTCAAAGGAAGTCTAACTCTGAGTCTAACTCAGAACGACTTTTCTTCAGTTTTCTCTTAGCTGCTCGTTGGTGCAGAAGCCTCCAGGAGCATCTGGTGATGATGTTGGCATGCTCCTGCACTCTGAGCAGTGTGAAGAGAGTGAAATAGGGGTGCCTGTGTTTCTTCTGTCCGTGCATGTGAGCAGATGTTCTTGCAGGTTGACAGATTGTTGTCTTGTGTTTCACAGAGCCCAGCCCTGTTCTTGATCTCAAGGCAGAATATGTTGGTGCCACTTCTGTCAACTTATCATGGGCAGTGAATGACACTGCTTCCAACTCCTACACGTACAGGATAGAGGTTGTAATTGATACCTCTATTATGAACTTGACGTCCAATGTCACAGAAGCTGCAATTACCAAGTTAATGCCTGGGACAATGTACAGTTTCACAGTGTTTGCAGTCGCAGCTGATGATCAGACAGAAGGAGCAGGAGTATCCATAAGCCTGTATACAAGTAAGTCACAGTTTCTTGCAGGCCTCTTTCTAATGGAGTGTGTTTTGCTGTGCAGTACAGGGCTCTGCCTACCTGCCCTAGAGCTGAAATATAACACAAACCCTACCTGGGCTGGCTACAAAGAGTGAGGTGTTCATGTGTTGAGGAAACACGGCCCCATTTTGTTGTTGTTGTTGTTGTTTTGTTTGTTTGTTTTTAGAAAACACCAAACGCTGTTTAACACCACCACCACCTGGTCCCAAAACAATAAATGCCCCACAACAACAATAAAACTAAACCCAACCAGCCAGAGATGCCCTGTCTTGCCCACCTCTAGATTCCTAAGGGAAAACCTGGGAGACCTGTCCAAGTGGTGGCCTGTGCTACTGCTTTGGAGTGTCAAAGGAAGATTAATCCCACTCAGAATGACTTTTCTTCAGTTTTATCTTAGCTCATCATTGGTGTAGAAGCTTCCAAGGAGCATCTGGTGATGTTATTGGGGTGTTCAGCACTCAGAACAATGAGTGATGTGAAGAGAATGAAGTAGGGGTGCCTGTGTTTCTTCTGTCCGTGCATGTGAGCAGATGTTCTTGCAGTTTGACAGATTGTTGTCTTGTGTTTTGCAGAGCCCAGCCCCGTTCTTGATCTCAAGGTGGGATATGTTGATGTGACTTCTGTCAACTTATCATGGGTAGTAAACGACACTGCTTCCAACTCCTACACATACAGGATAGAGGTTGTAAATGGTACTTCTGTTAGGAACCTAACATTCAGTGTCACAAAAGCTGCAATTACCGAGTTAATCCCTGGGACAATGTACAGTTTCACAGTGTTTGCAGTCACAGCTGATGGTCAGACGACAGGAGAAGGAACATCCATAATCCAGTATACAAGTAAGGAAATCATGCTTCTCAATTGCATGAATGGGCAGTTTGTACCAAATTGCACTGCTTTTTTACTTTGGGTTTCCAACTCTGCTGTTTGGCATTGTGATGTTGCTTTGTACTAGGTTCCTGTGGGCATGAATGCAAGTGGCCCTTGGTAAAAGGGAAAAGGGCTGAGACTGTATGTATCACTGTGTGCGCATGTGTTGCCTTTAAAGCAGTTATTTCATTAACTTCATTGCTCTAGACTATATAATATCCAGGTCCTGCTGCAACATGACTTTTTCTAGACTTGAGGGCTGAATAGACTCCCTGCAATACTTCTGGGAGCAGGTTATCTCTGTTCATACCAAATGACATGGTGTGCAGGGTTCTGGCTAGGATCACAGGGGCTTCTTGTTCTTGAAAATAGTTTCGAGCTCATTGCAATGTCCCTCTCCTGGGGCTCCTCTGGCCTATGGCGTGCAGGGACACATCATCAAATGTGTGGTGCCATTTTTGTTGGCTTTGTGCTATGGCACCTTTTTCCCAGATCATAGAATCATAGAATAGTTAAGGTTGGAAAGGACCTTAAGATCATCTAGTTCCAACTCCCCTGCCATGGCAGGGACACCTCACACTAAACCATGTCACCCAAGGCTCTGTCCATCCCAGCCTTGAGCACTGCCAGCGATGGAGCATTCACAACTTCCCTGGGCAGCCCATTCCAGTGCCTCACCACCCTCACAGTAAAGAATTTCCTTCTTATATCCAATCTAAACTTCTCCTGTTTAAGTTTGAACCCGTTTCCCCTTGTCCTCTCACCACAGTCCCTAATGAAAAGTCCCTCCCCAGCATCCCTGTAGGCCCCCTTCAGATACTGGAAGGCTGCTATGAGGTCTGCATGCAGCCTTCTCTTCTCCAGGCTGAACAGCCCCAACTTTCTCATCCTGTTTTCATATGGGAGGTGCTCCAGTGACACTCCAGGTCAGCCTTGATTGCAGTGATCATGAGATGGTTGAATTCGAGATCCTCAGGACAGTGAGAAGAGCGTACAGAAAGCTCACTGCCCTGGACTTCAAGAGAGCAGACTTTGGCCTCTTCAGGAACCTGCTCAGTAAGATTCCATGGGATATAGCCCTAGAGGGCAGGGGGCCCAAGGCTGTTGGTTGATATTCAAGGATCACCTGCTGCAAGCTCAGGAGCGATACATCCCTACTAGAAGGAAGTGCAGCAGGAGGACCAGGAGACCTCCTTGGATGGATAAAGAGCTGCTGAGTAAAATTCAAAGGAAGAAAGAGGCTTATAAAATGTGGCAGCAAGGACAGGCGGCCTGGGAAGAATACAGGGATGTTGTCCGGGAAGCTAGGGACCAGGTTAGGAAAGCTAAGGCCCACTTAGAATTAAACTTGGCTAGGGATGTTAAGGATAACAGGAAGGGATTCTTTAGGTACATTGCAAATAAAAGACAGGCTATGGACAACGTGGGCCCCCTGCAGAAGCTATCAGGAGAACTGGCTACCCTGGATTTGGAGAAGGCTGAGGTTCTTAATGACTTCTTTGCATCAGTCTTCACATGCAAACGCTCTGACCACACCACCCAAGTCTTGGAAGGCAGACGCAGGGGCAGTGAGAATGAAGACCCTGGGTTCACTGTAGGAGAGGATCTGGTTCGAGACCATCTTAAGAACCTGAATATGCACAAGTCCATGGGACCTGATGAAATCTATTCGCAGGTCCTGAAGGAGCTGGCAAATGAAGTTGCTAAGCCACTGTCCGTCATATTTGAAAAATCATGGCAGTCAGGTGAAGTTCCCAACAACTGGAAAAAGGGAAATATAACCCCCATTTTCAAGAAGGGGAAAATGGATGAGCCAGGGAACTACAGAGCAGTCAGTCTCACCTCTGTGCCTGGCAAAATCAGAGGGGAACAAATGAGAGGAGAAGATCTTTCTTTTGTATCTAGCTCAGAAGTGGAAGGGTAACAGGCAACATCTCTACAAAACAAATAGAAGCAGTGTGGCATGGAGCTGTCGCTTAGTAGACGAGCTTGTCTAAGCTGCCTGAAGTGAGTCTTGTCTGTCTAGTGCTGACGCTGAACCAAGCTTGCAGATACAGCCCCTCAGGGTGGGTCAGCTGTTGGAGCTGCTCAGGGAGCCCATTTTCTTCTGCTGATGTTGAGGAGAGGCTGCCTGAAGGGCTCAGATTAAGACACACAAGCAAAATTTTGAATTAATAGACCAAGATCACCCTCACTCTGCTTCTTTCCTTGATTTCCATCTCTTTCTCTCTTTGGAAACCCACTGTGGAAACAATTTTAGCATGTGAAATGAAATAAAATAGAATGCAACCCAAGAACTCTTGTGGCCTTTCAAGAGAGCCCCCAGCATGAATGTCTGAAAATGGACATTGATACTGTAGAAGTACTGCTTTGCTACAAATAATGCTAATTCTGTGTAGAATAGGGAAATTTGGCTGCAGCTGCTCTTGTTTTAATTTCTCTGTCTTCACTGATTGTTGTATTGCCTTTCACAGAGCCCAGCCCAGTTCTTGATCTCAAGGAGGGATATGTTGGTGTGACTTCTGTCAACTTATCATGGGCAGTGAATGACACTGCTTCCAACTCCTACACGTACAGGATAGAGGTTGTAATTGATACCTCTATTATGAACCTGACATCCCATGTCACGGAAGCTGAAATTACTGAGTTAATGCCTGGGACAATGTACAGTTTCACAGTGTTTGCAGTCGCAGCTGATGATCAGACAGAAGGAGCAGGAGTATCCATAAGCCTGTATATGAGTAAGTCACAGTTTCTTGCAGCCCTGTTTCTGGTGGACTGTCTTTTCCTGTGCAGTACAGGGCTCTGCCTACCTGCCTGAGAGCTGAAATTCAAGGCTGTTGCAGGCAGAGGTGATATTTTGATCCTTTAGATGGTCAGTCTGCCAAGCATAGGATGTTAAAGTGCATAAGAAGTATTGTCCTGGTGAAAACTGTTGGCGAAGTTTGTCCCCAAGGCTGCAATAGAGAGACCTCCCCCCTACATTTGGGAGAGGGGGTTGCATCCTAGAGGATGGGGGCATCAGATTCCTATTTTATGGGGCTCCCAGACAGAGCATATTGTGCTCGTTGAACCTTTGATCTGGGGCTTATAGCTGTCATCGGACTGCAGCAGGAGAGTCAGATATAGGTAGTTCAGGAGACATACTCTGGCTGTCCCCCACCTTGCCATGTTGAGTTTCAAAAGTCTTGACACCTGGTGTTGGAGGGACCGTTTGGAGCTGGCATGCAGGGCTGTAGCCAAGCCTGGTCATTCTGCAGGGTGTATTTGAAAAGAAACAGATGTTTGTCATTTGTGTGGTCCTGAAATGTACCTGCATGTGTGCTCCTACTTTTCCAGTAAATTCCCAAAAGTCTCTCCTGGACTACCTAACTGTGATGACTAGTCGCCCTGTTTTGAAGAAGCACAGAGTATAGGGTGCTGGAGAGAGGGCTTTTGGAGACAGTCTCTCTGTCATGGGAGCGAGTGCAGGGCACAAGGGTTGGAGGAGCAGGGTGCCTGGGCCATCACCTCTGTTCCTCTTCCAGTGACATTAGATATTCCTTACTTTTTGCTGTGCAGAAATTCACCACCACTGCTTTTCCCCTCCATTCTTCTCTCCTTCCTAGCCATCTCTCTGGATTGCCAGGGGAAACCCTGCGAGTGCTGCCACTGTGGTGACCTGTGCTTTTTGCTTTTGATTGTGACAGTAAGATGAATTGTACTCTTTCTCATTTTATTGTTACCCAGCTATTGATGCAAAAGCCTCCAGGAGCATCTGGTGATGGTGTCGGGGTGCTCCTACACTCTGAGCAGTGTACAGAGAGTGAAGTAGGGGTGCCTGTGTTTCTTCTGTCCATGCATGTGAGCAGATGTTCTTGCAGGTTGACAGATTGTTGTCTTGTGTTTCACAGAGCCCAGCCCTGTTCTTGATCTCAAGGCAGAATATGTTGGTGCCACTTCTGTCAACTTGTCATGGGCAGTGAATGACACTGCTTCCAACTCCTACACGTACAGGATAGAGGTTGTAATTGATACCTCTATTATGAACTTGACATCCAGTGTCACAGAAGCTGAAATTACTGAGTTAATGCCTGGGACAATGTACAGTTTCACAGTGTTTGCAGTCGCAGCTGATGATCAGACAGAAGGAGCAGGAGTATCCATAAGCCTGTATACAAGTAAGTCACAGTTTCTTGAAGCCCTGTTCCTGTTGGTCTGTATTTTGCTGTGCAGCACAGAGATATGCCTACCTGCCTGAGGGTTGAAATTGAATACTGCTGTAGGCAGAGGTGATGTGCTTTGCCTGCCAACAGGCAGAGTTGTTTGTGTGGAAGAGACATAGTCTTATAAAAAATAAACAGCCTCCCCTCAAAAAACAGTGATTGTTGAAGGTAGTCACCAAGGCCTGTGGCACAAAGAAGGAACACTTCCTGAGAACCTGCTTGCCTGGCCTGGTATTTGTGGACAGTTTTGCTGCCTTTGGTTTTTGGAGGATGGGGGCCTCAGACCCTTATTTTGAAGGGCTTCCACACAGAGAAAGGTTATTCTGCCCGGGCAGCTTGAGTGATTTGGGGGCTGTGGCTGCTATTGGGCTGCAGCAGGAAAGTGAACTTTAGGCAGCACAAGCTCAGGACAAGAATGGTGGTGAAGGAGCAAGGTGCCTTGATATCTCCGCTCCTTCTCCAGTGATATCTGATGTGTCCCTTAATCCTTTTCTGTGCATGGATATACCACCAGCTGCTTTCCATACCTTCCCGTGCAAACTTATATCTTTCCTGACCACATGACTGAAGCAAAATACCAGACTTGTTGGCTTCACAACCTGTGCTTCTGCTTTGGAGTATCAAAGGGAGATGAATCTAACTAAGAATGACTTTTCTTCAATTTTCTCTTAGCTGCTCATTGGTGCAGAAGCCTCCAGGAGCATCTGGTGATGATGTTGGCATGCTCCTGCACTCTGAACAATGAGTGATGTGAAGAGAGTGAAATAGGGGTGCCTGTGTTTCTTCTGTCCGTGCATGTGAGCAGATGTTCTTGCAGGTTGACAGATTGTTGTCTTGTGTTTCACAGAGCCCAGCCCTGTTCTTGATCTCAAGGCAGAATATGTTGGTGCCACTTCTGTCAACTTATCATGGGCAGTGAATGACACTGCTTCCAACTCCTACACGTACAGGATAGAGGTTGTAAGTGGTACCTCTATTATGAACTTGATGTCCAATGTCACCGAAGCTGCAATTACCGAGTTAATGCCTGGGACAATGTACAGTTTCACAGTGTTTGCAGTCGCAGCTGATGATCAGACCAAAGGAGCAGGAGTATCCATAAGCCTGTATACAAGTAAGTCACAGTTTCTTGAAGCTCTGTTCCTGTTGGTCTGTATTTTGCTGTGCAGTACAGGGCTCTGCCTACCTGCCTGAGGGCTGAAATAACAGTATTTTTTCAGGCAGAAGTGCTGCACACAGCCTGCCTACAGTCAGCAATGTTAAAGTGTAGAAGAGGGCTCGGGGGGTGTGCGTGTGTGGGGGGTGTGGTGTTGCCTTCACTCCATGTGTATTATTTTGAAGTGTTCCCAGAGAGAGAGCATTGTGCCTCGGTAATGTCCCCCTTTGGAGGGGCCTGTAGCTGAAGCTGGTCTTTGGGTAGCACTGTGCTATGTAGCTGTTGACCGTACTGCTCTGCTCAGCTTGACAGCAGAGAGGGGAAGGTTGAGGTACTCCTGTGTTCCTCATGCTGGGCACTATGACCATTGTTGCCCCTCGTTGTGAATATGAGCTGCTATGTAATTTCCTCTGTTTTGTCCCATTTTGTCTGAGGCGAATATGGGACAGATTCCCTGATAAGTCTGTCCCAGAGCTCCTCAGTGCAGTTTCCAGATGGGTCCCAGGATGAAGCTGTTAAGAGTGTCTTTGTACTGTGAAAGTTCTACGTAGCTACTCATAATGCTTAATCAGACCAAAACATGGAAGTGTGGCTGTGCCTGTGCTGCTTCTCTCTCTGTCAGCAAGTATTTGTGAGTGCTGATGAAGTCTCATCTTGACTTCCACAGAGCCCAGCTCCATTTTTCATATTCAGGTGGAGTGTGCTGGTCTCTGATTTTTCCCATTGATAAAATGATACTTCTTCTCACTACACATACAGGACAGACATCCAAAGTTGTAGTTCCTCCTCTAGCAACCAGACATCCAGTATCACCAGAGCTGTTTATAATCATAAACCCTGTAACCTTTTATAATTTCACCTTATGTGTAGAAGTAGCTGACTTGTACTGAAGGAAAAGAAATATTTATGAAATGCACTAGAAATAAGTTCCAGTCACTAATATTTGTCTTTTAACTACATCAGTTTCCTCTGGTACACAGTTATGCTTCTTCTTAGTTTCTTAAAATAATACCCTTTCTTAATAACAAAATAATTAAGTCCATGAGGTTTTTACCCCTGTATTTGGAAGTGCCAAATGCTTCTTCATCAAGAGAAGAAATAAATTTGCTGTGTGTTACAATTGTAGAAGTTATAAGAGTTTTGGTCCTGAATGCCAAGTTTTAGGAGATGTTTAGTTTAAAGGAACCTTTCTTCTCAGTGTTCCTGCTACATTAACTTTTTTAATACCTTTTTTTGTCTGGTCATAAGGATGCAGTTTTAATAGTGTACTGTAAGACTCTCAGACTGATATGTTGTAGTTGCTGCTCTTAAGGATGGCTACTCCTTTGCTCTTAATGCACAGAGCTTATATTCATTGTATTTGTTGGCACCTGAGAGTTTTAAATAGTTATACAGTAAGCTAGTTTCAATTTACATACTACTCTATGAATGTTCTTTGAGCGCTATGTTCAGTGACTGAACAGTATTTTGAAAACTTTGCTGGTCTTGACAAAGGCTCAACCTAAATTTTCTCAGTAAACCTGTCTGCAGAGGAGTTGGAGAGCACAGAAGAGATCAATGTACTTAGTGTGCTAAATACTTCCCTTCCTCATAGGGTAACAAGTCCTTGTAGGCAGTAGCTTTATCTTTTTAAAAGTGGAAGGGGATATTGAAGTTTTATAAAAATTTATACACAGAACTTAGACAGCTTTTTCTGTTTGCTACAATACTTGATTTCTTACTCCTCTTGAGTTTTTTGGGTTTGTTTTTGTATTTCAACAGCTCCCGCCTTAGTGAATTCATTTCAGTGTGAACCAGTGCTCAAGGAATCTTCTCTAATGTTGAAGTGGGAGTGTCCTCCTGGTAACAATTCTGGCTTCAAAATTAAAATATTTAATGATACATGGGAAAAAGAAGAACGGGCTCCATCCTGCGTTGGAGAAGGCTCAGCAGAAACCTTCACAACACCATCTTTAGATTATTTCAGCACCTATACTGTTACTATTGCAACTCTTTCAAATAGTTCTGAAAGTGATTCAGTGCAGAAAATATGTAATACAAGCATTACTGGTAAGCATTGCGATTTGAGAACTGAAAATATTCATAGGACTAAAATATTGACTTGATGATTGCAGAACACAAAACTTGAATGCAGTATGCTATCATCCTACACATTATGCATAAAATACAGTGTTCATGCAAAGTCTAATGCAATGCACAATAAATATGCATTATATGAATAGCATCAGTGTTACAGCATTTTACTGTTTAGAAAACTCTTGTTTACCAGTCAGATAGTAAAAAATATTTCTGTTTATAGACCCACCTGCTCCAAGCAAAGCTCCTTTAGTCAAGGCAGTCAGTCACAACTCGTTGTCTGTTGAATTCGCTGACTTTCAGTCAGTGAATGGACCATTAAAAGCCTACGCGGTAATGATCACAACAGAAGAACAAGGTAAGATGTTATGATGTTATCTTGTAGTTTTGTGAAATAATTTATGAGACAGCATTATGTTTTAAACTCTAAACAGGTGTTAAATGGATAGAGGAAAATCTGACTCACTATTTTCAATCACCTTTGAAAACTCACAAGGCAAGCACCTTGCTTGCTTGAAGTCAGATCACTCCTTGTTTTCAGAAATCTACTGTTTTCACTCAACCTTTTCCACCCTGATTTATCCTTGTGTAAAAGTCTCGTATGTACTGCCATGGTGCTGTTACCATTTTAATTTGCTGCCACAAGATTGCGTAGTATCCGTTTTTCCTCAGAGAATAATTTTCAGAGCTACCAATATAAGTAGCTTTGGAATGTGGAATGTTTTTCCCCCTCCTTTCTTCAGCTGTAAGATATCTGTAATAAGGTCTTTAAAAGAAAAAAAAAAGAACAGAGCTTTCCTTCTCATTTTACTTAAAATGCTTTATTAACTGAGAGAAATAGGGTACAGATGGAAAGCTTGAATAGTATTGTCAGCATTACATGCTATGGGAGGCTGAACAACAAGAAAGCTAGGGGGTGGTTTATTAAACTCATGTCTTAACCAAAGCATCAGAACAGGGATACATCTTTAATTGGTGAATGTCCAGTGATAAATCAAAAAGTTAGGGAGCTTACCTTTGCAGCTTAGGTTCCAATTGAACTTCATTTAATTTCTGCCACTGCACTGGAGGAGTAGAGCAGCTTATGGGGATAGTTTCCCCCAAGAAGGATTTGACACACCTGCTTATCATTTGTCTTAATACTGGAAATTCATCTTGCAGCAGTTAAACGGTGGATCTTTCTTCTGTGGTTTTCCATATAATATACATCCAAGAAATGCCCATATATATGTAGTATACCAGTGCACATGTTTTCACATGCCTGCTCAGCTGCCCTGAAGTTGCTGATTTGACTGTCAGTCTTTTGCATGCAGTAACAGCTCTGCTTGTACATTCAGCCAGTCATTTTGTAGTCATGATAAGATTCGGGGCATTCTTCTGTATGGTTTTGATTGCAAAGTTGTCAAGATGTGATTGACAGAAAGAAGGAAGGAAGTTTGCCTGTATTTATAATATAGAGTCTGAGTACTTTGATAGGAGCAGAAAACTATCCTTACAGCCAAGCATCACTTCAGCTTTATAGTGTTGAAATAGCATTAATATGATTGAGATGTGTTTCTCTCTCTTAAAATAGACATCATTTCCTTTAGGATAGACAGAGCGGACTTTCTTCAGTTATATAAGCAATGGTGTCTAAGGCTGTTTGAGATGCCCAAGGGTGATATCCAAGATACCCTCAAGGACCTACAGATATAACCAAGGTTGTACATGCATTTGAAATGGAAGATAGGGATCAGACAGACATATAATGTATCTCAGTACTGAACACCCATTTCTATGCAACTAAATTAACTGCAACCTCAGCTGCTTTTAACATAATTTTAGCCAATCTAGTGCTTTAGAAGAGCTGTCTTGCACCCTGTTCCTGCACAGTTACAAGTTGGTGTGAGCTTTGCTTCTGGTGACAGTGAGCCACCAGCTATTGATGGCAGATCAAACCTTGTCTTCACAACTGTAGAAAACTTGTTAGGGCTTTTCCATCTTTCAGAGCTCCTGCAAGGCTTTTTTTTAAAGGTGAATTCAAGACTATATCTGCTTTTAGAAAGAGCTTTTAGCTTAAAGGCAGCCAGCAGAGAACAATTTATACAAACTTCAGTCAAATGAGAAAGATGCTTCTTCCTCCTGCAGTACCGTGAATACTTAACATCAGTTTGCTTGCTCTTGAGTTCTTGGACAACTGGTAATTTGAGCTTCTTTATTACCTCTTAGGTTATATATGCCTCAACTATGTAATCCACCTCATGTTAGGATGGTTGAATGAGGCTTTGAGGAACCTGGTCTAGTGGAAGTTGTATCTGCTTGTGGCAGGGGCGTTGGAACTAGGTCTTTAAGGTCCCTTCCAAACCAAACCATTCTTCAATTCTATGATGTTTCTAGAGTTCATCTTCTAACAACAGACGCTGTAAAGAGACGCTCTTTTGCAGGTGGTGTCCTGTTGGTCACTGGCCGTGATAGCCCATTCTTCCTAATCTTCTGGAAGTGAAACTTGTGGTCATGGTTTTGTCCAATGCTTGTTATGTCAAGAAAAGGCAGAATTTAACTCCTTGGTCTCCTAAGGTTTAAGTGTGCGACTTCCTATAAGACACAGCAAGGAAGCATAGGTCAGCACAAGTTTAGTGTCACTCTGCATGAGGTTTGATGCTGTTTGGATAGCACAACATTACCAAATACCAGTTTGCATCATACTCTCTACATATGATAGTTGATAGAGTGCCTGTGGATATGACTGACTTGCCTAGTGAAGACAGGGGGACATCAGAATCGACCACTAATGTACCTTTACAGAGAAGCTCCACTACACATGGTAGAAATAAAATCAAAAGGAGATTAAAACAAATAACACTGGGGAGTGGGGAGGTAGTTCAGCAGGTTGCACTGCAGTAGATGAGATTCAAAATTGTTGCACTCAGCCTTTCATTTCAGGCAGCATGAGTTACTCCATTCATGGAGTAATGATAACTGTGGTGAATGTGGCCATCTCACCACTGTGACGATAGGTAAAAAATCAGTGGATGGTGCATACAATATATATCCTTGTTTTTTCCTGAAGGTTGTGGGTCTTTGAAGTCCAAATTGAACAATACATATGAAGATTTCAAGAAGAAGATGACAGTCACCTATGTAACATACATTGTAGCTACAGAGCAGGCAAAATCACCTTTTACTTCTCAGAATGGTACAAACGTTGTTAACGTAGGCAATGGAGACAAACTTTGTGGCTACAAAAACGGACCATTGACTCCGCTTCGTTCATATAGGTAAATTTTTTGCAGTTGAAATCTAAAAGGTTATCTTAATAAATAATGACAGATCTTGCTTAAGGTTGTTAAAACCATGTAATGTACTACTTTTTTATTTCTTCTCCCTTATCAACAGGGCAAGTGTTGCAGGTTTCACTAATATAACCTTTAATGTGGATGGCATCATTGTGGCAGAAGATAGTTATTTATCATTTTCACCCTGCTCTGAGGCAGTTTTGCTACCGCAGGATCCAGGTATAGTTAACGTCAAGTATAGGACTGGCACCTTAGCACATGCCCACTATGTGGAGATTCCTTAGTTACGGCAAGTTTCATAACAACAAAACACCTGCTGGTTTCTCTGTGATGTACTATTTCTGTTCAGCTTTGCAGTGACAATTTACAGTGACTTTGCTCTGTAAATTCACACCTTGCTAGTTTTGTGAATGACTTCTTTTTCCCATGTATGACTTCAACTGTGGAAGTAACCAAAAGCTGTGCTACTCAGGGCATGCTAAAAGAGATTGGATGCCACAGTGTGACTTTGGTACAGCAACAAGTAGCAAAAAGCAGCTGATGTTCTAACAGTTCTGGTAAATTAAAAGCAGATGCATTGGAACGGAAATACCAGTCCTTTGATCCCAATTCTTTATTAATTTATCACCCTTGGTTTGTTATTCTTTATGAGCTTTCAATACTGGTACCACCAAAGGACACAGTAAAGACAAGACATTTTGTGGAGTGGAGTATGCTGTCACTTGCAAGGTTCTCTTGTATTATGTTGATTGAGTTAGATCAGTTCCAAAAAGGTAAATCAGTAATGAGTAACACTTGTTCTTTCCTATCAGGTGTTATTGCTGGAGCCATTATTGGATGCCTTTTAGCTATATTGGCTGTAGTCACTATAGGGGGTTTCATATTCTGGAGAAGGAGAAGGTAATATGTGTTCAATACTGTATTTGTTGTGATGAGGAATGCCAGTATTATAGAATCATAGAATAGTTAGGGTTGGAAAGGACCTTAAGATCATCTAGTTCCAACCCCCCTGCCATGAGCAGTGACACCTCACACTAAACCATGCCACCCAAGGTTCTGTCCAACCTGGCCTTGAACACCGCCAGTGATGGAGCATTCACAGCTTCCCTGGGCAACCCATCCAGTGCCTCACCACCCTTACAGTAAAGAATTTCTTCCTCATATCCAGTCTAAACTTCTCCTGTTTAAGTTTGAACCCATTACCCCTTGTCCTCTCATCACAGTCCCTCATGAAGAGTCCCTCCCCAGCATCCCTATAGGCCCCCTTCAGATACTGGAAGGCTGCTATGAGGTCTGCACGTAGCCTTCTCTTCTCCAGGCTGAACAGCCCCAACTTTCTCATCCTACCTTATTGCACTTCTGTATCTCTCTTTTGAAAAGGCCTCTGTTCGAAATACAGAATGTGTTTTTAAAGACATGCTTTAAAATACATTTGTTAAAAATCTTCTTGTATGTTACAGATTAGAGCTGATGTATCAGAATAGTTAAGTGACTTTGTTCAACCCCGTAGTTACAAACTAATGAGTTAAGATTGTTTTGTTTTTCTGTTCTGAATTCATTTATGCTGATGAAGTAATTCAGTCAGAAATGAGCAACCATCACAAGTTATTGTGCTAAAAGACATATATAATTATATCTTAGCTGGTTTTATTTTAAATTACCCATTAATCACACTTTTTAATTGCTTGGTAGCCTATCACATAAAACTTCCATTCCGGAGTACCCAGAAGCTGATGAGTTGCCTAGAGTTTGAGCTGGGGTCTCAATCTCCAATCTTTTCCAAATAATCTAGGACCTAAGAATCCACAAAGGATTTTTGCTGCTTCTGATCATGTGGTGCATTCTCTCTAAATAGAGTTAGTTCTAGGGCCTTTAGTCCAGTTTTCTCAGTTTTTTTTATTAACTGCTGTTATTTTTACAAGTGTGTCTAGTAACTGTGGACAATAATAACAAGAGCTTCCTTCCCTTAAAGCTGGGAGCACTTACTTTCATTCAACTACCACCTTCAGTACCACTGACACATCACCATTGAACTCTTAACGTAGACATTCTGGGATTAGTAGCAATTCTCCTGAGATAGTGCCTAGCGATGCAGATCCTTCAGAAGTACTTCTTCCACCAAACTATGCTTTGTGTTCTATACTCTGTATTGTACTATGGTCCCAACTGAAAGGAACAGTCCCATTGCACAACATCACTGGAAGGAAGGATGAAGTATTTTAGTACTCTTCCAGGTGTAAGGTTTGCCTCGGGAGGGTTTCCTTTTTGACCAAGTGAGTTGCTTTAAAAGAAATTGTTCTGATCAGGCACAGGAAATAACTTTCATCAGGAAATCTCATCTGCATTCCATTAAATTCTGCTATCAACCTATTGTGTTGTTTTCTTTTGCCTTATAGGAAAGATAAAAGAAATACTGAGGTGTCCTTTTCTCCAATTAAGTAAGTCCATGTCCTTTCACACCTTGTTTTCTGAGCTCAAGTGATATTTGCAAAACTTGCTCTGAACCCTGATACTCATTTTCTGTGTAGTTTTATATAGAATTTTGCAGTATTAATTCCTCATGGAATTTGAAGACTCCAGCCTACAGACTAAAAAAAATCATACTGATCGAGACTTCTAGAGCTGCCACAGAGCTTGGGGTGCTTGCTTCATGAATCACCATTAAACCCAGAAATGGTCCATGTAGTTTCAAAAAACAGGATGTTTGAGTGAAATACAGGCTTTGTACACACTGAAGGAACAATTCAAATTGTTGATAAAGGGCAACATTCTGCACCGTGGCCTGAATTTTCCTTTGATTTATGACTACTTTGTGCCGAGCCATTGGTTCAGATAATGTTGAGATTGTGAAAGCTGACTGTGGGAGGGTAACCACAATATATTGGAAGTCATAGGCAGTGCAGTCGAATCACGTTATTGGTTTCTTGCTTCAATTTTTGTGCTGATGGAAAGGCATAGCTGGATAATCCTATAAAGTCCCACCTGTGTAGACTTTGCTAATTGACATAAAATACACCAGGGAATAGGGCTAATTTGGTGAGAGTACAGAAATGGCTGACTGAAATCTGCTGTGATATCCTCCTGAAGGATGTGCTATTCTTTCTGTGGTTTAACAGATCAGTTAAATGCTATGCTTGATATTCTGTCCCCTTTAAATGCAGTTTTGTGGCTGCTACTAACAGTCATGCTTTCATTCTTAGATTCACATAGTGAAAACCACAGCTGCATGTGTCTAATCAACCTTTTTTTCTTCCCCCCACCCTTCCCTGAAGAGTCAAGAAGTAAGTAAAGCACACTTTCTAACACATTAACTGAATTCATGGCTTATTTACCTAGTACCAGTTACCAGTTACATGGATTTTCTCATTTTAGATCAAAGATGATTAAAGTGGAGAACTTTGAATCCTACTTTAAGAAGCAGCAAGCTGACTCCAACTGTGGTTTTGCTGAAGAGTATGAGGTATGTGCCATCAGTGGAGAGCACTTCATGACAAATATTTTTGGAAAGGCAACTCAGCTTTCTTATGAAGCATATGTGAGGCTTACTGAAGGGAAGAGAAGGGACCTTTATTGCAGAGATTATTAAGATTCATGTACAGCCTTCCCTGATTCAGCTTCAGATTTAGTTCAAGTGCATGACAAATACTTCACATCCTGAACTATTATCTCTACCTGTGAGCTTACCGTATGGCCTCTTGGTTCGAGCTCTCACCAGAGACAGGATCTCCAGAGCCCTTTCCCTAGTCACACAATACAGCCTGGGGAAAGCTATTTCACTTCTCTGCATTTTGTTATTTTTTAGTCTTGCTTTTGTTTTCTACACAGCAAGACAGGTCTCTTGCTAATGTCATCGCCTTCTTTAGAGTATAGGTGTGATTTGCAAACCACACCTGTGGAATAGCTTGAAGGAGCAGATAGAGAACAGCAATTATGATTTGTTTAGTGACCATAGATGCTTTTCTGTGAAATACGCTAAAGCTCAGGCATGAAAGGCAGGAATTGATTGTCAGTAAGGATTCTATGTTGTCATGTCTGCTGTTAAAGAATCTCTGTTGTTGTTGTTGTTCTTGGGTTTTTTGTTTTGTTGTTTTTTTTCCCCCCATCTTCTTGAAGCTATTGACTTCTTTCCAGATCAAATTCTGTCCCTTTGATTTTGCTTTGCAGGCTGGTGCTCCACCTTGTCTTCCTCTCGTATTTTGCTTCCTGCAGTCTTTTCCTAGTGTACTCAGTCCCTTTCTCCCTGTAATGTTTGCAAGGCGAATGCTAAGTAGTTCCCTGCCTTCAGGTCAGAATGAGAGTGCCCTTGATGTTAGTGTCCTGTATTTCTGCAAAATTGTTTCTGGGCTTCTAAAGCCCATCTCTGGGTTTTAAACATGCTACTGTTCCTACATCTGTATTAATCCCTTGTCTGTCTGCTTGCCACTGTCACTCTTCCACTCTGTAAAAAGATGATTTTTGTAATCATTTATCCCATTACCATGCCTGCTTTTACAGCAAAGGCTGAGAGTGTTTGGAGTATTTGTCTTTGAGTCAAGTGTTTGTGTATGATTCATGAACCAGGACCCAGGGGCTCATAAATCCTCCTTTCATTGTAGGAACTGAAGTCTGCTGGTGTTCATCAGCCCAAATTTGCTGCTGAACTTCCTGAGAACAGGGGCAAAAATAGATACAACAATGTCTTACCATGTGAGTTACTCTCTTTGGTTTTACACCTGCTACTGGTTAAGATTTTAGATGGAAAACTGTGGGTTAGTATAAGCAAACCCAAAGAGTTCTTCCCTTAAAGAACTTTCCTGTAATAGTTTAATTTTCCATTTGTGAGAAACTTGCAGTCCAGATTGAAAAAGAGGTTAACCGTTGACTATGGACAGGTATGCAGAGCTATGTGAAATATTAAGACCCTGCTGGCCAGCTTTACAGGTGAACTGAGAATGTAAACCCAGCCGGGCTGTCTGCGGGCTTCCCAGCCTAGCTGAGTGTAAGGAGGAACTGGAAGCCAACAGTGGTGGGTACATAGGAATGCTTTGGAGGAAAAACAACAGCTTCAATGGCAGCAGGAGAAAAATTGCCAATTTTTCTCCAGTGCTTAAAACTATAGTAATTTCTGTGCTGGATTGAAAATATGTAAATATGCAAAACCAAACCATGTTTAAAAAATAAGACAATCTGTGTTGCGTGTTCTCAATCTTTATCCTGGCCACTCATTTTTCTGAAGACTTTCATGATAACAATTCTAAACTACTGCTACTTATGATTCCTAAAACTTTATTCTTAAAATGCCTTTTATTTAGAAACCGTGCATTAGAAAACAGTATTTTGCTGAAAGGTTCTAGTTCTAAAATTCATAATTTTCTTTTTCTTTCTACAGATGATATTTCCCGTGTTAAACTTTCAGATCGGAGCTCTGCATCTGATGATTATATTAATGCGAGCTATATGCCTGTAAGTCGCTTCATGAGTTGAAATGAAATATAATGTGTATTTTTAAATTGTAGCCTCACCAGCTCATAATGATGTTTAAAATCCACTTTTTATGTCTGTGTGTGTGTGTATTTTACTTTTCTTTTTTTTTCTTTCTTAGGGCTATAACTCAAAGAAGGCGTTCATTGCTGCACAGGGTCCTTTACCCAATACTATAGAAGACTTTTGGTGCATGATTTGGGAAAAGAATATCTACTCTGTTGTTATGTTGACAAAATGTGTTGAACAAGCCCGGGTATGTTTTTATTAAAACTGAACTGTCTCTTGAAGACAGTTATATGCCTTCTAGTTTTTTTGTTATCCTGGCAGGTTGGAGACTGAACACTTTCTTTTAACAACCATCCACTTACTGGGTGGCTGTTCTCAAAATTAAATAAGCCAAATTTTTATTTTTATTATTTTATTGTTTTGGTTTTTTAGCTTTTTCCCATTTTTATATGTGCTGACTACCAGAATAGATTGTCTCAGGAAGGTTGTAGAATCACCATCTTTAAGGGTGAATTATTCTCCCTAAAGAATGATTTTTGGAGAGCTTTTCCTACCCTGAGCCAGGCTATTGGGAAGGGTGATGTGCTTTCTAGCCTTGCTTCAGGTGATGTCATTCACAACTAGCACTGCTGTGTGTAATGTGCCTAACCTTGTAATTCTCAGACAAAATGTGAGCAATACTGGCCAGACAAACAGCCCAAGAGCTATGGTGACATCATTGTGACAATGGTCTCGGAGATCATCCTTCCAGAATGGACAATAAGGGACTTCACTGTAGAAAAGGTGAGTACCGCCTCGGTTGCTGTTAGCGAAGTATCTCTATGTATGGTTTATTGTATCACATGTCAAGCAACACTGGAGTGAAATAACACAGTAATTTCACTAAAACTTAAATTCAAAGTTGTCTGAGGGAAAAGAGTAAGAGTGGTTTATTTTAATTTGAAGCTTTGAATACATTGGTCTGCTTTCTGCCAACAGTCTGATTTTAAAATCTTTCACCCTACTTGCTGACGAGATTCCTGTGATCTGCATGCATTTGTTCATAAGCCCTGGCTTCTCACAGCATTGGTTTAGTAACAAATCCAGAGGTGGGATTGATTGCCAGTAAGACCCTCCCAGTGGCAGAAAGAGATCTGCCACCAAATCCAGCCTGCTCATGGGAATTCCTGATCAGTGATCCTTCAGTGATCCTGCAGCTTGTGTTTCCCTCAAACTTGTACCAAAACCTGTGTTCATGCAGATACTTGTAGTGTCTGCTGGACTGAAAACACTTAGCTCCCTCTCAGCAATTGTAATGCAACAGAGATGATCTTGGAGTAAAGTGAAAAGTGAAAGAAAACTATTTCAAAATATTCTCTACTAGAGCAGAAGGAAGAGGGAAACTGAAATGTCCCTGAGTTACTGTGCACTCTGTAACAGGCTTCTTTAACCAAGATGAACTTTGCCCAGTAAATACGTCGGGAAGCTCTACTCTTGGTGTTCTGAAGCCAGTTTTCTTGATTTTTAATGTGTGTTCCTCTAGGCCAACACAGCAGAGGGCCACACAGTGCGCCAGTTCCACTTTACCTCCTGGCCAGATCACGGAGTGCCAGAGACAACAGAACTTCTCATCAACTTCAGACACCTTGTTCATGAGTACAGCAGTCAAAATCCAATCGAATCTCCTACTCTGGTGCACTGCAGGTAAGAAGAACATGTTTATGATAGACACACTTGTGACTTTTGTAAGAACAATTCTTTTAAAATGTAATTTAAAGAAAAAAGAAAGAAAAATATGTCTCTGCTTGAGGACATGGGCTATTCACCCTGCCAAATTAAAAACTTTGCCCTGTGCTTCAGAAACATAGCAGTGCTGCTACATAGGTAGAAAAGCGCCTGATACAAAACTGCGTTAGAATAGACAATCTCTCCTAGCCTGCAAAACTTAACTGAAATAGTTGCCTTTTCAAGTGTTTTTATATGCAACCTTGTGTTGCAAGTGCAAGATTGGGAAGCCTGGAAGCATGTGCTCCCTCCCTCTTGGTGATGGTAAGAACTACCCCTCTGGGCTGCAGAGACTTTTAATACCTGTGCCACTGAAATAACAGAAACCATCTTACTGCCTTACTGGCTTTTCAGTAGGCCACTATTGAGCAGGTGGTTGTGAGAAAACAGTAAATGGCTTCCCCATGTCACTGCAGTGCTGGTGTTGGGAGGACAGGGACATTCATTGCCATTGACCGCCTGATTCAGCAGATTGAAATGGAAAATACGGTGGATGTGTATGGAGTGGTGTATGATCTTCGCATGCACCGGCCTTTAATGGTGCAAACTGAGGTAAGGCTGTCTTCCATCCAGCAGCATGTTTTTCAAATGGGCCTAAGAGTGCAGGAAGGGTGGACTCAAAATGTAGCTTAGAATTGCAGGAAGGTGAGGTATTAAGGAGCAATCAGAAATTTTTCTTCATTTAACTTCCCTCTTTCCTGCCTCAGTTCTTCCACAAAATTAGTTGTAGCCAGGGGCCATAATAAGTCCAAGCAGTCTCTTTACAGAGTGCTTTGTACGACTGGCATTTGTAACTAGAAAGACTCAAATCCTGAAAAAATGTGATGGGGTTTTTTTTTTTTTTTTTGCAGCTTGTTTTACTCCTGTGAGTTTTATCCTTACAGCTGTGAGCCAGAACTATCTTGAGTCAAGTGGTCTCGGTGTGCATCTTTTCTTTTGTGTTCTGCGCAAACGCACGTGTTCCTGCTGAAATGATCACTTTGATCCAAAAGGGTGTCTGGATGAACTCAGTGCGTGTGAAAAAGGCTGTAAAAGCTCCATCATAGAATCATAGAATACTTAGGGTCAGAAAGGATCACCTAGTTCCAACCTTCTAAGAGGGTGTTAGGCATGATGGTGAACTTGATTCTAGCTTTTTGCAGGGGGTTGATCAGATGACATCATGAAGTCCTTTCCAGCCCTATTTTTTATGAACTTCTGTGTATGTGTATAAATATAACATCTAAAAAGTACTCTGTGATAACATTCAGTGCAGTGCATCCAAAACTCAAACCCTATATTCATAGAGCAGAATTACTTCCAAAATCAGGTATTTTCTAGAAGTACATTACCCTCTCTTTTCCTTCCATTAGGACCAGTATGTCTTCCTAAACCAGTGTGTTATGGATATTATTAGATCCCTGAAAGACAGGAAAACTGATCTTATTTACCAAAACATGACAGCAATGGCAATCTATGAAAACGTCACACCTGGGCCAGGCTTTGGGAAGGCCAATGGCTACCACACATAGCCTGGGAGGAACGTGGTGTCTCCAGGAGATGTTAGCTGCGCAGAGGAAAGGAAGATGTTCTACTCATGTTCTCTGGGATTGTGTGCACTGTCTTGTGTCTGGCTTCTCCAGTTCTGTCCACATTTGAGGATGTGATCTGCAGGAGGAAAAACACAATGCTAGCAGGAGCCACAGATTGGTATTGAAAAAGACAAAAAATCAAGCAAAACTGTTTGAAGTTAACAGAGGAATCTTGCTTTTTCTTGGGAATTTAACAGTACTGATAGGTGAAATAGCATTTGCAGAATGAACAGTGAACTAGAATTTAAATATTAAAATAATAACACAAGCTTTTTATTACAATTTTATATTATTTCATTTACAGACATCAGGCTTGTGGGCTGTTTTAATATATTTAATTATAAGTTTCAGGAACATATTTTATCTACTGTATCTCGTTACTTGGCTAATAGGTATGTGCCTCTGTGATTTTTTTTTCTCTGTGTTCCATTTTATTTAAAAAAGGAGTACAAACAGCTCCTTCAAATGGACATTTATACTTGGAAATTGTGCCTTTCTAGTTGATACTCTAGGAAAAAAAAAAACAGCAGAGATTCTATTTTTGTACTGAAACTCTTAATGAGAACACAGATTTTTAAATAAGGCTTGTGTCAAACTTAACTGTAGTTGCACTGTTGGCAGGACTCTCCAGAAGTTTGGAGGTGAGCTTTGTTGTTGCATTTCACCACAAATATCCCCTGCCTTAATGTTTCAGTGCCTCTGCTAGAGGAAAAGGAGTGTGGTATCTCGCTCGCAGCTTTAACTATAGTAAAAAAACTGAGCAAGTGCATATGTGAATGTGTGTGCAGGGATGCATGTGGGTGTGTATGAAGGACAGAATAGCTCCTCCCTGTTCCTGGCAGATGAATTCCTGGTTTTATACAATTTATAATGATTTATTTAAAGGTGCAATATATGATTTACTGAATAATGATCACTCTATTCTAATAGAGTTTTACTCAGGTTGGTGTCTTTTTATCGTTGTTGCTTTTCCTGAAATATATAAATCTGTGAAAATGTCAAAACCAAGGTTCCAAGTGTCCAAGCACTCCCAAACAAATTGACTGGCTTTACTGTTTCTACCAAAACAAATGGCACAAAATTCTGCTGTAAAGACCAATTTCTTGGTTGTTCTAGCCATTCAAACCTGAGACACGTCTTACCTGCCTGCATCTCATTTATCTAATGTAATTGTTTTGTAATTATTTACAATGTACTGCTGCTGTTGGTTTAACTGGTCCTTTTGAAAACAGATCAAGCAAGCAAGAAAGCCCCTAGTTGCTGATTTTACAAGTCAAGGATCAGATGGGATTTATTTTGCTGGTACCTAACTGTCAGACTTACAAAGGCATTGCCAATGAAGGACTTCTTGAGTAGCTTGGGGGTGGGGGGTGTTTTTTGGTCTTCGGATCATTGCACTGGCTGCATTGCAGAGGAGTATGAAGTTTATGAATAATGCTATAGAATAGCTCTAAAGCGGTGAAAATCTTATGAAGGTTTAATAACCAGAGTCCCTGGAATTCTGCTGCTTTTTGTTTTGTTTTGTTTTGTTCTTTTGTTTTAGGAGAGTTGTCAGAAAGAGCTACAGATACTGGGAGTATATGTGGCCTTACAGTGGCACCTGACGACCTCACAGAATCCACTGTCAGCTGAAGGAAAATGTAGGATTCCTGATGCACAAACTGTAACTTTACAGATAACCAGAGGAATTTTTTACAACCTGGTGTGAAATTGTAGTGTTCTGTGTGTGAGCAAAACTGGAGAACAAACCACAGTGTACTTCAGCTTTGGTTTTGGGTTAGGTTTTTGGGGGATTTGATGCTTCGTTTGGGGTTGTTTTGTTTTTTTTTTTTTCTCTGTTTCTTTGAAATCCTTTAATAAATAAATAAATAAACCCAAACAAACAAACAAAACCCTAACAAAACCCCAGGGTTAATGATCCTGCCCAACTCCATCCAAACTGGAAGTCCACGTAGTGGATCTCTCACCCGGCATTCTTCTTAAGCTGCTCTCAGATGACAAAGATAAACCACTTGGACCAAACAGAAGCATTCCAAAGGAACTGGGAGGGAGGAAAGTCTGCCCCTTACTTTTTTTTTTTCCTCTCAGTCTTTCAGTTGCTGCACATCTGTGCAGAGCACAGAGCCAGTATTCATTAATCCAGGTTGGCCAAGAAGTTGCTGCCTTAGGGTGGCGAATACTCTCTTGCTTCAAAAGGCCTTTGTGTATAGTGTGGAAGAGAGGGAGATGAATCTCCTGTGCTAGATCATGTGTTTGCATTATATTACAGTAGGACATCAGAAAACTAGCTAGAATGGTGTGTGTTTCTGCCACAGCCACTGCCCAGATACTCTTACAGAAAACAAATGTATCTGTCTCGTTGTTTTGATGTTGGAAGCAGGCACCAGATTCTCACTTGTGTCATCATCTGATGAGTATCCATTTTTAATACAGCTGTATATGTATGTTTTCCCAAAACCGACTCATTGTGAGAAGAGACTGAAGTTACATGTAAATCACCTGCTGATCCCAGGTATGGGAGGAAAAAGTTTGTAGGGCTTAAAATGTTGTAATCACAAAGGTGGCCATAGTGTTGATATGAATAAGCAGGGTATGCCTCATAGGATGTCTCAGCAGGAGGATTACAGGTAATGCTTTGCTGCCTTGTGGATCTGTCTTGGTCAAGGTGACTTGAATTCCTGCAAATACTTTTTTTTCCCCTGCTTTCTGATGTTCTCTGTATTATAACTGCTGAGGTCTGTCTCTTTGGTCACTGCTTTCTCTCACTTGTTTATCTAAAGCTTTCCAGGCTGAAAGCCTCACTGTGTAGCAGCTACATTTCCTGTATTTCTGTTCTTCTCTCTTTCCCATTTGGGGCCTGCTTAAGAAGGGAAATATTGATGTGTTTCAAATAAGTGACTGTCGAATATCTTGAAATGATGTACAAATTTTATTGTTTTCATATTTGTTGTACAGGAAATCTCAGCACATGTCTATAATGTTTTTAATGGTTTGATTTGTTTTTAAAGATATAAAAATAACAATTAAAATGCATCATCCTAGAGCACTTTCTGTCTTGTTTTTCCTTTCCCAGGGTTTTCTTTTCAGGTCCTTTTGAAGGAGGTTAGTTTGCCAAATTGTCTGTTTCATGTAGAAGGGCTTTATAATGGATAAGCAAAGTGGGCTTCTATCCCCTGAGGTGGCACTTGAGGCAGATGTGTATTGCGGTCACTGGGGCTCCCTTCAAGGGTGTTAATTTGTTATTGAGGTGGTTTCTCTAAATGAAGAGCTTTGTGCCAGTTAAAGGACCAATACCTTCATCCAAAGTCAATAAAAAGATTTCCACTCACTAAAATAGCCTTGGGGAAATACCAGTGTTTCTAGGACTCATTTACTTCCAGAAAAACAAGAGAGAACTATTTCATCCCTTGAAGGAGTTGTTCTGTTGTTAGGAGGCATTGATAGAAGGAGGTGCAGACGTATCCTTGTAATGTTACAGCTGGCTTCTTGATTACAGATTACCTGACTGTAGGTGCGTATCAGATTACCTCAGTTAAGCCACTTTCTGCTAAAATCCTTAGTTTCCATTCCTGGTTGCTGTCTGACTTGCTCCCAAGGAGGACCACGTGCCTGGGGTTGATACTGGCACTCAGCAGCTCTCCAGTTCATCACGGGGTGCTGACACTAAAATCTTGTGATCCTCCACGTTAACTACTGTGGTTTTTGAAAAAACTGTATGGTGAAATGGGATTGACATCACCATCTTCCAGTGGGAGAAGGAAGAAGCCAGATTCTTTGGAACAATGTTCTGGATGTAATACTAGTGTATTTGTGGACAGAGCGCTTTTCACATACCATGCCACGTCTTTGCTGTGTTTTAGGGCAGGGCGGGATGGTTCAGAAGACGTGTATCCTCTGAGAGATTTCTGGACACTTGTTTGCCCTGTTTTTTTAGTCTGGCAGTTTTGTGCTGTGGTGATTCTAGTGCTGGGGATGTCTTGTTGGAAGGAAATTGGGGTCTGTGATAAAGGCTGATCTAATGTTATCCCTGGTTAAGATATGGATGTACCCAAGAGATGACTGCTGTCTCTCCAGAAAAGAAATACAGCATGATCATTTCTGCTTTACACCTCCAGATGGCACATGATACCGTTGGTTATTTCCCGGGAAAGCTTTCCTGCCAGCCTGTTCACTTTTTCATTTCTTTCCCAGAGCACAGTAACCTCTCTCCATTCCCTCTGCTGTTTCCCCTTCCCTTTCCCTATGCTGTTGGTGCAAAGCCTGTTTTCTCAGCCCTGCCTGATGAGCCCTTTGGCTCTGGCCTATGTCAGTGGTTCAGCTCAGGCTGCTGTGCCTGTGAAAGGCTGTCTGCCGTGGCTGTAGAGTGCTGTGCAGCTGATGAGAAGACTTTTCAGAAGCTCTTAAGTTTAGCAGCAGCCTGGCAATGCCAGGTAATCCTCTGCTTTCTTGGGAAGTGCTTTTATGCCTGAGTCTTGCTGATATATAGACATTTTCTGACGGTGCGTGTAGTCCAAGGTGCAAGGGCTCTGGCTGAAACCAGCCTGGAGCTGGTTATTCAGCATCACTGGCAGCGTGCTTGTTTGCCAGCTCACCAGTCTGCTCCACAGCTGTTCCCAGCAATATCAGATTTATAGGAGTGCTGAACACGGTACACATGCATCAATAAAGATGGCAAACAGCAACACGCTTGCTCATACTGCTCAATATGAGTAACAGTTAAAAGGCTAATTTGGTTAATGGATCTGTTTATGTGTGTGTATCTAACACTAACCATGCTTCTTCTGTGCCATTTTCTACATAGGTCCTTGGGGAGGTTTTAAATTCACCTTTTAAAGCATCCAGCAACATCTGCTGAGTTACTTTGGCTTCTTCCATCTCCAGCCTGAAATACAGCGAGATTTCAATGCAAAGCTCTAGCAATAGATTTTTGAACAAGCACAGCTATAATGGAGATGGGTGGGTGAGGAAGCTTCAGCAAATGCTCTAATCTACTGGAAGATATATCTACAGCTACCCAGCTGCTTACAAACCCTTCCGTCAATGAGTGAGGAATAAATCAGAATTAGAAATAACACTTCACAGCCAAATTTCCCATGCTCATCTATCAGCACCGGTCCTGTGGAAGACCTGCTCTGAGCAGGGTTTGGCCTGGCTGAGCTGCTCTCAGCTGCTGCCTCTGGCCTGAGCAATGCTTCTGGTGCTGAGGTGACAGGCCAGGCAAGCATGTGCTGGAGGAAAGCTGGGCTCTGGAGGCCAGCCACTGGAATACTGAGAAAATCCTGAACAGTAACAATCAATCAACCCCTTAAAACCATTTTAATTTAATAATAGACCATGTCTAAGGGTATTGAATTGTTTTTCCTCTGCATGATGATCTCAAAAAATGACTAGATTCCAGCAAAACAAATTTCATAGTCTTAGCTGCAGTGAGACCATCAGTATATTCATCAGACTCACTGCCAGCACATTAGTACCAGCCATGTTATTTCTGCTAAGTCACTTGATGTTGCCAGTTGGTATATTGAAAATGAGCTTTTTAGGGTTTTTGGAAAGCATTGCCTTTAAACAATGGCACCAAACAAAGACAGTTCCACAATGCCTGAAAAAATCTTTCTTGGGCATTTCTGGCATTTCTGTCCATTTTTTTTTTTCACCGTTTAGATATTTTCTTAAAGCAATTAAAAGATGAACATTGACTGTTTCAATCAGGATGTAAAAGTATATTCCATTTTTGTTCTCTAAAATGTCTTCTGTAGTTGAGAGGACTGAAATAGTGAGAACTCCATAGAAAGCACCAATTTTAGTCATGTGTGGAACGTGACCTGATGTCTGCTCCCTTACCCTTGCAAGGCAGATGAGAGAGGGAACGCAGTCATACCCAGAGTATTGCCTCAGGCAAACTGATCATCTTTTTCTTTGAACAAAATAGAATAGAATCAGCTAGTTTGGAAAAGACCTTTAAGATCATCAAATCCAACCATTATACCAGGACTGCCAAGGCGACCACTAACTCATGTCACTGGGGGCCTCATCCACATGGTTTTTGAACACTTCCAGGGACAGTGATTCCACCACTCCCTGGGCAGCCTGTTCCAATGCCTGAACAGCCTCACAGTGAAGAAATTTTTCCTAAACCAGTCTAAACCTCCCCTATCACAGCTTGAGGCTGTTACCTCTTGTCTTATCGCTTGTCACTTGGGAGAAGAGACTGACCCCCACCCCACTGCAACCTCCTTTCAGGTAGTTATAGAGAGCGGTAAGGTTCCCCCTGAGCCTTCCCTTCTCCAGGCTAAACAACTGCCTCAGTTTTCTCAGCCCTTCCTCGTTGTGCTCGGAGGAGGACCTGGAGCAGGGCCCTGCTTTCCTGCAGTACCTCAGACCAATTTGTTATATAAAGTGGTCAATACGTTGTAAGAGCTTTTCATAGGTAGACCCAGAATCTATGTGAAAACAGTCACCCACACCGCAGTCTGCAGAGGCTGCTTTCTCTGCACTCTGCAATTTTTCCTGGTTTTGGGCTTTCACTGAGTGAATATTTCAACTTTCAAGGACTTTGCTGTTTAGCTCATTTTGGAAAAGGCAGGATGGCACTTGGAGGAGTCAGGGTGGCTACTCTCTGGGCTGGGGAGAGAGCTGCTGAGGAGGGAAGAACCATTTCTCTGTGGAGAGTTTGTAATCAGTGATATGACCAAAAGCAGGAAATAAATACAACCAGCGGCTGAGTGAGGCAGAAGACACAGCATGATGACAATGGTTACCCTTAAAAGCAGCATTTGCAATTGTCTCCCACTTTCTGGACTTCTTAGATAGGAGATTTTTAGGAGGCATTTGAAGGCTGTTTTGCAAAACACTAAAAGTTCACAGTTCCTTTCAGCAAAATGGATGAAGTGGGAATAAAATCAGAGGAGTTTGTGTGTGGGCAATTCAAAGCCTGGGCAGTGAATGCTGGTATCATTACCAAAGGCACAAAATTACCTAAGAAATACCACAAAAAGGATTGGCAAAATGAACTCACATCTTCATCCACAGCTGCACTGTGGGGCTGACTCACTGTCCCATGGGCTGGGGGAAGCAGAACATACTCTCGCTGCGCTGGAGCTGAGAGGCTGCAGTGGGGAAAACCTGTGTGTTTCACTGCAGGTGTACGCTGCAAATATTTGTAGGAGTGAGGCTGTGGTGCCTCTTTCATGTTTCACACCGCCAAGAAGGGGAAAAATAAAGCAGTTCCACATAGTTACATAATTCCGTTGCAGCAAATATAACATCTTAATAAGCTGAGACTGTACTAGAAACCAGCAGACAAACAGCAGGGTGAGATTAGAGCGGAGCCTCTCATCAGCCTCCATAGGGAAGCCATCATGCTCCAAGCTGACAGTAGTCTTTTAACTTTGCTGGCATGTAAGGAAAGTTCTTACATGCTAATAGTTCAATTATGATTTCCCATGATTAAAAGGCAGGAGCTGCTGAGCATAACAAAGTGAGCTTCCCCTGCTCCCTAGGATATCTGCCCGCACTGTGATCAAATCATGGCTTTCCTTGGCCCACAGTCAGGCACAAACTGCATATTCTTGATCAAAAGTGCAGTCTGCTTGGGCGGAGACAGTTTAATTCTTGGTGACAAATCTGACACAAGTCCTTTGAAGTGTCAGTATTAGTCAGGATGGCTCAGTATTCACATATGGGGTATTCACATATAATGGACTAATTACAGCAATAAATAACCTCAACATGTAACTGAAACATAAGGTGAGTATCAGAGCTGCGTAAATTCACAGGCAGCAGGTGTGAGGGTGGCCAGGCTGAGGGGACTTGCCAGTGCTAAAGAATGTGGGTGGGTGAAGACATGTTTGGGGTATATCGGTCATCTGAGGATGTGTCTGACTCTTTGATCTGGTTCTTGCTATGCAAAAGGAGCTGAGGGGCCAGCCCAAGAAGTCACAGTGAACAGAGCAGCATTTCACTGTACTGCCTTGCCAGCCTGGCAAAGTTGCTGACATGGCTCTGTCTCCCTGTCATGTACCAGTCCAGAAGAGCTGCCCTGGGCCCTCTGCACCAAGCAGAGCCACAACACAGGAAAGTACAATAGGACTGCAATGCATGGGAAAACCCAAAATAACTCATAGAGTTAAATGAAATGCCAACTAAGTAACTTCACAGTGATCAGGGTCTTGCTATGCCTGAGCAAATCCCTATGCTCTGAAAGCTGATTGTTTCAGTTGTAAGTTGGGGATTGTGAGCAGCCTGAATATGTCTGCTGCCTTGAATCCCCCCTGCCCCAGTGGTAAGCCATAAACCAGAACCAGGCAGGTATCCTGCATGTGGCAGCAGGCCTGCTGCCTGCTAAAGGGAGTGGGGATGACTCATTTCAAAGTGTGGAAGTCACGGCACCCAGACGGATTCCTCTTTGCCGCAGATGAAAGCCGTGTGCCTTCAGAACAAAGAACTCGATTTTTGCATGTAGGAAATTAGGAGATCAGCTGAGTAATATCGCGCAAGCTGGAGGGGAAGCCTTAGAAGTTAAAAAAAGCACCTTGTACTTGATGCACTCACCAGTGACACTGACTGAGGAGTTCTGTGCTAACTGAAGTTGCAGTACAGTGCAGGTGCAGGCACTGGGCCCGCAAAACAGTGGTGACAACAGATTCATGCCTCTTCTACGCTGCAGTTCATCACTGTTACTAAAAGGAGGAGAAAGGGTTGTTTTTAAGCATGAATCTATGTGTGGCTGTTTGGAAATTGGGGCTGGAATAAAATGCAGGCAGTGGTATCTGGTACTTAAGTTACAGAAGCCAGTAACAGCTTCTCACTTTTCCTCTGTTTGGCTGTGCTTATGAACTTGCATGCTGGGGAGCTGACTCAGAAGGACCAGGCTGGCATCAAAGGTTTTCTTCTAAGGAAGGCTTCATGTCCCATGAATAATCCTGTTGAGAGATTTGTGAGTTAAAGCAAGAGTCCTGTGGCTGTGGTAGTTGAGAGCAGGTTTTAAGATACTGGCGCACAGAAAAAGCCACTGTGCTGTACATAAGATTTTATTCCGTGGATTTATGTATAAGAATGTCCTGAAGACAGTGGACTAAACATACGGGTGGTCCTACTGTGGAAGCAAGGATATACCTGCCAGCCTGCGGGTATGTACCTTGAGATACAGAGATGTGGAGAAACCCGAGTGCACTGGAGAGAGCAAAACACACAAGGAAACTGTCCATGTTGCCCACAAAAACATGCAAAGCAAACCTAAAGAAGAGTAAATAGTGGAAGAACAGCCATCAAGTTAACAGAAGAGAAAAGAACAAGTTCAATAAATAATGATATGCAGTGGCTTGACCTCAGCTGGCTGGAGGCCCTCATCCAGCTGTTTTCATCCCCCCCCAACAGGATGGGGAGAAAATAAGATAAAAAAGCTGGTGGGCAAAACCGAAGGCAGTCTGGCTGCCTTCCAGTCACCAGCCCTGGCAAAACGGACTGGGCTTGGGGGAAAGTAAAGTAGGTTTGGATAGCAAGAAGCAAAGACACATTGAAATACACCCCCCACACACACCTGTTTTCACCCCATGCTCAACTTTGCTCCTTCACTCCCAGCTCCTGTGCCTGGGGCAGTGCAGGGTGATGGTGACCAGAGCCGTGTCCAGCCATGAGGGTCCCTCTCCACCCTCGCTCCTCCTCACACCTTCCCGGGTGGCAGGATGGGGGATCCCAGCTCTGGCGGCCGAGCTGCCCCTGGCCCTCGTCCCGCTCTGCCGACAGAGCTGTTCCTCACGCTCTTCCCTCGCTCCTCGCTGCCTGTGCGGGTTGTGCCCGTTCCGGAGCGCTTTTGGCATCGCCATCTTGGCCGTCGGGCTGGGGCGCCTGTGGTGGGGCCGCTGAGGAACCGGCTGGAACTGGCTGGCCACTCTCCTCACCTGGCCATCGCATCAAGTCTGTTGCCGGGGCCAGGACATGCAAATATCACCTGTGAATATCACCCATTCCTGAGGTGCAGGAGGGACGTTAGAGAGCCTGCAGGAGGCTGACGTTTCCTGCATCAGCCTCCTGATCTCACACAGTGCCCTGACGCCTTCCCAAGGTCTGAAGCACTGCGGTCAGTAAAGGCAGGATTTTGGTTCCTGTGGCAGACATTAGCAGTGCCCAGCTCTGAGCTAAGCTGCAGGCTCACACCCCTGAGAGCTGCTGGTGACGAAGGGCTTGAGTTGATGAATTGTGCTGATTGATCCTCATGCAAGCGGAAGGGGAAAGGGGGCAAGGATGGAGGGATTCATGAATAATTGATCACTGAGATGGAGCAACATACATAATGCATGATAAATTAGCCCAAGCACAGCAGAGGAGGCAAGGGTGAAGTTTGGTTCAACAAGCATGAAATGGGATGCGACAAGGTGCTTATGGCAGAACAGCTGTTTGGTAAAGTTTCTTATTTATTTCTATAGATCCCTCCCCCTCGCAGCCTGGGGTCCTGCCCAGAGTGAGACAGAGATCCCCAGCTGAGCTGGAAGGTAATTCGGCTCCTGCTGGGTCCCGGTCCAGCATGCTCCCCGCCTGGGAGACCCCCTCCTTAATTAGTAGTGGACTTTCCTCTTGCCCTGGGTTCAGCAGCAGCAGTCATTTTTCTCCTTAGTAGCTGGTGCAGTGCTGTGTTTTTGACTTTCGGCCTGGGAACAGCGCTGATAACACCGATGGTTTTAGTTGTTGCTCAGTAATGTTTACTCTGACCAAGGACTTTCTGAGCCTCATGCTCTGCCAGGGAGGAGGGGAAGCCAAAAGGAAGCAGAGACAGACACCTGACCCAAACTGACCAAAGAGGTATTCCATACCACAGCACATCATGTTCACTATATAAACTGGGGGCAGTTACCCAGAAGGGTTACATCACTGCTGGGTTGGGCTGGGTGATGGCCGGCAGGTGGTGAACGGTTGTATTCTCTTCCCTTGTTATTTCCCTTATCATTATTATTACTGGTGGTAGCAGCAGTGGTTTGTGCTATACCTCAGTTACTGGACTGTTCTGATCTCAGCCCGTGGGAGTTACATTCTTTCGATTCTCCTCCCCGCCCCTCCAGGAGATGGGGGGATGAGGAAAGAGGGGGAGTGAGAGAGAGGCTGCGTGGCTGACTGAGCTCAAACCAGAACCCCTCTTTGAGAACCTGATGCAACGCTTCCCATGCTAAGAGTCAGCCCAGTCATTTGTGCAGTGCAGTTTGGCTGCTGTGAAGGCAGGTAGGGTAATGCCTGTAATTCCATGGAAGCAGAGGCCCATGTTGACTCGCGCTAGCCTTTCCTGACCCCAGTTTCCCCAGCTGTCTTCGTTTCAAACTGTATTTGCTGTCACAGCATGAATTATTTTTATTTTAAGATGTTACATTCATGACAGACAGTAATGAGGCTGCCAACCAGAGGGCATCGACTCCATGCTGCAGTGTCAAACTGATTTAAGAGTGTGTGTGAATAAAACCCTAGTCCCTTTTCTTAAGCAAACCTGGCAGGTCTGTTCGAGTTCAGTTTTCCTGTAAATAACACTGAAGGCCAAGACCTGCATTATTAGACTTGCAAAGTTGCTTCCTCTGAATCAAAGTGAGTTTAGAGCAACATGACTTTTTTTCCCCACTATGAATCACTTCAGGTCTCCTTTCCTGTGTTAATGAATAAGCTAGGTATTTGTCATGACAGATTACAGGGTGCCATACACAGAAGGTGTTCACTACAGACAGCTGGTACAGCTATTCTGACACGCACAGAACCCCAGCTGGCTTCATCCCTTTTGTTCAACACGGGCTGCGTGTGGAGTAGGATTGTGAATTGATTGCACTTGGATTTCTCCACGTTTCTGGAGCTGACAGAACAGTTCTCTCAAGCAGGCACTGCTTAGACTTCAGCCAAGGGAAAGTCTAGTCTGAGTTCTTCTGATTGTTTTACTGTTTTTTCGTATTCATGGTCTTTCATCATTCCTTGCTAGGAAGGGTAAAACTATGAAAAGAGACACTATCCCGCTGTCACTTGTGCGTAAAGTAGGTGTGAAGGGTTGAGTATGATACAGATGTCCCCCAAAATTCAGTACGTTCTCTTTAAATACTGAGGTCATCTATATGAAAAAATAAAAAATAATAAATATTAAAAAAACCATGCAGATATTGAGCCCATAAAATATGCGAAACCAGAAGAATGCCATTACAAGGCAAAGACTGCACAACCTCCTCTCTGAGGACATGCAGACGCACCTGCATATTCAAGTGCTGGAAGAGACGGGCAAGAGGGAAGCAGCTTTTGATCTTTCATTACGGAGAACTCCAATGCAGTTTTAGCAGCCTTAGCCATAACCACAAAGATGTGCTTTAGATTCTTAAGGTGTCGTGGGCTTCCTGCATGCCACTGGACTCTCGTGGCAGAAAGAAATGTAACTTTCCCAGAAGTAGTGTCCTACTTCACAAAGCCATCCTAAGGATAACTGCACTAAAGAGAATCAGAACGTGCTATGGCCAGGCAAAGCACAAGCATGCTATGGAAACTCCTCAGTGAGCAGGTTCAGCAGGTGAGCGGATTTTTTGCTGCTTTCTTGTCCTTTTGGTTTTGGTAAGGTTTTCCCCCTTCGGCTGTTGCAGTGACACACTGATTTGCATGGCCATTCACGTTATGGTTTCTGAAAAGCTTTGAGCACCCGACAGTGATGATGACAGAAATGCCCTGTCAGCTGTCTTTAATTCAGCTGGATTTTTTCTTTGTCTCCCTTTTCCTCCTGGTGCCTTAATCTAGGTGGCCCTTACCACTTTAAAAGTAAAGTGGGACACAGGGATGTGAGAGAGAAAAGGAAAATTTCTGAACAACCTGCCCTGTTCCAAATTAATTAGAGCCAAAACCACCTCAAATATGTGTTGAAAGCAGCTTAAAAAATGCTCTCCATTACTGCGTTTGAACACTGAAACTAAAGTTTATGGTGAATAATAAACCAAACCCTGCGTCAATAGCTCTCTGTGCAGTTTGACCACACTCCAAACACACAGGAGAAGAAAATGTAGGTGTTTACCAGGTTTCTGGGGCAATGTGCACAACTGACAGACTAAATCAACCCAATGCTTGCCAGTGGGATGGGATACCAGCACAGCTGCCTGGCTGACTGAGTTTTCTTTTATCAGCTGTATGAAAATGAAGAAGGTCCTGGAGGCAGGCTGCTATGGTAGCCTGCTTTGCATCCCCCTCTTTCTTATGCCACTGGTGTGGGCCCTGGCCTGCTGTTGGCTTTGTGCTTTCCTACTCCCAAAGGTATGGGGGGGTCCTCACTTGCTTGCCATGTTTCCCTTTGTTTCCTTAACGTAGCTGCTTCCAGTATGTGTCCAGCTCCTCTTTGCAGCCAAGACATTATTTTACTAAGCTAATACTCAACAAGCCACTTCCCCTAGCACCAAGGCCCACTTTGAGCGATCACCCAGCATGTAATTGCCTTAAGGGTGGTGAATTGCCATTGAATGGGCAGTATGACAGTAGCTTCAAATGAAATTGCAAGTTTTCCAAAGATAGCAGATCCCCAGCTGGAAGATCCTCAGCCTATGTGAACTGGTGTGGGTCTGTGCCAATTTACATCAAAGGAAAACCCAGATCATGTAAACGCTTGCACACGTAGCTTCTCAAGAGTGCAAAGTCCAGGCTGTTGAATTCAACAGAGGCTGTTCCTCTGTGATGTCTGATCTTAGCATACCATGGCTCTTCAGGAGCCTCTTTTCCAGCTCCTCCGGCATTACACAGCCTCAGAGCTCTAGGGGTAAGATGTTTGGCTTGTGGTCCTCCAAAGGGCTCTAATGTCAGCGTAAGAAGAGAGCAGAGGTAGCGCTGTTTCTCCTAAATAAGAGAAAACACATCCATATCAAAAGAGGAGATTAAAGGCAGTGGCACATGAAAGGGAAAAGTGGTTATTGTTAGTGACAGTCTTGCTGACCCTATTCTAATATAGCACATTTTTATTAAGAAGTCCTCCCATTTCAAGTTGTGGTGTAGCTTTTTGCCAAGTCTTAATTTTTAGGGAGTTGTCTGCACTACAGTCAGACAACTGTCCTCTAACACATGCAGGTGAGTGTATGTAGCACTGCTGGTGAAGATCAGATGGTGTTTGCTTTTCACTTGTGTCAGGAGACTGAAATAAATGTTGCTGGAAATGTGGGCTTTAGCCTGGCGTGCCCTCAGATGGGGTGATGAGTCAGCTTTGCGGATGAAGCACCTTGGAGCAAAACTTCTGTGGGAACAAATTCAAATCGTTCTTACCTCAAAGGAGAGGCGAATGCCAGCCAGGGAGTAAGGCAGTGTGCAGAGACAGCCTCACCTCTATTAGGATTTCATAGCAAAATGGGTCAGCTGCTGTCAAAATACACATTTTCAGGCTGGTAACACATAGGCCTGGTCTTCCTTGTTGACTTAGAAGCGATGACCTATCAGGCCTTTCCTGACCTGCTAACATGCAGAACTGCAGCAACTGTCTTGCCATCTTTAGGATTTACTGAAGGTTGGCTGACACATACTGAGACTGATTTCTTTGTTTTCCCTAGTAAAGACAAGACCTAAGGTTTCCTGGATGCCCTCTGATGTCAGACAGCTCCGACTGCCACCTTTGCAAGTCTTATTGCATGCTGGGATATCTTACTGCTGCCGTAGGACTGGCAGGGTGAAATCAAGGGCTCCTCCGAAGGGCAATGAAGTCCAGGGCGTAACACATAGTTCTGAGGACAGGATGGCTTCATGCTGCCACTGCAGCAGGTCCAGCTCTGTAAGATAAAAAACAGAGGTAAGATTTCAGTGGTCTCCACAGTGCCCACCACAAACAACATCTGTGTTGTCAGGTGAATGCTAGGTTGTTTGAGCAGTAATTCTCACTGCCCCCTACAAAGCTACGCCTGATGTGGTGCCCCCACCAGCACTGTGAATTCACGGCTCTGGATGTTGCTATACTGCTTCCCAGTACATGAGGCACCTGCTTGACTGATTTCTTTACCCTTGTCAGTGTTCAGAACAGCTGTGCACCTATTTTAGCCAGGCAAGTCAAGTGCAAGTTGGTTTCATGCAGGATGACTGCGTGCAGCAGCAGCACAGGCAGGAGGAAGCTGCATTTTTGAGAGCGGACCCTTAGTCCAGGGCAAAATGCTCGCCTGCACTCTGATGCTGATTTTCATCTTTATTGGCTGCTCCCGAGTCTGCAGCCGGAGGAACGGTCTCCTGTGGAATGGCAGCGCGAGACAATTTTATTGGCTGATGAATCTGATCTTGCCTGGCCACCTTCCAGAAACACTGACTTGCCCGAGATGAGAGTGAAAGGAAGGTTGCTCTGCCTGGGGCTGTAAAGCAATTGTTCCGAGACCAACATAACACCCATGCCTTGCTGCACGGTAAGTGTATAAGGATACGTCCATATACACACATATATATGCGTAAAGTGCTTTATAATGTAATTGCTGACACAATTAAATGTGCAGCTCCTGTGGACTGTGTCTCGTTTGCTGCTTAATAATGTGAAAATGTACTTGTTAATTGCTTGCTGTCACAAAATGCTCAGTTAACTGTTGCAATGATCTAAGTTGAAATACTGCGTTTGTCTCCTCCTCTGACTCTTTCCTACGCTGCAAGACATTGATTTAAGCTTTTTGCCATGAGAGAACAAAGTACAGCTGCAGGGTGTTGATATTAAAATGTTTTCTTCGGCTTTATTCTTTCGCTAGTGCAAACTCAAAACAACAGAGCTGCTTGCTAATATTTGCTCAGGTCTTCTAAAAATTGCTAATTGCCTTTTGTTTTTTAAGGGTAACTTCTGTGAAGTTTGATGCTATGGACTGTTTTGCAAGTTGTGCTTTGCCACAGAGCAAAAATAGGGCAGAGCTAAGGAAAACAATGTTTTCAATGTAGCCCCCAAAGCGTGTGGTGCTCAAAGTGGCAGGATACTGCATTGCACCTACATCAGCTGCAAACAGCTCTCCAGATGAAAATTTCTGGAAGAGCCTCCCAAACTATCACTACCTAAGGAACTGATGGTTGACCCGCAGCACTAGAACAGATAGAAGGAATCCAGCTTCCTAGACTGCAGCAGCTCTATAATATTTAAGGATGCAGCTAATCCTGAGAGCACAGCATACCTGCTGCTTCAAAAGTGATACCAAATATTTCAAGTTTCACTGTACCAACCTGCAGTGCCCCAAATAGCCAGAGTGGACTTGGAGACAGTGACTTTTGGACAGCTTTGGGAAACAACCTTCTGTCACTGCACTTGTTCAAAATAACTTCCTAAGGTTTCATTGTTCTTTGTTAGGAGAGGTGGGGGAGAAAGTGGGGTGTCTCTTTTCTGCAAGCAAAAAAAGTGTTTTAGGATCCTTGCCGAGCATAGTGCAGAGACTGTAGAGCATCCTCAGGGCTAAGACAAAATATTGAAGATTAATAAAACTATATACAGTGCCCAAACATTTCCTGAACTAGAACTTTCCATACTCTTGGCTGTGCTTAGCACAACTCTGTTGCTGGTAATGATGCTTTTCTTAATTCTTCCTCCTGAGGGCCAATGGAGAGCCTGAGTAGCTTCATGATTTGCCTTGGCTGGAATTGATTTGCAGCTGTAGTTATGAGGGAGAGTTTCCCCATTATGTCCAAATGGGGACGAGGGGTGGACTCGGTGCAATTCTTTGCTGTATTTCAGCTGCAGGAGGAAGCAACGTTGTTGAACTGGCTCCCATGACAAGTGGAATGGTAGCGTATAAGTTGTGTGGCTCTGTTACTATCTGAAGTTATGAGAGTGAAATAGGACCCTACCTTAATGCGAAATGATGCAGGAAATGTGTTTTAGTATGACTTTAGTGCAAGTGAACCAGGTAGCACTGACAAACTTTGGTGCTGTGTCTTCTAAGCATTCATTTTGTTGGTCCTGTAAATAGCCTAAACTACTTTTTTGCTTGCTCTGGTGTTTCTGCACTACTCCTGCTCCTGTTCTTGCTGGCTGAGGCTTCTAAGGGAGCCATGGAAGTCAACACTCAGTCTCACCGGATTTCAAACATCTTTTCTAGAAATCATTGGCACTGCCATTATATGGAAAGTGAGGCAGCAGAACAGAATTATCGGGTTTTATAGATGCGTTTGTGATTTCCTGGGATTTTGTTGTGGAATTTCAATCAGGGCTTCTTTCAGATTAAGATTTAACACATGTGCAAAACACACTATGATACGCCAGCTTGGTATGTGTTCAATGTCCTGGGAAAGCTTTTTTATTAATGTCAGGCATGCATCTGTGAGGTTGCAATCTGTGACTGCTGTAGTGATACTAAACAGGAAGGAAAAGAGGAGGAAACTGTATGAAGATGTGAATTCTGCTAGTTTTAGGTTTAAATTAGAAACATTTGAAAGCAACCCCTGGTAGAAATGGAGCTTTACCACCAAGCATGATGCAACTTAGAGGGAAATGCATGGTCCTCTTGATTCTCCAAAGAGCTCTTTGATACCCTGTTACTGCTAAACTGCTGGTGTGTTTCTGCAAATCAGCAGCCATGCAAAAGCTAAATACAGGCTGCTTATTTATTTTTGGAGCATTCATTATCACTCTAGATGCCACAGCACTTAAAATGCTGGTGACTTCTGTCACTGTCAAACCAAAGGTAGGGGTGGCCTCACCCCAGGCACCTGTAGAATGGGTACCCAAGGACTGTTCCTTGTGCCTGTGCTGTGCCGGTGGCATCTGTGAGCAGTCTCTGGGAAGCAAGGTGAGAGGAGGACAGTTCACACCAGATGTGTCACCCTTTCCTGGCCTGCCCTGCAACTTGTACGACTGTGAAGGCCAACAGCTGCAGCCAGCCTCAAAACAGCATTGCAGATTTCTGCTGTTCCGCTGTCAGTCATCTGGTGTTGTCCTCTGCACCCCATTGCCTCCCTCAGCTCAGTAAATGTGCCAGGATCCTGATCTCTCATTTGCTTTGGAGTGGATAAAAGACAGGGGCATTTCCAGCCCTTTTGCCTTGAGGGGGGAAGATGGTGAAAAGTGGAAAAATCTCAGACTAGGAGGCATCTAAAAATACCATAAAGCTTGTGATCTTTGTGAATGGTTATATTTGGCAATTCTGTAGAAATGGATATCAGAAAAACTATGGTTCTCAGACTTTAAAAAAACCCAACCGTTTATTTGGATATGTTTCGGTTTTAAATTGAGATGTGAGTGAAGAAAATGAAAATACATTAATTCATACTTTGACAGTTTAGAATAGCTTTTGTGCAATGCTTTTACAATATGTTAGTTTAAAATGTGGACTTGCAAATTACAGTAGTAGTTTAAAGCACTTGAAATCCAGAATGATGCGTAAGCTGACTGCAGTGATTTTATTTTTATCTTGGTTGGTTTTCTGTTAGTTTGGATGTGGATTTATCTCTCTGTATGTATGTATACAAATAATCCTATTAACATGTATGTAAGTAGGAAGCTGGTATGCAATGTGGTTTCATATATATCAGCGTATTATTGAGCCATAGTATGAAATATTGACTACCAATACCCATTTGTAAAGCTGATGTGCTGTGAACTCATGCCGGGAGTAAGAATAAGGCGAGAAACTGTTTATGATGTGCGATACAAATAGTCAGATCAGCAATGGCAGTGGAAACTGGAAGAGTGTTCTTCAGTTTTAATTACAGCCCAACAAATGGTGCATTCATTTTTCATTGTTAATAAATGGCCCATATGGCATCCTTTGATCACATGCTCTACAGCTTCTGCAACAGTAAGGCCCTTATTTTCAGGGAATACAGAACACAAACCCATTTAATCTGGGCTTTCTGAGTAGAAGATTGTCTTGAGTAAGAAAATGGACACTACCAGGAAAAGGTACCTTAGGTAACTCAGAGTTTTCCAGTCTGAAGGCTTGGTGCATGTTGCGTGCACCTCAGCAGCAGAGCCAGTGACTTGCTCACGTTCCAAATCAAAGTGGGTAAAACCAGAAAGGGCTTCTTTCCCCCTAGAAAATTTCATTCTTTCACAGAACGTTTGAGGATGGTTTTTCCATAGAGCCCAATCCGGACTCCAGGCTGCCTGGCATACGGAGATAGATAGAAACTAACCAGAGGAGGGGGGTTTATTTAGAAAGCAAAGCAAAGCAAAATTGGGATTTCTCTATATGTGAGAAATATGCATCACAAACCCACCAAAAACCTATTTCCTCCCCCCACACACACACACTTGGGAATAAAGACAACCTATTTGCTTTTAATCATAGTATTTATCATTACCTTTTAGGAACAAAACTGAAATCATAGCCAGGACACCAGCTGGAGACATTCAGGAGTATCTCCATGGAAGTACCATCCGGGAAAGCAAAGCTTGTTGAAGTTTGCTCATTATTATTTTCAGAGCGTTGCTGTCAGGGAGAAAACAGGAGCTAGGTGACAGCTAGTCCTCCTGCTTTCTACGCCCACTGTCACAACAGATGGGTGGATGGTGATAGGATGTCTCCAGGGCAGCTCGTGTCCTCCCGTACAGTGTAGTTCTTGCAGCCACTTTGACCTGAGTGGGCAGCAGTGTTTGGGACCTTCCTGAGGTGTTTCTAACAGAAAAAGACTCTTGTCTTTCATGTAATCTTATGTGTTTACAAAGTATGCATGTATGTGTGCTTCTGTTTTCTGAGCACAAGAAGTTTCCTCCCTCACAGTTTTCATGTGATCCTTCCAGGGGCAAGGAGATGCAGGAAGGAAACAAGGACGAGAGGGGGAAAGCCTATTGGTCTCACTTTGGGAAAGCTTCATCAATAAGATATGACCACTCATAACTTGCTGCAACACTGTCAGGTCCCCTCTGAGAACTATGACCTTCTGGTCTGACAGTAGCAAATGACCAAACTGCACAGACTCACCCATTGCTCTGTATAAGCAAAGATTTGGGTCCCCTTAACCTTTTGCAGCTGATGGGTACAACATGATAGCTTAAAACCGAAAGCAGATGGCGCGTTTCAGCACCATGCATTTTTTGTTATGTGTGATGAAATGTGGCTGGCGAAGTGTGCCCAGATGGGCATTGCTCCTTTGATGAAGAGATCATTAAAATGTGGCAATCTGTGGGAATCTAGGCTAAAATAAGCTCTCACATGGACAAGGCACAAAGTTTAAAAAATCATTCTCCACACATGTAACCGAAGTGGGGGGGAAATGGCCTTTAAAAGATTATGTAATAATTTAAGTTACTGCTTCAAGGCACTTAAAATACTGTGAAAACAAGGAGTGTTGCAAACCGTCAGCCAGTCCTCTGGCGCTAATATACAAAATGCTTCCCCAACATCCCTGATTTCTCCTTTCAGCTGACTTTTTAGGAAGGATTTTTGAGGAAGATGTTCTATCTGATGTTGCATGCTATAATTTTCAGGCTAGGCTACAGAGGGATTATACACTTCTTCTTTTGATTTCCCTTTAGAGTGTTCTGCCATGTTTCATAAATCCAGATGACTGGTGCAGGTTTTAGGGAATATGTAATGTGGAATATGCACTGGTCGGGACCTCTGCTCTTAGAAGAGATGGCAGCTAACAAAACTGATGTCTGACATGCTGTTTAGAACTATGTGTAATGATCTCTCATCTCCTCGGGTTCTTGTAATTGCTGTAGCTCAAGATCGGGGTAAAACGGGGAAAGTTGTCAAAAATTGCTTTAAAACTACAGACTTTCTAACTTTTACAAGTGGTTTCGATAGAGGCTTATACTGTTGAATCCTGTAATAACTTCTGAAATGGTTTTCTAGTTCACCTTACTTGAATGATTAGGAAACAGTTTATTTACCAGAAGTAAAAAGTGCCTAACTTTGTCCACAAAGCACTGCTGATCATGAACTTGCTGAAACGTTTTGCTCTGTGAGGAGCAAAATTTGGAAGTGACTTGCTGAACCGGTAAGGTTATCAGGGACAGTAATAGGTAAATGCCTTAACCTTTGTAGTATAAATGATTGCATATGAAACTAAGCGCTGGGGGAAATGCACTTGTCTCGGGAAAGGAGCAGCGACTACTGGAATTATTTTTTTCTTCTTCTGGAATCTGCAGCAGAAACAGGAGTTTCCTCAAGCAGTTCTACCACAGTAGATCATGTTTTTATATTACATGTTCCTGCCTAAGCTGCAAACTAAACCTCATCCCTCTTGCCCTCATTTAATATGGTGGGCATCAAAGTTTCATATAAAAAAAACCCATTTAGCCAACTTCTTACCCCATTTTTGTGGTACGAGGCTCTATGTCAGTGGAAGGACAATGATATATGAAAACATGATGGATTTATTTTCAAGTTTGTCCTATGTCAGCCTCAATAAAGTGCATCGCACTTTTCATCAGAGTATCACAGAAATGCCATGAAGCCCCATATGAATGGTGATTTCTGCATGACAGCAAAGGTAACACACTCGACCCAGTCAAGCCTGTGATATATATAGACACCCACTGCAACTTACACCAGCATAGGCTCTGAGTCGCAGGTAAGCCATGTGCCTGTCTCAGCAGTTAGTTCCTACTTCATACTGCAGTGAAGCTGCACTGGCTTCTAGGAGGCTTTTGCCTCTGCATCAGGTATTTACATTGGTGCAGTGGCTGCATTTCAGCCTTTCCCCAACACTGCAGAAATGTACCAGCTGCTTCTAGGAGAAGTCTCGTCTGGGGGAAGTTTTGATAAAAGACGATTAGGTTTCTGAGGAAGAAAATTAAAAGGGAGGAAACAGTGAATAATCCAGGAGATGAGTTTCTGTCCAGACTTTGTTAATGGTCATTTCCTACTGTGCTTATTTGCATACTTCACTGTGCGCAGCGGAGCTGTTTTCCTTGCTCTCGTTTTGTCTCAGAAAATTCCCAGTCATGGCACTGTTGCTCATGCTTGTCAGGCAGGAAATGCTGGTGTGATGTAGTGCAACCATAGGCAAGGTGGCTTAATTAACTCTTCCATTTTGTCTTTAATAGGCAGGTTTAGGCTGCATGATTTTGTTCGCAGTAACTTTCAAGTTTTCTTTTACACCTTTCTTTTTCCACTGTAGCAGTAGGAAAAGAGGTCATGTGCTCTTTAGCTGTTATATGACCATGCAGCTCCACAGAGGGACAGGAAAGGCTCTGTTCAAGAAAAGTCAATGTATTTGGGGCAGGATTCAGCAAATTAACTGGGAGCCTGTTTTTCTACAGGCTGATTTATGCCAGCAGGGAGAGCCACATATAGTGTGAAGCAGCACAGATCTCAACAGAGTTACTTTGGTGGGGTGTTAAAAATCTGGTCCCAGGTGTGTGTATGATTCTCAACTTCTGCTGATGCAATTATCATCACTGCACCTGGGGAAGGTTCTGCCTCTGTCTTCTCCTTTCCTCTCTTCATGGGCTAGCAACCACCCAGTGCACCGGTTATCCCCTTGTTTTTTGAAGGTTATCCACGCTCACAGCATGCTGTTTGTGACTGGGTATGAGCTTTGACACCATGGGTCTAGTAGCAGTGAAAGCACAGCAGTACTGACTTTGCTGCAGCTTTACAGCCTGTGACAGGGCCTCAGGACTTGATTTGTCTAGCTCAGCCCATGCTGCCATCTCACTTAACTGCTCACTTGCTTTGCCTTCACATACCAAGAGTATGCTTTCCTCCCTGCAGCACAGCATATTGAGGAGGAAGAAGTTGCTCTGAGATGTACTTCCCTGCCAGCCATGGCTCATCATGCTATATTGAACTTGTTTCCTTCTTACATACGGCAGCAGGAAAAGCCTGGCCCCAAGCTGCTGCTCCTGCTCAGTTATCGTTTGAAAAGACATGGTCCGTTTGACTAGCACTCCTTCTGTGTTTGTAGGTTAGACGGAACTCCCGGTGGGTCAGCTTTACTTCTTCAGCTGTAAATGTAGGTCAGCTGGCTGCCTTGCAGTGTGTTCCTTATCCTTAAAAGCATAGGTCCTCACATGCAACTTCCCAGTACGTTGCGGTTTTTTGTCTTGTAAGACAGCTCATGTTGCTAGCACAGCAAGTGGTTCAGCTGCTCTTGAGACACTAGCAGTCCTGCCAGCGTGGTATCAAATATTTTTCAGTCTGGGTGTTGCAGACATGTAATGAGAGCATTTTTTGCTGTTTCACTTGAGGGTTTTCCTGCCACATTTCTAGTGAGGATGCACTGATCTCAGCCTTGTTCATTAAATTAATTATTATAGGGTGTGACATATGGTATCTATAAATCAAAGCAGTCCTTCAGCTTTTCTGCCGTGCTCAGGGTTTGTATCTTCTGATGCTAAACCTAAGATTTGTTCATTCCTGCATCCTAGAAAGCCCATCAAAGGTCTGAATTCTGGATGTGAAAGAAATTCTTACAAGCTCGCAAGGAGCCAGTTGGGTTCAGTTACACAGCTGAAGGGCCTGCTGTTTCCTTTATAGCACACATTTGGTTTGCATATCCCTGCGTGCAGACTCTAATCTTAGATATGACACTTAATATACTTTGAATTTTTTTTAGCCTGGTTTCCTAAGAAGTTAAGGCTTATGCAATCCTTCTGCAAAAGGAAAAGCTCCCAAAGGTTTCCTAGAAAAGACAGCACAAACCAGCCAATGGGTTCCTGAATCAGAAAATTTACATTAAGTTTCACACAGAAGAAGGTGTATGATGTAGAGCTCTCTTTGCCCATACATGGCTGCAGGGACTCTCCAGCTGCTTGTAGGGTCATGACAAGGTACACAGAAGGTGGATGGTGTGGAGCTTCCTTTGTCCACAGCTGCAGGGTCCTGCCAGCTGCTTCTAGGACTATGGCAGGGTACAGACTGGGGCTCTGGCTGACCTCCATAGGTTCCTTCCAACCTCAGCTATTCTTTGATTCTTTTGCCCATGTAGTATTAACTTTTCAGCAAAATTCAGCGGAGTGGTCCACTTCTCAAAGCAAACAAATAAGGACAAGTGTCTATGCTGAGGGGAAGTCTGTAGCATGGATGGGATGGCTGAATGTCTTAATTAGCATGAGTATGTTTGGATCACCAAGTGTTCATGATCCTCTAAAGCCACCAGTGGTTGGTAGATATAGGAAGGAGTGAGAGGAAACACTGAAGAAGAGGTATGTGGAGATACAAGATCTATTAGGGATCTATGGGAAGATAAAGTGGTAGTGCAGCAATGCACAGGATGTTTCTAGACTTGATTACTTCTGCTGGCAGGACAGCTTATTGGCAGTGTTTAGAAAGAAGGAGATGCAGGTCTGGCTATGGCAGCTAGCAAGGAGCATGATCCCTTTTGTGTAGCTTACATTTGTCTTCAACAAAGCAACTTTGCAGAGACATCATTAGGGTGGCCAGCAAAACAAACATAGTCTGTTTGTAATACAGTGATCCCTCTATTCAAATATAAGACAGGTTGGCAACTGAAGGCAGAATTGTCTTCTGAACAAATAGAAACTTCTTAAAATGATACTTTTCCCCCTAATCTGGAACTTCTTAATAACCAAGACTTGAAATATTGCTGTTTTATTGAAATGAATTTATTTCACTACCTGAAAGAGTAAAACAAACTGAGGAAAAACTAAGAAAAGGGGGTTTAAAATTCAATGTCTTGATTTTCTTTTCTTGAGAAAATATCGCTCTATCATAGATTATTGAGATTCTATGAGGTGAAGACAAATACCATTAAAAATGGCTTGTTTCCATTGCTTCAGTAGCGGGATGCTCACAGGTCCTGCTCGCAAGTCTTCAATCCACTGCTTTATTTCTTTTTTATTTTTTTGAAGTCCGTCTCCTTCTCCTTGGGCACAAAGCAGAAATCCAAAAGAAACCCATGCGGGAAACTGAAATCCCCAAATTTACTGCAGAAAAGTTGCTGAAGTGGTGCCCATTTAATACGTCATTTTCAGGGCCACTTCACTTAATGAAAAGAAACTCCTGAGGACACCTTTAAGGTCATTCTGACCAGTTACCTCTGACGTGAGCTACGCTTGCTGGAGGACACCCTCAAAATAGAAGCAGTGGGAACACCAACCTTTGAGAAAAGCAGCCTCAGACTTCGGGGCAGAATTTTGCCTGGCACCATTGGTGGGGCGCTGCTGAAGCCAGCTGAGTTCACCACCCCACGGCTACCCAGCCCCACGGGCAGATATCAATGACATTTGTTGACGACTTGCAAAGACGAGTGTCGTTCAAGCTTCGTTCAACTGTAAGTAAATACGTGGTGCTCCCAGAGAAGATAGTTACCATTTTCCTGCAGCAGAGAATCAAGCAATTTGGAACTTTATCCAGGTTTCTTGCGTAAAATTTCAGGAGACTAAAATAGGGCTTCATTATGGAAATGATGCAGCATTAAAGACAAATTGTCCCTTGCCTCCCCATAAGAAACAAGAAACACTTTTTGTCTGACAATATATGTAAAAATCCTGTATTTTTTCTCATTTCCCTAACCTTAAATAGCAGATCTTCAAGAGTAACTCTATATACCTTAGCAGCCATTTCCGTCTGGGAGAGGAGGCATTGCTGCTCAAATGTTAGAGCACTGGCCCAAGAAAACAAGGGGGAAAGTTTGATCAAAGGCCAGTTGTTGAGAATATATGACCAATCTGGAGGTGTGAGAGTTTGCCCAACCTGCAGTGGAAGGCAGAGGCAAGCCCATCCAACTTGGCCCTGGGTGCTCCATCAACAAATCGTTGCCAGAGTACGTTGCAGCTTTCTGCTTTGATGCTCCTTGCTCTGCCAGCCAGGGATTTGATAGTCCTCTGCCCGTCATGGTGCAGCAGGATGCAGCAGGTCCAAGTTTACCATCTTCCTCTGGAAAAGGCATTTCTGTCCTGGCAATGGCTGGATGCAGAGTAAGATTTACATGGGTGTTGCCAGAGTTTAAATGACTGGAGACAGGGTTTTGCATCCTCATGGAGAGTCCCATATACTGACCATTGCTCAGCCTCTGTCAGCTGGACCACAACCAAAAACTATCTGGAATGGAGAGGGAAATAGAGGCTGGCTGGTTTTGCATGCATAAAGATCAGTGAGGTCAACACAAGAGTTGTGCAGTGGCTGCTCAGACCCTGACAAACAATATGTCAGGAGGTTCTTCCCATTTCTCGGCTCTGCAGAGAAAAATTCCTCTAAAAATGCTTGGCTGGAAAGACATCTGCTATTACAGTCTGAACTAGACCTCATTAGGAGTTTTGATGGGTCTAGAGTAGATTCAGGGAAGCAATCAGACTGTGACCTACCCAAACCTGTCTCTAATTCTACTCCTCCAGTAACTATCTGGAGTTGATTTGCTTTTGTTATAGGAGTCTATTTGGGCAGCACTGAGGATGGGCAGGCAGCAGACCTTCAGGGAGCAGCAGAAATGGAGAAGGTTTTTTTCAGTGGCTGCTCTAACATTTTTGAATGGTGATGGGAAGGCACCTGAGCTTTTATTGTTGCTACATACTCATGCATGTGGCAAGAACTGTGAGGGGAAAGAATTTGCCTGCTTTGTTGTCAGGCTGCCAGCAGTGAATGCTAACAGTGACTTTTAAATCCTTGACTGTGTTAAGGTTTTGGAGGTGGAGGGAATGTGCTTTTAGAGCCAGGGCAGTGACCTGGAAGAAAGCAGCAGAAGCACTGGCGCCATTGACAGCACATGACACGTGGGCCAGAGGCAGCACGAAACAGAAGATGGTTGCTGGACCGGGGCTGTCTGGCTTGGCTGGAGGTGGGCACAGGAAGCAAGCTCTATGGGTTTCTATGTGGTCACATCTCTGTGCAATGAATGTAAGTGGAGGGGGGGAAGGGAGTTTCTTTGGGCATCGGAAACAGGTGAGCAGAAGAGCCAGAAGGGAAGTCAGGCACAGCTGGTTCTGGAGTCTTTTCACCGAAGCCTGCAGTTAGGGAAGGAGCTCTCCATCCTGCCTCCTACCTATGTGCCAGCAGGAGCTCCTTTCCCAAGCTGCCTGGCTGTAACCCATGGATATCAGCAGCATGAGAGGATGCCATGTAGGGACACCTGAATTGCTTCCCTGGGGCTTTTTCTGGGTACCAGAAGCAGCATAGCTGCCTTAGTTCAGCCCAAAATCTGGGCTAAGTTAGCCTGCCTTGCAATGAGACTAATTCAGCTAGGTAGGTAGCAGTATCTGCAGGCTGTGCAGCTGGTTGCCTTTGCTTACGCTGACTGTCTCTTCCCAGCACTGTATCCTGCTGCAGGGGTGTCTTATCAGAGATAATGGCATATCGGAGGCACTGCTGTCTGGCAGTCACCAGTGGGAGTGGAGGATAAGCAGATAAACATAATCTTTACATGCAAGAGGGTAATCAATCACTGGAACAACTTACCAGTGCCTGTTATGAACTCTTTACCACTTATAATTGCTAAATCAAGATGACGTATGCTTTTTAAAATATAAAATACATATGTATGAGTGAGATCAGTGACATCTGCCTTGTTCCAAACAAGAAGCCAGACTATGACCACAGTGATCTTTTCTGGCCTCATAAAAATGACCCTATATGCAATTTATAGAGTTATAATGAATATTATATTATTGATTTTCTCTTGAAATGTGTACTCTTATATCTGGATCCTTATGACACACGAGTACATCTTATAACAAGTAAGCTCCTCCTAGCTAGTTAATGTGACCTCCATTTATTCTGGCATAAACAACTAGAAATTTTGCCGAGGGTTTCATTTACTCTCCTTGTAGAATTAAGCATGGAAAGCTGCAGGGAAGTCTCAGGGTCCAGAACTACCGAAGAACTGAGGATAAATGTGGTCAAAAAAGAAAAAATCCTTAATGTTAGCAGAGTTGAGCATGGCCAAGCACGGATTTCAGTGAGATCGGGATTTATGTGAATTAGGGGGCTCTGAATATGGAGCCAAAATCCACTGAACGGTCTGGAGGAGATTCCCTAGAAAAGGTTTCACCATGTTTCAAATCCATTAGGTCTCTTGCTCCTTTTCCATACACTTGCTCCTTGCTCCCAGCAGTGGCAATCTGTGGAAACAGCTACTTTTAAAGATGATTGATAGTCTGTATTTTGCTAGGATGTACCTACGCGTAGGTTTCCAGTGATTCCAAGGAGGTAGCTCACCAGGGCTGCTCAGAGTAGAAATGGACCTAAGGTTTCTATCCCTCTGGTGTTCCCAGCTGCTGCTTTCCCAAATACCTCAGCAGGTGTGGGACTGGGACCAGGGTCTCCTTTGGAAGGGACTGGCAGTGGAAGCAGGGCTGCCTGCAGTGCCAGCACACCCTGCAAAGAGAGCAGGAGGACCAAAGGCATCAAACTCTGGGACCAGACAAGGTGCCACAAGTCAGGAGCACACTTCAGCAAAGGCTTTGACTCTGCTGTATTTGCAATCAAGGAAGTTTGTTTCTGGTTAAGTGTGTTGTTAGTGCCTGCCTTATGGAAGAGGAGCCAGTTGTATGCCAAAATAAATTACCTTTATCAGGAGCTCTGCAAATTAAGTTACTGGTTTATACTAGAGTTGTTTTCCAGTGGCTGTGAATTCCTCGGAGGCGCTTTGCTTTATTACCGAGAGGAGTGTGTGCCCTGCCAGAAGCTGAGATGAAATAGGTTACCGACTTCTGGAGGATAGAATTACAAAAGCCTTTGCAGCCGCTGAGGTATAGTTTAAACCTTTTCTGCCTGGGTATTGCAGGTGCTGTGCTTGCCAGGTTGGCTCCTGTCCTGAGAATGTCAGACAACAGCTCTCACACACTAATTTTTTGTCTTATGGTTTCCTGGTGCATCTGCAGAGGGAACACACCACTCTTGTGCTCTGACATTGGTCCCAGTACAGGTCCAAACTTGCAAATTCAGGTCTGCTGTAAGCTTTTTGCGAAAACTCTGATAAACTCACCAAACTGAATTGTCAAGTGCCATGAACACGAATTATTCTACTGGAATTACTTCCAGTGACTTCAGGATTTATTCCAGATATAGATAAAGCCAGCAGTGTAGTAAATTCAGAGAAATGGAGTTCAGTTGTTTTTAATTTGGGCAACAGAGCCCTTCTCTTCTATGGAACAAAAGACAAACCACTCTTTAGTTGTTCCTGGACATGCCCAGAGTCACTAACATTTTTGCAGCTTGATTTTTTTGTTCCTTTTCATCTTGTATTCCCTCTACTTCGAAGAACAATGTACCTTTAGCCTTGACTTTTAGACTTGAAACCCTCTTCTCTGGCCTCACACTAGAAATATTTCCATTAGATGATATTTGGCAATGTCGTAGTTTACAAACTTAATTTTGGTAGTCTACAGTCTCAGCCCTAGCGTGACAGTGTGTGTTCTATGGCCCTGTGCAGTCTGTGGAGCACAGAGATGATAGCTGGTCCCAATTCAGAGCAATCCTGAGACTGCAACTGAGATAGTCACAGCTACTCACAAAAGAGAACCCTGCCGAGGAGGAATTTTGGCTCATTGTTCTTGGTGCCTTCCCTTGATCATGACTGAAGAGCTAGCTGTGGGGGAAGGTTCTAGAACAGGTAGGATGAAGAAGAGGGAAAAAATCTACCATAACCCCTTTCAGGAATATTTGGGCAGTCCTCATCTCTTCTTAGGTTACGGTTTTTAGAGGCTGAATTTTGTTTATCTATGGGTCAGCACTGGGGTAAGAATGAATTTCTTTCTTTATCTTTTTTTTCCAATGTGTTATAGGAAAAGCCAGCTTTATCTCATTTCTGTGATTGTTTTTAGGATGGTGAAGAAGCCTTTGGCATAGAAGAACAATTTTCCAATTAAATACAAAGTCAGGTCATATACTTGGCTTTTTCTCAGCTGGCTGGCAGTCTGTGCAGCAAAGTCCAAGGCAGTGCTGTCTAGTGTCTTGCTAGTACAAAAAGGCAATTGAACTAGTTCCTGAATACTGAGGAGTTGCTGTAAACCCCTTCAGTTAACCAAGGCTTTCTTGTGCAGATGTGAAATCTGATGGACCTCTGCATAAAAGCCTCAAGATCCCAGATATGATAGCATCTTTCGGTGTCGTCTGTTACGGGACAAATTAAATCACTGGAGGAAGCCCAGTTCTCTTTCTCATAGCACTCCCTTAAAGATCATTGATTTTACACCTGAATATAATGAAAACAACATTCTCAAAATTTTTGGCATTAATGTGAATGTTCTCCTATTGAAGTCGGTCATAAAATTATCTTATTTCAATAACAACAAATCTCAAATGCCGTATCAGAAAAGCCTTCCAGACAAATTTTACATCTACAGAAGTTATTTCAATTTGTCAGACTAGCTGACTTTTTTATCTGCCTTCAGTTAGACTCCTGGTTAGTAGGCATCTCCCAACAGTCAGTGAAGAAGAATGAGCATTTCCAGAGGGCAAACCACTGTAGCCCCAAGTGAGGCCCTTTTTAACATAGGATTTATCATGTTGTGAAGATTTGGGTCACTGTGCAGTGACTGGGGCAATTATACCATTGACTAGATGGCTATAGTTGCCTGTAGTTAGCTCCAAATGCAAAAATGGATGAGCCGGGGAACTACAGACCAGTCAGTCTCACATCTGTGCCTGGCAAAATCTTGGAGCAGATTCTCCTGGAAGGCATGCTGAGGAACATGAAAAACAACAAGGTGGTTGGTGACAGCCAGCATGGCTTCACTAAGGGGAAATCCTGCCTGACCAATCTGGTGGCCTTCTGTGATGGGGCTACAGAACTGATTGACAGGGGTAGAGCAGTTGATGTCATCTACCTGGACTTGTGCAAAGCGTTTGACACTGTCCCACACAACATCCTTGTCTCTAAATTGGAGAGACATCAATTTGATAGGTGGACCACTCAGTGGATAAAGAACTGGCTGGATGGCCACACGCAGAGTTGTGCTCAACGGCTCAATGTGCAGCTGGAGACCAGTAATAAGTGGTGTCCCTCAGGGATGGGTGTTGGGACCGGTCTTGTTCAACATCTTTGTCAGTGACATGGACAGTGGGATTGAGCGCACCCTCAGCAAGTTTGCCAATGACACCAAGCTGTGTGGCTCGGTTGATACACTGGAGGGAAGGAATGCCATCCAGAGGGACCTTGACATGCTTGTGAGGTGGGCTGATGCCAACCTGATGAAGTTTAACCATGCCAAGTGCAAGGTCCTACACCTGGGTCAGAGCAATCCCAGGCACAGCTACAGGATGGGCAGAGAAAAGATTCAGAGCAGCCCTGAGGAGAAGGACTTGGGGGTGTTGGTTGATGAGAAAATGAACATGAGCCTGCAGTGTGCGCTCACAGCCCAGAAAGACAACCGTATCCTGGGCTGCATCAAGAGGAGAGTGACCAGCAGGTCGAGGGAGGTGATCCTGCCCCTCTACTCTGCTCTCCTGAGACCTCACTTGGAGTATTGTGTGCAGTTCTGGTGTCCTCAACAGAAAAAGGACATGGAACTGTTGGAACAAGTCCAGAGGAGGGCCACGAGGATGATGAGGGGACTGGAGTACCTCCTGTATGAAGATAGGCTGAGAAAGTTGGGGCTGTTGTGCCTAGAGAAGAGAAGACTGCATGGAGACCTCCTAGCAGCCTTCCAATATCTGAAGGGGGCCTATAGGGATGCTGGGGAGGAACTCTTCATGAGGGACTGTAGTGATAGGACAAGGGGTAATGCATTCAAACTTAAACAGGGGAAGTTTCGATTGGATATGAGGAAGAAATTCTGTACTGTGAGGGTGGTGAGGCGCTGGAATGGGTTGCCCAGGGAAGTTGTGAATGCTCCCTCACTGGTGGTGTTCCAGGCCAGGTTGGACAGAGCCTTGGGTGACATGGTTTAGTGTGAGGTGTCCCTGCCCATGGCAGGGGGGTTGGAACTAGATGATCTTAAGGTCCTTTCCAACCCTAACTATTCTAACGATTCTATGATATATGCTTAGGTTCTTACAAAAAGGGTTCAACTTTGTCAAAATGTGTATATTTATAGTTGCAGTTCATATTAGTGGTGAATTTAATTGAAAAGAACTCAGATTACGTATTCTTTAAATGCCTTCATCTTGATCACCCTGATCATGGCCAATTTTCTAGGCAATGAACACAAATAATACTGTTTACCTTTCCCTTACACATTGCCTTAGCTACTCAGATATTTTTCTTCTCATTGTTTTTGTTCGTTTGCTTTCTCATCCATACACCCAGAAAGGTGTGTGCTCTTGCAAAGCAAAGCTGATTTAAAGCTTAGTGAAATCACATCTCAGACATGTTTGTCTCTAAGACCTGTACTGCAATGTTGTGACTCTTCCTAGTGCTGGTGAGAGTCATGCACCTCAAGTCTTGCATATACTGGAGCACATTCAGGTATAATCTTTTAAGGTATATTGTACTTCCTTCATTTCTTGGATGATTTCCATTTCTGAACAACATGCTAATTTCTGTACATTTAAACCACTTGCTGTGGAGAGCAGCAGAAAGAAGTAATTTCCTGTAGTTATTCTGTCATTTCCATTCTAGTCTGGGCTAGAAGTACGTGAATCTTGGTTAGCAAAAATGCAAATCAGCAAAACACTTGCAGATTTGTGTTGATTTTGTAAATAATTCAGAGAAGAGAAAACAAAATGTTTTATCTCGATATACCCTAAATCTTCTTGAACAGTGTATCCTTTCTTATCAGGCTTTATTAACTTTATATTCCCTGTGGACATGAATAATTTTCTATGGTCAGGGACATGTTGTTTTCCAGTCTTGTTTCTTTTTGCTCCTCTGCATGGGAGACCCATCATGACTTTGTTGAAAACTAAGGCCAAACATGCTGCATGATACATCATGGGTCTGTGTAAAGATAGCACAAGGTACCTGGAGTACTGGAAAAGTCATACAGCCATGCTGGATTATGCCAGTGCATCCTGGTTTTCAGCTGGGTTGACAGAAAAGCTGTGTTGCTGGTTTATGTTGTACTGCAAGACAAATTTGTTGTCTTCTGGCTAAAACACAGCTCCTTGTCTCCATGCTGCTGTAGCCCTCATGAAATGGCCAACGTGACTCAAAAAGGCTCAAGCTTTGTCCTGTAATTACTCCCACAAACAGGAAGCAAACCCTCAAAACCACACACTGATGTGCACACACCCAGTGCTAATCTGGGAGCAGTAAATCTTGTCCTGACACATCCATTGGCTTTCTCTGCCACTCTTTCTGAAGGGCAGGAGGACTGCAGTACAAGTTTAATGTAGTGTTTCTAACAGGCAAATCAAATGCTTTAGGCCTGCAGAAGAACTAGTCACAGCCCTTTCCCTGTAATAAACTTTCTACATAATTCTGACTTAAAAACTTCCATGAAGGCATAGTTCTGGAAATGTATCTAGGGGTGGGCTCCAAGGGGAAGATTCGTTAAGATTATTTTTATTCTTATAATCAGATATCTGAGGAAGGAGGAAAATGTCTCTGCGGGAGTATAAAGTGCTTAAGAGCTAATGAAATGGAATCAATATCAGGAACGTTAAGTGACTACATTATGTTCTCCATTAATTCACTTTGCACTCATTTATCTTGAAGCCTTTTAAAAAAGCTGGTGATTGAAAAGACGTATGTCTTGAAAGTGTAAGGATTTATTCTTGAAAAGCATCTACTGTTAACAGTTCCATGTGACAACCATCTAATTGTATCATTGGTGGCACTGGGGTCTCATTTATCTTTTTTTAGTAATTCCAAGGTTTAGTTACATTAGCTTCTATTTGTACTAGTCAATCGCTTTGGGGCTGGAATAATATTCCCTCTCTAAAAAGCTCTTTCAGGGAGAAAAGGACCATAGGGAAAATGAGAGAGCTCTGTATTCTGGAGAGACATTTTTCTCAGTCCTAAGGCTGGCATAAAGCTTACAAATTTCCTAAACCCTTCTCAACAGGGCTCTACCTCTGAAAGCTCCCAGGTGTGGGTTCCCTGTGCAGGGCTGCATTTCATTCCATAGGGCATTTCTAGAAGATGTGTCTAGAAGAAGTCAGAAGCATTAATGTGTAAAAGTAGGACCTTCTGCTTTTGTTTGCTTGTTTTTTTTAATCTCACCCCTAAACTCAGGTGTGATATTTCTAAACATGAGACAGCCAAAATCACTATAAAAAAGCTTGAAGTGAGCTGCGATGGTGACCGTGGCAAAAGCCTGGTCCACAAGAGAAATGTCTAGTAAAGGTAAGAAAAGCACGCAATTTACAGGTAGTAGACAGCATCTTAAACAGAAAGCAGTGATTTCCAGTCCTGGAGCAGCCTCCACAGTGGCCACATTGGACCCAGCCATCAGTGAGTGGCCAAGGGATGGGCTTGTTCTTCCGATTTGCTAAGTAAGCACTGAGCTTAGGCTGAGCCATATCCCCTAAAGTGCCTTCCTAGTACAAATGTTCTCTGGTGCACTGCAGGCTTCATAGAGTAAAGCTTTGTCCAAGACACTGTGATAGGCATTGTTGGAGTGTTTCTGATGTCGTCTCTTTTTTATCCTGTTTCTCTACAGAGCTTTTTGCTAGACTGTAAAAGATCCAGAAAAGGTTAAGCACAGCGTTTCTTTCTCTTGGGATAGGGTGTCAGGCCAGCAGCCTGCAGGCAGTTTTCTTTAACATTTACCGAGACATTTCAGCTTCAACAGCTCCACATGTGCCTGTGCTGAACCAGAAGTGCCGAACTAATTTTTTACAGGTGGATGAATGGGTGCCTGAGTGTTTGCACATGCTCACAATTTACTGCAACCCACACTGTAATGTATGAGCTTAAGCAATAGGCTTCGTCCTATGCAAGAAAGTGAGGTAGAGTAAATAAGTGCAAAACAGTAAGGCTCTTGAGGTAGATTTATTCTAGTTAGCTGGATATCAAGCAGTACTGAAGCTGACTTTATGATGCAGGGTAGTATGAGCCTGTCCAAGACCCTGAATATGTAAGTACTGAGTGATTATTTCAAAGATTTTACTACGTGAAAGGCTTCTGCTCCTGGGAAAAGGCAGGCTTTCCAGAGGGTACTCTTACAGTCCCAGTGCAACATCATACCTATTATGATTTTTCTTAGCTGGAATGAAGGGTGAGACAAACTATGGGATATTTTCCCTATCAGTGGTGTTTTAGAGTGGTTTAGTGCATAAATACATTAGTGGTATTTATGCGCTATTAATGGTAGCCCATTAACCAAGATGGTTGCACATGCTGATTTTCATCAAGACTTAATGACAAATGCCATGGCTAATTACCATCTTGTGTCTGTTAATTGTCAACAATTACATTTTCTACTATTATCTGCTTGCTCCCACCACCCAGATTCACCCACTCAGGCCTGTCTTTCCTCACCCACATCACCTTCTTGCCGCTTATTTTCATCTCAGATGGCTGTTTTTCCTCCCACCCTCCTCCCCTTGCACTGTGATACTAGACCCACCCATGGATGCCTGATATGGGTGTGTGCATGAGGGGAATAGTGGTTTCTGATATGCGAGGTCTTGTCTGTGGGTTTCTGCTGGGCTAATGAACACCAAGCAGATCCATTGTGTTTAGTGTAGTATGGAGAACAAAAAGGAGGTCCTTCCCAGAGCATGGGTTTGACAGACAGGGAATGTGGAAGCGCATGCAAGGAGATTTGAAGAGACTATGGTCAGCATGAGTCTTCAGCCAGTGTGGCATCAGCCAGATGTGCAAAGATGGCATGAGTTTTAAAATAATATATGTCTAAGGTGCTTATATTAGCCTTCTTCCCTTGCTCCCTAAGCTGTGTCAAGGAAAAGGAGACTTTTATTTGGCATTTTAAAAACGGGCAGATCCTGAATATGGGAAAGGTGGTTTGTTTGGGTTTTGTTTGTGGTTTTGGGAAGGGGTTTTTCTTTCACCCCTATAGAAAATTCAAGAAGGATTTTCTGTTTTGGAAAATTGGAAGTTGATTTTCTTGTCTGAAGAATGACAAAGGGAAAATAAGGTGAAGATATGAAATACTGTGTTGCTGAGAAACTTTCTGGCATGCTGTTTATGTAAGCATTCCTTTAGACACCAGCTCTGAAACAAGTTGTGGATCTTTTTATGTATATGATGCTAGTGTTCTATACTTTGTAGCAGATAAAAGTAGCAAAATTGTCTTTTCCTTTTTTCTTTTTCTTTTTTAGTGTGAATTTCTTGGATGTAGTTCCAATTCTTGAAAGTTCCAGAAGCTGATGTGTTGTTCCTTTCTGAAATGAGCAATGTTAAGGCAACATAAGCCGGCAGTGTGCGCTCGCAGCCCAGAAAGCCAACCATATCCTGGGCCGCATCAAAAGGAGTGTGACCAGCAGGTCAAGGGACGTGACCCTGCCCCTCTACTCTGCTCTCCTGAGACCTCACTTGGAGTATTGTGTGCAGTTCTGATGTCCTCAACAGAAAAAGGACATGGAACTGTAGGAACAAGTCCAGAGGAGGGCCACGAGGATGATGAGGGGACTGGAGCACCTCCCATATGAAAATAGGCTGAGAAAGTTGGGTCTGTTCATCCTGGAGAAGAGAAGGCTGTGTGGAGACCTCCTAGCAGCCTTCCAGTATCTGAAGGGGGCCTACAGGGATGCTGGGGAGGGACTCTTCATGAGGGACTGTAGTGATAGGACAAGGGGTAATGCGTTCAAACTTAAACAGGGGAAGTTTCGATTGGATATGAGGAAGAAATTCTTTACTGTGAGGGTGGTGAGGCACTGGAATGGGTTGCCCAGGGAAGTTGCAAATGCTCCATCACTGGTGGTGTTCAGGGCTGGGTTGGACAGAGCCTTGGATGGCATGGTTTAGTGTGAGGTGTCCCTGCCCATGGCTGAGTGGTTGGAACTAGATGATCTTAATGTCCTTTCCAACCCTAACTATTCTATGATTCTATAACCTGCCTCAGAATGGGGTGTTGTCTAATCTCCGCTCCATTTCAATAAGAGTCAACACATGTTGAACTATTTTGCTGAATTGCAGTATTTATGATTTAGATGTGCAACATCTGATGTTTTACAATAATAAAAGTCTAAGAATATCTGGTCAGTGTGAATAACTCTCAGCAATTACCAGCTGCTGCATTTATTTGTGGAATCAGTTAATCTCATTCATTAAGTATCTTTTAGTGTTATGTACAACGTTTGCTGCATTTTAGCTTTTATCCTAAGAATTAGGGCTGTATTATGGCCTTTGACTCCTGCAGAGTCATTTTCAGCTGATGGGAACCAGAGTAGGAAATGGCTGAAAAGACAAATCCTCTTTGTTATAACATAGCACAGTATAATTTCTTGGTAAAAGATAATTTGTTTTAACAGCTCATCAGCAGTAGTAATCCTTCTACCATGGAGTATCTGATTTTGATCTCTTACACCTCTCTTATACCAGCGTAGTTTTAAGAGCCTTAACAGACTTTGAATTTAGGCACAAATGCAGCGGTGTGATTAAACATGCATTGATTCCAGTCAGGATGAAGTCTGTACTTAAAGTTAATTATGTACTTAAATATGCTGCTGAAGATGACTTTTCCACTGCTTTATGCAAGGGAAAAATTGTGCCCCAAGATACACATGAAGTAAGACAGATATCTATTTCTTTTCAGATACCATATCCTACCTTCTCCTTTTCCTATTTCTCTGTATTAAAAGAGTATTTTTTTGTATTTCTAAAGACTTGATGGTGGTATTTTCTGCAGCTATCCTGATGTCCTCAGATTTATACCAATAAATCTAATCCGTATGCTTTATATCTTTCCTTAGCAGCCTCATTAGACCCACAGTAGCTGTTACAGCAGTTTTGCTGCTAAAACTTCTTTTTAGTTTTTATTTACTTTTTATTTTCTTTTTTTTTTTTTTAATCTTTTGGAAGGATTGATTTCTGCAAAGGCTTTTAAGCTTTAAATCTTTGGGTTTCTTCAGCTTTGTCATTAGTGATGATGGAGAACTTACTGTTGTCACAGAGCCTCTGCAGGGTGTGCCAAGCCTGCCTGAGCTCAGTGAACTCTGGTCACCTCTTTATAAGTGCAGCCATCTCTTCTGCTTCAAAGATGTGAAGCAACAAGGGAAGGCCAAAGCCTTTGGGCTTTCACAGCACACTAGAGTGCTGGAGCACTTTACCTGTTTTTCAGCGCTCTGATGTTTTCAAAAGCACAGGGCCTCCCCCAGTGTGGACAGACTGGGAGATTGGCATAGCCATGGCAAACTAATGTAAAATATTAGATGGTGCTTTCAACCTGTTCCTGCCTAACACTGTATCTAGGATCACTGCTCTGCAGTCGCCACAGCTGTTAGTAGGAAGAAGCCCTCTTGCTGGCAGTTGCAGTAGAGCACCTGAACGAAGACAATGGAACGATTTCAATGTTCATTTCCAGTGGGGTGCTTTGCTTACTGTTTATCTTACTTTGTGGTTACTCCAGGCTAGTAAACAATGCCTTATTGTAAGGTATGGGAAGACTTTCCCCATGTGAGGTCAGCTTACAGTCCCTCACAATCTACGCTTGTGGAGAAAAAGATAACCTTTGCCCAGAAGCTGCTGGACTGCTGGGATCCCAACAGTTCATCCACCCCTTATCTTGGAGTTTATTAAAAACACACTGCCTTTGCTGTTGGGCAGTGATAGTTAATGGCAAATATTAACCCAAAAGGTGTAAACCCATAATAGGTCCCTTGGCACACTGCTTGATCCGCCATGATGAGTGTGGTTGTTAATACTACCCTAAGTCTTGATGCTTTTCTGCCTTGCCCTTGAGCTACTCGTTAATATATGTGTACAGGGTGCCTAAAATATGAGCACACTAGAATTTTTTTGATAGCCAAATTCTGTGCACCAATAGTTCTGACTTCACTGGGCCCTGAGTGAGCATAGGTAGCTCAGTTGGCTTCACCTAGTCATGCTTTTTGTCTCCCCAAGGACAACGTATCCCTGGGGAAGAGGGGCACATTGCACCCTAAGCAGCCTTTGCAATGTGCACAGGAGAGAGGCTGAAATCTCTTTAGTACTCTTACACCTATGGACAGAAGTGTGCTTAATTCCTGGACAGGTATACTAGACAGCAGAAAGGGGATCCCTCCCGAGTCATTCGCAAAATGAAGGCATAACCTGGTTTTGAGTGTGCAGATACCAAAGTGCATGACAAGAGGCTCAGGTTGGAGTATGGTGGGCTGGGAAGGTGCTCCCCAGCCTTTTTTCTGGAGCACTAACCCATAGCTCTGCAGCTCCTGGTGAAGGAGTGCTTCCAGGCAGTTGAAGCAGGATGCAGCTGATGGCAACGGTTGTTAGTAAAAGAGCTCTAAAAACAAAATATTCAGAGTCCTTGAGGATATCTGGCAGCAATTTTTAGAGAAGCCAAATGTGAATCTTGATGTTTTGCATTCGAGACCTTCTACTCTCGTGAGCTGCTTTCATTCTGCATCTGTATAGAAACAGCCCAGCATGCTGGGGCCTCAGTTTGGATCAGACTGCCTCAATATCATGAGAGAAGAATAATCAGTAGATCCTGTCTCTTTAAAGGGGAAAAGCCAGAAAATATTCTTGCTGAGTATTCTTGTTATCACAGAGGTTTACAATTTATGTGGTATTTGTCTTTTAACCCTGAAAAGATAAGATGAACACAACAGAGTTCAGATGTGCAGATAAGCTCTGATACGCTGAAAGGAACTGAGTATTACCCAGGAAAAAAATCTTTGTGGCTTCCAATATAAAATATTGCCTAAATACAAAAATCAGGCTTGTATCCAGAGTATGCATTTGGGAATTTATAGGAAGGAGATAATAGTCTAGTTTGAAAGGGAAGCCAGGAAGATAGAGGGGCAATGTTTTTTTCAGAGTCCAATCCAACAGCCACAGCAAGAAGACAACTACCAGACCTGGCACCATCTATTTAGCAGGAACTCATCTGCTTGGGACTTCAGCACTACTTGATGACAATGAAAAGAATTTACTTATGCAGTGGTGAACATATACATAGAACTCTACCCTTTGGGACCAGACACTTGATCTTCAAGTGGCCAGGACTGAAGCACATGAAGATCTGGATGGCTCCACTCTGGAGCCACAGTGCAAGCAGAGACACACAGGGAATCCTCTCCTTTATTTTCAACTTTGTGGCAGTGTACTTAGCAGCTCTTAACACCTCAATAAAGAGATCAGGATTTGGCCACTGCAGAGAAGGAATGAAGGGAACCAACAGTGCAGCTATTCTTTGGCCCTCTTTTTTTTTTTCTTTTTTTTTCCAGTTATTCACAATTCATGAGTTACATATTTTTTCCTCCAATAGAAGAACATGGATGATTGATGCAGCAGTCCAGAAGAGACATGAGTGACAGCTTTCTGCTTTGATTACAAATCACGTTGTTTTAAGTTGTAACCTTGTCTGTGGCTCTGTGCAGCACGCTCCATCTACATCAAGTAAATTCTGCAGGCTCCAAAGTGTCATGCGAGATACACCTCCTTTACAAGGAAACCCTACCACTTCAGGAAGGTGTGCTCTGATGAAAGCAGTCAGTGTTGGACCAGCATGCAGAAAGAGTTATGCAGACTAGCTTAACTTGTTGGCACACTAGAGCAAGTCACACTAATGGGAGTGCTGACCCTCTGCCTTTGGGCATGGAACGCAGTGTCTATGTCAGCATTACAATACTGCTGGCTGTCCTGGGTGGAGAGGATGCCCTTCCCCTAGCTCACCTTTTGTTCAGGTGAGATGAAAGCATGCTGTGTGGCAAACTTCAAAAGCATCAAAGATTTTAAATAGTTTTCTTCACCCATGTTGTGGTTTAAGCACCTCACGCAGTTCGCTCACTCACTCTTCTCTCTTTCTTCTCCCCAGCTCCCAGAGGGATGGGGAGGAGAATCGAAAGAATGCAACTCCCACAGGTTGAGATAAGAACAGTTTAGTAACTAAGGTATAACACAAATCACTACTGCTACCACCAATAATAATAATGACAAGAGAAATACAAGGGAAGAGGATACAACCATTCACCACCGATACCCAGCCCAACTGAGCAGTGCACCCCCACCTCTTCCAGGTCCCTGCTCTTAGCTTTTACATCCTGGGCATGACATGCTGTGGTATGGAATACCCCTTTGGTTAGTTTGGGTCAGGTGTCCTGTCTTCTCTTCCTTTTGGCTTCCCCTCCTCCCTGGCAGAGCATGAGACTCAGGAAGTCCTTGATCAGACCAAACATTACCGCAACAACTATAAACATTGGTGTTATCAACACTGTTCCCAGGCCGAAAGTCAAAAACACAGCGCTGCACCAGCTACTAAGAAGGAGAAAAATGACTGCTACTGCTGAACCCAGGACAACCCACCTTGTGTTCTTTTTGCAAAACAGCAGGTGCACAAGACATGAACTGTTGCCTGTTTTGACATTAGAAAGTTATAGATTAATAAATTAATAAACAGGCCACGGACAGGCAGACTGATAAAAGTACCAGATAGATCACTGGTGGAATACAGTGTTATCAAAATTTATTTGAGAAGGAGCATGTGCATAAGAAAATCCAATGTTTCTACTTGTTTGAGTGGTAGTAAATCTGCACAATATCATTGAAGTCTAGGGTTGTGCACCCATGAGTGCTTTATATCAGACCTCTTTCCTAAATGTGCTCTCTTCCTCAGCTAAGCTCCAGCCTGTTTAGTGAGTTAATAACCAGCCTGGCAGAGCCTGATTGTCTTCGCAGCGTGTTCCCCTGAAAGTGAATCAAGAGGTGTCTTTTCCCCCTGTGGCTGGGGGAACCTTCCTGTGTGCCCCTGTCCTCTGTGACTGAGGTTGTGTGGGAGTGGGAATTGCAGTCCAGCCCTTTACAGAGCTTCTGTCACAGTGAAATGCAAAATGCTGTGCCCTGGCATCACACCACAGCTGCATCTAAAACTTGCCCTCAAACAAAGATGAGATCACCATCACTAAGAATAAAATATTTTAATATAAACCTCCACCTTCATCTTTATAGCTCTTACAGGAAGGATCTAGCTGTTAAAGTGGGACTTTTTCCCGCCAGTTAGCAATTGCAGGAAATCAAAATATGTGCTGGGAGAAGTGAAAGCTTACAGATTTGTGGCCATCTGGGACTCATCTCCTGCCCAGTCTCCAGAGAAACTGCACTTTTTCAGGCTGCTGTGTACAGGCAGCTGCAGTGTAAGGTAGCATTTCTTGCACCATTTCTTGGGAACTAGCTTCCAAATATCTGACTTGACTCCTACATGAATGTAAAAGCAGCTGCAGGAAACTGGACCTGTTTAGTTTATTTTTGTCCCAGAAAGTCTCACTGAAGAGCCAGGAAAGGTTCAGGTTTAATAATAGTCTTAACTGGGATTTTAACTGCAGCCTCATCATGCAAAGCCTGGAGAAGGTGCAAAGCCTGGAGAAGGTTCAAAGCAATTTGGAGCCAGAAACCCCTGCAGCTACTGGGGGACTGAAGATTTGGAGATTCCTGCATCAGAGAATGAACACACTGAAGTTTGCAATGTTGTGCTGTTCCTCAACTGAGTCATCTTAGGGTCTGCAACAAAACTAAATGATGCTTGGGAAGTGCTGGGAAGAGGTTCATGAGTTTAAAAGTGGGGTTTTTTTTATAACATACCTTTAAACGAATACATTTACCTTCTTACTCTTCACCTCATACCTGTTGTGTCAACATTACATTATAAAGCACAACCATCATGCTTTTTTACAAAGTCTTTTACAGAGTTTAGGTCTTTAGGCCTATTCTTACGGAGGGGAAGCAGAGCTAGGACTTTCTGTCTGATACCTTTGCTGTGATTTATTATGCATTATCACTAAACACAGAAGTAGCACAGATTTGGCAATGATGTACGAGGCCTCAAGTAGCTGGCAATGTGAATTCAACCAAGAGCAATTGACACACAGCAAGCTGGATGTCCTCTCAGTTTGGGAAAGACAGTTTGCGTTCTGTTTCAATAGTCTTTTTTACAATTTTAGAAGTCTTATGAGACTTGATCTGATACATAAACCAGAGATATTTAGGGTACCTGTTTGCATGATGGACATTGGAAAGAAATTCGTCATTAACGTAGCCAGAGTAGAAAACCTCAAAAAAGATATTGAATGCTCGGCTTTGAGCCAGTCTCTCAACTCCTAAAGACCAGGCTGTGATCTGACACGGGGGTAGCCTACAAATGCCTACTGAAGGTTGTTATTTCCTTCCCCAGAAACATCTGTTACTGTCTGAGGCAGGATAATGGACTAGATTGTTGCATCCATGTTGCCACCCTGTGCTTTAAAGCCAGTAACTGGAGGGTCTCAAAAAACCCACCCCAGCAGTTTAGTAAGTATGTCAAGCTATAAAGCTGGTATGTGCCTAGCCAGTTCTCTGCTTTCCAGGGTACTGATGCTGCAGATTTTGGCTTTTTCTCTCAATAGAACACCTTCAGCTGAGTCAGTTTATCTTGCGTACAATTTATTTGATACACCAGCTTTTAGAAATGTTGTTAGCTCTATAAGGTAAAAAAGAAAGGAGGGAGACTCCAAGTTTCTCCCTGACTGACAGAGCTATGCCAGGTTAATTGCTCCAAAGGCTTTCTGAGGTCTGAAGGAAAGAATAGTAAAAAATTAGTCCCAAATTCTCTAAAAAGTGTGTCTTCTCTGAGAAAAGAAATCGAAATTTCACTTAAGTGAAAATTCAAATACTTTTCTTAACCTCCTTAGCACCAGTTGAATCACAGAGTAGCTACAGGTATATTAATGACAGAAATAGCATAAACTCATAGGAATGTATGAGAAAAAATGTATTGTTGTTTCAACAGAAAGAAAATACACTGGGGAAAAAAGATAACATAATGAAGTCTACACAGTGACATTCTGCTAAAAAGATATGTGGTCACACTGAGGAAGACCAGCAGAGGAATTTTGCAGGTCTCAGAGCTGGAATTTTGCCATTTAATCTTTCCTCTGGCAGATTAGCACAGAGATTGCATAGCCTCTGAGCATTGTCATCCACAGAAATAAAACCTGTAAGAGTTTGTTCACCCATACTCCCCACTTTATTTATCCAGGTTTTTATTTCAGCCACTAATCTGTGAAGGATTTCAGCCTTTAGCTCAGGGTTATCAAAAAGGCACTGTGATTGGATAACATCTGTTTCAGCTTTTATCCATCTAGAACACGAGCATTAATCACTAGAAATGGAGTGTGAAATGGAAAAGAAGGCTAAATGCACATTTGACTCTCAGTTCTCTCAGAGAAAATGTCTGTAGGGATCTGACCAGAGCGAAAGCTTTGCTGTGCTATGGCTGGCATTGCCAGCGCAGCCCATGTGAAAAGCCGGTCATGCTATCTGACAGAGATTCTGCTCATTTCAGTTTGGTTTAAAGACACAATAAAACCTTCTCCTGTCTATTTTAAAAAAACTACCAAAACCAACTAACACCCAAACAGTACAGCTGTTTGGTTGTGGTTATCAGAATGCGGAGAAAAATAAGGCTTCTCTTCTGTGCTCCAGTCACTATGTCCAGCACAGAGCCTCATGTTGTAGCCTCGTACTGCACATGGGTAGCTGGGGCCAGGCTCTCCTGGGACAGCAAAGAAAATATAGGACTAGGCACAATCTTGGACTGAGGCACAGTAGGCTGACTTAATAGGCCTTTACCATCCAGAGTGTCTAGATTTTCACAAATCTTGGCAATATGGGGTGAAGAACTGTGCTATTTAGGTTTTTTTACTGGTCTGGCATGCCTCATGGCAGCTGGACTCTGAATTTTGAAGTCACTTCAAGAACAATTACAGTTTTGCCTTCATGGGAGCAATTAGGCATGAGATACCAGGAGACTACTTAATTTTCTCTCCAAATTCATTTGCTCGTGTACGTTTAAATCTTCACCTGCTCTAGTTTGCCCTTCCACTGCGCTTTCTCCTTTTTTCTGGTAAAGATTTGCCTTCCTGGGTAGAAATATAAGTCTCAAAAAGCAGCACTGTTGGAGGGAATGTGCAGTCAGTAAATCAGTGTTTATGTGATATCAGCCTAACAGCTACTTCGCAGACCTGTCCTGTTCCTTCAAGGACTTTTGTTAAGGGCCAAAAGATTTACTCCTGTAAGCAAATTTTTGCAGAGTTAAAACCCACACTTTGGGTGTTTGTTGGCCTTGTGGCTGACCGGGTGTACTTCTCTGACAGCTGCATGGAGAATTTTTACAGCACAATGGGCTGAATTCACTCCATTTTGTGAGGATTTATGTGCGTTGGGTAGCCCTTCTGCATTGGAGAACATGTTGGGTATTATGGTAGCTACAGAAAGCTGGCACTGGAAGACAGCTATATTCAGACCTATATCATGCTATGTGTTTTGTATGTATTCCATCTTGTAGAAGTGATTTCCAGCTTTGCTTCTTACATCACGAGATGCTCAGAAAACTGACAGTGATTCTTCTCTGAAACCCTGACAGAAGGCTTCTCACAGAATTCCTCCAAACCCACAGTATATAATTCATCCAGAGCTACTAGCTCTGGGTGCTGGCTACTTCTGTAATTTTAAAACCTCTTCTTTCATCAACAGACAGTTAACTGAGTTCTTCAAGGCATAATTTCTGTGTAGTGCAATGAATTCAGCAGCTATCCTGTCCCTGTTCTCTTTATCACTCCTCCCCCTTGTCATACTTTGAGATAAACTGTTCTCAGCAACTTCAGCTCTGGAAGTCCCTGAAGAAAGGTCATTAAAAACAACCCAACAACCCTTGCCCATCCATCAGGTCAGTGCTACACTTCTGGGGTGGCACTGAAAGTTTCCAGAGCCTAAGAGGGGTGTATCTCTGGGAACAAGACAGAACCATGGTAACAAGAGTATTATTTCTCAAGTGTTTGAAGACTGAGCCCACCTCTAACTTTTTCCAGAAAAATTACTTTGTTTGGTGTCCTCCCCCGGAATTTTTTTTCAGTTTCATCGTAGATAGGCTTAAATATATTTGTCTTATGCATACATCTGTGTTCTTCAAGCTCTGTATTCTGGGAAGTGTTTCTGCAGGTCCATGTCCTTTGGTCCTTTGATTTCCTTGCGTGTGTGGTTGGGAAGTGAAATAGTTAATGTTTACTGGCATTACAGTTACAATACTTGAAAGGGAGACAACTCAGCTTACAAGTGAAGGTGAGTATCATGCAGCAGAGAAATCAGTCTCTCTTCAAATTCTGCTTATCGACATGGGGTAGTTATAATAGAAAGGGAAAGGGAGAGACTTTGAACCTCTGTAATTAAACCAGCACTACTTCCCAGAAGGACACTTTGTGTCTAAAATCGAGGCCTGCCCTTTTTATTTTATGTTGCTGCATGAATTCTGACTTCATGAAGCTGACAAAAATCCAGACTTCACCTAAAATCAGAACGTTCCACCCTGACCTAACATGAAACGCTCGATTAGACCTGTATAACCAGGAGGGGAAAAAAAATCTACATAGACAAACTCACAGGTATCTATTTATATTCGTTTGGTGTTTAGAAAGATCCCTTCCCATTTTAACAGAACAGAATTTCCTTTTACAAGCGAGCTGAAAGTCTGCCAAGCAACTGCCAGACATTGAACCCTTTGTGTTTTCTGGAGCTGATGCTTCTAACCTGTGCTGTAAGAACTGACAGCCTGCTCCATCCCCAGACAGTGCTCTCCTACCTTTCCACCCCCAGCCTCTCTCTACCAAGGAACCTGCTCCCACATCAAGCAAGCTTTTCTTTCTCTTAAAAAAAAAAAGAGCATAGAGGAAGAGAAATTATTGCCAGTTCTTGGCTTTATGCTTTTAGGCTTATATTATTTAGGATATATTTTACTGGCCTTCTCATAAAGAAGGCATAGAAAGACCTTTATTAGTTTGGGCTTTTTTTCTAGGCAGGCAACAGCCTTAGCACAGAAGTAGAGACGCTGTCTCTGACTGATTGGTCTCTTCTCTAAAGGTAACTTTTCTTCTTTGCAGGTCCTTTTACTCTTGGAAAATATATTCCATTCTAAAAACTCACTGATTCTTTTAGAAACTCCTGGGGTCTTTTAAAGGGAAAAATCTAATGAACTCATAGGAAAGCAATAGAGAAGAACAAGTCAGAGACTGTTTTTCTCTGCCTACAATAAAGTGCAATACTGAACTGAAATAAAATGTTGTTATTTATATCAGAATAGGAGTATTTGCAGTTCTAGACATGGTAGGTAAGGCATTCACTGACATCAAGAGTTTAAAAAATAAGTAAACAAAGTCTGTAGGAAAGGCTCCGTCCTGCAGATGAAGAACTGTAAGCAGGTAAAAGGGTTGTACAGAGAAATCCAGTAGCAGAGGCCAGAACTAGGACCTGATCTGATGAAGACATTGTTTTCCTCACCAGACTTCTGTTCTTTCTTTGGGCTCTATCCTTTATACCAGCTTGCAGAATAGGCTATTTGAAACTATTTAGTATTCATCACAGATGATAGCCTTGTAATTTTGTAAAAAGTAACATCTGTTCAGTCAGAAACTCTGTGTACATGTATAAGCAGGTTTCTAAGACACGTATTCGAGAGAAGTGTCCCTAAAATTTACCAGCCTGTTTGACATAATACAGTGACCCAACCTCAGAGCAACCTTCTCAGGTAAAGCAGAAGAATACATAGAATCATAGAATCATAGAATAGTTAGGGTTGGAAACGACTTTGAGATCATCTAGTTCCAACCCCCCTGCCATGGCAGGAACACCTCACATTAAACTATGTCACCCAAAGCTCTGTCCAACCCAGCCCTGAACACCACCAGTGATGGAGCATTTGCAACTTCCCTGGGCAACCCATTCCAGTGCCTCACCACCCTCACACTAAAGAATTTCTTCCTCATATCCAATCTAAACTTCCCCTGTGTAAGTTTTAACCCATTACCCCTTGTCCTCTCACTACAGTCCCTCATGAAGAGTTCCTCCCCAGCATCCCTGTAGGCCCCCTTCAGATACTGGAAGGCTGCTAGGAGGTCTCCATGCAGCCTTCTCTTCTCCAGGCTCAACAGCCCCAACTTTCTCATCCTATCTGCACACAGGAGGTGCTCCAGTCCCCTCATCATCCTCGTGGCCCTCCTCTGGACTTGTTCCAACAGTTCCATGTCCTTTTTCTGTTGAGGACATCAGAACTGCACACAATACTCCAAGTGAGGTCTCACGAGAGCAGAGTAGAGGGGCAGGATCACCTCCCTCGCCCTGCTGGTCACACTCCTTTTGATGCAGCCCAGGATACAGTTGGCTTTCTGGGCTGTGAGCGCACACTGCAGGCTCATGTTCATTTTCTCATCAACCAACACTCCCAAGTCGTTCTCCGCAGGGCTGCTCTGAATCTCTTCTCTTCCCAACCTGTAGCTGTGCCTGGGATTGCTCCGACCCAGGTATAGAACCTTGCACTTGGCATGGTTAAACTCCATCAGGTTGGCATCAGCCCACCTCACAAGCATGTCAAGGTCCCTCTGGATGGCATTCCTTCCCTCCAGTGTATCAACCAAGTAATGAAGTTCAAACCCACCTGACATCAAATGGTATTTCTTCCTTGCAGTTTTAGTCCATTATGTTTTTGCTGCCCGATAAAAACAATCTCCCGCCACCGGCAAGTGGAGCTCTTCAAACCTAATCTATATTCTGGACTTCACTCTGACTTTAACCAGCAGAGCCTTGTGTCTATGCCACTGCTGCTACAGGCCTCTCACAAGCATTCTGACTCCAGAACTCAGAATTTCACTAGCAAGTTTGACAGAGTTGTGAGAAACAGAGTTTTGCTGCAGAGCCACAAGTTGACTGAGATGTTTGGCACAGCTCTGATGAAAACAGGATAAATTTTAAGGTTTTAATATGACCCCACACCCAAAAAGCTTCATTTGGATTCTGCTCTGCTTAAAAAAACCCAACTCTTTTGCCAAGGGTTACTTACGATACTTTTGCAAAGTACTACAAAGTTAGCTTTCCATATTCAAATGCAACTATTTCTGTCCCCCTGAGGTCAGATAAAGGAAATATTTTATTCTACTCTCTCCTTTGTCCCCAAGGATCTAATGGAAAACACAGGACAAGGATTAATTGCATGTCAGAGTCCTAGAGGGTCTCTTGTTCTGGGTACCAAGAGTTCATTGATGGTCTTAAACTCTGCTTTCATTCGAACATGCCTGATCAACATTACTCCTCTAGTTCTATAGTCATACAAATATAAATACAAGCAATAACACTTTAACACATTTCACGTATCTGTATATTTATTACAGTTTCTTAGTCTATGTAACCACAGATAGCATTTGTTGTTCAAAACTATGGTATGTTTCTCACTGACTGCCTTTTTTAAAAAGATATCTAATCTTAAAAGTTGTTCTTACTATTAATCCCTGTATCTTTGCCATGAGTGTTCAAAGTGCGTGGCTGCTACATTTAACATGGTTCATCTTCAAACCAGTATCATAAGACCACCATACAACAGTGTCCAACTGCAGACAATAGCCTTTGGCTCCATTGCAAGGCTTAATTGGAGGCCTGGGTGGGATACAGGACTGTGGTGCTCCAGCTGTGGGTTCTGCTTCCAGCAGTGCCACATGTGTGCTAACAGCGCCACTTGCCACACAGCTGTACCCCCCTGGGAGTGAAGTGGGGACGAGTAAATAGCCCTACTCTCACTGCCAGGTAGTAACTGAGGGTAGAGTATGATTGAAGGGCTAAGCAATGTGCTCCAGGTCTTTTCAAGCCTAAGGAACTATTACCAGTCAGTAGATAAGGTGACTAGTTATTCTAAAATCTGTCTCTTTGCATTCAGTGTTATTTTTTTCCACTAGTATCTCTTTTTCTGTCAGCATCATACTGTTATCTCAGATGTCACTCTCATTTAGTTCCCCTCCTCCCCCCCTTTTCTTTCCCTCAGACAGATCAGCAATGTGGTTTTGAGGTAAATATCCACGTTGCCTTTATTCACTGCTCTTTGATTCATAGCCAGGGAAGCCTTGGAGTAGATACACCTGGATTCCCTTTCAGTGAAACATCATGGGAAGATGTCCTCTAGGAGCATACCTAATTCACTGTAGCTGCTGACAGATACTGGCTGGCTGGGACCAGACTAAAGCTGATACAAAACCAAGTCTTTTAAATGTAAATAGAGCAGATGTTGCATCCTCACTACCAGTTTCTTCACCCTATAAATCTGCTCCTGCTTCCTAATCTAGCGATAGTGTGAGAAAGCCACACACCATAGCATGCCTGATTTCACTGTACGAGGGGATCAGGAGACATAACAAATGGCAGAGGAACAATAAAGTTCATCAGGGCTGAAAACAGCTATGTATTAATAATATTATTTTCAAAATGATAGAGCAAAGAACTACAGTTCTCTGTGGTCACCATCATACTTCCAAGCTGCTATTCCACTATTTCAAAGACTTAAATAGCTAAATCCAGCCATCCTCTGTGAGACTGCTTTTGTGTTTGGATTTCAGTAGCACCTATCAAATCAACGACTCTGGGATCAAATCAGGTCCTCTGTGGTATAAAAGAAATGGATGTTTTGCTCTGGAACAAACCTTGGTGTGTTGCCCTTTTGGGCTGTAAGTCAGAGTATGGTTTTTCATAGTGTTAGGTCTGTTCCGGGGAAACAGAAGGGTTTTTTTCTTCCAGGCTTCACTTTTTTGTGCTTTATTTCAGTTGTAACTGTAATTTGTGATAGGAACACTGGACAGGTCTCCCTGTCTGAAGCAAAAGGAGGACAAAAGTACTGGTATCCCTCTTTGCAGACAAATCAATAAGCCAGCTGCTCTTCAGGGGTAGCAGAAAATATTGTACTGTCTCTTAGTTATCTCATTCAAGCCCCTGTGTCAAGTGCAGTGTTCTCTTCATGGGAGGCATCAACAATAACAAAGAACCCTTAAAATGAACTGCAACAGTCAAGGAGACTTTTTTGCTTGATCATGGATGGAGACAGAAGATGGATTTCAGAGAGCAGAGCAAGAAAGAAGCCGTGAAAGGTTCCATAATTTAACAGAGATGAGCTGGCTGCAAGAGTGAGTCAAGAGTCAGGCAAAATAAAAGAGGTCAAGTATGAGAACAAACATATTCTGAAATATTTGGAAGCAGCTGCAAGCTTGGAAACATGATATAGTGTTAATTCAAAGCTACTGATAGGTCAGATTTGTGACTCTCTGGCCTGACTTGCAGATCAATAGCATATGTTGGGTGTCAGGAGCTAGAGTCAGCCATCTGTAAGTCAAAATACCCCTCTCTAGAGAGAATCAAGTAATGAAAAAAGCAGAACCCAGCTGTGACTTTCTGTCTGCATAGATCCAGATCTGTCTATGAACAGAGTGTCAGTCAGTCAATGAATAAATGAATATGTGTAGAGGGATTGGTACTGGCCTATACAAAGATCTGTGTCTATATGTCTGAGTCTGATAATCAAACCTTTTATAGAAATGTGTTTATGTTTCTTCTCACTTTGATATTTCCTGTATGACAACAGCACTCTGTCCAGACAGATTAAACTTGCTGGCACCTGTTCCAGAGTATATCTGGAGCAGGAAGAAAAATAAACCCAAAACCTTTGTCTGTTTATAAAGTTTGATTTCATATGGGCATTTCCCATTAACTGTTGAGAAAACTTGTGATCATTCAGGAACGTGTCAGCTATTGATACTGATGTGGATGTTCCAATCTTACCCACTCATGCAAAGAAAATAATTTACGTATATATTTGTATGCATATATGCATATATATACACATGTATGTTTTAATTTAATCTTTCAACACTTTATAACAGCTAGCTTGCTCTGCAATTAGCTTCAAATATGACTAAGAACAAGGGCTATTGGAACATTTTTGAATAGCAACTTGGTTTCCTGTCATCTCTTATGAAGGGTTTTGAAATCTAGCCCAGATTTCACTGGACAGTTTGTCAGATCCTCGATATCTCAGTTGCTTTCCAGCCTGCTGCTAGCTGCAGAAGGAACTTTTCTCACCAGATCAGCTCAGCGTGTTGGGCTGCCCTCTGAAACTTGCAGTTGGATACTAACCAGGCCTGCAGGAGCAAATCAATGGCGACTAAACTCTGACTGATTTTGCACAAGAAAGCCATAATGACAGCATTCAGCTTAGAGGAAAACAAATAGGTTTATGGTGCTTGATGTGAATAGCCTTCAGATAAGGAATAAGAAATTAGGACCTTGGGTAGTTACAACTAAACCTCATTTGACTCCAGCTGTAGCAAGAATAAGCTGTGTGGAAGAACAGTCTTACCTCCCAGCACAGACCTTAATCTAGGACTTGTGAATGTGAGCCCCCTTGAGACAGCAGCTTATGTTAGCAAGGGTGCAGGGTAGGGAAGGTGAGCTGCCCAAGAAGTCTTGTTTAATATAAGATACCTAAGATCACAAAAGACCTCTTTGGGGTGAGGGCTGGGTAGTAGCTGAAATTACACTGTTTAGACTCCTGAAGAACACCCTTGGGGTTAAGGTTGTAGGAAACAGGGCACCATCCGAGCATACGACAGGTCATATAAGGAAAATGAAGCAGGTAAGAACATCTGTTGTCATTTATCTTGTTACTGGCAGGTCTTTAAAACTGCCTCCAAAGTCTCTGCTACAACCTATTGCTGGAGTCTCTTTCCTGAAAGCTCAAACCCTCTTTTACAGGACTGTTATAGCTGTTGAGTGGCTTGTGAGCTCTTTGGAGGCTTTGCCCACTGGGTGAAATTCCTAGCTAGATATCCTCTTTGCTGTAACCCAAAGCCCCGATGTGCACATTTGAAAATTTCTGACCACAGTATGTGGGTGAAGAAAGGCCTTCAGATTGTTTAGTTACTCCATCTTGTCTAGTACTGCTCCAGGCAGGGAGCATGGAGCCAACATGGCCAACATCCATAGTTCACAAGAAACGTCTCTTAAGCTGAAATCAAGGCAATCCATAGGGACTATTGCAGGTAGAAAACAACACAGCAGAATTGTGTTACCTACCCATCTCAGCACAGACTGACAAGAAGGATGGGACCTGGCCTGTGTTACTATACCATGAATGCATTAACCAGGAGAAAAGTTTTCACTAGCAACACACTGAGGAAATACTACCTCTGCTAAAGGAGGGAAAAACCCAGCTAGAAACATCATCTCAGCAGGGAACACACACTAACAGACAGGAGATGCTAAAGGAAACGGAAGTGCAGTCTACAGTATCAAAACACATTGGCTTTCTGCTCCTTTTGATGCTTGCCCTTTGCCAGCTGTGAAGTTTGCATGCTGCTGCTTTCATGCTCTGCAATGTGACATGAAACTCCTTCCAGATGCTGATACTCCCTGTGTCTGTTACCCTGCAGCCTCTTGTGCAGAGCCCCAACTTCCAGCGGGCATCAGTTGCTGGGAATTTTCCTCTACCTTTTGCCACAAGAGGACTCCAGTCTCCAGTGGCTCCCAGGGAGGTGTCTGTGGCTTTTTCTAACTTCCCCAGAGGCCCATTCTAGCAAACTTGCAATTGGGAGTCTGGTTTAGCAGCAGCTCTGGTTTTCAAATTGCAAAATGAGCAAACATGTTTAGCTGTGGACTCACTTTTTTGGAGCTCTAAACAGACAGACTACTATTTGTTAACAAATAACTCCTCCTCTATCCAGCTATGGCATTAAATATTTTTGCTTAAAGCAAAAAAAGGAACTTTGCACTGGAAAACACATGTGGGTAAAAGTGATCTTTTGCTTATCATTAATTGTATACAGCTGTGTCGAAGCATATGGCTAATAATAAAGACCTGTGCTTAATAATTTCTTTTTTAATTCATTTGTTTTAAAGCTTCCTGCTGCTTGTCTTGCCATGTGCCATGAGCTTAAGGGCAAGTATCTTGCAATGCTAACAACCATTCATATGGTGTCTGATTAATGTGGTTATGGCTGTAGAGACATTTTACTAATTATAATGATAGGAATATGATTGTTCCTCCCAATTTCCATTTTAATAGAGGCCAATAAATTTATCTGATGGATTTTATGGCATTTAACAGCCTTTCTAGTCATAAATGGAGCTTGTGGAACTATCGCAGATACATTGAGAGATACAGAAAGCATGAAATGCAAGTCTTCCTGACACTGCAAAATGAGTATGTATTTGCATTTCACATAGGTGGGCTCTGATCTCTATTGGAGGGAAGAGGAGCTCATCAGCTAGCAGAAAGTGAAGGACTGAAAAAAGGAAGATGCAGGGGAAAAGTGTTGCAATCATTGCCTGAAGTAAATGGGAGGCTGCTGATCTGTCTGTTGCTGCAGCTCACCTCCCTGTCTGCCTTTATCACAGTTTAAAAACAGCACTAATACTGTGTTTTTGCACATCTAGCATTGGCATGAAAAGACATTAGATACTGGTTTTGAGTGCCCTGACTATTAAGCTCTCTGGGTTGCATTATTGGGTTGTAAGGACTCGAGTAACACCACTGAATCACTCTGACTTCACTCGCCAAGCATTACAGTTGCAACTTATTGTGCTTTGCTGGTTTTGTTACCCTTGCCTGTGATAGAGTTAACGCCAGTTTACAAGCCCTCTTACAACAGATTTATATTGCTGTGGTGAGAAAGGTAAGTGTTGCACACGCTGGCAAATGCCCAAAGAAAATATCACAGCTGCAGACCCCTGAAAGGAAGGCTGGTTTCTTGCAAAAGAGAATTGAAGCCAGAAGGGACCTCAGCCCTAACTGCCAGGTACATCCATCAGAAAGCTTTTGTCAAAGGGGTATGTCATACCGGGGGGACACTGATGGATTAGCTTTAAGTTGGGAAGCTGACATGGTATTAGGACAGAAGCTGTTAGACACAGCAAACCTCACCCCAAAAGCAGGGTTGGGCCATGTGCTCTGTACTCCACAGCTAGGGTTTTATGGGCAGCTCAGGTGTACCTGCATGAACTGCAGACAACACAGGCAAGATAATCACAACCAGCAGAGCCCGAGTAGATGTTTTGTTTTCTGAATGGCTGTTAACAGAAAAGACACTAGAGGGCTGTGGACAATAATCTTTAAAAATACTAGTGTTCGCATGGTTCAGTTTCCCCACCTTTCTGTAGAGGATTTGTGGGGGGAGAATAGGTCCAGGTCCTGCCTTTGACAGACAGGCAGGGAAGTGATGGATGTTGCTTTTCTTGTCTAACCCAGACTCTAAGGACCCGTCTGGTTCAAGGTCTGAAGACACAGCAAATCCAATTTCAGGGCTCCCTGGGCCACATCAGAAACGCCATGGCTACACAATGCAAAACATCTGTCTGATGTAAATTTTCTCTGGTGGACAAGTTTTATTCACAAAATATTGTCAGTTTTATTGGCAAGCCTTTTGCTCTGTGTAGCCACATCACTAAGGCCCATGTGCTGTCCTAGAGCACACAAGAAAACATAAAGTGTTATTCTTTATTAGGATCTGTAACTGTTTTGACAGGAATGTTTTTGGATGCTCAGTTTTTTAAGTGAGCTCTGTGTGGCAATGTGGCAGTGAAAAGGCAAAATATTAATAATCATGGAATGACTGCTTGAGAAGAAAATATCCCAGTGGAAAACTTTAGCCAAAATACTTTAAAAAGAATTTTTAGAACTTTCAAACCAGAAGTCCTTGGGAAGTGCACTGAGAGTCCCACTGTGATTCGTGTAGGTGTGCTAGAAACCCTAGATCTCTGTACCAAAGTAGCCAAGGAGCTACTTCTATTGCCACGGCTGGACAAAACCAACCTGAATGCAGACAGAAGAATCAACATCAAACCCATGATCTAGTGAAAAAGCCATTTGGACCAAGCAAGGTGTTGGCAGACTACCTGGCTGCATTTGCGTGAGCCAACCTGAAAAAACAGAAGGGCGAAGGGAACATACGGCACAGAGAAGAGCCTGGCATGGTCTCAAGCAGACAGGACAGGAGGAAGCAGGGGGAGGCAGAATGGGCCAGGGTAAGCTGCTTTGGCCTCCAACACAGTAGCTCCACCTGGCAGTGCCCTGAGCCGAGGTGACAAGTGGCCTTGGCTCGTGCTTATTCTGGCACCCCCATGAAGTGTTCTGTCCTACTGCACAGCACAGGCTTGCCCTCACATTAAAATTTTGGTGAGGACTAAGTCAAAATCCTAACCAACTTGAAGGCAGCTAGAATGATGGCAACTCTCCACACCTTGCAGATGATGGCAGACATTGCCACATGTACAGGTGAATGTTAATAATTACCTGCCTGTACAAGTGATTCAGGGGCTTGTTTAATGGGTTTTGAAGAGCTATGGGGGGGCCTTTTGAGTAGCAGGGATAGCTTAAGCTGTGTGATCTGTTTATGGTCCTGCTTTGTACTACAATTTTTAGGAAAGAGCAAAAATAGATTGTGAATTTTCTCTTGAGTACCATATTCCCAGCCAGGTACCTATTGCTCTATGTACCACCAAGCTCACCAGGAGAAAATTAGCTACCTCTACTAGGTAATGTTAGGTATGTGGGGTAAGTGATGTCTGGTAGTCTGTGAATGGGGTGTAGTTTGCCAGAAGCAGTAAGTGAGAGAAATTGCGTGTCTTGGTCCAAGTGGAGCTTGTAGCTGTGGATGAATTCAGGATTTTTCTCTTGGATCTGGGAGGCTTTCTCAACTAATCAGTTGTTGCTCTTCAGTGTTTGAGGCTGGTGTCCTAGGTAGCATGAGGAACATCAGAGCTCGTGGGTCTTTATTCTAGTTTAGAGGCTGCACACAGTAAAAGGAATCTAGCTTTTTCTATGAAGGGTGGGGTGGGGTGGCAGAGCACTTCAGGCATCTGGTTTAACACTTCTGGTTTCAGCAGCATGAGCCTGAGCTCCAAACTCTATTTTGCAGCAAGGGCTCAGCTGTACTTGGATGATTCTGACTCAGTGATGAAAGTCAGACACGCATGTCGGTCACATTATTCCCTCATGTGATTTCTGGTTTCAGAAAGTTTGAGTGCCTTTTAACTCTGCTACTCTGAATTTGGATGTACTTTTGGCATTACATTTTCCTGTGGCCGAGAAGGAGGCATGATGTTCTGCTTGGCATCCTGTTCTTGGTCAAGCCTTCAGCTATGGGACCCGCTGGGTGGAGGGGAGGGGAAGCAGCAGTTGGATGCACGTAGCTGGGCTGTTGTCTGTGATGTTTTACCAGATATTTTACTGCCTGTAAAGTCATGCTTCCCCGGAGGGGCAGGCAGGCTGTGACCAGGGCTGCGATGATTGGGCTGTCCTCCTCTTCTGGAGGAGATTAGGGGGGTCCGTGCTTGCCATAGGATTGATTTTTCACTCTGATGCACAGACAGAGCTGGGAGTGTGCCCGGCTGCGTGTCAGGGCTGCATATTGCATGGGCGCCTTTGAGTCACGGCGTCGGAGGAGGCGTATGGCTGGATGCTGAGACAAAGTGCTGCTGCAGCTGGAGGGCTTCAGGGCTCCGATTTCCCCAGGCTGACTTTTCTTCATTGCCTTGTACATGTCGTCAGTGAACCCCATGGATGGCGAGTTGCTTGCTTGGGGGGCTGGGTGGTCCGCATGATTTTTATTTAGGGGGTTGGGTTTGGTTTTCTTTTGCTTTATTTACTCTGCGTTAGCTTCAGCCTCTCCCTGCGTCGAGGAGAAGAAAGAAGCGAACCCTGCGGGGGGATAACAAATCAAACCGAGCCAAGCTCCAGCCGGGCCGGTGGGGCGAGGCCGAGCGGTCCTGGGGCGCTCCCGCGGGGCGGCGCGGGGGGCCGAGCACCGCGTCCGCTCCGTGCAGATCCCGCCCGTATTTTGCACGTCTCCTTTCTTTCCCTTTTTTTTTTTAATTCCTCCTTTTTTTGCTTTTCCTCCCCCTTCTATTTTTTCCTCTATTTCCCCCTCTCTTCCCTCCCTCCCTAGCGCGGTTGGATCAGTCTTTTGGTATTTCCTGCCGCCGCCTCCCCGAGCAGCTCTCCGGCCGCGGCCCGCCGCGCAGCGCTCTCTGTGGCGCGGGGGGAGAGGCTGCGCAGGGCCCATCCGTGCACCCTCCACCCCACCGCACCTAACGCGTGTCCCGGCGGCTGCGATGCGGGAAGAGCGGCGGCAGGGCGCGGCGTGCTGAAAGCGGCGCCGCGCGGGGGGCTCGGCCGCCCCGACCAGGTAAGATGCGCCGGGCTCCCCCTCCTTCAGCTGGTGGGTCGGCTGTCTCCGAGCCTTTTATCCCCTCTCAGCCCCCCAAAACTGCACCTTCACCCCAGTCCCCCCCAAACCATCCTCCCCAAATAACCCTTGCAGAGCAAATATCACCTCCCCATTCCCCCACAAGCCAGACCCTCTCCTTGTCCCCCATGCAGCCAGGCTGCCTATTTCGAAGCATAATGTGGTACCCCAGAGTCATCTTAAGAGCAAATTATTTCAGTTAAGAGGCTGAGCATTGACAGCTCTCGGAGGGTAACCCTGCTGCCTCTGCCCATGCTTTGTGCCCAGGTTATGCTTAGCAAGGCAGTTTAACCGTTTCTGTGTGTACCTGTTGCAGTTTGGGATTTGGCAGTGGGCACTGTGGGTGCCCCAAACCCACTGTCATCTTTGCATGGCAGAACTGCGCAGCTGGTGTGTGGCGTGAGGGGTTGAGGGCTGTCAAGGTGACATCATTTCTGTAGACATGTGGGCATATCTAGTTGGTGGAACCCATTTTTAATGTATTTCTTCCAGGATACTGAGGAAATCGTAATGAGATTGTCTGCACTGATGCTAACTGGCTATGTGTAAGTGAGGATATTAATTACCTTTCTATAGGCACTTGTACAGGTATCATGCTGGAGACCATTTGCATTGCTATATGAAAACCATGTAGAGTTGAGTTTGGAAATGCTTTTAGCTTGTACCAAGTAAAGTGAAACAGCATTCCTGGAAAAATAAATATATATAAATAGAACTGTCTGGATCAGAAACCATGGTGGTTTTTTTTGAGTGCTATGCAAACATAAAGTGCTGTAGTGTGAAACAATTGTTTAACATGAGTGGAGGAAACTTCTTTAAGTTGTGTAGTCACCTTCTCACTTTATCCAGCTGCAGCAGTATCTTTGTTGTCAAAATATTCCTTCCCTCTCTTTACACAAGACAGTGTTCAGCAAGTTCTATACAACAGAGAGCAGCTGCTGCATTGGATGTGTCCCATTTGCCACCTTTCCTCCTTGGCAGCAAATTTCAAAAGAGGTGTGAATGGGGGCGGGGGGGAGGGAGATAAGTCTCAGGCTTTGCTCTGTGGTGGCTTCCAGCCTGTGCATGGTAAGCTTTCTTGTTCAAAGTGGAGAATGGGTGTTTTCTGCAGAGCATCTCATGGTGGGATAGTAGATGACTCTTAGAATATGCTCACACTCAGCCTGGCGAGGAGGGTAATATCAGAGGTGGACCAAAAAGGTGTGAGGGCAGCAAGGGAGTCTGGTTTGGCACCAGGGGTGACTTCGTGCCAGTTGATCAAGGTAGGAATGGCAGTTCTTGATTCAAGGGGAAAAATGCAGGCCTTAAACATATCGGCAGCCTGTTTTGGTCTGAAGTGGATGATGTGAGCCTAAGGATTGATTTAATCATGGTGCTACATGAATGTAACTGAAAGGCAAATATACTGCTGTAATCCTTTCACCGTACTTAATTTAAATTCCATGTGCTTTATTGCAACTGATTCATCAGGAGAGTGGGAGGGAGGGTTGTGCAGTACAGGTGGTTCAGTTTCCATTGCAAGGTATTTAGCAAGGTGTTTTCTCAGCTACAGCAGGGAAAAAATAGCTATTTGTCTGAGATGGTGCTGCAGTTTGGAATCTGGGATGTCTCTATGGAAAGGCTATTCCTATAACCTGTAATGGGCAGTGCTTGAACTCAATGTGCTGTGTTCAGAGAAGAATTCTGACTCCACTAGTTCCTATTGCGTTCATAGATCATAAAAACTGCAGTTAAGCAGATCTGAATTGGGTTAGATTCACTTCATGTCCAAGGGATATTTGCTGGAGGCAATCATGAAATTGTCAGTTGCCAGTGGCAAAGGTCTTTTAGGGCTGGATCAGGGGCTTCAGAGGTGAAAATGAGGCTGCTCTGAAGCATGTCAGGAGGGTCCTACTGCTTCTGAGCCATAGAGCACAGACCTCCCTCTGCAACTCATGCTATTTGGTCTCCTGTTTCATCTGGGGAAAAAGCTGCATTTAGTGTGTCGTCTCCTGACCTCCCTGCCTTCGGAGCATTAATAGTGCAGTGTTTTCTTAGCCAGAAATGCTGCTTCTTACGCCTCCACTCTTCAACACGAGCCATCTCTGGCAGCACATTGTAGGTGTTTGTGCATGCCTGCCGTGGTTACTAAGGTAAAGGAAACACGAGAAGCAACTTGGGAATGGGAACAGACAATCCAAATGCCAAATAAATGCGAATTTGGGCAAGAATGACAGTGACCTACTATGCCAGACTGTCTCAGGGTTGAACTGGGCTTGCTTACTCCTTGAGCAGGCTCCTGACTGTCATTGGTGGCATTTGTGCTGTGCTTTCCAGAGCACCCAGCTTTTGAGGTTGAGCAAACGCCTCCTAGGTGCTACTGCATGTGGAGCTCATGGCACTCTTTACCAAGCAGTGTGGTTGTGGTGCTTTTAATTGTTTACGGCAGTGTCTAAATCCCAGGTTCTGCCCTCATCCCAACCCTTCCCCACCACTGTGGCCCTTTCTGGCCATGCAATGAGAGAGGAAGGAGACAACTGTCCTGAAAAGTGCCCTCTTGATAAACTGCTGCTGAGCCTCTGTGGAGGACTAAGGAGCAGGGTGCATCCTGCCCAGGCCTTCCTGCCTGCTGCTTTATTGCTCCAGAGGATGAGCTGCTGAGGACTTTCTCCCAGATCCCAAGTAGTTCTTACACCTGTCTGCAAGCTGCCCTGGTTTTGTAGTCTCATCTTCCCACTGTACATGCCTGCCTTCTTCATGTCTCCTCCCCAAGGTGATTGGTTACTCTTTAGGAGCAGTTTTCCTGCCTGCAAAATTTACTACCAGGTGGACACAGCATATTTTAGCATACTGTGTATTTTAAGCCAGCATTCAATTAGTAGCTTCTCTCCTTTGCTTCTCTGGAGGTAGTGGGAGCAAAATCAGTTAATGGATGCTGTCTCCCAAGCTTGAAATGTGAGATCAGGTAAGCCAGGAAATAGCAAAAACCTTCCTAAAATAATGCCTGATCATCAGGAGTGTTTTTATTGAAGTAACTGTAATATTGGCTTTTGAGTCCCTTGGTGGTAATTTCCACATTTCTGAATTACTGGAATGCTGTTTCAAGGTGTAGGGGTGTTGAGCTTGCATCAGGCTCTAGGTACTTTATATGAACCTGTGTAATACAAAGATTTAGGGATTAAAGGAGACTATTCTGCAAAATTGGAAGCAGCCTTCAATGTCTCCTGCTCATCACAAATGGAGTGATGTGAAGAGTGGCTTAGTTGTTTCTTGGCAGCTTTGTTTTGTTTTTATTGCAACCTGCATAAAAACCCATAGGCATATATATCCCTTGTTCTCTAGTCTCATATAGTCTTATGCTGTGTTTGTAGAGCTACAGTTGAAGTTGTGCCATTATTGCCTATACACCCCTTTTGGATTGAAGGATGTTATAGGTGTGTAAATCAAACTCTTAATGAAAAGGCTTTTTTGTCCTCCTTGTTTAATAAACAGTTAGGAGTATACCTTTTTGAATGTGTCACTGAGGTCTGTGCTAAGGGCTAATATCAATAACCTTATTGTGCTGGCAGCATTCTTGATAATAGTATTTGTATGTGCTTTGTTGAACTCTAAGCCAAGGTTTGACTTACTGGGAATTGGCTATAGGGCTGTGTGAATTTGGGTCTTTTGGCAACCCAGTTACCATTTGCATGTTTATAATGTCAGTGTAAAATTAACCAAGTAAATGCCAAACAGAAATACACATGTACTTAATAAACTGGAACATGCGCAGGGTAAAAACCCCCCAGCGCCAAGTCTGCCTGCTTCATCCTGTCTAATCTGTCAGTGAATCAATCAATGTGAAATTGTACCCCCAAGGTATAATGTAATAGCTCTTTTATGTGTATTACCCAAATGGGAAGTTGCTGTAGTAGTCCTGAAGCACATGCTGTCTAAATTGATCAGCAGAGGCTGAGATAAAAGCAGACTTGCTGCTTATCTATAAGATGCAGAAGAGAAGCATTGAGTGATGAAATGTCTAGTTCTGTGTTGAGTGGAAAGCTTGAATGTGAACTTGGTCCTTCTGCATCACAGCAATTCAAGCACTAAAGCATCCAGCTAACTCTCCTTCAGTTTCCTCACTGCAAAACCACAAGATAGCTCTAGAAGGCACTTTGATTTCCAGGCAGTTTGTTCCAGGCAACTGTTCACGTGTTGTTTCTCCTTCCCACCTTCACTGCTGCAGAACTTGGCTTTTGTTACCTGTGTTGTTTGATACCAGTTAAGAGGGCAAAGCCTATGCTAGCATTGCAGTTTTCAATTGTTTTGCTCTTTTCTCAGATTACAATGACAGGGAATTCTATCCTCACATCAAACAATTGCCACATCCCAGCGAGGAGAGGAAGAGGACTCTGCTGCATTGCATGGTGTGGGTAGCTGTTACTCACTATCAATAATCTTGGCAGAATGAAAAGAACTTTTTTCCCCCTTTTCCTTTTCCTTTTCCCATCAGGAAAGAATCACTTTTATGTTGTTGTAGTAGTAGGAGACTGAGGCTTTTTGACACTTGTCAGACATTGTGCAGTTCACTCAGGGAGTTGCTCATCTGTAAAATCCCTGAAAGCTGAATGTGAAATTGCCACTGGTATTAATGCTGGGACAGGAGGGTTCTTCTTGTAAGCTTCTGGCATGAATGCAAATAATGAGATTTCTATTTTATAAGATGAATCTTTCTGCCTTTTCTTGCAGTGTTGCTTTCAAACAAACCTTGTGCAACACTGCAAGCCTGATAGTTGCTGATACAGTAAATATTTTCCCCCCTTATTAAGAAAAGAAATCTGGATTTGGAGATCATTTTGTGACCTTTTATTTCATATGTGAGTCAAATACAGTTCAGGTCTGAGTAATATTCCCCCCCCCTTACCCCTCAAGTAGTAAATCCTTGGATTACAAAGGCTTTCTGTGAACACTGAACGCACCATACAAATTACAGCATCAGTGGGCAAGGCAGTAATTTAAACTGCCTTCCATAGAGCTCTCTGTTATTGTCAATCTAGAGCAGGACACAGGTGTGTCAGACATGAAATACACAGTCTTTGTATTTTTGAGCTTGGTTTAAAATAGATTTTTCTGATTTCCATTTTAACATCTGTTAATTTGGCCTAACCTCCTTGTCTCGCTCTGTCTTTGTAACACTGCTCACTGAAGAGATGTAGTTTGATAAGGATGAGTATAAATAGATTTTTGTTTGAATTCAGGTTCGGTGGATGCAAACCAGGCCCCATATTTTTTCTTGACCGATGATCCACCAAGGCTTTGTTGCCTGTAATCAAACTCCTGTTACCACTTGAATTTCTCTGTGGACTCCAGATCACAGGAGGCACATTGGCATCTGTGCACTGCAGTAAACATGGGGAGCTGTAGTTGTGGGATGGGGCTGGAAACTGTGTAAACCAAGCCCAGACTGTCAAGTGTATAACCTGTTTTTTTCCAAGCTGGTATTCAAGTTCTGGCATGTGGAAACCCTCAGCATAGGTGCTTAAAGCTTTCTTTTCCAGGAGTGTGAGGTGTGCTGAGAACCTGGGAGGATCCCCTAGCCATGAGCGTATCTGAGAAGTGTGGTGTAGGGTCGCTTATTCCTTAGTGCCCAGAGAAGGTACATGGCCAGGATATGTTAACGTCAGCTTCCCATGCGTTTTCCATCTTCTCTTATGTCTGCTTGGATGACATGTTTTTTCATGTCAAGGTCTATCTTTTATTTTAAGTTCACACAATGTCCAGTGCACTCTGGCCTTGGCTTCTGCTGTTGGACTGTTCTGTAGTACAAATAAAAATAATCTCATTGTATAAACAAGATCCTGAATAACTCCTCTGAATTAACAAAGATAGCTAGTGCAACAGTGCCAGTTCTGTCTTCTCCCAACAGGTGCATCTTCATGAGGAAATAAAAGGAAGGTAGGGAACAAGTGATAAATATCGAGCAACAACTGACTGTGACTCAGAAGCAATTTAACCACAATGATCCTCTCAGTGCTAAAGATTCCTTTTACCAGACATATATGATATACTGTTCTCTGCTATAAAGCTGTTGTCAGCCATGTGTTAACGTAAGCCTTGCTGTTACCCACAAGATGCACAGTTAACAGCAGTTCTAGTGCTGGATGCTAGTCATTGCTAATGTTCTCCTAGTTGTTGAGCAACAGCATAATAAAGATATTTCCTGCTTAGTATTTTATTCCTGATGGCTGGTATGCTTACATTGTGTTAAAAATGCTTCTAATATCAGTTCAAGTATTACCAAACCAGTGTCTGATTTATTTATGAGATCATAGAATGACCATTTACCAAGAGCCTCTCTTAGATTCTTGGATGCATCTTGTAGGTGCTCTTTTATTTTTCCTTTTTTCTTTTTTCCCTTTTTCTGAATAGCAGTGTAGAAATTACTTGCTTGAAACAGACTGAGATTCTAGGGAAGATCTGTGTTTGGGATTTTCATATCCTCCCATGGTACAGATGTGAATAGGCATGAAATCCATGTACTTTGCCTTCACAAACAAAATCACTTTGCAGTGAGATTGATCTAAATAAGGACTTGTTTGTGTGAGTCAGTGTTTGCAGAACTGGATCTTCCAAGTGTTTACCTCTTATCACCATGTGTTTATTAGGTAGCATGTAAATGGACATGGCTTCTTATGTGATTTCATCTTGGCCTCCTGTGCTGTGTGTGACATCATGATCCTCTTGAAGTCTCTTGTTTTCCCGTTCACTTCGTGGCAGCCAAGTGCTTTTATTCTGTGTGTCTCTCGAAGAAATCACATTAACAGTACATTGCTAGTTGGAGAGAACTTTTGCTGAAAGCACACAAAGGCAATAATTTCCGTTGCTTTGTAAAATGCAAATTTTTCCCTCATGTAAAAAGGAAACTTTGTTGAAGTGAATGATAGTGAACAGAGAATTTGTGTTCCAAGTACTGTCTCTGCAATGCAAAAGGGACATTATGCTCTCCTTAATGAGATTCTCCTGTTTTCCCTTGGAGATGTGGTATTCAATTTGGAAATAGAGTTTGAACAATTTTCAGCTGAACATCTTGCTTTTCTGCTCACTGAACCTTATTGCTTAATAGCTGGATTCACTTTTAACTGATCGTTTCATGGAGGTAAGATAATAGCTGAAAAAGTAAGACTTTTTTTAGACACTATTTAATTTACTGTAATTATATTAAGTGCTAAATTGAAAGAGGCTTTTCTGGTTAAAGTGAGGATAATAAATAGTTGTGCATTATTACCACGGCAGGGAAAAAAAGAGGAGACTTAAGTTTTGTTGCAGACTGAAAGAAAATCTCCATCAATGTGGTCCTTAATGTATTTCTCTATAGCCGACTCTCAGGTTTTTCTAGAAGAGCTTTCTGCCTTTTGTACCTCAGGGATGCAGCAGTTTCTGAAAGGAAACAGCAGGCACTCCAATTGAAAATAGCTGTGGAAATAAAGTGAAAAAGCAGATTCCCCCTTCAAGCCAAGCCTGGAGCTGCATAAGCAGAGGCACTGCATGGAAAATGCTATTTCAGGAGTCCGCTCTGAAGGCACCGGCTTGTACTATGGCTCCCTGGAGGCTCTGCTCCCTCTGTGCTACACTCATGCTGCAGAGCAAGGTGTAGCTTGCTGCTGTTTTCTGCTTGTAGCAAGTTGCAACAGCTCAGGTCCCTGGGCTGGCTGGGCTAGTTGAGTGGGTGCGCACCAGCTTGCTCTGCCATCCACCAGCACCTGCCTCCGCTCTTCATTGGCTTCCTTGGAGCTGCAGGCAGCTCGTGTGGACAGTTGCTTCCCTCTGACTCCCTTGTCTGAGTGCCTGAGCAAGTCACAAGATGAGCAGAGTTATAAATACTACGTAAAAACTCACCAGCTCTTTGTTTTGGCATGTTTGGTGCAAATGAGTGGCATCTATGTTTTTAATGTGGGGCTGCTGTAAGCACACCCTGCCTTTCTTACTCAGAACAGGATTTCACTGGGTCTTCAGAAGTTGAAGCTGTCAAGGGGAAAAGAGAGTGTGTTCCTTCATTTATTCGTACCCTAGGATCCAGTGTTCCACTTCTCTGCCGTGTTCCCTCCGCTGGCTTCCTTTGCTGTCCTGCTAGGACTGCTGCCAAGCTGATGCACAGGGACTTGTCCCGTATGAACGTTTGTCTTCTGATAATTGTGCTCAGGCCATTCTTACCTCTTAAAGCCCATCCAGGGTGTGCGTGATTGTACTTGGCACTTGTGATCTGGGCTGGATGTGAACCCCTGGGGAAAGGCATTGTGTGAATTATTTAATCTCTTGAGTGTTCTAGTCCCTTGTCTAAAAAGCATTAAGCAACATGGGCATTTTGCTTCATTTGATAGAGGGTCTGTGTCAGCCTCACTTGGACTTCTGGAAGGTGGGTACTTTTTGCACTAGAAGTTCATGCCTTTGTTCTGAATTCCTTGGACTGCAATATGGGAGACTTTCACCAATGTAAGCAGCCTCTGCTTCTAGGTGGGTCAGAAATATTCCCGATAAATGTTCTGGTTTCTTCCCTCCCCCACTAATTTGGTACCTCTGGATTCAGACAGGTTGGGGCAATGGAAGTAGGATAATTTTGTGGTTAAGGCGTTTGGCTTTGGATTCGGGAGATCAGTGTTAGTTCCTGCTTCCATCACAGGCCTCATGTAGCTGTGGGGAGATTGCTTGCACCCCTGTGCCTCTGTCTGCACCAGAAAAATAAGGAACAGAAAGTAAGTTTGGGGGTTGGTTTTTATTTATTTATTTTCCAGCACCACTGGCCTTCAAGCCTGTTATGAGGGTAGGGAGAGAGGGTCTGATCTCTTCTCTGGGTTATTTCAGCTTGCATGTCTGTCCTGTCTTAGCCAGACTATGCACCTCTACTCTCTGAATAAAGCTAGTGGGAACTCTTTAGGCCAATCTTTTTTCTTTTTCATAGCTACTTTTTTTGTCATGCTCTTTGCTTTCATTTAGCATCAAAATCAAATACAGAGTTAAATAGTGTAGCTCTAAATAATATTTTGAAAATGAGCTGAGCTGTACACACAGACAGTGCCCGTAGGAAGCTTTGAATTATACTGTAATATTTTTAATGTGCAATCCTACAGCGCTCTAAGCTGTTGGCTCAGTGAGTCTGTCTTAGATGAGCCACAGATGAGACTCCTAGTACTGTAAATATCTGTACCATTTAGTTTTGAGTACCAGAAAATGAAACAGCATGCGAAACAATAATAAAGAAATCAGTAAAACAGTTCTTTCTTCAGGCTGATTTAGAAATGAACCTAAGAAGAACTAAGTGGAGAATAAATGTGGTGTTTAGGGGCTAGAAATATTAACAAGCAACACAAGCTGCCTGTTGAGGCTGCCCTTTTGCTTGCTTTCAGGGCAGTGAGGTACAGCACTCAGGCTGGAGGAAGACTGCAGCACTTGGTGCAGTGATCTTGTCAAGCGCTTATCTGGCGAGTAAGTGGGCTCAGGTAGGAAGGCTGGAGTTTGCTTTTCAGACAATTCAGTTTTTCTTTCCATCCGATTGTCAGAGCCAGAAATATCAGTCCTACTGATCTCACTTGCTTTGGCATCTACAAGCCGCAGGATTTTAGACTGAGGCTCTTACCTCTGGTAAGTCCTGGTTGAATTATGGCACGTATCTTAGGCATGTAGTACACTTTAGTTATTGTTGGTGATTCTGTTACACTCTTCAGCAATGTGTGCAAAGGGTATGTATCTTTACTGTAAAAGATATGCACTTTTTCTCTAATCTGGCTTTTTTCTAGCTTCATTTTTTTCCAGCTTTCTGGTATCTTTTCCCTCTGAATAATTGCAGTCTATGATCCGGTGATGCTTTAAGTGTCTTTGATAAGTACCTTAAATCTCTCCTTACAGTTGATTTAAGACTCGGAGATGCCTTGTGGGTTTTGGTGGGGTTTTTTGTTTGTTTGGGGTTTGTTTTGTTTTTCTTTTTTTTTCCCTGGGTCCTTTCCAAATTTTCATGATTCTGTACTTCAAATACAGATTTTGTGTGTGATGCCAGCTGTGATCTTGCTACCACATAGAGAAGTAAGGTTGCATTCTGGCTCTTGCTTTTTTTGTTCCGTCCCCTACTTGTTTAAGCTTCTAGGAATTGAGCAAGCCCTGTTCACATGCGGTATTACACTTGGCATTCAGGCTGTTGGCTAGCTAGAATTCTGATTTATAAAAAATCAGAACTGTTTGGAAAACTAGGTACGTGGAAAAAGAGGAGGGGATATTTGGTCTGGTATGTGACAACATAAGGTGGTTTATCATCGTTGATAGCACTGAACTTTTTCCTGAGCTTTTATAATCTGCTGATATTTTGCCAGTAATAAAAAGGTGAAGGAAAAAAGCTACTTCCTACAAATCATGGCATTTCATTATTATTAAACAGAACATGGTTTCCTTGCAATGAAATTTCAGCCACCCACAGCTTTGTAAAAGATGATTTACCAGCTGGTACAAATGCATTAAAATGTATAAAACCCCCAGTTTTCCCCAGCATTCTTTATGCTACCGTCCCCTGTTTCAGTGATTTGTCCTTTCATTAAGCAGTGTATAGGGACAATGCAAGAAAAGTGTGCCTTGAACACTGAAAACAGTAGTAAAAAAAATGGTCAGAAGTTGGTACTTGGAAAATGAGACATTAAGTCGATTTAAAAGGCTGCTAGAATCATCTCTCTGGTCTCAGGTTCACAGGATATTGTACATTCCCAATTTTTAGCGAGGGTTTTCTATGTTAACAGTTCTCTGTTATTTCCAAAGTACCGTAATTCAGTGAAATACAACATCGTATCCTCTTCTTTCATTGTTTCCGAACTTCCCTAATAATTGTTGTCTCTGCAATGCCTCAGTTTGAAACTGCAGTGCTGTTCTTGTAACCCCAAGGGGCTGTTACGGATACAGATTCATACTGAGGAGCTTGGGTGGGTGCGCAGGAGTTCGAAGGGAAAGGTGCTGGCTCCGGGCAGGGTTACTGTTTGTGGTGGCAGCAGGCACTGCTGCAGGTTGGCAGGTTGATGTGTGTTAGTGCTGTGCATTAGGGTAGCTTGAATCTTGCACAGAGGCAGTGCAGCTGCTGTGCATTTTTTTAAGGAGAAGTGGCTTGCAGGGGAGTGTTGGCTTGTTTCCCTTGTAATGGAGCATTTGCTGCTGCCTCTCCTTAAAGCATCTCTGTAGGATATCTATGAATGCATGCCTAGAAAGCTTGATTATAACAATTATATGGCTACAGTGGACTGAGGAATTGTGTGCTACAGTTCTTGCTGCCAGACCACTCTCAAAATTAATTTTAATGTAAATACTTTCAAAAAGGGAGTGTTGAAAGGTCTGTACTGGGAGAAACAGTGTATGTAGCTTCTGGCTAAGTGAGTCAGGTTATACAGTGTCATTACCTGAAGATCCAGTGTGCAGAAGCTGTGTATTTAGCTGCCCAGGAATTCAGTATTACAGTAATTGCTGTTGGGAACAGGCCAGATCCATAGCATGGATTTATTTCAAAGAGTCCTGATTCACCATTTGAATTACTTCAGCTGAAGCACTCTTGGGCAACCCAGTAGGTTTTATTTCTTTACAGAGCACTGTATGTGTTGGGACTGTGTATTGGTCCTGGCAATGGTGGCTGCATTATAACGCGCTGAAATGAGCTGGAGCAAGCTGCTGGATCTGTGAGAGCTGAAAGAGCATTTCCAGCTTCCTGCTGTCCCAAGGGATATGAGGAGTCACATTCATCCCTGCTTTTCTAGCCTTCATATTTCAATGCTCTAAAAGCTTATTGTGCTTGTACAGAATAACAGTGTAGTTCTGTATGTGCCTTTGACCAAACAACATGTTGCTGCTCTTCATTCAGCAAACATTTGCCAGGTACCTAAACAGACTTATTGGAAAACCCTTAAAGATTTACATTTAGCACATGGAGTATAAAAATCATGAGCTCTACCTCTTAAAGTATCTTTTTCTTAGGGTGACTTGCATATGGAGGTCATTCTTTCTTCTTTAAGATCCTTTCCACTGTAAGAAAGGATACAGAAGCTTTCCCATATGAAAGCAACTGGCGGTGCTCTGTTTGGCTTTGTTGCTGGTCCTCCTGCTTTCGAGAGTATGTCTCTCAAAATGCACTAATTTCTGCTCCCAAACTCTTTGTTCAGCTAGCACTGTCTTTAAGCAGGCTGAGAAAGAAAGGTGGAAACTTTCAATGGAGCTGAAGAAATGGTTCTAATTTCAGGAAGGTCCAAGCTGAACAGGAAGGAAGCAGGTGGGCAGGATGCTCTGGGGCAAACACATTGTGTAATGCTGGTGCTTGTGTACACACGACAGTGGTATCTTTCTTACAAGTCTGTCTGATTGATGTGACGTTTCTTGTTTATCAGATACCAGCATTATCTCAGCCTGGGAATTTCTGTGGCTTTTCTCCACCCCAGCTTAAAATTGGACTTAATGAATAGCTTCTGGAAAGTGGGGGGAAAGTATGTCATGGCCTGCCACTGTTTTCGTTCACAGCTGAAATGAAATTTACTGGGCCTTTTCTTGATATTTTCACTAGTTCTTTGTAGACTTTGGATGGATTGTTAACAAAAAAACCCAGCTATCAGGTTGCTTTTTTTTTTCTCCTCATAAATGTAATTCAAGGAAATGCCTCCGTCTTCTATTTAAAAGCTAATAAATCAGGCAGTCCTGCAAATATCAGTTACTATCTCAATGTCACAGGAAAGTGAAGAACAGGAAGGCAGGGTAATACCATTTGAACTGCTGTTTTATTTTCATTCAGATATTTTTAGCTAATGGTGATTTTTCCTTTATGTGAGTTGATGTGTTGTGTCAGTGCTAGAGGCTGCCAATGTAAATGTGCCTGGGGAAAAGACGCCAATTGACACTGAAGCCAGTTCCAGGGACTGCTGGATAAAAAGATATTAAGGAAACATAAGGAATGCTTCAGCAGCTCTCCTTATTACTAGTAATATAATCCAGATCAAAAATTGAAACCCAGTTAAATCAAGGTCTGATTAGACTTTAAGTAGTCCAGAACTTTTGCTTTATTTCCACAGTTCTCTTCCTGCTGTTTTAGACACGCCACTCAGAGACATGTGTTACTTCCTTTGGTGCAGTCCTTCCACTGCAAAGTGGCTTAAATACTTTCAATGAAAGCAATAAATTGTTTCCAACCTCTCCTTAGTTTGAAATGGATTTTTTTTTTTTTTTATTCTATATATCCATTTAGGACCTGATCTAAATCCTACTGAAATAATTGGGGTGGGTGGAGGCACAAACAAATGATGGGAACAGTAAATTAAGCCCATGGATTGTACTCATGCCTTGAATATGTAAAGGAACTATCTTTGTATACATTTGGGCTTTTATTGTGGTCTTATTTTCTCTGAGCTGTGTATGTTTCATGGACTGAATGTGACCTGTAGAATGTCAGGGGCCTGCCATGTTTGTAGATGCAAGCAGGACATGCCCTTTACTAGGTGCTTATGATTCTTTCCAGTATGCCAGACAGCAGCTGCTCTACAAGTGTAAAATGTGTGTAAAATCAAGGCAGCGATTACTCCATCGCTGGTGGTGTTCAAGGCTGGGCTGGACATAGCCTTGGATGGCATGGTTTAGTGTGAGGTGTCCCTGCCCATGGCAGGGGGGTTGGAACTAGATGATCTTAAGGTTCTTTCCAACCCTAACTATTCTATGATTCTATGATATTGAAGTAGTATCCTGAAATCCTTATCCTTGATCACAGCAAGATGGTGCTCAAGCAGTTGTCAGAGAGCTGATGGTGGAGGACAGTAATAAGGTGGATGGAGAGAGCTGGAACATTGATGTGGCTGCTGAAGAGCTGTCCAGAAGTGAGAGCAGTTAAAGCTAGCTGTGAGGGTGGAGACAGGCTCCTGTACTGTAATTATGAATGCTGGTGTTAGAATTGCTGCTGCTTGCTTCAGAGGCATGCTGGAAGTTAAGGTGCTTTACAGTAGCAGCATTTAAGTTATTTCTGTCATCTGCTCTCCTTTTAATTGATCTGCACTGGGATTTACCAGGGAAGGCTTCCTGAGCTTGAAAAGGTGTGGGCACTGAATTCTGATCTCTCCTGGATGTGACTTGTTGTTTCCCGCTAAGCCATGATAATCGGGCTCTTCTGCACACCTGGTTGTGCAAGTCCACTGTATCCCATGTGTAAAATCCAGTGACTAGTTGAGCTGATCCAAGGAAAAGCTGGCCCACCTCCTTTCTGCCGTGTAAACCAAGGAATATCCCTGGAGGCCCCATGTTTGCTAGATTTAAGGTAGGAGAAGGGAGTGTGCAGCTGGAGGGAGGGGGGGAAGCCTGCGTTTGCGCAGTTAGGTGGGACATTGAACTGCAGCCCTTTGGAAATGCTGGTGGGAGAGTAGGCAGAATTACCCAATTTCAGAGCTTGTAGCCATTGTTCTAGTGCTTTTCTGAATGTAGAGACTGAGGACAAGGCCAGAGAGGCAGGCGATGTATGATAAGGTGTTCAAAGTTAAAGCTCTGATATGCAGGTATAGTCAGAATAGCTGGGAGCGTGTTTCTCAAAGTACTTTGCTCACGTATTTGTTAGGGATAACATTGAATATCCAGGAACACATTGTTAGTCTCAGAAATCCCAACGTTGTTAGAAATTGTGAAGATCAGTTTAAAAATAAAACCATGAAGGAAGGAGAAAGGGGGGGAGGGGGTTAAGGAGCCTCCTTTACAGTTAAGTTTAAAAAATTCTAGCTTATGCTCCACCACGCACTTCCAGCCTTTTCTCTCCAGCCAGGAAAGGCGTGGGGTTGGGGTTGGATTGGCTGGTTGGGTTTTGGGGTTTTTTTTGTCAGGTTTTACTAACAAACAATCTTTTTTTATGTTTGTTTTCTTTCTCCCCCCTGAAGCAATCTCCTGAGGTTGAAAAGGAAAAAAAAACACAAAATAGGGCCAACATCTCTTTAGTATCCTCTTTTACACTCCCCAAACTGTTCAATTTATGAATAGCAGCTCTAGTGCCAGAGGAATCCATTTGCTCAGTAGGAGAACAAAACACTTTTACCTGAACTTTGAGAGAATACTGTGGATGGGTCATAGGCCTAGCTCCGTTGACATGTAAACTGTGTGGATACATCCAGGTGAGAGCATGGATCTAGGCTTGCCAATACAAATTGGCCTGTACAGGCATACTTGCTTGTAGTCTGGGAGCGAGGTAGTGGTGGTCCTCCGGGGCTGCTGCATCTCTGTTCTCAGGAGGCAGGCGGTGTACATAGCAATATGTATACTTGTGTCTGGTGCTTGCAGCAGGGTGCTTGCAGGTGTCTTTTATACAGCACTGTGCAGTGCTTTCCTTTACTTAATATAATTGGCAGACTTTATTCAGGATAACGCCCTTGCCAATTTATGTGGTGGTGGTAATTAAAGTCACTGTTATACATTACGTACTCACTATTGTACGTTATGTACTCATTGCAGGAAGAAAGGAAAATAGGTGAGGAAATGCTGGCTTTGAAGAAAAGAGGTGGTTGTGCCAATTATCTTGGATGAGTTGTTCAGTGATGGTTAATGCATGTGAGTGAAAGCAAGCCTTCTGTGATGCTGTGCCAAGGTCAGGAATTTGAGCTCTACTTGGAGAGTGAAAGTTACAGTCTTGCAGATTAAAGCTTCTTAGAAGGAAAAAATCTTTATTACATAAATTGAAGCAAAGCTTTTTGAACTCTGCCATCCATACAATCTCCCTTCTACGCCCAGAAAAGTGCTATGGCAGAGTAGAGCTAAGACCACCTCATATGAAGCGTTCAGCAATGCAGGGGTGTAGCGCAGTGGGTTTGTGAAACTTGTCTTAATGTGGGAATGCCCACATGCATGCCTACACACACAAGCTGCCAGAGCAGATCAAGCAGTGGGTGTACTTGATTCTGTGGGAGAGCAACTACTGCAAAAATACATTATCCTTTGCCATATGTGGTTACACAGTGCCCTATCGATTTGTACCACCTGCAGCTCCTGCTCATTTACCTGGTGGAAAATAGTCAGGTTCAGAAAGGTGACTGACGTTATTTTGTCCATGATTTCTCATTTTGCAAACAGGGTTGATAGCACTTGATATGCTGTAGGTTGAGCTACATTTGCAGTACAGCTGTCCTAGTAGCTGGTAATTTGGGGTATCTGATTCATCCATGTGAGTTGCTGTATTGTGTACAACAAGGTCATCTTCCTCTATGTTTCTGCCTTCTGTCTATCTAACCAGACACCATCTCATATACATTTTGTTCAATATCTGTAAAATCCGTTTCAGTTCACTTCATACTTGGGTTATACGTGTCTTTCTTTCCATATCCCTGCCCTGTTACTGGCAGATACATTATCATAGAATGGTTTGTGATGAAAGGTACCTTAAAGATCAGCTGGTTCCAACAGATGTACATAGCTTTTTTTCTTTATTCTGTTTTCATGCAGAGACTGAATACATTCAGTTGCCTGTACAGGTCCTGGATGTGACTTCATTATGCACTTGCATTGGTGTGCTTGAATGAACAAGATCTCGGTATATAAAATGCCATCATATAGCTTACACTTGCCACTCATGGAAGGTGTGCATATAGAAAGGAATTAATGGCCTTTAAAGTTACTCCTGAGCATTAAGGGCTTGTTCATTGCAAAGAGCAAGCTGGAGAGATTGGTCCTTCAAATATGAAGTGTTGCTGGAGCTCAGCACCACCTGTACTTCTAGTGCAGTGTGAATGCAGACACGGAGGCCCTGAACTCCTTTGCAGGACAGGATCGCTGTGTTCCAGGCAGCCCTGCAGGCAGGTGTCTCCCCCAGCCCCAGGGTCACCCACCCTTCGCAGTGTGGGTGCTCTGGCTGCCAGACTCTGCTCTGCTCTTCCCTGCGTGCTTCACTGCAGCCTGATGGATTATTCCTTCCAAGTTAATTTGTTGTGGGAAATGGCCCCCAGCAGCTTCTTTCCTTATGGCTGATCCATACAGGGGAAGTCACTACCATTTGGTAGCTTTCTAGCCTATCTGTAAGTAATGTTTGTCTTTCAGGCTTTTTTTTTTTGTTGTTGTTGTTGTTATTATTGTATGTTCAGGATGATACCCTCTTCTGTCACTGAGGTGCTGTAAGCTTAATATGTACCAAATGCAGTGGGAAGGAAACCTGAAGGGCTGTATTTGGTCGGGGGTAAAATGCTGTTGTTAAACAGTAGGATTTTTGAAGTGGAAATACCCCAGTGCTCATATTTAATTGAAACCAGGTTTTTCCACAGTTTCTCACTTGCACAGGGATCTGCTAGTGCTGGAGAGCTGCAAGTACAGATCCACCCTGTAGTTGCATAAATGCAGACTGTATCTAAGGGGGACAAAGTCTGTACATAAGTTTTGGAAGGTGGGGTTGTTGTTAAGGCTTTGAGGTTTAGGGCTTTTTTTAACTTCTTGTGAACAGAGAAGCTCCCGTTGCTCTGGGAGATCTGTGTGGGTATCCTGAGAGAGGGTGAGCCTGGACAGCTCTGAGGATGAAGCTTGGGGCTCCCTGTGCTGCTGCTGAACCCTCACACCAGTGCCGGGTGGCATGCGCCAAAGCCAACTGGGCAGAAGGGCAATGTAAATCAGATAAAGCAGGTTCTTGAACAGATTGTGCTCTATGCTTTACTAAACCAGAACATAAATGTCAAATTCCTTCTAAATACCAGGCAGTGCACAGTGCATTGAGCTAGCATAGCTGCTGTGGACTGCTGGGTGGGAGAGCGGGGTCAAGCTATTCCACCACAAGCCAAAACTACAGCGGTTGTGTTTCTCAAAAGCAATTCTCTGCGTTTTGTCCCAGCCTGAGGCAATGGGTTACCCCTTTCTTAGCATGGTGAAGAATGTGTCTGGTCAGCGCGGGGGGAAATCCTGCAATGGTCCAAAAGTGCCAAGCATGCAAACACAATACCAGCATTGGAAAATCAATGAGAATAGCTTTGGAGCACTGAAATGTGGGCTGCAAATTGCAAGGCTGACTCCTTAGAGAGACCACAGATCCATCACTTTGAAATATCAGGCCTTTGTCACCCACAATAGGCTTTTTTTTTTTTTTCTTTTTTCCCCCATGTGTAATACATGGAATTTTTTTCTTTTTTTCTTTGTATCATGACGTGCAACTGGAAGAGTCTGGGCAGTTCACAGAGAAGCTCAGCCGGGAGGAAAAGCTCCTTCCTAGCTGCTTGCTGACCGAAGACACATATGCGGAGTTGCACTGTGCTTGAGTCAGGCAACTAAGAGGCAGCTCTTGGGACTTCTGGTTGAGCATTACGATGCTCTCCCCTCTCTGCCCACTGCAATGCTGTGTATGTAGGGTCTAGGAGAGCTACTACTGAGCAGTTACATCTGAAGCCAAGAACCTGAATTTCCCTTTTTAGTGGCTTTAGTCGTGGCCTGGGCTTTCGCACTTTGTATTTTCAGTGGCTGGCTTGTGAGAGTGAGCTCTTTCCCTCCAGTTTACCTGCACAAATCAGGCATGTACAGATACTGTGTGGAAAACATGGTATGCAGTGTTAGCAGGCAGAAGCTGTGATCTCCCTTTACCTTGGCTGGGGTGATTTTTCTGAGTCTTAATTAGATGAGGTGCTGTCCATGTGCGAGTTACACATGAAAAGAAACAAAAGAAAAACAAAGTCTCTGTTTTTACATACATGCTTCTACCACCAGAATTATAGCATGTACCAAAGCTTAGTACATACTTAAGGTCCCATCTGGCTTCAAGATTGAGGCCTGAGCTATGATTGGTGCAGTGGGAAGGGATTCAGGGTGTTTCTCATAGCATTTCTATTCAGATAAGGATTGTGTTTAGCAGATACAGTCTCCACTTGTGGAGTAATCTCCATTTCCTGTGCTCTCTTCCATGTTGTGGAGCAGTCCTGCGGTATGCAAACTGGGTTACCTTCAGATGAAACTAAGTTGTGTTTATGATAACCAGAGGAGATATTCCAGAGCAGGACCTGTCCTGTAACTTGATTTCTTAATCTGGATTCATCTTCAGTCTTGGTAATTACAGTTCATGAGTTTGGATCTTGATGTTTGCAAAAGACATCGGCCCATCATCAATCTTGGAGAAATCAGCCCAGTGTTGAAGTCACTGGCCCATGTGCTGTGTGGGAGGCTGGAGGAGACAGCTTGTCTGATGGCCTTTCACAAGAGTGCTGGAAGATTAATAGGCTTGAAGTATTGTGGGTTATCACATTGCTCCGCAGTTTGGCTCCAGCAGAGTGGGATATATTTTTATTGTAGTCATTGATGTTGTTGAGTTCTGACCAACAAATATCAGAGCTCAGTTTTGTTCTCATGATTCTGCTATGCTCCAGGGCAACTGCCAGGCTTTTAACCTTCTCAAAACTGGAGTTTAATATTTGTGCTTTTTCTTGTAGCAAATACCTGAACGTAGAGGCGACAGTACTCATGTGCTGTTTCAGTGTATCACAAATATCACAAAAGCGTAGGATACTGAAAATTATCTTGGCAGATAAGTACCCAAAAAGCAGACTTTCATTTGTGAATTAAGTATGCTTTTTTCCTTTTAGACTTGGAATCTTTCCTGTGTCAATTAATTTCAGGTAAGAAAGGGTGGGTTAACAATGGCTTAGGTTTTTTGGGTGTCTTCTTGTCTCACCATTCTGCTCTCCTGGGTTAGCTTCATGTGTACCAGCTGCTTCCATGGGAAGACAGGCACAAACCTAACCACCTGCAATCTCCATGTTTTATTTATCTTTTTCCCCTGCTTTATGAAGAGGCAGGGCATGAACACTGTGTTACCCCCTGAGTGAGTGGCAGCATGAAGTGGATGTTCCACTGTTAACAGCAGGCTAGCCGGCACTGAAGGGCACAGAAGAGTAGCTTTTTCTGAGCACGTTTGCAGTGCCCTTATCAGGAATGTCATGTGAGTCCCCTTTTCCTGCGAGAGCATCCCTTTCCAGCAACTTGAAGGAGACCCAGCTGCTCTTGTTTCCAGGATGAGACATGTGAAGGAAAGAGTCTATTTCTGGAGGGTACTTATTTAATAAGTAAAAGCCCCACATGAAAGAAAAGACAACTTTTCTCCCCCATCATGTTGATATAGGTTGTAGTTGATCGGCTGTCATGTGTAAAGCTTGAAAAGTCTACTATGAGTCTCATTAGCTTGATCAGAGCTGATTTAGACCAAGTTATTCATACCATGCTATTTTCTTATGTATCCTAACATCCTAGTGTCAGAGACTGTGCCTTGTTTCCTGGAATATACAAAACCCCTGAGAATTTGCATTTGGAGGATCAGTCTTTTTATTTCCTCCCTTGCCCCAACACTGACGCATCACTGGTGCCTTTTTAAAGCTCTGTGCACTTCAGCTATAGGGTTGGAAAGTCTGTTTCTGTGCATTGGTCTGCAGGAAACAGTCAAGACTAAGGTGCGAACTCTGGTTCTAAGGTGTGAGCAAAAATCTTCTAAGAGCCCAAAAGAGAGAATAGCAACCAGAACGTTAAGCTTCTGGTTTGGGGAAGAGGACAAGCAGCAAGTGTGCAATCATTCCTTCACTGTTCGTGCTAGTGCCTTAGCATTTATATCTTGTTTTCTGCTTGGCCTTGGACAGGGAATTGTTTGCCGTGGGAATAATTTGCTCATACCTTTCTAAAGCTAGGAATTTTTAAAGATATAACCATGTCATTGAGTCAGCTCTGAGGAACACTCCTAAAACCACTAGTGAACTCTGAAAGAGGGTAAGAGCTTAGTGACTCGTCAACTTATTCCACCACTGTCTTTGGCACAGACACCCTCTGCAAGGGCTTCTGTTTATTGGTTCTTAGGCTGTTGCCCTTTCTGGTTACACCGAAGCTGTGCAGTCAGGCTTCCAAGACATGGGGAAGGAAGTTGGTGTCCGATATCCCACAGGACCTGTGGGATGAAGTCCTTTTGTTTGCAGTGAGGTGCATAGGTGTCAGTGAAACAGTTCCATCTGACTTCAATCCCAAGATTGTCTTTTTGTGCTGCAGCTTTCTGCTGTTGAAGTCCTTATTGGTGTAAAACGTCAGATGGGCCACAAGCAGCTTGCAGCTGTCATCTGCAAAGGTTACATTTTACCAGCAGCTTGAGTTTCCTTATTTTCATAATGTTGAGTGAACCTGTTTTAAATTTCACTGGGACAACCAGGAACACTGACTGATAACCTCAGCGCATCCTCTGTCTGAATCTGCATAAGCAGATTTACAGTTAATGAAGAGCCAAGGCTTGTCACTGAACTCCTGAGGTGTAATAGTGGAGCTCCTCTTCAGCACTCTGTGTATTATGCAACCATTGCAAGTATTAGGTTGCTGTGAAGAAACACTGATATTTTTTTGTTTAATGTGTGCCTTTCTTTCCTTTTAAATAAATTTCTTTTTTATTATTATTTTGGCAGTAGCAAGTAGAAAGTTGTTCCTGCGGGGCTGGAACAGGCTAGTGTAGTCTAAATTGTTCCTTGTTGCCTTATCCTTTGCGCAGCTCTCAGGAAAATGTACTATAGGCTTTGTTCCATGTGGCTAGATGCCCCCTCCCCTGTTTGAACTAAGAAACAAAGCTATCTTCTGCAGTCTGACTGTTGCTACTAAGTCAGGCTCTGTTAGAAACCATTTTAAACATGGATCCCAAGGCTGTTTTCATGTCAAGTACAAATAGGTTCCAGAAAGTAATACCTTTGTAGCTAAAGGTGAAAAGTGGTGTTGACTTTTCTCATCCTTGGTGCTAGCTTTGGGATATGAACATGGCCTGCATTCCAGGCAGACTTGCTTGGTAATGATGCTTTCACATGTTACTCAGGTGCCTGAATTGGCAGCAGGATTCTTGGAGATCTTGGCTTACTCTTCAGAATTAAAATGTAGAAAATCAGAGTCTGAGTTTTGCCAGGATATCTACCTACAAACAGCTCCCAAGGTAGGTGTGGGATGGAGCTCCTTTAGGTTTATGAATTCACCCTCCTTTGTTCTGTATCTCTGGGACTTGCTGGGAACTAAAACTACTGTCGAAAAACCCCTTTTGGGTTTTTGACAACAAGGGATTTTAAGCCTTTTCAGGATGATACAGGTAGTGCTGAGCAGAGATATGACAAGCAGCCTTTCCTAAGCTTTAGGGATTGAAGAGCTTGGGAAACGAAGTGCTGTTTTAGCAGATGTATGAGTTTAAACAAAATAAAATGAAGCTGTCAGCCCTTTCACCAGACACACTGGTGACTGGAGGTCAATATTGGTTCTGGACACTACCTCTAGGAGCCTGGGAATCCAGAGGTACGTCCCTCAGCTGACCCAGTCAGTTTCTGCTATGGTGGTAGGAGTTTATTGGTTAAGTGTCAAGATGTATGCTGTTGTGTCAACAGGAAAGGGTCCCACATAATTGTAAAAGTTGAATTTTCTCTCCCCTAAGGTCACAAAATATGAAGCTGACCTGCATGGAGCTCTGAGGGAAATGATTAATGGGGACCTTGGAAATCTGAAAGCTGCACTGCTGGGCCTGTAGGCTATATGGGCTGGAAGGTCTGACATGACTACAACTGCAAGCTAGTAGAAAGCAAGAGATAGCACTGCTGACTTGGCTTCTCCTCTGTCATCTCTTCCCTCCTTTGCAGCTCAATCTGATCTCAACATGGATCCAAAATACAGACACAAGCTGGCAAATTTTTGAGTGAACATTGTTCTTCCCTGTATCTCTCTGTCATGTCTGCATCAGGTCTGTTAAAATGAGATGTGCTTCAAGCAGCAGAAATGTTTAAATGCATGTAGTAGTGACTTAGCTTCTTTGTTTCTTAACCCGCTCTGTTCTCAGAAATAGGCAGCGAGTGGTCGGATCATGGTGTTGCTATGGTGAGTCTTAAGATACACCTTCAATCAAAGTTGATAGGTGCCAGCCAGCATATTAATTCCAAGCTGTCCATATAGTTCCAGACCAAAATACCTCTCTCTTGCTTCTCTTGATTTTGCTGAACACTTAGCCTGCCAGCTCTCAGACCACTGTGCCTTATAGTGCTGCTCTAAGAAATTGGATTGGGTTTGATATTTCCTTTTCTAATTGGATCAGCAGCTGGTGAAATTAAAGCTGAATTTCTTTGCATTTGTAAGAGTAGCAGTCAGGTCACTGTCTTCCTCAGGAGCTGATTTTGCAGCTGTTTAAGACTGGGTATAAACAGTACATTAAATGGAGGTAGGAGTAGAAAGGCTCTGTGCAGAGAAACAAAAGGTAGCAAAAATATAGACTTAGTGATTTATATTGCTTACACCCTTGTCTCTTGCTTTTTCAGTCTTCCTGTTGCACCATTCACTCATACTGAAGTGCATGTATTTGCAGAATTTATTTCCCTGAAATTGGGGGCCCTCTTACATGAACAAGTGTTTGGTGATTGTGAGTAAGTTGCATAGTCAAGCCCTGGCATTTGTGTTGATTTATTCTATAGTCATGGGGAATGTGTTACACTGCTCAGTATCGACTCCCCTAGCCAATTCAGCTGCAGAATTAATTGGAAGGAAAAATCCTGTTTGATTTATTTTTTTTTTGCTTTGGTAGCAGCTGCAGGATAAGGCCCTACAATGGATGCTGATTAGTGTCACGCTGTGGTGTATGCTTGATGTTGAAATGTGAGGAACAAAGTGAAGGCTTTGAGGGGGGGTGATAGAATCAGAATATCACGCTGGAAAGGACCTCAAGGATCATCTGGTCCAGTCTTCCTAGGCAAGCATGATCTAGACTACATGTCCAAGCACCTTGTCCACTCAAGCCTTAAAAGTATGGGGATCCACCCCCCACCTGGGGAGATTATTCCAGTGGCTGATTGTTCTCACTGTGAAAAAGTTTCCTCCTGTGTTCAGTCAGTATCCCCCCAGGACTAACTTGTGCCCATCACCCCTCGTCTGTTCTGTGTGACCCTTTGTAAAAAGTGAGCCTCTCTTTTCTTTAGCCACTACTGGGTGATGGTGATAAGATCTCCCCTGAGCCTTCTTTCTCCAAGCTGAATAAACCCATCTTTCTCAGCCATTCCTCATGTGGCAGGCTTCCTGGTCCTTGGATCATTTTTGTGGCCCTTCTCTGGACCCTTTCCAGCCTCCACACATCATTTTTGTATGGCAAAGGCCAAAACTGAACACAGCATTCCAGGCATGGTCTGGCAAGCACTGGGTAGAGTAGGACAATTACTTAATCTTTGCAGGTGATACCCTTGTTGGTGTAACCCAGCATCCTGTTGGATGCTCCCCAGCCAAGTAGATCCCTGCCTCTGCTGCATTATTGGACTGTGCTTACCCGAGTGCAAGACCTTACACTTGTCCTTGTGGAACTTAGTAAGATTCTTGCTAGTCCATTCTTCCAGCCTATCCAGGTCATTCTGCAGGGTGGGTCCCCCTTCCAAAGCGTCCACTTCACCGTTCAGTTTGGTATCATTGGCAAACTTCATCATGATACATCTGATATTATCATCCAGATCACTTATGAAGACATTGAACAGCATCAGGCCCAATATTGATCCGTTGGTGACTCTACTACTGGCAGGTCACCAGCTGGAAAAGGAGCTATTTACCACCACCTGGGTGCAGCCTGTCAGCCTGTTCCCTACCCACAGCGCTCTCTGCTCCCCAAGACCAGAATGTATCGGTTTCTGTAGGAGGTGGCTACAGGAAACAGTATCGAAAGCCTTGGAAAAATCCACATGGGCAATATCAGGAATTAAAAAGTGTTTCTCATTATACGGTGGGAATATGTCTGTTTGTACCCTGAGAGCCTGAGACCACAGTGGGACTGGTTTCCAAAAAACCATGTGTCCAGGTAAACAAGCACTTCATGTATGGTACTTAGAAAAAGCATTTGGTAACTTCTCGGCAGAAGTTGAAGCAGTAGGTAAGTGAGGTTGCCTGGCTTAAGATCAGCGTCTTCATGGATGAAGCATCTTAGTAAAGGAGTAGCTTGAGTAGCTTTAGTTTGGTACTATATCAGTGCTGTCCTTAATGAACATTGAAAAGACTCTTTCTGCTCATGGACTTCAGGATTTTTACCAGAGGGTTTTGCTGAGGTAGCTGGCTTCAGGTGGCCTCCTATTTAGCTATTTAATGTGAACTTCTGTGTATGTGAAATGAGACACTGAGATTCCCATAAAATCAGAAATTCAGAACTCCTACTACAGGTGGAGACATGGTCAGATGGTTTTGTCTCAACAAGCACAATAAAGCTTGTAAAATTATTCAGCTAGAAATGTGTCTGGAGTGGCAGTTTGTCCTATATGCCCTGTTTATGTTGACCAAAGATGAGTTCCATAGCTCTGAAGGCCTACTAAGCCACTCGTGTCTTAGTGAGTTGAAGGTAAAAGCCCAGCAGAAGTCAAGGGGGCTTGGCTATCACCCAGTTCTAGGCAAATATGTGAAAGTTACTAATGCACTTTATAACTTGCCTGTATTACTTGGAAATGCTGCAGGAATGACTGGATTCATAAGTAAATGTGGGAGCAAGTGCTGTGATTCAGAAACACTGTCAAAAATTGGCATTTTTCTTGTTGCTGTTTGGAGGAAGCGTGGCCTCCTGATTTAGTGATGCTGCTCTGCAGCAAGGCTGGCTGGGTGGTTGTTTTCTGGCCTTCAGCTTCACTTGTTCTGCAATGGTTAAATGCCTCCTACCTATGAAAATATTTTGCTGTCCTGTGTGATTTTTATACCGTAAACTGAAGAGCCAAGTGACAGGGAATGGTGGTGCTTAGGGTTTTTTCTGTGGTTTATGCTCTGGTTTATCTGGAATGCAGCCACATATCGAGAAAACAGTCTGAATATCTGTGTGAGCAGCGTTCAGATAGCGGTCTGCCATGGCTTGGTGGACTAGAGGGTTTAATCAGCTATTAGAAGATGATATTGGGAAATACAATTTACAGAGAGATTGTTCAGAGAGTTTTGAGTCTTTTGTCAGTTCCAATAGAATATTCAAGAGGAAGTTTGTAATTTTAGTCCAGTCATTTTGGCTTTATTTTTCATTTTTGTGTGCTTTTTTTTTCTGCAATTGCCTGCTGCAACTGTTTGCTAGGACTTCCTTGTCTAGATTTCACGTTATTGTCCTGTTTGAATATTGCTATTTACTTGCATGGTAGTACCTAGAGCTTCTGATCTGGGTTCAAAGTTCCATTGTGCTAAATATTGCACAGACCTACTTTGTTAAACACCTAGTATTCACTGTTCTAGGAATGTATAGGCTTACCTTATGATACCAAGAAGGGACAGAACTAGGTAACAGGAAAGCATTCACATGCAATATGATAAGCAACAGTCAATACACACCAACTGTCTTGTTTTGAAATGTCGAAGGCTTGTGCTTCCAAAACCCAATAAATATAATGGCTAGAAAACTTTATTTTCCCCAGCCAAACAGCAGTTGTCAAAGTGTTTTCAGTTTTGTTGCCTCTAAAATATTTGTTGTGCCTTTTTTCCAGTACAGAATGGTTTCTGCTACTGTTTGCAGGACTGCAGCCAACTTCAACAATCAGTGGGCACAAGAAGATTTCTTTAATCAGAAATTAGGAAATCTTGGGTAAGAAGTTTGTGTGACAAACTCCAGTCAAGTGTATTCTCTTTTGAATTATAACCTGGCCTGAGCTTTTGGTAAGTCTTTGCCTTGGTCTGTATCCTGCAAGCTTCCACATCTTCTGACCACTTCTGCAAGCAGCTGGCATGGCTCATGTTACTTCTACTTGGCATAAGTCTGTCACAGTTGTATTACAAGAGGCAGCATCACCTAAAGGTGATTAAAAATCCCTAAAGGGATTAAATGGCTGTAGTTCTTGGATAAATCTGAGTATTTGTCATATGCTGAATGGGACAGTAGCATTAGCTGGGCTGAAAACTGGCTGGTCAGCCCTAAAAAGAAAGACTGCAGAGTCACTGCAAACACAGTGTTAAAGATGACCTGACATTGTGAACAAGGCAAACTACATGCTGGGCTGCACTATGAGGATCATTGCCAGCAAACCGAAGGAGATTAATATTTTCTCCTACCCTTTGATGCCCTCCCACTTCAGGGGGTTGTGCAGAAGCTGAGGGGTCCAAACCTGCTGTCCACACTCTGTGTGTGAGGAAAAACAGCAGCACTGATTTTGAGACACTTTCAGAGTACCACAAAGTGAAAGCTAAATATGTTCCAGCAAGTGCAAAGTCTGGGAATTTCCCCTCCTGTGGGAATGGAGGCTTTAAATGTTACCTTCCTCATCTTAAATGCCTTCTCAGCAAGCCTAACTGTACCAGTGAGATTTGTCCACCAGAGTCTGGTGATGTCCTTGGGAAAAAGTCAGCTTTTGCATAATCCACCTCAATAGGAGTGTGCCTAAAACTTGGGTCCGGTTTGTTTGGGTTTTTGGCTTGTTTTGGGATTTCTTTTTAATTTTATTTTTTTCTTCTTTTTGGAACAACAGTATTTCTCCTGCCAGCAAGGAGGCCAGCATCTTTTCTGCCTTGAAACTGTGCAGTCTGTACTTCTGTTTTTCTGCTGGCTCCCACATTTGGCTTTCTGTTGCTGCTGGTGAGCTTAATTTCAGAGATGTGCCAGGCTTAGCAAACAGATTGACATGTAGGCCTTTGTGCCTTAAACAGAACAGAAGGTCTACAGAAAGCATTTTTTAGGGTAGCTATTCAAAGTAGCTAATAATAAGAGGCTTACCAGCTGCACATGAGACTGCACATCATCCCTAAACCCAGTTGTGCTGTGCACTTGACTTTCCTTCTCTTATGCTTTCATTACTTTCCATGGTGCTGGCCCTAGGTGACAGTGGTACCAGGGAGAAGTTGGGAGCAGAAGTCTCCAGCCCAGCTTGATGTGGGACTAGACTTACTTTTACTTCTCAAGGCTGTGGGTCACTTCATCCCATCCAGGCATGTTTCCTTGCTTAACTTGTGTTCTGGTCTTCTGATGTGTCTCCTCTGTTATTCATATTCCTAGGGAAATGCTGGTTTGGTTTTATTCCAGCCTGGCAATGAAAGATGTTTCCTAAACAGTAGGTGGCATAAAAGGATGGAGCACAGATAATTCCCCTAATGCAAACTGCATTACCTGTATACCTTTGTGAGGAGTGTAGCCAGGAGGGCAGTATTAAATAGCTTTTAGACTGCTTTCAGTTGCAGAATGATTGATAGTAGGAGCTGAGGCATTTTAAGAATTGGGGAGCTACTTCTGGCTTGTTTGAATAGAGTTCAGAAGCAAGAGGGAAGGGGCTGAAAATTAACATGTTGGTGTGAAGTTTAATTTGGCATCTAACTGCAAGACGAAGGTGATCTTGTGTGTTATTTAATTTTAAAATTGACTGGCAGTTAGTTACTTATTACTTGAAGTCCTTTATGGCTTCAGGTTTAACATCTAAACTCTAAGGGAATTCACAGCTCTCCACAGCTGACTAGTAATACATTTTAAAAGGTAGCTCGCAAGCATGCAGTTACTTAACTTTGCTTATGTTCTGTGGTAATACAGCAGTGGTAAATGTATAACTCCAGGAGTCTACTTGGAGGTGTGTCTGGTTACTGTATTTCTGTCAGCTTAGATTTTTTTTAAGTAGCTAATATTGAGTAATCAAAAGCTGAGCAAAGCTATTGCATCATCATTGGTTGGTTTATTTAATACTCAAGCCTCCTTCACTTTTTTGAATAAGGGGACTTTAGCCTGCAGGGTTGTATAAGGTCTGTGCCAGGTGAGTAGCACCCTGTGCTACAGCTGCCAACTGCATTCTGCACCCACCTTCCTCCTTCCAAATTACTCCTCTGGCTCTGGAAATGCCTACATTTGAACCTGGTCCAGATCTTCTGACAGTTCTTTATGTGGCTTCTTGAATGTACGTTTTTAGCCAAAAAAATAATGAAATAAGCTTTGAATCTTGCCTCACGTGCTGCAGGTCTGTAGGAGGAAGATAGGTGAATTAAACTGCTATAAAATGAAATGCTGCCACAGGAGCAAGTAGTCATGTATTTCATGTCATGATTTCAGGGTGCTCAAGAATGCTTAGTCAGGATTTGTGTTAATAGCCACCTGGACCATTACCTCCTATACCTTTGTTTCTTGTTTCTGTATTGTGATGTTCCTGCTTATGGCCTTAATATTAGTGAGTGGGACATGGAAAAAAGCTAAGGATGATATTAGGACTCCTAGGTATTTCACTGCAGGGATTAATGGCAGAAATGACTCCTGAATTGTCCCTTTATGAAGAATCTCACCCTTATCTTGATACCAGCTGCTCTGTGCTGCTTTTTCCTGTGCTGAAATGATTGCTGTTGAAGATACAGTTGTGAAAAGCATCCAAAAGTGTGGCTAGTATGTCTTCACCAGCAACTGCTGTGCTTGAAGGGGGATTTGGGGTAGATCAGGTAAAGGAACACAGGCACAGAGTCTCCTCCTAAAGTTCAGGCTCTTCAGAGACCTTTTTATTATTTTTTCCCCTATTTTATGGTAAAATACCTAATTTGCTGGTGTTTCTAACCTTGGTTCTTTAAAATTAGACTTATTTGGTAAGATCTCTGACATTCATTAAGTGAACAAACCAGTCCTGATTTTAATTTCTTGGGCTGGAATTTAATTTTGCACAAGCCCTTGTGCATAGGAAGCTTACAGACACTTCTATGATTGCCTTTCAGCAGGTTCGTGGGTACTTACACCACAATACTGTTATTACTAGCAGGGACACACTAATGCTTTCCTGCTTAAACCTCTCTAGGAGTCTATTAATGGGGTGGCCTACTTCCAAATTGCAAAGAGGGGCAAAAGCTCATTAGACAGCATAAATGGTGATAATTTCAGCAGATATTTTCCATGTAAGGAGATTGATGTTTTAAGTGTCTCAACAAATTGGTAATAATCAGTAATTATCTACCGTTCTTCACAAAGGAACAGGTCTTTGAAAGAGTCAATTAAGTGCACCCACCTTCTGGACTGAGCTAAAAGACTTTTCCTGTTGTCCTGTAAGTCAACTATTAGACTTACAGGTCACGTTTAATGAGCTTTCTGCTTCCAGACCAGCAAGAGCCTGTAATGAAGCTGAAGAAATGTGACTGGCATTTATGGACAAGTGCCTGCAGCAGCTTTCAGATTACACTGGACAAAACTGTGATTTCTCTTAGTGGCAGTGGGATAAACCAGGAGATGAGCAACAAGTCTGCAGCAGCTGCTGTTCCTGCTGTGCCATTTGATTTTACAGGGTGACTGAAGAATGAACATCAGCTGGCTCCCTAATGCGATATATGGAAAGATTTCAGCTTGGGTGTCTGCATACATCCTGACTCTATTTGTAGATGTGAGGAAGAGATCTAAATTGAAGGTAAAAATGAATGCATTGTTTTGTAGAAGCTTCAGTGTAGAGGTCCTTTTACTTTGCTACAGGAGACATTATTAGTCTGGTCTATGTGTTGCAGTAACCCCTGAACAGCTTCGCCTGCCCAGTTGCAAGATAATCAGATTTAAAGCCCTGGTTGAATAGGGAAACCCATGGAGCAGTTTTTGCGTCCAGTGCTCTGTTTAACAATGAAACTCAGTTTCATGATTCAGTCTCCTCATGAGCCTGTGTGAACTTCTTGTTCCCACAGTGTTCTTTTACAGGGCAATCCTACTTGTGCTTTTAGCTTCACTTAGTGTACTCTAAATCCTGCCTTGGAAAGGACAGCAAGCAATCAGTTGTTACCCATGCTGATTCCAGGTGTTTTTCATCATCCAGGTGTTTTTCATTGTCGTGGTTTAAGCCACTGTAACTCAGTTTGCTCACTCACTCCTCCCTCTTTCTTCCCCCCAGCTCCCCAGGGGCTGAATGGGGAGGAGAAATCGAAAGAATGCAACTCCCACAGGTTGAGATAAGAACAGTTCAGTAACTGAGGTATAACACAAATCACTGCTGCTACCACCAGTAATAATAATGACAAGAGAAATACAAGGGAAGAGAATACAACTGCTCACCACCAATACCCAGCCCAACCCAGCAGCAAACCCCCCTCTTCTGGGTCTCTGTCCTCCGTTTTTTACATCCTAGGCATGAAGTGCTGTGGTATGGAATACCTCTTTGGTCAGTTTGGGTCAGGTGTCTGTCTCTGCTTCCTCCTGGCTTCCCCTCCTCCCTGGCAGAGCATGAGGCTCAGAAAGTCCTTGGTCAGACCAAAACATTATTGAACAGTAACCGAAAACATGGGTGTTATCAGCACTGTTCCCAGGCCGAAAGTCAAAACCACAAAGCTGCACCAGCTACTAAGAAGGGGAAAAATGACTGCTACTGCTGAACCCAGGACATTCATGACTCGTCAGTCATTCCTGATACAGAGCAGTACCTTTGATCATTCTTGTTGTCTTTCCATAAGCGTATTCCAGCTCTAATTTATCTGAGGTGGGAGGACCAGAACTTCATGTAGTATTTGACGTGTTAATTAGCCATGGATTTATTATGTTATCTTTCCTACTCCAGTATGGGCTCCTAATGAAACTTCACTGCTGACCTTCTTTTACTGGGAACTGAATGCTTACTCCTATATTTCTTAACTCTTAAGCAATTGTTTTTCTATACAGGACTTCCCTTTTTATCCTGCAGCTTTTAGCTTTCAAGAGCTTTAGATGAAGGTCTTTATGACAACTCTTCTTAAAATCCAGATTATGTAAGAGTTTTATTCACGTGGTTGCTGACATATTTCAGGAGCTCCAAGAGGCTGAGAAGGCAGGGCTCCCCCTTACAGCAGCTGTGTTGACTCTGCAACAAGCTTGTATTTATGTGGGTATCTGTTGTCCTTTATTATAGGCTTCACAAAGTTGCCAGAAACAAACATTAGTCATATAAGCATGTAGTTCCCCAGATCCTCCCAAAATCTTTTCTAAAGGCTTCATGTTTTTATTTCCTAGTCATCAGCTGTCTCCACTATGAGTGTTCTTAAAATTCTTAATTGAACACCATCTAGTCCTGATTTGTTGCTATTCTTTTTTCCTATTTGTACCAGAAGCCCTCCTGTGATCATTGAAATTTCAGATAGGTCCTGGAAAGGCTCCACTGTGAGAACCTCCCCAGTTTCTTCTAGTGTTCCTCTTGCAATTAGATCTATGCAGGTTTTAATGGGTATGGGTTTTGTTACTTGAAGCAGCTTTTAGATTAATTCCTGCTATAAAGAATATCTAGAGACAAGTTACAATTCTTTCCCCCATTTGTCGCATTCTATTTTAACATCATTTCAATTCTCTTTAAAGAGACAAACATCTTACACATGGGTTGTTTTTTATTGCTCTAGCGAGACAAAAGGATCTTCAAATTTGGAAGATCATTTATGTCTCTTTACACTGGCAGATTAGTGGAAAGCTGTTGCTGTTGTATCCGAGAATTACACCCCATAGTTTTATTCTGGCAAGACAAAGAATACTTTAATACTGATATGTAGTATTTAAAATGTTCATAAAAGCCACTTAATTGCTCTATATGTAACTGGTCACATTTAAAGGAAAATTAAGTGTTGCTGTTGCCACATTCAAGTCAGCTTATCAAGGTATGGCTTATTTTTCTCCTACGTTTACCCAGTTTCATCTGATGAGACTATCTATCTTTTGTTTATGATGGGATTGAACTTTGTCCAGGCAGGCTCCAAGCTCATATTGGCTTTGTGATGGCAGCTTATGGCTTTTCACAGTGATTTCTCTATGCCATTATAATCGTAAGAGCTTGTTTTCGTCTCTTGGAGGTAAGCAGAAATGCAAATGCTAACCTGGCGCTCTCAATTTCTGAAGAGAAAGCTGAAGCCAATGACTTTTTTTTTTTTTTGTGTGGAACTAAATTTCTTTCCATCTCATCTGTTGTAACACTGGAGACTTCAAACTGGTACCCAGATGAGGCAATTAGCAAGCAGGTAAACGACATTTCAGCACACAGGGCAGTTTTTTGGCATCTCTTCTGATTTTGAATCGCAACGTCTTGGTTGTGTTTATTGCAAGTCCAAGCAGAGCAGTGAATACTGAATTGCCAGTGGTAGTGCAAAAGCATGCTTAAGGCTTCCTCAGCACGTGAGCTGTTTTAACACTCAGCTCTTGGTTTGTTGTTGGGCTTTTTAATAAATGTCTTCTCTTGATGGTTTTGTTATCGTTAGAGCTAGAAGCCTATATTTTCTTAAAGGAGAGCTGATGTGACTTGTGTTCATATTTCCCCAAGAACACAGACTTGAGGAAATATACAGAATCCCTTTAAATTCAAAATGAAATGGCGAGTTTTCACAACAAAGTAAATTGTACAATACCAACACTTTATTATTTTACTAATGTATTTGTTATTATTGTATAACCCTAGCCTCTGAAATTTTCAATAGGAAAAAATAGATATAGTATGTTGAGAGTTGGGTGCCTTGGAGCTGAGGTGTTCTTTAGGTACTTGTATAAAAACTCTTGGCTTTTAGAAGTACTGACTCTTGCAATAGCTGCTAGAGTTAGTAAAATCTGTGGCTGCTCAGAGCTTTGAAAACCAGGCTGGTTTCATCCATGTAAGGAGATGTAGAGTTACAGACATTTAGGCATCATATTATGGAATTAGGTCTGCAGTATTGTCTTCACTTCCCAGCCTGCCTCTCCACCTTGTTTGGGTTCACATGTAGCTTGGTCTCACATCAGGTGAAGCCACTGACAAAACTTCCTCTTTTCCCCACCACACTTATTTTTTCTTCAGTATTGTGTGATTGGGCTGTATACTTTTACATCTTTAAGATGCAGTAAGGTAAACAGGAAGACTCTCACTGACTTCAGAAAATTTTAGACCAGATCCTTTCATGATTCTCTTGTATTACCTGGTGAAAGCTATATGAAAAGGTTATTCCTGATGACTTTCCTGAAATCCCCTTTGCTTTTAGAGATCATTCCATTATTTTAATCAGGCCAGCACCAAGGTAAGTGTGGTATTAGCTGGGAGGTTATTAGCTTTAATGTTCATTATGGTTGCAGCAGAGTTTGCTAGAATTCTTCTGTTTTATACATGTGGTTTTAAAATTTGCCATGAGGTACCAGGAAAAAAGGTAGGTGATCTGACCTAGGCATGTGAACCAAAAAGAAATGAAATCTAATTTAAAGTCACAAAGTTTTCGGTTCAGTGCCGTGTTATAACTCGTAACACAGACTATGCTGAATACCAGAGCCCCAGTCCAGTTGAAGTTGGGATCCATTTTAAGCCCTGCTTTCCAGGTGAGAAAGTTTCAAAGGTTGATGAGGTGCTTAATAATTGATATCCCAGAACTCTAACTTATAGGCCTCTACATGCTTTACATCATTGTTAATGACAATTTTACATTCTGATACAAGCAAGCAGTCCTGCTCTGCAAACCCCTGAGATACAGCCCAATTGATATAGGTATATTAGTCTACACCCTGCTGACACTCTGTGTACGGAGAAACATTGTTTTACTGAACTGGAATATTTAAGCATGCACTTGATTATTTTGCTGAAGTCCTGCCTTGAAAGGTGGTAAAAATTGAGTTTATGTGATTTCTAAAGCACTGCAATGAATAAATTTGATTAAGATGCTCCTCTGGATGCTTTTATGCTAGTACTTATGTGGTGGAGTTTTTGGTGTTTTGTTTTTCAAAGTTAGACATTTGTGTTAATTCTTTTAATTATTAATTCAGAGACATTTTTTGAGACTCTATTCTTCTGCTAAGTGAAATAAAACTTAGACATCTCAGGATAATGACATTATTCATTTTCAGCTGAGGGTGCTTTGTTTTGAACTATTGGTCTCGAGATTTATTTCCCCATTTCCCTGTCTCCTTTTCATCAGATCTAAATGCAGAGTCATGGTTGTTCTTCTCAGACCCTAGCCTTCAGTGTCCTTTCTTCTTGATTTCAGTTTGATTACAGCTACATCAGCAGCACAGTCTTGAAGTCCAGACTCCAAATATGTGGCCTTCCTTCACTGAGTGAAGTGTATTCTCGTGGGAAACCCAGTGTGCAGATTGATTTCTTGGCATGAGCCAAAAAGGATTTACAGATGTGGAGTGGTCAAGGTGTAGGTTTATAGCACACTTGACTGATGTGAGGGTCAGCTGGCCCTCCACTGACCTACCTTTACATTGCCATTTGCTCTTGTCTCTTTCTGAGTTGACCCTGCACATAAAAACAGGTCCTACAGAACCATCTATTTATTTATTCTGGGATGGTTAAACTCCCTGAATCAGCAATCTGTGCCTCTCAAACAAATCTGCAAGAGCTAGGAGCTGCCTTTTCTCCCATTGAGGAGCAGACATTACCCCTCTTGGGAGGAGGTCACTGCTGCAGCTGTGCTGTTGTGTTGTGAAACCTGCATCCCAGGTGCAAAGCCTGTATCCTGGGTTTGCATTCCCACTTTGGGATGCTTTGGACGGGGGCTTCAGTGGATGGCTGAAAACCGGGGACTCTGCACAGACCCACTCCTATCTCTGCAGTTTGTTGGGTGGGAGGGAGGACTGCTGCTATGGGGCAGTTCAGATCCAGGACTGGCAGGCTCTTCTGAGCTGTCATTTGCAGGAGATGATTGCTGATTCATAAAGAAGGGATGAAGGTTAGTATATTCCCAGACTAAAGCCAGCTTTCATTAGTGGGCTTCAGAATCTCACTGTCTGAAACCTTCCACCACAGTCATTTACTCACCAGCCTTCCAGATCATGCTAGCTGTTTTGAAATATGATATTTAGAAGCAAACATCCAGCCCAGTCTCTTTCACAGAATCTCAGTAATCGCTGCAAATCGTTGCACATGTATTTCGGAGTCATGGTTTAGATGGTTCTGAAATAAGCCCTTGAAAATGCTATTAAGCGAGAATATAGGCAAGAATTAATCACTTCTAACCCTTTGAACTCCTCTGGGCTGGTTAAAATTGGGATTGGTGTCTTCTCTAACACAGTCCAGTCACCTTCCTGAGCATTTTACTGAGCTATTTCTTCTAGATGTTGATGCATGAGCTCTGGGCAATCTTGCTACTGCAGTTGTGAAAGGTACTACTCCTTGATCCTGTTTGTTTCCTGGGAGTACTGGACCCATAGCAAGCAACAGAAGAAAATATGCATTAGTAGCTTCACTAAAAATCCAACATCTTGGCCTAGAAACACTTCTTAAGATACCCCAAGAGATTCTTTAAAGCAAGGGCACAGTTTGTGTCCCTGTTCAAGACAGCACAGCTTGTGTGTTGATGCAACATTATATTTGCTGGGGCTTTCCCTCCCCTGGTTGTTTGGGGGCACAGGGCACAGAGGCTTCTCTTACAATCCATGGTAAAATTAGACCAATACAATACACGGCTCACTTAGACCAAGAACCCACCCCATGCTCTTGTTGTAGATGGCTGTCTTACTAAGCTGTAGCTTTCCTTTTTCTGTCACGGTAGACCTGGGGTAGCTGGTATTTTCCTTCAGGCTCCAGTTCTGGGAACTAGGGGATTGCCCAGAAATACAACCCGTGCTGAAACACCTCAAATATCTTGCATCTCCTACTTGAAAAATGGGAAGGAAGTTAAAGAACAGAAAAAAAATAATCTATTTTAAAATGTCATGAGTTTTGGTTGGGGGTTTTTTGTTTGTTTGGCTTTTTTTTTTTTGGTCTTGTGAGTTTTATGGTTTGACTCATACATACTTCTGTCTACGAAGAACTTCTATAGGAAATAGGAGCTTTGTTTTAGCACAAAGTTCCAAACAATCTTGGTCATCTGGAGTAGGACGTTTTTAGGGGGTTTTAGCCTTTTTAAATAGAGGCTCCATTCTGCAAGATCTTGTTGCTTCACAAAGCAGAATCATGGCCAAGGATATCAATGAAGTGCTGTCACACCTGGGCTTGCTGTGAAGAGGTATGGAGTTGCCTGACACAGCAGCTCCCCTGCAGACTTCCCTCATGCCCTGCACCCCAGGTTGTAGGGTTCCATTTCTTGATTTGCTTTTGGTAAGCATTCTCTACTGTGAAATCCAGACCCTATCCTTCTGAAGGGGAAGTCAATAGCAACACCTATAATCTGCGCTGCTCATTGATTCTGGAGGTGGAGAGTGTTTTCAGAGCTCCATATGAAGAACTCGTTGCAGTGTGGTGAACCAGACATCATCTTACCTCCTTAATCAGGAAAAATTGCCTCACTGCTGTCTGTTCAGGACAATGTTGGCAGATTAACTGGATACTGTGACCTCTGCAGACTATGACAGCAGCACAAATCATGACTTAGAGGACAGTATTTGTGGCCAGATTATTCCTTTATTGCTTCTATTAGTAGCATTTTTCATGTCACAGACATGGCTTTTATCTGTCACTCATGTTCTCCTTCTGTTTTGCTGATAATCTTCCAGCCGCATCTTTTCTTTATACATTTCCTGTTGGATTATTTTTCTTGCTGGAAGCCTCTTTCACATAGCAGCAAGGAGTTTTGCTTTCAGAATACATATTTTAAAGAACCCAAAAAACAGCTCCGTGCAAAGGACCACTATTTGTCAATCCAGGTATAAAAAAGGTAGTGACTTAGGATCTTGCCAGTAACCCCCATTCCTGTGTCATGAATAATGAGAGAATGTGTGGCAAATTAAGTCTTTGTCTTAGCCTGGCAGATCCCAGGAGAAGAATCTCCAAATGTGTTTGGAGTTTGTAAACCAGCATTAATGTAGATCTCTTCCTCTTTTCAGAGAACCACCCGTGTTGGGTTGGGGGTGTAGGTTTTATTTCTGGGAAGGAGAAGAGCTGGGAGAAGAGTTTTCTGGCTGTGATTTGAGAAAGGGTAATGGAGTAGATACTTAACGCCAGATACAACAGGCTATTTAAGTTCTTAATTCTTAGTGAAATAAATGGCCAAGCCAGTAAAATGCAGACCCCTTCTAATGAAATCAGTGGTAAAGAATGTAAATAGCTTGTTGAATATGGTTCCTAGTTTAGCTTAGGGGGAAAACAGATGAGAAAGCTCTCCTATCAAAACATGTCTTTATTGTAGTAACAAAAATGAAGATGTGAAAATAAACTGAGCAAATCAGAAGCAAAAAACCTAGTTTCTGTTTTGAGCAAAAGCATGGAGGGTTTTTGGTGCTGGAAATTTGTAGGCTAAGTTTCAGCCAGAGAGGAATGCTACTTGCACCAGGTAAAAACATGTTTCACATTCCAGAAAATGAGTCCTTAGCATAAAAATGCTGACCCAGTCCTAAGTACAGTTTTATAAATAACACATTAATAAAAGAACACAACCAAACCTCTTTAAACCAGTCCCAGTGGTCTGCATTAGATGAACTACAGTTGGCAGAAGTAGGGATATTAAATCTTTAATCACTTTCACGAAGAGGAGGAAACCTCTGAAGATGTACAGCTCTCTGAAACTGAGCTGCTTTTAGGAAATATTAAATTTGACCACCAATGCCTTTTTGTTCTCTCTGCATGGTTGTTACCAGGAAAATACTAAAGGGTCTGCTTTTTGTGCAAATAGCTTGTCTTGAAACTTATGTGGATGTGATCTTAGCTGAGATAAACATCTTTCTTTGTACACTGAAATACAGTGAGGAATGGGAGAGAAGATGAATTTCAGCCAAAGATAAATATAAACAGTGCATTTTAAGCTTTAGCAGAAGTTATTTCTGGTCACAGCCTAATAGGCAGCTGTCTCTTGGTGATTGCTGCATTGCTTTGGCTTCTGCCAAATGAATGAAGATGATGCGCTTTACATTTTTTGCCAATTTTAGAGTCTGGCTACTTTGAGCACCTCTTACATTTGTTGAACAGTGCGTGCATATGTTCCCGCTCCTTTCGAGGACATTCTTCAGTCAAGTGTCCCGCATCATGACTGTCCATGTGTCTTTTCAGAATGAGAGCATAAATCATTTACAAATGAAGAGACTGAGACACTATACAGTGCTACAGTTTTGGAATTGTATGAAACGCCATTAATTGATGTGGCCATTGCAAAAGCATCTACTCAGATGCATTTACCTTGCTCGCTGTTCCTGGATTTAATAGGCAAAACCTATCAAAATAGGTACAAGTAGTCAGCATATCAAGTTTTTCATTGTTCTGCTCATCTTCAATGTACACCACCTCTCAGAATGTGTGTAGGTGGATCAGGTCCTTGGATGATTGAATTCAGCCTAATGCCTCTGGAATGAGAAATTCAGTGGGAGACACAAGAGACAGACCAAACTGCAACTGAAAACTGTTTGACATATCTCCCTGTAAGCTTCTATAAGGTGCTTAAAACTGCCTAACTGGTATAGATGGAAGACAGTTCTACAGGAGCCAGGCATTTTGAGCTGCTCCGAATGATGCGAGCTGAAAGTCTAGCTCATTAAATCTGACAGTCACAGATCCTGAGGATATGTACTCATAGGGACCTTGAAAACAAATAGATGCTGTGGGACAAATGAACTTTTTGAGCATGAATATGTGCTAGTATCTCTCGTGTCCTTTTCTATATACATGTGTTTATGTAGAAATATGTATTTATATGTTTATGTATGAGGAAAGGGAAGAGGCACAATATACTCCAGTTAGCTTATTTCATATTTGCATGTCTTTGAAAGACTTGTGTGACAGAGGGGGCAGGAGGAAAGGTCTGAGTTGGAAGCACTGCCCTGGAGCTAGGAGAATGTGTAGTTGCTTATTAGATGCATACAATTAATTTCAGACTGGGGGAAATTGTCAAATATAATTTTAGTACCACTGGGAAGATCACTGGTTTGACTGTCCTCTCATTATGTGTCTTGGGAAGGGACTCTGAGATTGCTGGTGTGTTCTCTTTCTAGTTCGCCTTTCTGTTGTGGCAAAGCTGATGGGCTTGTTGCATTAGACGCTTTTCTTTTGCAGGAGGTGCTGAATGAACATGTATTAAAAACCAGCCCCAGAATACTGCCAGTTCTATGCTGTTAGCAAGTGCAGAGCTAGTCCTGATGCAGGACCAAAATGAATTTGCCTTCAGCTCAGCAATGAAACATGTGAAATAAATATTCCGCTATTCTGCGTGAATGGCTCCTTCCTTCTGCACTTCATCCAAACCAAATCAAAAAGCCACATCATCAACTGGAAAGAAAATTACTGCAGTTGAGAAGCATGCAGGGCACCAAAAGGGGTCTGTTTAATCATTTTCATGTGTTGCTAATGGGAAAATACAGAAAGCAAGTCATCTGCAGTAGCAGGCATTTTTAAGACTTCCACAAGCCAAGGGTTTTTTTTTCATGCTTATGTGAGTGTGACTGCACAATAATTGGTGTCAAAACTTTCACTAGTGACTGTCCTGCAGAGAAATTACTGTCTGTACCTGAGAGATTCAGTCAGAGATTTTGCCACAGGGAGTTTCACGTCGTAGGCCGGACCTGATATAACAAAAGAGCAGAAGATTAACAGGACAAAAAGCAGGAAATATAATCAGGAGACTTGGGGGGCGGCACCTGCGAGGGAATAATCACATTTTGCGGCCAAATACAGCTGGAGAGCCATGTCAGACTGCTGAATATAACTGGTTCATAAAACCAGTTAGTTGTCTGGAGAGCTCCATAGCTAGACTATCCTTGTAACAGCAGTTGAGATAGAAATCAAGAAATCATGGAGTGAAACCTGCGTTTGAAGTATTTTGGGAGATTTGAACATGCTACAACTACTTTAGAATGTAATGTGTACCACACACTGCTGCTGACTTCTGGTATTGCAGATTTCCCTCTTGTCTTTGTGTTGTGGTTTAAGCCTCTAACCCCCCCACCACGCAGTTTTCTCACTCACTCACTCCCTTCTTTTTCTTCCCCCAGTCCCGGGGGAATGGGGAGGAGAATCAAAAGAATGCAACTCGCACAGGTTGAGATAAGAACAGTTTAGTAACTAAGGTATAACACAAATCACTGCTGCTACCACCAGTAATAATACAAGAGAAATACAAGGGAAGAGAATACAACTGCTCACCAAGCCTGACCCAGCCAGTGCACCCCCCAGCAGTGAGCCCCCCAGTACCAAAAACCTGACCATGCTGTGCACCCCCAGTCCAGCACCACGCCCTTCCGGGTCTCTGCTCTCTGTTTTCACATCCTGGGCATGATGTGCTGTGGTATGGAATAACCTCTTTGGTCAGTTTGGGTCAGGTGTCTGTCTCTGCTTCCTCCCGGCTTCCCCTCCTCCCTGGCATAGCATGAGACTCAGAAAGTCCTTGGCCAGACCAAAACATCACCAAGCAGTAACTGATAACACTGGTGTTATCAGTGCAGTTCCCAGGCCCAAAATCAAAAACACAGCGCTGCACCAGCTACCAAGAAGGAGAAAAATGACTGCTGCTGCTGAACCCATGACACTTTGTTAGTTCACAGACTCATTTTCACAACTGAGTGGCAGCAAAACCACTCCCAGTCACCAGGTCAGTTGACAATGACTTTTTGTTTGTGAATAACGTTGCTTGCACTGGTCTCGGCAGAGGTTCTTTTTTTTTTGTCATTTGAAATACAAAGGCAATCTAATGTTTTCCTCTGTTTGATAAATCTCCTTAGGCCTGACTCAAAGTACCAAAAGGTACAAGACCTGGGATCTCATTTATCTAACGAAATACCTGCGCACTATCTACTTGTGCAATTAGTTAGCCAGCTTGTGTCCTGGACTGAGCTTCTTGGTTAGGTGTCACTGTGCTGCCTAGAAAGTACTTTGAAACCTGGAGCAGTCCAACAAAGCTTTTCTTGGCTGGTCCTGCCCAAACTGGCGTTGCTGTGGATTAGTCACAGCCCTCAGATATATATTGCCATTTAATTTTTCAGGCTCTCTTGGCTTTACCAGCAATCATTACCACTTGTGAGGGAATAAAAAGAACAAAACCAGCAAAACAGAAACAAATCAAAACCAGCTACTATATCATGAGGAAGTAGATTAACTTTTAGTATAGCTGCCCTTTTCCTCTCAATACCTTCCGTCATTGCCAGGAACCTCTGTCTCAGCCGCATATTGAAAACAAAAGCCTAGACAATCACCTTGTTACTGTTTTGCATGAGCTGTTGTCTATAAACCAGCAGTACCTTTTACAGTGATTTTTCACATTGACAGCACACAGGTACTGTTCTGTTAGTTTAGTCATTCATTCATTGGGAGGCAAGGCTGGGGAAATGCCAGCCTGTTCTCAGAAATGCCAGCTTTTTCAGCTGGGAGCTCTCATGTATGTTCAGAGCCGTTGGTACATTTGGGAAATGCCTGCTAGTTTGGGGTATTTTTTTTATAAATACCTAACAGCTATTTATGAGAAATTGCTACTTTGCATATTTTTGCCTATTTTTGTCTCATTCATTTCAAAGGCCAGATTTCATCGTGTACATTAGAGGTAAAATTTGTGTTTGCTGAAGTCTATTAAAATCACAGAAAATTAGCTCCATTAAGAGGTGTTTCCTTCTGGTCAGTCATGGTGTCTTCTGAAACCAGAGAATTTCCCCTCATGAAGAAGTGGTGGTTTCTGATTTGTTTGTCTTAAAAATAGTGAAATGCAGAGCATGGTTTGGTTTTGCAGCTTCCCCTCTGTGTAGTTCCAAGCTGACAAGATGCTTGTTTATGAAACTTACAGCTTGAATATCTGGCTGTTATCAAAATGCCAGGGCTATAATTGGGAGCATATGCTAAAAGAGTTGAAAAATATAAGAAGGCCTTTTACATGATTGAGTCCATTTTCTTACAAAGATATGACAGATTCCAATTCAGCTTTTCCTCCAGCATTAAAGTAACACTGCAATGATTAGGACCAAAAATCTCCTCTTTCATGTTCTTCACATGCTTGCTCACACAAATAATTTTTGAATAGGGGAAAACACAAATGAGGGTTTGATGATTTTGGGTCACTTTCTGAGGTGACCAACTGATGCTTTTCCCCATTTTTGCATTCAGAACTTTGAGTAATGCAGAAAACTTGTCTGTAACCATTTACATGGCCTTCAGCAAAGACAGGGACCTGGAACTCTGTAGAAAGTTGTTCAAGAGATGTGAGTTTTAAATAACAACTACATCCTCAATAGTGCAGCAACGTTTTTGTTCTTTGTGTGTTGGCCATGCTGTTCCAGATGGCAGAGGTTTGAATCCTGCACAGTCTGAATGAGAACATGCATATAGCGGAGTCATGGAATCATTTAGGCTGGAAAAGACCTTTAAAATCAGAGAGTCCAACTGTCAACCTCGTATTGCCAAGTCCATCACTGAGCTGTGTCACTAAGTGCCACATCTGTACATCTTTTAAATACCTCCAGGGATGGTGACTCAACCACTTCCCTGGGCAGCCTGTACTGATGCTTGACAACTCTTGGTTAAGAAATTTTTCCTAACATTCAGCCTTAACCTCCCCTGGCACAACTTGAGGCTCTTGTCTTACCACTTGTTACTTGGGAGAAGACACTGACCCCCACCTGCCACAACCTTTCAGGTTGCTGTAGAAAATGATAAGATCTTCCCATCAGCCTCCTTTTCTCTGGCTAAACAACCCCAGTGCCCTCAACCCTGCCTCATAAGACTTGTTTTCTAGATCCTTCAGCAGCTTTGCCCTTCTTTGGGTACACTCCAGCACCTTAGTGTCTTTCTTGTAGTGAGGGGCCCAGAACACTATATTTGAGGTGCAGCTTCACCAGGACTGAGTACAGGTGGACCATCACTGTCCTAGTGCACTGGCCACGCTATTTCTGATACAAACCAGGGTGCTATTGGCCTTCTTGGCCACCCCCGGGCACACTGCTGGCCCATACTCATCTGGCTGTTGACCAACACCCCCAGATCCTTTTCCCCTGGAGTAGTTTTCCAGGCACTTGTTCCTAAGCTTGTAGCATTGCATGGGGTTGTTGTGGCCCAAGCACAGGACCCAGCACTGAGCACTGTTGAACCTCATATCATTGGCCTCAACCCATTGAGCCAGCCTGCTGCCCAGATCCCTCTATCCCCTTCTATCCTCAAACACATCAACAGTTCCACCCAGATTAGTGTTGTCTGCGGTCTTGGTGAGGGTGCACTCTATTCCCTTGTCTTGCTAAAGATATTGAACAGAACTGGCCCCAATCCTGAGCCCTGGGGAACACCACTTGTGACCAGCTACTAACTGTATTTAACTCCATTCAGCACCACTCTTTGCACTATGCCATCCAGCCAGATTTTTACCCATTGAACAGTACACCTGTCCAAGCTGTGAGCAGCCGGATTCTCCAGGAGAATGCTGGAGTCCAAGAACAGCTGTGCTTATTTCAGTAGTCATACATTCAAAGGCCCCTGAATGTGAATGTGCTGTTATGTGTATATGAGAGGTGTCAAATAGGTACATTCATTGGCTTATTCTTTGTAATCAGATGTGTGTGGGAAGCTTATAGTGACAAGCCCTCTTTTTGCAAACATCTGCACACTCAAGTGATGTCACTAGTGTGAATATGTCTGTTAGGGAGGAAAGCACTTGAGGCTTTCCATTTTTTTTTTAGTTTAGGGGAGTTTTAGTTTGAAAGGCTGAGGGGACTCCCTCCTCTGTCTCAGACACAGTCTGAATAGGATTCTTTTCCGTCATTTAAAATTATTTTTGTAGTAGCAAAGTGGAAAAGGAGGACTTAATGCGTGCAGAGACCTGTAGAGATAGGTAAGTAACATGTTAGATTCAGGTATAGGTGTAGATGGAACTAAAAGGAATGATCATAGAAATGAAGTTGCTCATCAATGTAAAATCAGGAACGAAAAAAAGATTTTGAGATTAGTCCAAGTTGAATGAAATCATTGCTGAATGCCCTCTTTAAATACTGTATCTTTTCTAGAACCCCCTGAGGTGCAAACTGTCATACAGGATTTCATATGGGCAAGATAGATGACAGTATCTCCAGATACTGAGTTTCTGTAGGAGTTCTGTGCTGGCTGTTCTTTCTCTCTTTACTTGTATGTTGCTATATGATAGTTAATTACACCATAAAACATCAAAGGGTTTGGTTGATTTTTTTTCCCCCTAAATCTTCTTACCTGTTCCCAAAGCTGCTGCCAACCCATTTAACGGTTTATTTGTTTCCCTTTCACTGAGTGACTGCAGATTGAGAACCTCTTCCTAAGTGGTCACTTTGAAAAATGCTGGTGTGATTCATGCCCCTTCCCATGCTTCAGCTGTGAAAAGCTCCATGCTTGCATAGAATGACCCTCCAGGCAATGTGACAGTGAGGGTCCATTTTATATATATTGTGATAGAAAACAGTGGGAAAAATAATTAGACTGGGATTTAATGGCGTATCAGGCATCTGTGAGATTGAGTTTATAATTGTAGATTAGAGTGTGTTATGCGTTCAGCTTGATTCATCTATTATTTTGCAAACTTTATACCCATGAAGAGAGACACACGACAGCGCTCAGGGCTGCAGTACTCCATTGTTTGCAGACAGATTACCATACTCAAAAACAAGAGACATACAATTTTTTGCTGCCTGGTCCTGCCAGCATGCCTCATCTTTGAACTGGAGGGATTGCAGAAGAGGTGAAAGGGCAGATTGTGAGTAAAGTACTGGGAACCAGCTTCTGCTCCATTGAGATTGCTTGGAGATTGCCTCCAAGCTCAGAGTGCATTAGGTCCTACACTGTGTTCTTGTAGACACAGTTCTGGTTGCATCTTCCCCTGTATCTACTCTGTTGTTGATCTTCATTACACATCCAGCCTTCAGTGTGCCAAGGCCAGGCTCCCAGTTGATAGCTGGAAAGACTCACTGTGGAAGATACGTCCTTATCCAACCTGTGTGTGTTTCTGAACTATTTATGGCTTGTCATGTGTCTGCTGCCATGTGAGCTAAGTTCAGCTGCCATTGATTTTATGTTCTTTCAGTTGTGAAGTGGCTGCACCAACAGTTCACTCCTGAGACCCTGCAGTTGTGTGATGGAAGGCTAGAATGAAAACACAAAGCTTGGCCAAATTTTGCTACTTCTCCATAGGAGCAGGGCTAGGCTGCATTTTTTAGTTCCTGCTTGTAAGTGGGAGAGTTGGGGGGAGAGGGTGTATGTGTGTGTCAAGGGAGGGTTTCAATGCTGACGTTTTCCAAGGGAAGGTCTCTGGCTAGCGTGGTAAATACACTGTATCTCTACTCATTCATAGAAATCACTGATAATGTCTGGTTGAAATACCCTTTAAACCAGCCCTAAGGCAGGTGAATGAGATTCTGACTTTCAACACAAATAGTTGAAATTCAGTCGAGTAGAAGTCTTCTACTGGGAAGTCTTGGGTAATTTTAATTATAAGTCATTATAGTGATGCTATTAAATTTTTCTACCGCTACCCATGGCACTCTTGTTCTCAGTGTAAATAAATGAGTCAAATGAAGCATTAGGAAAAACCTTGTAATCGTAGAGATGATGAATTCTTGGAAGAGGCTGTGAAGGAAAAGCTGTGCAGTTTTCCTCCCTGGAGGTTTTTAAGAGCATCCTGGAGAAAATACGAGCCAGGCATGACCCGAGTACACTCAGTTTTGCTTTGGACAGAGGCATGGGGAAGAAATGCATTACAGGACTATAAAAAATTTCTTTCTGCCTGGGATGGAAGGTAACACGTTAATCAGTTAATAACCATCTCACATAATATTCTTATATGTCTCTCACTTCTCCATAGTGAATGCTGCCTTAAGTAGTCATTTGCTTTTTCTTGCAGCCCTTATCAAAAAAGCACCATAATGATTGTTAATTTGCCCTCCCTGCCAGGTGCAGTAGATTAAATAGAACAGTGAGCAATACAGCTTCAGAAAGCTCAACAAACGGGCTGTGCTCTTCTAAGTGAACTTGTAGCTTTGTGTGGGCATTGGCAGAGGTTTTGGAACACAGCAGAGATCATCGCCCTGTTTGAAAGAAGTAAAGTGGAATGTTGAAAGTGAAATGGTGGAAAGTGTATCAGCTGGTGTTTGTTGCTGTGTACCTTCCAAATGGAAGTCTTCTGGGACAGCTGCGTTTGTATGACAATCTGCTGGTATTCAGGGTTAGTTTTGGTTGTACTTCTGAGGATAAAGGCAGCAAGCGCAGCCAAGTGCTATACAGCCACAGAGAGACATGGTGGTAATGGTCTTGGATTGCATCTTGCATTTATGCTGTGCAGCACGTATCAAGAGTCACTGCAGTGGCATTTCTCAAGTGGTACAGTCTTGCCTGCTGCTCTGAATTCTGCTGCAGGTCACAAGCTGCAAATCTTGAAAGCCTCCAAACTTGGAATTCTCTCCTTCCCCCCTAATATTTTCATTTGCGCATGTTGCTTCTACATGCTGCTGCAGCCAGTCTTGGAGATAGTAACACAGCTTTGACCCAAGTGCATCCCTACATGGGTACCTCAATGGTAGAAAGGTACAAAGATACTTTAAATAGCTGTTTAGGGGCCAAAATTGTGTAACCAAAAGTAGTGCTTCCTTCCCAAAAAAACTTGTGTGAGCAGAATGGAAACGAGTTTCAGTGAGTGTTTTCACGTACTACCTTTAGGTGTCTGACTTCAATGTCTGCTCTATGAATGCTAGTGTCCACCTAAGAGCGGCTGTGGCTTTGAGTCATTCTTGGCAGAAACCTCTCTCTTTCCATTAAAAATAGAGAGCCTAATTTCCTAATTTAGGAGCAGTAATTGGTTACCAGAAGTTGGGCAATGTAACCACCAGCAGCAAGGATCCTCCTGGAAGAAGAGAGCACTGCTAGAATACATACCTACTGGATGTACAGTTCTCTGGAGTCTGCTGCAGGTGAGGCATGAATTATGGCAACCATAAAGCTGCCATCGCTACTCTGGGGTTGAATTTGCCATTAGCCATTATCAAAACCAGGCTTTTGAGTTCTGGTGTATAACTGAGTTTATTCTCTGCCTATGTGTGTTAGTACTGGTTATCTTCATAGAATCATAGAATGATAGAATAGTTAGGGTTGGAAAGGACCTTAAGATCATCTAGTTCCAACCCCCCTGCCAGGGGCAGGGACACCTCACACTAAACCATGCCATCCAAGACTCTATCCAAGACTCTGTCCAACCCAGCCTTGAACACCACCAGCAATGGAGCATTCACAACTTCCCTGGGCAACCGATTCCAGTGCCTCACCACCCTTACAGGAAAGAATTTCTTCCTCATATCCAACCTAAACTTCCCCTGTTTAAGTTTGAACCGTTTATCCCTTGTCCTATCACTACAGTCCCTAATGAAGAGTCCATCCGCAGCGTTCCTGTAGGCCTCCTTCAGATACTGGAAGGTTGCTACGAGGTCTCCACACAGCCTTCTCTTCTCCAGGCTGAACAGCCCCAACTTTCTCAGCCTATTTTCATATGGGAGGTGCTCCAGTCCCCTCATCATCCTCGTGGCCCTCCTCTGGACTTGTTCCAACAGTTCGACATCCTTTTTGTGTTGAGGACACCAGAGCGGCACACAATACTCCAAGTGAGGTCTCAGGAGAGCAGAGTAGAGGGGCAGGATCACCTCTTTTTGAAGTGCAGCCATCCAGCCAGTTCTTTATCCACCGAGTGGTCCACCTATCAAATTGATGTCTCTCCAACTTAGAGACAAGGATGTCATGTGAAACAGTGTCAAACGCTTTGCAGAAGTCCAGGTAGGTGACATCAACTGCTCTACCCCTGTCCATCAGTTCCGTAGCTCCATCATAGAAGGCCACCAGATTGGTCAGGCAGGATTTCCCCTTAGTGAAGCCATGCTGGTTATCATCAAGCACCTTGTTGTTTTTCATGTACCTCAGCATGCCTTCCAGGAGAATCTGGTCCAAGATTTTGCCAGGCACAGATGTGAGACTGACTGCTCTGTACTTCCCCAGCTCATCCATTTTCCCCTTCTTGAAAATGGGGGTTATATTTCCCTTTTTCCAGTTGTTGGGAACTTCACCTGACTGCCATGATTTTTCAAATATGACAGACAGTGGCTTAGCAACTTCATTTGCCAGCTCCTTCAGGACCCGCGGATGGATTTTATCAGGTCCCATGGACTTGTATATGTTCAGGTTCCTAAGATGGTCTCGAACCAGATCCTCTCCTACAGTGAGCCCAGGGTCTTCATTCTCACTGTCCCCTGCGTCTGCCTTCCAAGACTTGGGTGGTGTGGTCAGAGCGTTTGCATGTGAAGACTGAGGCAAAGAAGTCATTAAGAACCTCATCCTTCTCCAAATCCAGGGTAGCCAGTTCTCCTGATAGCTTCTGCAGGGGGCCCACGTTGTCCATAGCCTGTCTTTTATTTGCCATGTACCTATAGAATCCCTTCCTGTTATCCTTAACATCCCTTGCCAAGTTTAATTCTAAGTGGGCCTTAGCTTTCCTAACCTGGTCCCTAGCTTCCCGGACAACATCCCTGTATTCTTCCCAGGCCATCTGTCCTTGCTTCCACCTTTTAGAAGCATCGTTTTTCCTTCAAATTTTCCTCAGCAGCTCCTTATCCATCCAAGGAGGTCTCCTGGCCCTCCTGCTGCACTTCCTTCTAGTAGGGATGTATCGCTCCTGAGCTTGCAGCAGGTGATCCTTGAATATCAACTGACAGCCTTGGGCCCCGCTGCCCTTTAGGGCTATATCCCATGGAATCTTACTGAGCAGGTTCCTGAAGAGGCCAAAGTCTGCTCTCTTGAAGTCCAGGGCAGTGAGCTTGCTGCACGCTCTTCTCACTGTCCTGAGGATCTCGAATTCAACCATCTCATGATCGCTGCAATCAAGGCTGCCCTGGAGCGTCACTTTTCCAACCAGCCCTTCCCTGTTGGTGAGGACGAGGTCAAGCATGGCACCTCTCCCTGTTGGCTCCTCTATTACTTGCAGAAGAAAGTTGTCTTCCACACAATCGAGGAACTTCCTGGATTGCTTGTGCCGTGCCCTACCATCCCTCCAACAGATATCAGGGTGGGTGAAGTCCCCCATGAGAACAAGGGCCTGCAAGCGTGAGGCTGCTCCTGTCTATAGAATGCTTCATCCACAGAGTCCTCTTGGTCAGGCGGTCTGTAACAGATCCCCACAGTAATGTCTCCCATCGTTGTTCTCCCTTTAACCGTGACCCACAAACTCTCTCTTGACTGCTCACCTGTCCCTTGGGTCTTAGTCTGCTCCTAGCAGATGTCTGCTTGAAAAGCCTGGGTATTATTTTTGTTGATATTGTGGTCTCTCTGCATGTTGGAGAGATAGCCTTTTTGGTCCTTAGCTCCACTGCGGCTGGAGTTGTCTGTCAGGGATTTGCAGAGCAGTTTTTCATCAGTCATCTTGTTAATCCTATTCCTCCAGGTGTAAGATGCATCCTGAGTCTACTATATTCCACCTGCTAACAGTTTCAACTTTTTCCAGATTAAGGGTGTCATGGTTTAAGCCCCTCAATAACTCGCGCTGTTGCTCTCTCACTCACTCTCCCCTCTTTCTTCCCCCAGTCACGGGGGGATGGGGAGGAGAATCAAAAGAATGCACCTTCCACAGATTGAGATAAGAACAGTTCAGTAACTAAGGTATAACACAAATCAGTACTGCTAGCACCAGTAATAATACAAGAGAAATACAAGGAAAGAGAATACAACTGCTCACCACCTGATATAAACCTGACCACGCAGTGCACCCCCCACCCTCCCAGGTCTCTGCCCTCCGTTTTCACATCCTGGACATGACGTGCTGTGGTTTGGAATAACCTCTTTGGTCAGTTTGGGTCAGGTGTGTCTGTCTCTGCTTCCTCCCGGCTCCCCCTCCTCCCTGGCATAGCATGAGGCTCAGAAAGTCCTTGGCCAGACCAAAACATCACCAAGCAGTAACTGAAAACACTGGTGTTATCAGCGCTGTTCCCAGGCCCAAAATCAAAAGCACAGCACTGCACCAGCTACCAAGAAGGAGAAAAATGACTGCTGCTGCTGAACCCATGGCAAAGGGTTTTTATCTTTTCAGTCCAAGATTTATACTTTCATCTGCTCTTGTGAGACCTCACTTGGAGTATTTTGCAGTTCTGGTGTCCCCAACATAAAAAGGACATGGAACTGTTGGAACAAGTCCAGAGGAGGGCCATGAGGATGATCAGGGAACTGGAGCACCTCCCATATGAAAATAGGCTGAGAAAGTTGGGGTTGTTGAGCCTGGAGAAGAGAAGGCTGCGTGGAGACCTCCTAGCAGCCTTCCAGTATCTGAAGGAGGGGTCCTTCCAATATCTGAAGGGGGCTGGAGAGGCACTCTTCATTAGGGACTGTAGTGATAGGACAAGGGATAATGGATTCAAACTTAAACAGGGGAAGTTTAGATTGGATATAAGGGGGAAGTTCTTTCCTGTAAGGGTGGTGAGGCACTGGAATCGGTTGCCCAGGGAAGTTGTGAATGCTCCATCACTGGTGGTGTTCAAGGCCAGGTTGGACATAGCTTTGGGTGGCATGGTTTAATGTGAGGTATCCCTGCCCATCCAACACCCCAGGCAGGGGGGTTGGAACTAGATGATCTTAAGGTCCTTTCCAACCCTAACTATTCTATGATTCTATGATTTGTGACCGGAGCAGCCTGAGAACTGGGTGTGTGGATTGCTGCCAAAGAGTAGGGTGAGTGTGAAGAAAGGACTGTTAGTAAAGCCTTATGTTGTGTGGCATGTGACAGCTTCAGGTAGAAGAAGGTGGAAGGAAGAAGGGTGGGAAATAAAGAGCTGAGCTGCTGGCACACCTTAGCTTGTCTTCGCTTGGAAAGCCCACCATATTTGGGAAACAACTGTAAGGAATCACTCCCTGACTGGTCATTTAGGGTGGTGAACGCATCTTCAAAAATGTGTTCTTCCCAATAAAGGTGTCTGTGCAGGGTTGTTTTGCTTTGCAGTAACACCCCTTGTCAGATCCACAAGTCTAACAAGTCTAACATCAAGACTTCTGATGAGATCAGAAACCCAGTGTTTTCATGCATTGCCCAACAGGAAGAGTGAAAGTCTCCACCCTACATGTTTGTGCAGTTTAAACATGAACTGGGAAACACAAATGCAGAAGATGTAGGGTTTGGGTTTTTATTTGTAACTTCCAATCCCATGTTACTTCCACAAGACCATCATATCTGTATGACAAGGGGCTGCACATGTATGGTCATCTGGATATTCAGCATCAGTGCTGAGTACCCCATATAACCTGTTCCAAGTGCAGTTACACTCAAAATGTTCTGGGGCAAACAAAGCTGAAGTGCTCAGAATGGAGCTGAGAGAGAAGCAGAAGTGGGAGATTTTTATTTTTTTTCTTGTAATAGAAAGGTAAAGTGAAGTGTTTGGTTTTATTTTTGACTTCACGTTGTTTCTGGAAACATCACTAATATCATGCTGTTAAGAAATTTGGGGAGTATTGCAGGAGTTAATTTCATTCAACTCCTTTTATACTGCATAGTAATAGGTTAGTAATGGATATATTTAGGACAATATGTGCAAAAACATTACTTTTCTGCAAAGTGATGTTGTTAATCACTTCAGTGTCCTGTAGAAGTTGTTGTGGCCATTTACACAGGATGCTTGTTCCTCTCTCAGACCACTTTAGGGCACTGTGCAAGAGAACAGGTAAGCGGCTGCTTAAGGCAGGACCATGACTGCTGTTTGGTGTGAGAGCATCAGGAAGTATGAGCTCCAGGATGGATTATTACCATGGCTGATGCCCATGTTAGATTATTTGAAACTTACTCTTAGTATGTTCATCAGCAAACACTTGTGGCAGACTGTCATGTGTTCAGCCTGTGTGTAAAGCAGAGGGCACAGGAATTGCATTCCCTGCTTCAGTAGAGACACTGTATCTGTGCTGTATACAAGGTAAAAATACACTTTTTTTTTCTAATATAACAGTCTTTCTGAAGATAAGACACACCTAAAACATGAGTCAGATCCTTACATGCCATTAGTCTCATATATGCAATAGAAGGAGGCCACCTCTTTGTGATAACCAGAAAGAAACAGACTTTTTATCACCTTTGCTTACTGTGAGTAGTACCTTATTCATGATAATCACCTATTCAGATCAGTCAGGCTATTTGTGGAGCATTATTCACTGTGTGGGCGATTATTACAGATTGGTCCCTATTAAAAAAGATTTCCCTTGCTGAGGAATGTTTCCAGTGGGATCACCTCATTTATTCAGTGAACATTTGTAAAAAGAACTCCCTGCTGAAAAATGAATTGTGATTTCAATGGAGCAGTGCCCAGTTGTGGCAGCTTAGGAACCACTGCTCTGCTCTTATCTTAGGTGCATGGACTCAGACTGCCCTGGAAAAGAAACCTGGGTGGATTTTATGGTGCACAGTGGTTCCAGATTTCACCAGGGCAGGATCCTGATGTCTTCTGAAAGAACTGGTGTATTCATCCTGACATGTTTTTCTGCTTTTGCTGAAATGCTGTACCTATCTTACATTTGATGAAGGATGTAAATGGCATCTGCCAGTCTGGCTCTCGGGTACCTGATGTGTCGCTTTTTGGAAGTAGCTCCATTTATAATATTGTCTTATTTGCTTTGATGAAGATGCCTGGATTGGTTAGCTCCTGCAGTGTTTGATTGAGCTGAGTGGTCTGATCAAGGAAAGTTGCTGTGAAATTTTCTCCTGCTTTGGCAAAAGTCAGCTCAGCTCACAGAGTTGGTGTGAACACAACAAGATGTGATTTTTCTGAAGCCAAGGCTCTGTTTTGTGTGAGTATCATATAAGGACTGTGAGGTGAGTTGTGGGAGGAAGAGGGAAGCTCTTTTCTCGTCATGAAAATCCTAGCAGTGAATTCGTTTAAGACCAGATACTGCTCTTCAGTGCCTTGCTGTCAGGATCAAAGAGGAGCTTTTGCCAGCTAAGTGACTGGAAGGTTATTGTGTAGTGCTCCCAGATGGAGACCGCAGTATTAACAGCAACCTGCTGCTTCATTCAGCAGAAATTTAGCTATTTAGGAGAATGAATATCTATTGCCTTTCACAGTTCCAATATATTTAAATTTTGTAACATATTTCCTATGTAATGAATGCATATTTCATTTACAGTCTGTGCAGCGTAATATGGAGCAGTCAGAGTTTGGGGTCAGATCTTCAGTCATGCTGAATAGCTTTGTTGGAGTGCTCCTCTGGAAAGTTGCAGTGGACTTGCATGTTCATTTTTGCTTTGCTTCCTTTGTGGTGTGCATGACTGGGTACAGCCAGGATGCAGAGCCTCCTATGGATCACCAGAAGGTGCCTGCAGCTTCATGTCTCAGTAGCCCTTGTCCATCTTCTGCATGACAGGAGAATTTCCTATTTTAGTTTCCTGGAGGAACCTACTAATTGACAACCTACTAATTGCTCTTGTAAAGGATAATTTTTTTCAGTCATGATTGATTTTTCTTGCTTGATTCTGTCACTTTCAGGTTACTTTGAATGCATGTCCATAAGCTTGACTATGCTTCTTCACGCAACTAATCTGTACTTTTACCTTCCAGATTAAATTGCAGTGATCTGTGCTGTATGTGTTTTTATTTATAGGCAAAAAAATTTATATGCAAGAGTTGAGAGGCAGTAATTGGAATTTTCTGAAGCTTTTTATGCAGGGAACTATAGCACTAAACTTTCTCAGTCTTGAGCTTTCTCTTTTGTTATAGGCAATGTATCTACATAGGTTACTATTTTTTCTTGTGAACAATTTTTTTTAAATATAAATTTTCCATTCCATGTCCATTAATATAATTATCACAAAGACAGACTAATAGCATGGGAAGGCACAGTGATAGGGATATAAATTTTTTCCAGTGGCAATGACTTGAAATAGCAATCAGTTAAGATACCATCACTGCAGTATATTATTGTGGGTAGATTTTCCTGCCTTTCTGTGAGGATATGAGTCTTGTGTTAAATTCATAAATGTGTGTGGGTATATATGTACTGATGTATATATATGGATGTTTGTGTGTGCAGTTGTGGAGAGCTTCTATTTGATTATGTTGGAACCTTCTGTCACAAAACCATTAGGGTATGGTGGACATTATCATGTAGAAATCTAAGCAAAAAACAGTCTCTGCCTACGTTTGTGTCCAACTTCATCCACGCTGTAACACCTCTGTTGTGCTGTCAGTGGCAGCTCTTACCCAGATTGCTTAAGAGGGAGATGAAAGCCTTGGTCGCGAGGAGTGTAATGGTGTCAGCCCAACTAGTCCTGCCTGCATCTGAATGCATTTCAGCCACTTTTGTTGCTGCTTTTTTGCAGGTTTGGCTTTCCACAGGCACCACCTCAGTGTCATAGTCCTACAAAGCAGCGGTTGTCATGCCCTGGTCCTAAGTTTGGAATGCGCATGTGCCCCTCCTAGGCCCATTTAACATCCCTGGAAATCCTGACCTAGGGATAACCAGCTATGAACTCAGGACTTGAAACCAGATTTTAAGGAATTCAATGTATACTTGACTTGTTTTATTTCTTGATTCATTCTTACCAGCAGGTTCTCAGCCACCTTCTTGCCTGTCCCCGCAGGGATGCACTTTGCTTGCAATGTTTCTCCTGCTGTCAGACCCTAAACCAAATAATAACAATCTGTGAACACAGTCCACTTGGAAAAGCTGTAAAATGCCAGACCAAGAGTAGCAGGCATGAGGGCTACACAGGTCTTGTATCCTGCTTGTTGTGGTCACCTTCTGATCAACACAGTGAGCTGCAAAGAAAGGACATTTGTGTTGTCCTTCCTCCACCACCATGTTCCAGCTATGGTATCACAGCTTACAGTCTGGTTTTACATTCACGGATGTATTCACTCTGTTTAATATAAACCAAAATACTCCAGAAGCCAACCTGGCTCAATCCTGTCAGTCCTGGTTCCCTGTCTTCTTGAGGTGAGCCGCTGAGCCACTGACAGGGCAAGTCTGGAGACTCAGCACGTCTCTGAGTCACTGATGGCACAGCTGCAAAAATAATTTGTCTTGGCAGAGGAGACTACAACAGGCGTGGTTTCAGAGAAACAAATCCTTTGACAATGTTAATGTGGCTACTTTTTTAATGGCATATTCTGTCAGAAACACTTCTGAGCACTTTTTCTTGCTTTAGATTTACAAACATGCCCTTTGAAGCTGAGAGCAGGATTAGGGCTGGAGGTCCTTCCTTTGGGCGTCCTTTCTTTTGAGGGAAAGACTGTTTTCTAAATCACAGGGTTCAAGTTCGAGTGTCTCATTCTTTCAGTTAGCTGCCACGTGTGGTACTCCTGAGCCACAGGCACGTACAGCACTCTCCTGCCTGGAGTGCAAGCACTGGCAGCTCTCTTGGGTTGCAAGTCATTCCTTCCTTGCTGTGCAGCTGCTCTGCTTAACCACGGGAGCACAGTTTAAAACCAGAAGCCAATGAAACACATGATACTCAGCTATCTGTAGCATGAAATGTTATGTTAGCTCTTCAAAGACAGCCTGGAGCCTCACGGTTGTCCTCTCAAACAGATCCTGCTCTCTGCTAAACGAAAAAAGACATAGCGTAAATAGCCTCACTTGCATCAAAGTCAGTTCACCAGCTGTGGATCTGGCTCCACATGTCTGGTATGTCCTTTACCAGCAGAGACAATGGTATTTAAAGTGGCCTTTACTGAGGTTTTTGACTCTCCCTGTTGTTCACTTCATCTGGCTTCATTGTTGGTTTTCTTACCACTCCTATTAACATCTTTTTCTTTTCAGAAGCTGTTTTAAAGCAAAACCTTGTAGATCTGAGAGCATTAAAGCGAAGGGGTTTGTGGATAGGGAGGAGAACAGGCTGTTTCTGACTCTGGCTGCTTACAGCTGGATACAAAAGCTGACACATCAGTCATCTCATATGTAGTCTTGTGGTTCTGGCTTCATTTTAAGTTACACTGCAAAATGTTTGTGTAAAAGACTATAATGAAAACAAGAGTTTTGGAAAACATATGGTTGTTTACTTTCTGTGGGTGTTCCTTCCTTCCTACTTTAATGAAACACCATATCCTTATGTAGTTCCAGATAATAAACTCATCTTTAAGTAGTTTTGCACTGTCCCACACGACATCCTTGTCTGTAAGTTGGAGAGACATCAATTTGATAGGTGGACCACTCAGTGGATAAAGAACTGTCTGGATGGCCACACACAGAGTTGTGCTCAACGGCTTAATGTCCAGCTAGAGACCGTTAACGAGTGGTGTCCCTCAGGGATCAGTGTTGGGACCGGTCTTATTCAACATCTTTGTCAGTGACATGGACAGTGGGATTGAGCGCACCCTCAGCAAGTTTACCGATGACACCAAGGTGTGTGGTTCAGTTGATACACTGGAGGGAAGGAATGCCATCCAGAGGGACCTTGACATGCTTGCTGAGGTGGGCTGATGCCAACCTGATGAAGTTTAACCATGCCAAGTGCAAGGTCCTACACCTGGATCAGAGCAATCCCAGGCACAGCTCCAGGTTGGGCAGGGAAGAGATTGAGAGCAGCCCTGCGGAGAACGACTTGGGAGTGTTGGTCGATGAGAAAATGAACATGAGCCTGCAGTGTGCGCTCACAGCCCAGAAAGCCAACTATATCCTGGGCTGCGTCAAAAGGAGTGTGACCAGCAGGGCGAGGGAGGTGATCCTGCCCCTCTACTCTGCTCTCGTGAGACCTCACTTGGAGTACTTGTGTGCAGTTGTGGTGTCCTCAACATAAAAAGGACATGGAACTGTTGGAACAAGTGCAGAGGAGGGCCACGAGGATGATGAGGGGACTGGAGCACCTCCCTGTGTGCAGATAGGATGAGAAAGTTGTGGCTGTTGATCCTGGAGAAGAGAAGGCTGCATGGAGACCTCCTAGCAGCCTTCCAGTATCTGAAGGGGGCCTACAGGGATGCTGGGGAGGAACTGTTCATGAGGGACTGTAGTGATAGGACAAGGGGTGACGGGTTCAAACTTAAACAGAGGAAGTTTAGATTGGATATGAGGAAGAAACTCTTTACTGTGAGGGTGGTGAGGCACTGGAATGGGTTGCCCAGGGAAGCTGTGAATGCTCCATCACTGGCAGTGTTCAAGGGCGGGTTGGACAGAGCCTTGGATGGCATGGTTTAGTGTGAGGTGTCCCTGCCCATGGCAGGGGGGTTGGAACTAGATGATCTCAAAGTCGTTTCCAACCCTAACTATTCTATGATTCTATAATTCTAGTTGCAGTTAGTACAAATTAAGCCTAATGGGCAGTTTACTGTAAGTGCCTAATACATTCAACTACTCAGCATGGGCTGTGCTGAAAATACTAACCACTGAACAAGTTGTGTAGTCCGAAGTATGTCCTTTCTATTGTGTAAAGGAGTGTCAAAGTCATGTTAAGAGGCATCAAACTTACTTCTGTCTGTCATGTTCTCTGACATAAAACCATAAGCTTTTGAACTTTTGAAGACTGAATTTCTGAAGGTTTGGATACATTTTTCTTTCACTAGAATTCATTAAATCTGAATAAATCTTAACAAGAAAAGCCTTTTTTTGTGCTGTGTCATTCTCAGTGGCCCTGTTTCTTGTCAGCAGTGCTCTGTGGTATGTTACTATAAGGGAGTACTTAGAACAAGCCATGCTGTCACCAATCACTAAGGGTGGATCTGAAAAAGCTGTGGGTGCAGTTACACTTTCTGGAAATGAGCGATTGCATTTGGAGCAACTCTTCCAAAGGCGGAGCGATGTGCTGTTTCTTGGATGCAGACTGACGCTGCTGAGAAGGCAAGGTCACAGTTTATCATACAACACATTTTCACTCTCCCTTCTTAACTGCAGAAGTTAGTTGGAGTTCAGCTCTTGCATGTTTGGCCACGAGGAAAACCGATTTCCTTTGTGTCCCTTTTGTTTGCTTGTTGTCACAGTAGGTATACAACTAAGGGATCATTTTTTTTCCTGCCTGTTTTAGTAACTAAAGTTACAACAAACAATTCAGGATTGCACATAATAATGATCGTTTAGTGTTTAGAAAGTTTACTTTGCCCTGCAGCAGCCTGTATCATCAAATGCATGTTTCATCAAATACAGTTTTTTGATCTAAACCTCCTGTTGTGCCCTCTGACTGCCAGCAGAAGAAAAGGGGGGCTTGGGTGGGTGGGCAGCACCTTTGTCCTGTGTTCACTTTGTGCTGGGGAGCAGTGGGCTCTGAAATGGGTCCCAGTAGCCTTTGCTCTGATTTTCAAAGGCTGAGCACCCAGTTTACCTTGTTTAGTAACCCCTTTGCCCATGGCTCACTGAACTTGCCCGGCCGAAGCCATTTTCCTCCAGTTCTCAACTCCGCAGCTCTTGGGGCTGCCAGTCCTCCTCTTCTTTTTCCTGCTGGCAGCAGTTGTGTTAGTTGGACTTCTGCCCATCTACTTCTCCCCTGTTTGCCCTCAACATGGGGATCTTTGTAGGGCAGCACTGCTAGGGCAGCACAGTTCTTCCCACTGTGAATTGACTCCACTGCTGTAGTTCTTAAAGGCTGGGCCAGATGCTGCAGAGGTTTCTGTGTGAGAGCGAATCCTTGTGGTGGGCATCGCTGGACTCTCAGTACCTTCCAGCCTGTCTAAAGAGCTCTGCTGGTTTTTGTGGGCATGGAGCTGCATGTTGGTTCACTGTTGTGTGGTGTCTTTTACTCTTCAAAGACAAATTCTCTCCTGTTCTTCTTTTCTTCTCTGCAGATTAGCAGTCTTCCTTCACAAAAAAGACTTCTCCTTGCAACTTTTGTTTATTAAACTGAGGAAAAAGAATAACCCTCCAAACCCGAAGCACTGTCATTTATTGGCAGCATGGCAGTGATTGAGGCAAACTGGGCGGCAAGCACAAATCCCATCTTGACTACATCATGTCATTTGGGAATATCATTACAATAGTGCACATTTCCTCAGTGTCCTAAGCCTGGAAAACCTCCTGTTACTGGACACTTACCAAGTTGTTAATGGAGAGTTTGGAAGCAGCCATCAGATGTGGCAAGATTCATAAACACACATTAGCTATCCTCTTGCTTCTTCCCGGATCATGGGACCTAATCACATATTTAGAAAAAGGTATACATTTTCTCCTAAATGAGGGTCCAAAGTCCCAGACCTACCCATAGTTTCTAGCAGGCTTGTTTCTCATAGCTATGTTCCCAGAAATAGGCACAGAGAATATAAAAAAGGTCTTTGCAAGATTAGCTTGTCAACCAGAAACATCCTGAGAAGAGTAATTTGACTAGAGGGGTGGGCGATGAATGTATTCTTGTTGTTCTTAGCTCTCCCCCGTTGCTGCCATCTGAGACTTCTCTATTATTTTTTATAACTTTTATATTCAGATGCTTCTCTGGCTGTCCTTACACATCTGACTCCTGGGATCCTGGATTCTTTGAACTGCAGGAAATGATGGCTGTAATTCTTTCACTATCTCCTCTTTGGTTTTGGTTTTAAAAAAACCCCAGAAATTATCTTCAAGGGTCTGCATGCGAATCTCCAAGATGGTACCTCTCTCATCTGATCATTTCATTGCCGATAGCGCTTAACGCCTTGCTTTTTCTCACTTTTCTACCCTGCTACTACAATATTTTGCTGCTTGGGTACAGTGCAGCCCCTGTGGAGGCAGGAGGATACGGCCGTTCTGAAAGTCAACTCTGTAGCAAAATAGCAAAGCATCCACATGCATCAGTATTGGTGGTGGTAGGGAAGTTCCTGTGTTGTGTAATAGATACTAACACTACAAATGAGCCAAGTTCTGAATCTGTGTTGTTTCAGGGGATTGCATTCACAGAAAAGCCCACACCCAACTTTTCAGACCTGGTTATGGATTTGGTGCTGTTGCTAGTTGTATTATGCTTCAGGAATAAAAGTGCTGTGATTTAGAAAGGTTGCTTTCTTTGCATGAGCTAAATAGATGACAGCAGCAGCTTTGCTGGTGAAAAGCAGCATCCCATCAAAGCTGTACTTTTCCAAAAGCAGCAACCATGCCTCATACTGTCAATAACCCACTTCCTGTAGCCCTATTAATTTGCAGACAGAAAAGGGTGATACTTAGGCAAAAGATGTTCTTTAGCATGTAAGACTGTTAGCATAATAGGGAGAACTAGCATATCTCCAGCCTGCTCCCTCTAATCTGTGGCTTCCCCAAGTGTGAAGGTGTGGGAAAGCCTTCCCAGAGTTGCTTGCTCTCCCAGGTGGTGTTTTAGGGTTTCCAGGTGTCATGGAAAATAGGTTGTGCCATGCTGCCATGTCTACACGGCGATTTCCATGTCACCAGTGAAAATCGTGAGTGACTGCAGTGAAGCCACAGAAGCCTGTTATTACCACACACAACTGGGAGAAATAGGACTAAATGAAAGAATTGGGATACGATTTCTTGTGTGAAATGCTGTTACTGCTGACATTGTTGGCAGTTTTATACCTATGGTTGTCTTGATATATCTGAATGGCAAATAAAAATCGCATCAGCCACTTCAAGCATGAGAGGCTTGAGATGAGTGTGTGGAATTTGGGAGATGGCAGGAGATCAGTTTGGCTTCTCTACTGGTAAAGCCACTGGTGCAACCTATAGAATTGTCTTAAACCATAGCAACAAAGCATATATTTTCTGAAAAATTTAAATGTTAGTTTCTACATTTTATTTTTGTGTAGTATGATCGGGAACTGTTTAAGATTTGGCCCTGTTTACAGGTCATTGTGGAGCAGTTTAAGAAAACAGATGGATTATATTTGTTTTTTAAAATAGCTTTTGTTCGAAAATAGCATGAGAAGGTGCAGCATGAAAGATTTTATGAGAACAGCAATTTAGAACCAAAAGGTTTTTCTTTAACAAAGTTATGAATGCAAAATGGTTTAATCTGCTACTTACTAGAAATCAAGGGCCTGTGTCATTCCAAAATGTGCAGTTAATGAGGAGTCTAGAAGCAGTGACAAAGCGCAGACGGGAGTGCTTAATGGAAAAGCAGCATTGTAGAGCCTGGCATGTTTCTTTTGTGTCAGTATGTGTGTGTTTGCAGCCTGTGACACAAAAAAGTGCAAAGCCCAAATCTCTTTCACCTCAGTGATATTTCAAGAAGATTCCAGGTCTAAAATGAGAAAGAATTTTTTATTATTTGGGTTGCTGGGAATTTTTTTTAGAGCTAGAAACACACCATGGAGACGGTACAATCAGAAGGCCTGGTAGGCTCATTTTTGCTAGGATATCCTTGCCAGAGCTGCTGGAGAAGACCTCATGGCATCTTTGCCCTGGGCTGGCATTGGGATGGCCAAAGGTTCATGAGGCTGGAGGGCTGAGCAAGGATGTAGACAGACTGCCCCAGCAACTGTTCTGCTGCCTGGCCAGAAAAGGGTTAAAGGCTGCCTGCCTGCTTTGTGATTCAGAGGGATTTGAAGGGAAAAGGTGTGCCTTTTTTTGCAGGAAATCAGAAGATATAAAGGGAGATGGCTTTGGGCCTTCGGTCATAGGAAGAAGCTGTGGTTTATGTTACTTGGGCATTGTCTTTGGCCAAGTAAGTACTGCCCAAAGGAAAAGGGCCAACGCAGACTCTGAGATGGGATCATGCTGAGATTTTCCTAGACAAGTTAACAAGCCCCTTTCCAATTTGTAGTGTCTTTGAAAGCAGCTTCTTTGCTGAACCTACTTGCACAATCCAGGTGCTAGCTCAGTTGTTTTCTAGTTGCAAATCCATCAGGCCATTGATTTGTTGCAAGCATCAGAATTCAAAGAGATTTCAAGTGTGGGAGTCTGCTCTAAGATCTGGTTTTACATCGGTAATTTAGCAACACAAGGCTGCATGTGCTACTTGGCCTTTTTCTAACTGTGTTTAACAGCGGTCATTTTGACTGTTGACTTTCTTTTTTTGAAGATGAAGGTGTTTGTCCTGCTTTTTAGGAAAGCAAAGAGTTCAGCCAAACGTGTAAGGAAAATCACCTGCTATAAGTGTGGAGACCCAAATCTGCTCTTCCAAGTACGGGAATGAACCTGTTACTTGGCAGAAATGGAGCATAAACAAAGAAAGAAACAGTGGGAATGTGGTTACCAGGCACGTGGAAAATGACTTTCAAGCAAGACTCTGTAAGAACAGGAAGCATTTAGACTGATCCTCTCCACACTAAACCCAAGCAAGTCACCACTGACTCAAGTCCAGCTGAATGGTACAAGCTAGCAAGAGAACAACCGCATACCAGTCTGCAGAAGGAGTTTTGTTATGGCATTAATTCTGAACCAAACTGCATAAGGAAGAGGCAGGATGTGTTAGAAGGGAAGTGTAATAGCTTCATCCTGGGAAGAAATTTGAGGATTTCTTCTTGTCTTGGTGTGGCTGAAATGGCGGAGGTAGATGTGCCATTGCTCACAAATGAGGCAGTAGCACTTCCCGTCTCCGAATTGTTGTGCCTTGCATACAGCCAGCAAGTCTTGTGGCTGTCAAGGGCAGACAACAGTCCAGAACTGTTTGTGAGGAGCCTCCAGGTTCCTGTGACATTTAGTGGTTTGATACAGAGAAGGGGGTGCTTAGAGCTGCCACTGCGTCCATCTGTTCAAAACTTGTCCACTCTCTTCCAGAAGTGACTAGTCACAGCACTGTTGGATTTGCTGTTGTTGCTGCCAGTGCCAAACAAACAGCTTGAGCAAGTGCTGAAATCCTGACTTATCTTTGTAGCACTGGGTGATGAGAATGGGGAAATTACGAACCAGAGGAAACATCGGGCTGTAAGGAACCTGCAGAGACCATCAAAGCTTTCATCAAGGACAAAAGTATTCCTGGTAGCTGCTTGTCTCATGTGGACTCAAAAATCCCCTGTGCCTTCCAACTAGCATGGCCTCAGGGTGCTCTTTCCAGCAGGAGCCTGCCTGTACCCCTTCCTCTCAATGCAGATGTCAGGCCAATTGAAGTGGTAGTTGCTTGTGAGACTTTCTCTTCAAATTCACCCCAGTTTTTTCTTTCAGCTCATAATACCCAACCACAGAGGGCTCCTTTAATAACTGTCTGAAAATAAGAGAAACACTCTCGTCTGAACACTGGCTTCTAGACCCCAGATGCACTGGATGGATTTACTGTTCCCCCTGCCCAGACCAACTCTGGTGCATACAATAAAAAAAGAAGTTACTTTCCACTCTTTCTGTCATTTACTGCCAGAATTTCCTGCAGAATTTCTCTGCCATCTTAAATGAGGCTGGACTTTTTTCTGCACAGTGTGCACCCCACATGGTTCCTCTCCTGCTCGGCTACCCCAAGACAGAGGCAATATCTCTGGGTGCCCTGGTTCTCCCAGCCCCTTGTGGGAGAGGGGCAGCAGACACCTGGCCTTGGCATCGTTCCTTGCACGAGGCCTCATTGGGGTATAGCATGTCCTCCAAAGCAGCAGCATTAGGATCCTGGCGGCGTTAGTGTTGCCTAACACATGAGCATTGCCTCCCATGGGGGTTCCAACTGTTTCCCACAGCGACAGTGTCTCCAATCAGTGGAATTTCTGATCTAATGAAAGATGTTCATGTCTTAGCAGATACTGTAGCTTCAGCAAACTATGGGCTGTCCAGTGTAGAAGGTTGTGTTTGTGCATACATTTTAATCCTTGTTTGCACAGTACGCTGAAGGAGTAAAGTACCTCGGAAATGCTGGCTTCTTACTGTTAGCACTGTCATCTTAATTTTCTATCATTTTGAATATCAGTTATTCATGAGATAGATATCAGTGCAACAAGTGGGAGTTCTTCCAAAGCTTTTTAGTTAGTACTGTTTATATACCATTCCAGATGTGTTGGAGGAATATGATCTGACACAAACCCAGGCAGATCACTGTAAAACTGTGTACAAAAAGACACTGGCTGATACACTGCAGCTGGTGACACCAGCAGATACAGATGTTATTTGCAGGACTCTTTCTTCACAGTGAGAGCATGAGGGCCAGGGAAGAATACATGGTGTGCAGAGCAATAGCAACACAAATAGGCTTGGGAGCAAGGTCTGACTGAGGTGTGTTTTGTGCTTGTCACTTAATTTAGCAATATTGGGAAAAGCCATGAAGGAAAAAGCATGTGGCTATTTTCCAGATGCAGAGTGATGCAGGAAGAAGCAGGGCTGTAGTTAAGCATGCTTATCCACTGCAATATGTGTATAATCACTATGGGATACTGTAACTAGCAACATCTACTGGGCTATTTTTAAAGCTAAAGCAGTACTGCTGGGCTAGTGTGCCTGATGTCTGTGCCTGTGCTTGACAAACCTGCCTCTGCATGGCATGTTCAGTCTCTGTGCAGCTTAGGAAATGATGCTTGTACTGTGCTCATCTGCATCACCTGGGAAATCTTTGTCAAACTCGGGTGTATCTGAGCCCTGTACAGAACTCACTGAGTGATTTCCACCATCACCAGCCTACTTTTGCGAGGATTTACTTCATTCCTCACAGATTAATTACAGAAAAAAAAGTGAACTGTTTTGTGTTGGGTTTTATTTCCCTTCTGATTGCACAGTGAAGAATCACCAATCACATCTGTGCCAAGAAACAACTAAAAAGAAACAGAAAGAGTGCGGGAGATTATATATGACAGGAATAGAGTCTGTCACAGAGTTGCAGATTATTTATTGCTGGCACCCTTTGATAAGTGGCTGCAACTGGCTCTAATTTTCTCAGCGCAAGCCCAGCTGCTTTAATCAGCACTGAAACTGTTAACGGTGCTGACAACTAAATTATTGTCGATGGGCATTGCGGTTTAAGCTTCCCCTGAGGAACAGTGGCAGATCACACCCACCAGGGCTATTGTTTAAGGCTCTCTTTGGACATATCCCTGGGTTGAATCAGGCTGCGCTTCTTTTCAGGATTTTCCTCCACAGTGCCCATGGTTAGAGTCTCTGTGCTTTTCCAAGCGGGAGCTGGGATCGCAGGCAGTGTGCTGGCAGCGTGTGGGAGGTGTGTTTCATTGCCATGTGCCCCTGAAGCACAGGTTTTGCTTGCGGTGTCTTCTCTGGGTCCAGGGCTGATCTGCAGCTTGGAGGAGTGTGGTAGCATTTGGGAGGGAACCAGGCGGCTGCAAAGCACATTGTGGGTCTGGGCAAGGAACGGTGGTGTTGAATGCAGGTGTCAGTGGAGAGTGATTGCCGTCTGAGACAGCAAGTGCTGTGGTGAGTGGCCTTTTCCCCTCTTTCTCAGGGCTGATGCCAGCCTCCCTACTTTCTTATAGCTCTTTAAAATACTCCCTTTGCATAGTCTCTTTCTTTACACCTTTCAATTTCTAGTTTTCTACTTGCCCTCCTCTCTTCATCTCTCATTCCCCTCCTTTCAGTCTCCTGTTCTTTCTCTGTTTCTGTCCCTGTGTCTCTGAGGCTGGACACAGACTCATACAAATGCAGTAGTATTTCGGGAACTGTTGACTGACAGGAGTCATCTATAGTGGATTTAGAAGAATCTGAACACACGGTTTGCATATCTGCCTCTCTGCTCAAATACACCACTGTCACTCAGCTCCCTTGAGGCTTGAATTCTGCTAGAAGCTGCTAGGACAGTGGCATCCTATGATTTGCTTCATCAGTTGACATTTTCAGGAATTTGGTGTGATAAAACAAGGTTGGTTATTTTACTGCCCTTTCCTGCTAAATAATGTTGCATAATTTCTCACCTGCATAAAGGGATGGAGTCCCCTGTATATAACTGGCTTTATTAGTGAGAGCCCACATGAAAGTGTGCTTCCTCCTATTGTTGTTGCTATTATTCCATGACCTTTGTTGATTTGTGTTCTATTTTATTCATCTAAAACTCTGAACAGCCCAGTTCTGCTCTGTGCCTAAGTGTGTGAGGAATTAGGAGTTTTAGTAGTCATTTCAAGATCTGGAGCAAATCCTCTACAAAATTAGGTCTTGCCTATGTAAACAAGTTGCACTGCTTTTAACTACTGTTCTGTAACATTGATATAATCCTTCCCTAGTGTGAAATCAGTTATGCCAGTATTAACATGCTTATACCAGTGTAGCTTGTTCCCGTGTGGGAAAGGAGAACGAGTTATTCCAGTATAGAGCACTTTTATTTGGCTGTGACTGCATCCACACTCTCATTGTATTGGCAGAAGTATACTGGCAAATAATGTTTGCAATTTAACGTGGGTGAACTGGTACAAAATCATGTAAAGAACAAGTCTTGGTCTGCAGGCTGCCTCTGCCTCTGTAAGTCCTTGACAAGTGAGTGTTAAATGTGTCATTATTTATAGTCCTGTCTCTGTAACAGGACATACAGTGGAAAGACCAAAAATTGCTGTCATTATGTATTCACAATTAAGAAACTAGGAACTGGTCATGTGTTGGCTATAAAGTCATGACTGAGTCATGTGAGTCATGGCTGTAGTTTATTTTTAAATAAAGGACGTAATACTTTATTCACTTTCAGACTGTTTGCTGACCTTTGCATTTATTTGCAGAATATTGGTAATGTAAGAGGACCGTGGCAGAGATGTAAATTCGAGTATGTTTACTTGGAAGTGCCTTTGAGCGGGCAGGGAAACACAGAGGTGTTCTAGCAATACTGAAAATCTGAGTCCTGAAAAGCCACCTGCACCAGTGAAAAGTGAGTGCCTGGTGGCCGTGAAATACTCAGCATTCATATCTGTGGTCATCTACCTCAGTCTTCGGCAGGGCAGGGTAGGGCAGGGCAGTTCAGAGATCAACAAGCAGCAGGTACAGAAACTTCAAACAAATGCCAATCAGATAGCATAATCCTGAGTGTCATGGTTTATTGATGGGTTTTTCCCAGTACTAATGTTAATCTAGATGATTGGTATGTGCCCTGTACCAATCTTGCCATGTAGCAAGAATCATGTAGGAAAGATTCTTGGTGTTTGCAGGAAAAGGAGAAATACATTTTGTATGGGAAACAGTATTCAGAGTAATTCTGGGGAAGGCAGTGCCACCAAAAGGCTGGGGTCTTCTGGAGAGAAACTGTCTTAAAGATGCATAACTGACAGGTGACTGAAAGCATGAGACCTAACTAAAACTTTCAGGTTTTCTTCTACCACGGAGTAAACTATGGATATGATCCTTTTCTTCTGCAAGATAAGAGGTTATTTTAAGGCAGCTGATGGTGAGGTGAAGGAATCTGTGGGGAGGAGAAGCTGGAGCTGTTAGGGGACTGCGAAGCTTTGCTGGGAGGAACGTGCTTTATTGTGCTGCTTGTTGGCACAACTTGCTGGGCTGTTGAGGGAAATAAATTTTCACAGAACCTAATAGTTTCCTCCTATGAGTTAGTGTCACCTACATATCATTTAATTCCCACCTTTGCTGATTGTGAGTGCCATTTCAATGCTGCCTTTCTCAACTTCAGTACCTCCAGCCTGAGCACTGCTTCAGAAGCAGCTTTCTGAACTGCAGGTGGCTTGTTACACGGAGCAGGGAGGAAAACTTCACCATTTCTTCCCCAAGCTCATTAATTCCCCATGACGCTGATGATAGTGGTGGGGGTGGCTCCTGTGAGCGGGATGGGCTCTTGCCTGCTAGCTGGGGCTGTGGCTGGGTGCTGCAGGGGCCTGTCACAGCGACACAGGCGGGCAGTAGTCAGTCACTCAATAAAACTGGCATATGGTCATCAAGAGCAAGCAACTGACCTTGGACAGATCTGCAGTAACCCAGCCCAGCATCCAGCTTGCCCTGGTCTTTGCTGCTTCATTCTAGGAGGAAAGTGATCTCTGATGGTGCTTTTGCTGGTTTAGATTACTTCTCTTCCTGAGCTGACTCACAGGTTTTGCCTGCTCTGTTTGCACCTGGTGGGAGCTGCAGGCTGTCAGCAGCTGATCTTTCTCCTTAAAGAGTCCAGCAACTTTGGCAGCTCTGGAAGGAGAGGCAGAGGCATCAGGCAGGTCCTTGCCTGCAGTTCTTGGCAGCTATGCTTGTGGTTGGGACAGTTTACATGAGATTGAAAGACTGAAGCAATATCAGTTCAGCCCTACTCCCACAGGAGTCCACAGAATCCATTGGTGAGCAGTTTTGAAAAGCTCCTTTTTATTGTCTTGTCAGCTCCACTTTTAACCAGCTATGAAATTGTTCATTGTAAAACACCCCATTGTCCTTACAGCAATTGCATCACTGGTGTCTGTGGTGATATATTGTGAGCTGCATAGGACAGAGGCCTTTAATATCTGTGTTTATACATTTCCCTAAAGACGAAGAGATAACTGCAGTGGAAAATTAGTTTTGCTGGGTGAAACACTGAATGAGCTCACCTGATCAAGGGGAAGAAATCAAAATGTTATGCTTTTTAGTTTTCCCTGCTACACTCAGACATTAGTTAGTGTGGTCTGTTGCTCTTCAGCAAATAAGTTTGGGTCCAAGTGCTGCCTGAGATGGTTAGAAACCCAATATGCATTCTGAGGCAGGGGCAAGTATGTGTTATGTGTACAGCTCCTAACACGTTTATTTGCTGTGCCAACTAATTGCTAATGGTTGAGCAATAGTATTTATTGCTGGCAGCTGGTAATAGCAGCCCGTGTTTCTTCACTGTAGGGGAATCCAGTATGTGTGCACAGCCATGGGATGGTGAAGGTTTTGTACCTTTTAGAGGCACCACGATGTCTGTACAGACCATCTAGCCTTCTGTCATTTTAAGTGCTCCCTTACTTCATTTCAGAGATATTTGTTTATTTTGTCCTTCGTTAACCCCCTCCACCCCCCCCAACTTTTCAGATCTTTTCCATCTGGGCTCTTGTGTTTATAAACTCTTCTACATTTGAAGCTTGTAGGCAGCAACCACTTTGAAGCCTACTGTTGTAACACAGACGAAGTAGTTGCCAGAAAGCAGCATGTGCTCTTGTTCTCCTCTACCCCCTCCTTACAGTGTTACAGGTCTTTCTGAGATTGCCTCCTTTCTACCTGTTGGGTGCCTGCACTCGCCACTGTAAGTCAGCATCACCCTGCTAAAGAGGCCACAAACCAGCATGGTTGCTATTTAAATAGTTGCATTTGTCTCAGTTTGTTTCTCTTCAAAAGTCATAGTGTGGCAATTGTAACTCCTTTTGTAAGACCTACACAGCTGATGCTTAACTTATCACTTCTGCTGTGGAAAAGATGAGCTGATCAGCCCAGAGCTGATCAGCCTTGTAAAAACTGTCTGTCACCTTTTGGCCCTTCCCCTTGCCATTTCCTTTTTGTAGCAGAGATAATGGGAGTGTTTCCTGCTAACTCCTGTCTGTGATAAATTGCTGCAGTCTTTATTGGAAAGCATTGTATGGCTGCTCTTAGTGCCGTGATAAAGAAAATGCCATGAATCGGCTGCATTGTGTCTGGCTTCCTTTCAGTCACAGTCAGTCTGGATGCTGAGGATCTGATCTTCCTTTTGTGCCAGGCCTCAGCTCATGTTTGTGTGGGAGGTGGCAATTCTGTTTGTTTAAAGCCATCTTTACACTTTTGGCATAGATCTGTTGAAGGTCAGTGTCATCCATAAATCTATACATGGGGGTCTGCAGGTGCCCCTTGTTTTCCATATCCTCCTTTGTAGTCTTCTCCCTCCCTTGTGGCAATGCTGGAGCTGGATTGTACAAACTTGTGTTGGTGGTGGGCTGCATGGCTGGTGCTTTCCTTACTTTCCCCAGCTGGGAGCTCCCAGCTCTCCAGGCAGGGGCTTTTGATCTCCCTTGTATTTTCAGTTGTCAGTGCCTGTAGCAAGAAGGGGTTGCATCCAAGCAGTACTGTTTTGTTTCAGTTTGGCTTATTTTTTTATTTTATTTTTGCTCAGATCTTCCCATTCAGGGACAAAAAAAGCCAGTGTAAGTATAGGTGAGCTTTAAAGTGATGAGAAGTGTCCTCTTTCTGCATTCTGTGGCTTTCAGATTTGTTGTCTTTTGTCAAGAGGTATATTGTCAGGTTTGCTGCCCCTGAGATCAGGAGCCTCAATTCTGCAGGGCTTGAGCTATCATAGAATCACAGAATGGTTTGGGTTGGAAGGGATGTGAAAGATCATCTAATTCCAACTCCCCAGCCATGGGCAGGGACACCTTCCACTAGACCAGGTCGCTCAAAGCCCCATCCAACCTGGCCTTGAACAGTGCCAGAGATGGGGCAGCCACAGCTTCTCTGGACAGCCTTTGGGTTCCAATGTTTCACCAGCCTCACAGTGCAGATAGTTTCTTTCTGAGTTATACCTGGCATGCATAAGCCGCATCTGGTAGCAGAGCAGCTGTACAAGTAGAAGAGTAGTCAATGGCAAAAATATTGGCATGGTATTACGTGAACAAGTAAGAGGAGATCAGCAAAGACAAATGCACAGTTAAATTTGTACGATGAGCGTGTGTTCATTCACCTGAATGCCTAAAGCTCCCTCCGGCTGAGCCAAAGGAAAGTGCCAGTGCAAAGAGTTTGTCCTATCCCCTTATTTTCGCTGATAAGTCATAGATAAACTGGGAGGGAAGGAGGGACTGAGGTAAGCACAGAAAGGCTTTTGGCTTGAGAACTGGGGCTAAGAGCGGGTTTCATTGTGTGTGCTGCATCAGCCTGTGAGCGGTTTGAGTCCTTTGGGCTCATTTAACACAGCATAAATTCCACCCTAAATGCTCTTTGTGGGTTGTCTAGTTTCCTTCCTCCCACAGAGATTTTTAATTAAAAATCTAGGACCAAAATAACTGCAGTGCCATCTCTTAACTATTGTTCTAGGAAGAGCTTGATGCTTTTGTCTCTGAGAAGCAGTGAAGTTTATGCTAAAACACACAGAACATTAATTTCCTGTAGAATTTCAGGGAGCGTGGCTATAGCAGAGGAAGTGTAGGTGGATGTTAAATTTATACCGCTGTACAGCAGATCTTGGATACTAGCGTGCCCAAAAGTCTGAAAAGCTAAACGGGCATGCAAGGATCTTTCCAAAAATAGATGCACTTCCTTGAAACTTATTTGGTGTTGTTTATTCAGCCCTTCTTGTGAAAGCCCCTGAGGTTTACAGAGCCTGCCTGAAGCTGATAGGAGAAACAAGAAAATAGAGGAGCAGAAAATTCTGCATGAATGGAGCACCATGGAATGTGGTCATTTCTCCATCACTTAGTTATTCTTCAGAAGCACATGAGCCAGGTTGGCTATAATTTAGCGGTCTTGGTGTCAGAGCCATTGGACGGAGATACAGTTTGTGCTTATACAGGATGTCAAGGTAAAAGTATATTTCTAAACTAAAGTTCTTGGCATTTAGGACTGTCCATTTTGTTCTTTGTGTTTGGGATGGTGGATGCTCATGACGTAAAAACTCTGGAACTGATTCTGGAAAATCTTTGTGAAATTGAACAGTTATTTTCTCTGTTGGAAGTTGGTTTGTAAACATCCTTTCCTGCCATTAGCTTCGCCTTACTGCAACAGTGAAGTTCCCTTCTGAGCCTGAGTCTGAAAGTGGCTCAGCAGGACTTGAGATAGAAGTCTGGTTTTTACTTTGTTACAAGGGGACAATATTTCACAAACAAGGCAATAATGTCAGAAGGACACTATCAAGCATGAAGGCGGGTCTTAAAATTAGCTTGGTATTTCCTAGTAATGATGCGGTGGGAGTGTAGCCCCGAGGCACAATCTTTTTTAGATGTAATTATATAAAGGCAGAGGTGGATCTCATAGAAAGCCATCCGTGAGGCTTGCAGTCATCTGTGGTTTTTTAAAAATGTCATTAAACTTGAAGTAGAATCCTTCCATTAAAAGGGAATATGATCTCATTATGTGATTTAGATAGTGGTATGAGGCTGTAATGATGCTTTTTAATATGTTCTTTTAAAGAACATATCAAGGCAAGAATTGACCTTGAAGATGTGGCCTGCTTGCAGATGACTTAGCTGCAGTGCCTACCCAAAGCAACGTGTTCTTGTCATGGCTTTAAATCTGTGACAGCTTTAGCTGAAACAACTAAATTAATTTCTTGTTTATGTTTCCATGTACCTGATACCACATTTCCCTCACCACTCTGGGTTTATCCCAACTCCTGTTACCCCCTGCAAAGGGCCATGCCCATTGGAGCCCTCCTGCAGGTCGTGGGGATGGCAGGTTCCACGCGGGACCAGAATCCCTCTTTCCAAAAGCCTGTCACAGTGACTCCATCAGGGTGACCCTTACCACAGCCTGGGGTCTCTAGCCCCTAAGGTATCACTGTAACAGTGGGGTTATTACAAAGCTGTTTTCCTAAGTAGGCAGCTACAGTTTAAAAGGATTTTTTGGGAGGTCATCAGGGGGTATTACTAGCAATTAGTGTGCATAAAACTTGGGGACATGGGGGGCTGTGGGATATCACTTCCCCAAGTAGAGTGTGTACGGAGTTACAAATGATTACTGGAAAGCTCAGTGTGTCAAATGTGGATGTGGTTTACCTTTATGCAACTTGTGAATACTGTTCATAGGGCTCAGAAACGTGCTTCCTGAGATGCTCAGGCTTGGAGACACTGTGTTCACAGTGTGCCTCAAACAAAAAATGTCACTGGTGGATGAGCTATCATTATTAATAATTGCAATAAAAAGGAAACAGCGCACTTCAAATCTGCATTTCAGGTGGAGATTTTTTGAGTCATATGTTGAACGTTTTTACCTTCAGGCCTAATATTATTTGTACTGAAATTCATAAACACGTGCTTGGTTCCTTAACTAGCACAAAGCTTCTGACAGTTTTGATGCCTAACCTCATACTGTGCCTCTGTGCATGAGCCTCCCACCTGTGGAAGTCAAAGGGAGTGTTGCCTTTTGGCTTGGGCATGCGCTGCCAAACTGCTGCAGGCTGGCTGGAAGCTGTGCCCACACCTGCACCACAAGCAGCAGGAATTCAGGGATGGTCTGTACTGCAAGAGAGGTGTGATGGTGGCTTATATCTGCTTACCTGAACACTGGAATGGGCTTGCTCAGTAGCAGACATCAGCGTGGATTTCAGAATGATCAGGCTACATGGTGTTTGCCTGATTTCTCACATATAATTTCTAGCCTGCCTTGCATGCCTTACTACTGTAACCCACACCATCAACCCTACTCCAGCTAGCTACCTCAAAGGTAATTTATGTGTATGTGCCTGAGTTGTGCTTGTAACTTAATTTTGATGTGAATGTATCTCCACAGCCTCTTGAGTTCTCTGCAGAGAGGCAGCTGTGATAGGCACATGAATCCCTGTGTCACCTATATGAAACTTTAATTTGAACAAGTATATAAATCTTCCTAGATAAACAGAAATTTAGAGGCAGGGATCTGGTTCCTGAGTTTGTTTCAAGATGGATCCTTACTGGAATTTCTTGGCTTGTGTGTTATGACCACTTCATTAGGAGATCAGTTGTGATCTTTGATGGCACATTTCTTCCTATATATTGTACATGTGCTTGATTGTAGGTTATGTTTTGGTGGGGAGTCTTTGCTAATCTGCATTTTGACTTTTTAACTTTTTGACTGCTTAAATGAATGCTGACTAGAGATATCAGTAACAAATAATGGTAAACTTTGAATACAAACTCAGTGAGATGGATAAGCATGCAGGTGCTTGATGTATGCTGAACAACTGTGATTTATCTTTTGGTTGTCTTCAGTTGAATACAGTAGAACACGGGATTAAAGGGCTGAAGAGGATTCAAAGAAAACACCTTACCTTCCTGCATAGATTGGTGCTTCAATACTTTTGGCATGAACTTGACTCAGTAGAGATGACTTCCAAAATCAAGGCCTAAAGGAGATTATGCAAAGTATGATTTACTGCAAAGAAAGTAAGGGACTAAAACAGAGGTTTGCGGGAAAGGTGTTCTCTCCTGTCTTTCTCTGAGTGCTGGGAATTTCCTTATCCTTCTTGTAGTACTGGGTAAAACCTGCAACTCTGCACAAACTCACTGTTACCAGGGAAAAAATTAAGGTTGATGTACTAGTTGTAATTACAGCAAATGGGGTATCAGCTATGCAGTTAACAAGGGGAAAGACCACTGAAATTGCTAAGTCAGGAAAAGCCCCTCAGTGCTAGTGGGAAATTTAATATGCTTTGTTAAATTAATAGCCTTCTGCATATAAAAATACACGCTTTAAAGGGCAGAGGAGTTGGATGTAAAAATCATTAAGCATTCATTTCAGTGATCCGCTCAATATTCTTAGTTGTAAAAACCTCTAGCATAATGTTTACAGAGAAAATTACAAGTGTTTTAAGACAAAAAACCACGAGGATTGTATATTTAATACTTACTACAGTGCCCATTTCTAAGCCATAACGTTGCAGTGATCCCTTTCCCAAGCACACCATGACTTTAGTGATAGGCTGGTGTTTGCTCACAGGAGATGTTTATCCAAACCAGGGATGATTCTGAAGATGAGGTTTTCCTACATGTCAAGTAAAAATGTTTTGGCCATACCTTCAGATTTCTTAGTCTCAAGTTAAATAGGCATCCCCAGAACAAATTATCTGGGATGTTTTTTTTTCTCAGTATAGACATTCAGGCCTGGTTTTGCCTGTATTTGTTGTTTGTGGTCTTTGAACATGGCACTCACAGTAGAGAGAGATTAGTTGTAAGAAGATTATGGGTCTAAATGCTGCTGGTGTGCCTAAAGCTGTGAATGTTTTGGTATATACAAAGGAAATATTAATCAAGACCTCTTACAGAGAATTAAGGGAAGAAATAGTTTTCTCTCCTGATTACTACATAGTTTCTGCTGCCCAGTGCAGGAAAAGGCAGGCAGAAAAGCTGAAGGTGATAGAAAGAGGTGGTTGTTCTGTTCTTAGAGAAAACCAGAGCAGATTGCTGGGGGTGGCTGTGGTAGGCAACTTCCACAGAAACAGCAGCTTTACAGGCTCTGCAGGGCATGTGAGCTTTGAGTTAGGTTGTAGGGATGAACTAGCCGTGCTCCTGAACCAGCTCAGTATGCTGAGAGAAATCCTTCCTGTGGCATATAATCTTAATAAAGCTGTCTATAGCTTTTTCTCTCTGTAACTTGGTTCCTTTGTTGCAGATGGGTGCCTTCAGCAACCTGTGTTACTTGATTTTCCAGCCTGGTCTGATCATCAGGCTGAGTAATATGACATGCAGCAGAGGGTATGGCAGTCCTCAAAATCTGAGCACTCTTACAGTACCAGTGTTCCAGTGTATTCATCTGGATGGAGCACATGAAGGATTGAAACATTTGGGCTCCACTGAGTTTCTGGGGCTGGTTTGGGATCCAGCAGAGCAGGACATGGTCTAGCAAGAACATACCAGGGACCACCACTGGTGAGAAAAGGTCCCCTTGCCAGCATCACAGGGAAATAACTGACCCAAATAATTTTGGGGAATAGCTGACACTTACTGCCTCAGGTTCCAGCCAGCAGCATGACAAGCCAAAACATTCAGTGTTAGCTCTACTATGGGAGTTTTGCCATATCTCTAACTGAGAAACATGGATTAGGTAGAGAAAAAAAAATTGCCTTCGTGGGCACTTTTCACTGTGTCAGGTTTTATTTAACTGTTAGCAGGGGGTTGGTTGTTCAGTTACCTGTCTGATAAATAGGTAGTTTAGGAATAGTTTCCCGAAACAGATTTCACAGACTTTCTGAATTGACTGTGGCTCTTCAGCTATTGTAAATCACCAGCACACCACTGAACTAATAATCTACCCTTGTCAAGGTTCTGTGCTGCTCTTTTTCCTTGTATTTAGGATTGCAATTGTTGGAAATGTATCTGCTAACAATTTGCCTTCTCCTTTTGTTCATGAAATTTTTACCTCCTCAGGGTAAATTGAATCAGGAAATGTCAGTCTCTTTTGATTTGATTTTCCTTATTGATGTGGATTCTGGAGTGAATGACTGCTGTGAGTACAAAATATGGTTTAATTTGATTTTCTGGGAAATATTTAGTGACCAGAAAAAGAAGGTTGTTTGAAACAAGCTTTAAATAAATTAAGAGCCCCCCTTCCCTGCAACTACCACAGCCTTCTTGACTATGCAAACCCCCCAATTTACTATTTATAAAGATGTACATATTTCCAATACTATTTTAAAATGCTGGAAATGAGAGTAAGCAAACCAACCTGCCCACCAGTTTGCAAAGGGTAGGGGCAGCACAGTGTTTTGCTATGTGGCAATTATATATCAGGAACTTAGAAGATGTAAAGGTGGAGCCAGGAAAATTCCACCCCCAAAAGATTTGAGCCCGATACTGAACACTGCTACTATCTTCCCAGCAAGCACAAAATGCCCAAAATGCAGAGCAGCAGCGTGAAAGTTATCTCTGCACCAATGCCGATCATCTGTAATCGTATTAGTCTCTGCCTTCACCCAAAATGGGTCTGGTGCCACAAGAGGAAAGCGCTGGCAGTTTCCATTTGCCTTAATGGCAGCCACGAGGTGTGCTGATAAAATAACTTTCATTCTTGCCCCATTGCTCCTATGTTTTCTGTTCCCGAAGCTGCCTGGGAGTGGGAAGTTCCCCATTTCCTTTGTCCTGTGTTTCATGGGGTTTGGTGCAGACTTCTCATCTGCTATATTTTTCATTTTTAAAAGATAAAGTGGTCTCAGAGACAGGGTTAGCAAGAAGTTTATTTCTTGCTGCTGAATTATTTATTCCTGTTTAAGCTCTGGCGAACAGCCCACATTTAACAGCCCATTGCTGCTTAGAGAGCTGTCAATGTGAAAGGGGCAAGCGTGAAAAATATTGTGTTTAGTGGCTCTGTCATTGCTCTCTGTATTACCTTTTCTTCATTTTTACGACCAAGAGTACAGACTAGACGGCCAGAAATGACCTGAGCTGCAAACTTCAGGGCGCTTTAATCTACCAAGACTAACAACCAGATAAATTCGTGCAAGAGCTAGAGTGAAGACTTTTCACGGTGAAGGTAGCTGCCTAAGAGAACTTACAGATTCTGCACCAGTTGATGTTTTCAAATTAAGGCTTGATATCCTTCTGGGACAATTCTCTATCTCATGTGCCAGATTTGGAGGGAATTCAGGAGCAGTGGGTGAAATTTCTTGCCTTGTGTTATATAAGTGGTTTTGGTAACATAATGGCATTTTTGGCTTTCTGCAGTTTTGGCCCGATTTTGATTTTTACCTTCTCTCTGTTCCCCTAGGCCCTGCAGAACTGGTTTCTGTGAAGCATCTGCGTATCCTGACGCAACCTCCAAAATACTGATTTAGAAGTAGATTTGGGTTTCAGAACAGCAATGTGGTCTTCAAATCAGACATGAAAGATTTGAGACTCAAAAGCACTCTTGTCTGGATGTCTCTTGTCTATAGATGATTATTTCTTATTAGATTCTTCCTTACTAGTGAATTTTGGTATGATTTCTAAATAATCATGCATTAATGATATAAAAGCAGATCTAGTACAAGGCTATACTCTTGGAACCCTTCACACTCTCCTATTTCACAAAGGTGATTCTGGACAGAGGCTGGATTTAGGTGTCTAAAGAGCCCTGTAGTGAAAAACACCGATCATGCCTCTCACCTTCCTGTTAGATCCCTTTGGAAAATTGCCCCTGGCATCTACTGTTCAGCATCCCTTCAACTCTCATGAGCTTTATGTAATTTGAAGCTAGCTTGGGAAGGCAGACCCTTATGGGCAGAAACAAGAAGTAGCTCTCTGAGTGAGCTAATGAAACCTCATTTTCTTATGGCTTTGTGGCTTATCTTGGATTCAGTGATGTTTGGTAATAGCTGGATTCAAGTACTGCTCTTCTTTCAGAGGACAGCAATACAGTTTCCTTCCTTTCTTTAGCATCTGATTTCCACATAACTTTTAAGAAGCTAATGTTTTCAAGTTTTCTAACGCCTGTTGGATTTCCTTTTCTTTTGTCAGTGATACAAAAGGCAGTGGGAGGGAGGACAAAACAGGACAGGTACAGATGCATACACACAGAGGTATCTTTCAGAAACCAAGCCATATATTTCAGGTGTATTATAGAATCTTAATAGTATGGACTACATTTTCTCCCAACAAGGAAAAAAGTGTCTGATGTATGTAAAAAAACCAAACAAACCAAAACAAACAAAAAAAATAATACAAAAAAGAAGTCCTTTTCTGTGATTTTGTGCTGCTCTTTGCACTGCGCAATGAGGTAAAGTCTTGTAGGGTGAGTCTGTCCATCTCAGCCTTTTTTGATAAAATGTTATAGTAATCTAAGATGGTGCAGTCTCAGAGAACAAGCCGCAGGCCAGCAAGTCTTCTCTTTTACCCAAAATAAAGGAAAAGTAAGTTAAACTGTGCCGTCTAGCACACTGAATGAGAGGCTCTGCTGCTGAGAGCTTCTAGTTGGAGTGCAGCCCATTAAAATGTGGATGGCATCAGAACCTTGTCTGGATAAGAGTCAAATGCAGGAATGATTGGTGCCCGTGAGCTGAAGCAATGCACTGTTAGGTGATCTTTGAAAAACAATCTGGGTTGTTGATGACATGGTGTGGTGCATGGTTGCATGTGTGTGGCTGACAGAAACACTGAGAAGCTCTTAGGGAGCTTCAATCACAGGTCTTATGCCAAAAAGGACACAGTTAAGAGGAACTTAAATTGATTTTTGCGGTCAAAAAGAGATAAGTTGCTGCCACAAGTTTGCATCAAGATACAGAAGAGAAGAGCAAATTATAGACTTCTCTCAAGTCTTCCCTATATTATTGCCCAATGGGTGCTCCTGGTTGAACAAGACGTCCAGATTTCTTACTGTCAAGCCTGTGGCTTAAATAAGTGCGGGAACAAGAGAGCATCAGCACAGTGATCCTGTCAATTATCCCTTGGTTGAATAGTATGAAATAATAGGTGAGGGAAACATCGGAGCATCAGTCTTTCTGCATAGTAAATATAGCAGCAGTTGACAGAAGCTGTGTTCTGGTATGTCTAACCCAGTTTAGAGCCTGCTCTTGCTCAGATGTCTGGAGGGTTTTTGCCACCAACATCAGTGTGAGCTGGCTGGCAGTTCTCCACTGATGTGGCTCACAGTATTACAGAGACAAAATGATGCTGAATGCAGACTTCTGTTACTCTGTCAAGAGGGTCTCCACCACGAGAGCAGGGCGTAAGAGCTGGATAGAGAGATGGTTTGTATTTGTAACTTATTCACCGGCCTGCTTGCAACTGGACGGACCTGGGATTTCTGAATGCCTTCTTCCATGAGCAGCTTGGCCTTGATGGATCACTGCTTTTGGGGGGAGAGAGATTTGCTTTTGCTCCGAGCCACTTATGAGCAGTTGTAGAGGTGGAGAGTTGAAACGGTCTTTCTGGGAAGAAGAGCAGAAAATAGTTCAGTGTTAGCATTCCAAACCCAGCTATTTAGATGTGGATTATTTTTAAATATTTCACTTCCAGACATGTAACTAGCTGCGTTTTCCTCCTCTCTCTCTTTTCTTTTTTTAAAGTTAGCTTTAATTTTGCATCTTCTCCCCACCCAGCTGTATGCAGTCAAGAGTAGGCAAAAAGAAGGGTTAATTACATTACTAAATGTTAGGCAGCTCAGTTACCTGCTGCTTTGGAGATGCCGTTGACTGCAGTGGGAGCCTGGGGACTCTTTGACCTCGGATGTATGTTTGCAGGGCAGTGTTGCTGGGCAGTTGAACTGACAAGAGGCAGGGTAGCAGTGAGTGGAAGGCACTGCAGCCGCCTCATTTCACCCGGCTGTCATCACACACCATGGGCCTGAAACACAGCCCCACGGAAGGTGCTGTGCGAAGGGTTGCTCCATGGCAGCCCTGTCCATGGCAGTCCATCCATGTCCTGGCACCCAAATTCAAAGCCTTTCATCAAGAGTTGTGTGAAGTGGTTATGGTGAAATGCTGCTACTGAGTCTGTAGTGTCTTGCAGCCACTTCACAGGGGGTACATAACATATAGGAGCTTTTGGGGAGCATTGTGTCCTCTGAGCGCTTCACAAACCTTAATTCACCCTCTGTGGATGATGTGGACACAGCAAGGGAGATGTTCCCCCTTCAAATTGCACCTATGTGGCCTAAGGGAGCCCTTTTGGGGGCTAGCCCCAACTGCTACCCATTTTCCCCTTTGCAGATGTTAGCCCTCACATCTGATGGCTCACCCATCCCAGCATGGTAAGATGGATTCAGAAAGACCTGCTCCTCCAAGTGGTTTTGTTAACCCATGTTCATTATTGAAGTCCAGGCTGGTGTAGATCAAATTAAGCTCTTGGGCACTGAGGCAGTCTCTTTGAGGAAAAAAGGAGCAGGTTCTCTCTTACCATGTAAATCACAGCTAGTTTTTAAAGACAATGCAGCCTGCTGTGTAAATAAATTAGAATAATAATTGCAAAACCTGAAACCCTGAGTCTGTTTTCTACAGAAATTAGCAGGCAGGCAAAGGGACAGAGCTCAGATAAAACACAGGAGGGGCATTTATGTTGGGATGTGTTCATGGCACCCTGCATGCAGCTTCTCAGCTGTGAAAGCTGAGTTCTAAAAGGCCACTGATGGTGCACCATTAAATTGGGCATTTGGACCAGCACAAGCACTGGGGTGGTACTGGGAGTGGGAAGAACAGGGCAGGATATTCTAGCTCGTAATCAGCCCATTTTCAACCTAGTGCCACAAAGACCACCTTACATGTATGTTGGTCCTGCCCTCCTGAACTGCGCTGTGACTCAGGGCAGCTTTTCCCCTTTGTTTTCCTTTAGGCTACTGGCCTAAAAGAGATGGGAAAAGGTGGAGGCTCTTCTCAGGAAACGTGTACCATCTGAAGGGTTTTTCTTACCTCAGTAACTGTCCCCTCGAGAAGCAGCAGACCTTGGGGTCTGTAACGCCTACCCAAAGGCTGGGTTAATGTTTCTTACTGCTAGCAAGAGCCCTGCTTCTGGCTGCACGTGCGGAGAGAATAAAGCTTGTAACTCAGGAAGGGGACAGTCATCGTATCTGTTTGTAAAGGGTAAGAAAGAACTGCTTGTTGGATGGCTATAAAAGCAACCTTTAATTCTAGCTAGGATAGTCTAATATTCTAGCCAAGTGGTAGTAAAGAGCACAGTGCCACCAGGCTCTTGTATGGGGATGCAGGGATGCTTTTTGGGAGAAAAATGCTGTTCTTTACCCTTCTAGAGTAGCAAGGTTTATATTACTGATCAAACTGCAAAGCTGATGTAAATGCCATTTTAAACAAACCTGAAAATGTTTAGATGTGCTGTAACTGGAAATAAGGGCAGGAGCGACACTGATGTTGTCTCTTATTTTGCTGCTCTCTGCAGCTCATGCAGCTGGTTCCTCTTCCTCCATGCAGCTCCGATCCAATGTTGTTTTGTGGAGGTGGTGTAAATGCGCTGAAACCAATAGAGCTACACTTATGAAAGAGACTCCAAAACCTAAAAAACCCAAAACAAAACAAAACCCATAAATTTTAGACACTGTGCACTGGATAGAGCTAGTAAGTAGCTATTATCCTAGATAGATCCATGTAGGCGGGGGGGTGTTATACTGCCTGGATTCACCAAGGAGCAGTGTCCTGCTTCTCTGCGGTTTTCAAATACTGAGAGTCAGCAAATCAGTGGTTGTAGCTTCAAACTAATATCACTTTCTTTTTTTTCCCCTCCATAGCCTTCTGTCACTCTATAAAAAGATCTGGCACATTACATAGGATTAGGCAGCTTTGAAACAGTGGAGTCATCTGGGTGTGAAACTTTGATTTCCTGTGTCTTGAAATGAACTGTTATTTCTATCTTTGATTTTCAGAAAACCCCCACAACTCATGCCATGAAGGAGGAGAACTTTCTCCGCCGCAGGTTCTCCCTCTGTCCAGCCTCGTCCACCCCTCAGAAGGTTGACCCTCGCAAGTTGACACGCAATCTGTTCTTCGGGGCTGAAAATGACATTTACCCACTCAGCCCAGGTTGGTTTCTGGTGTGTCACTGCAGAAAGTAACATGACTTAGGTGCTTAACTGGAAGTAGGTATTTTAGCATGCTGCCAGGAAACGGAGAGAAACAAGTTAATATGAGAGAGGCTTTTACCGCACAGGTGTTACCGGTTGCAGAGAGTGCTGCTTCATGATTGTTGTTGTCTTTCACTGCCATGACATTAAGTGGGAACGGAGGGCATCAGAGTTGGGGTTCATAACTGTTTGAACACTGCATCGCCTCACATTTCAAAGTTGATTAATGTTTTGGGGTGCTTTGACTTTGTAGCCCTTGATGTATTTCACTCTAATCATGGGACTCATTTGAGATCTACTGGCCCCACTTTAAGCCATTTAATGGCAGGTTTCCCTGCTCAGATTTAGAACCCTGGATAAATATTACGAGAGCGGACTTTCTGTAGTTAATGTTCTGCAAATGCCTACAAGCACTGCAAGTACCAGGAATCTTGACAGCTTGCAGTGAATGACACACTGACTTTTAAGTGTTCTCTTTGTGTCTCTTTTGTTTTGAATTTTCCTTTCTGAATTTTTGAAATTTTCTTTTTCGAAAGAAATAGAGTTTATTTTACGGTTTCAGAATTTGTTTCTCACAATGAACATTCAAGTCTTTCTTTGACTGTGGTCTGCAGACAATGCTTCTGTTCCAGTCTGTAAATAAGTGCCTCAGGGAACAGTCACAAGTTTGTAGAGCTGTCATTTGCAGCTGCCATGTCAGTACTAAATATTCAAACCTCACAGCACCTTCATGAGCATTCAAAACACTGGTATCTGGAGAAAGAACATAGCATCTGTCAAAAGGGTTCCATGTTCATATAGATGTAACACCTGGCAGACTCTCTGGGCTTCACAGACGACAAGCAGAATCTGGGTTTCCTGAGCTAATTGGTTTTAAGTGCAAAGGTATCAAGGGCTTCTGATTTTGCAGGTATTTCTGTTTGTGGGTGTCTGCTTCAAGGCAATGGGGAACCTATTTTCAGCAGTGCTGACTAATCCTGGCTGTCAGTGAGGTCACTAGAAGCTTCAACAACCTTTTCGTAATCAAATTGAAAACAGCTTAAAAGTGGAACACCTAAGATCTCATACTTTTCAAACCTATAGGGACTTCTGAACAGCTGTCTGCCCTTAAGGACAGTCCATACAGATGTCTGGTAAGCAAATAGCTGTTTCACTTCCTCTGACCTTGGGAGCCTGAGGGCTGACTTTTTAGGCTATAGGCACTTCCTCTTGCTTTGGGGAGATGGAGGACCATGGCTTAGAGTTTTCCTATTCTTAAGTTCTTACCAGCATTTGCAGTGCTAAAAAAGCTACTGACTTCCTCACAGAGGTATTTCAGTGCATAATCTTTCAGACACGAGGGAAAGTTGAGTTTTTCAGGATGGAGAAGGTAGCTGGAAGAGTTTGTCTTTTCCTCAGCTTCCCCCATCACCTTGTTTCTCCTTGATCCCTGCTGGCAGCCATACCAAACAGCTTTTGTTGAGCTCAGCAGAACAAGTCCCTTGAACCACGCTGGAGCTTTTGTTCTGCTGCGCAGTTTTCCTAAGCAACCTCCAGCAGTGTCGTCAGCCAAGGCAGGAGCTCTCTGTGTTGCAAAGGGAGAGCATAGGACAAAGAGTTTGTAGAGGAGAGAATATCCTTTCTTAGCAAACAGAAGTTACTGCTTCAGCCAGGGAATTCCTTGCAGAGAGTCTGGGTTTTTGTCTATCCTTACTTTTTTTTTTCACTCCTTTCATTTCTTTCTTGGTCTCACAGAGCTGCCTTCTCTCTTTGTTTTCCTCATTTCTCCTGTAAGAAGTAACTGTCATTCTTCACATTCAGTTGCTATTTCCTGTGATGAACACTTCTTTCACTCCTTTGCTGCTGCTTCTGTCTCATTTTCCTCTGAGCTTCATGTTCTTCCTCTCGTCTTCTCCTGTCTCTCTGAAGGATGCAGCTATCACCATAGATAAGCCACAGGTCCACATCCATCAGCTCGTCCAATATTACTCCGTCCCTCATTTTTCTCTGATGTTCTACATAAACTTTCAGTTCTTGAGTCTCTTCCAGTGATCTGTGTTTTCCCCAGCAGATTTTCTTTATGAGGGCACTGGTCTGATCATGTTGGGTGGGTGCTGTAGGCAGCACAGGCAGCAGAGCCCAGTGATTTCCTGCCAGGAATTTGGTGGGTTGTGAGGTTGCTGGAGCTGCAGGTCTCCCAGCACCAACACCTAGGATTGCCATCCAACAGTGGAGGTGTACAAGTAAATAATTCAGTGGGAAGGGAGTGACAGACTTTACACCTCAGGCAAGCTACACTATGAAGCTTCAGTTCATCAAGAGGACATTTTTTAAGGAAATGAGGGAAATGCAGAGGGTGCCATCAGAAGTAACACTTTGGACTTTCTGCCTCTTGCTTGCATACAGAAATGCTAATGATCCTGGTAACTAAACGAAATTTGAGGAATTTTGAAGGGAGTTCACAGAGAGACATGAATTCGTGTTCCTTGTCCATATCTGTTTCATTTAGCAATAAGGAGAGAAAATCTTTATATTCTCTTTCAGAGGATAGGAAATTTATTGGGGGAGTAGCTAAAAAAGTTTTTTAGAGAATCTTTCTTTCTGACTAGGCTGCAAGATCGCACAGCATCATTAAACAAAAAGTTAGGTTAGCTTATCCGCATCCTAAGAGATGTACTTTCATGAATATGGGAATTTTACTGCGATAGATACGCAGGACTGAATTTTAGTGTAGTGTATACATTGGGCCACATGGCTGATATTTACAACAGCAATGGGTTTCATTTGCAATACTTTTGCCACACGTCACAGCCTCTATTTCCTCTTGTAGTTATCCAGATACTTTATCAGAGAGCCTATAAAATAATAGTTCATGCTGTGTGGAGCTAATCATGAATTCCTCAACAACCCAGTAATTTTGCCTCCCATTACCAGTGATCAGTCATGCTTGCTGTATCATTCTTTATAAAGGAGAAAGGCAAATGTACCTGTAGGATTGATGCCCAGCAAAAAAAAGCCACCACCACCACCAACAACAGCAGCAAACAAACAACAAAAAAAGGAATAGTTACTGTTCTGGAAAGTAACTAAATACTGATTTTTTTCTATGCATGACAGTAGAGGGATAAAAGAAGGTATCAGTAATTCTACTCTGCAGCCACAAGGCTGTGGAGTGTTGGCAGGTTTCTTCATGATGTGATGAAGGCTGTTTCCATAGGCACTACTGATTCCCTTCCCCAAATACTTTTTTATTTGGTGCAAAACTTTTGGGCTACTTTGTGGAGGACCCTTCTCTTCTCGCAGCCAGCACCTTAAGTCAGCAGAGATTCAGCTCTATTACTGTTGTGAGCATTATGTTTTCTTGATCAGGGAGATAAGAACTTCAGCTTCTATAGCCGGTTAATATTTAGCTTCTTTTATGTTTTTGCGTGGTTTCCTATTTATTTTCTCAAGGCGGCTATGTCTGTTGTGCTCTGGGCGGGACTCTCACTTATGGGCTTTCTGTGCGCTTAACTATGTGTGTGGGCTTTTGAGGAACTTGGACATTGTTTCAGGGGCTGGCTCTCCTTCAGGGCTACAGCAGGCTGCTTGAGACAGACAACTGTGGTAGTTCTCCTCTGAAAAACAGGCTTTGCTTCACAAATGCCAATAGGCTTAATGAGTTTGGTGTCAGAAACCTGTATATACTGCTCCATAAACATATCTTACAAACCTTGTAAGTGATATGGCATGAGTGAAGAGTTGCTTGTTCCCGTTTTTAATAATGCTCTGTGAGCAGGATTGTCCAGTGAAAATCTCATTGTTCAGGTGCAAACCCTTTTAATTGTATTACTGAGAGAAGGCAGAAATCTCTCACATCCAGCTTGGAGTTAAGCTTTCTTAAGAAATGAGGTATAATAAAGAATGGATGTGAATTCTGTTATGCTAATAGATGCCATTCCCTCAGAGCAGGCAACAGCTAATTCCCATTAACTCTACTTGAACTTTTAGACCATATGTTACTTTCCCATACATATTCAGGAAAAACTTCATGGGGAATAAGTGCAGCAGTTACATGGCTTTGTGAGTTTATTCCAACCTCCTCTGCCTCTGTCAGGGAGAGAAAGGGCTACACAGAGGAAAGCACCATTAGAGAAAGAAAAAGTACAGAGATACTGGACTCATCTGTGCACAGCACTGCTTACGGCCATCCCAGTTGACACGGCAACATAAGGGGACTGTAAAATATCTGGCCACTTGTGTTTTTTTCATGCCCGTGGACATTAGGTTTCCAAGTGTGTTATTTAGGGCTCAGTGTTACAAGGGTAGGAGTGACAGTTAAGAAACTAGGTTAACATTTAGGTTCCCTGTTGTTGCACCACTTTCCCATGTGACTGCGTAGCTCCTTCTTCTGCTTGAGGTCCCCGTGTGAGCAATGCACGTGCTGTCTCTTCTCGCAGTTGGAAGTGTTTGTTTTCTGCATTGGCATGTCTGTGTGCATGTGGCACAGCACAGCACTGTGCCACAGAGTGAAAAACACCTGAAAGCCCCACCACCCTTAGTCAACTGTGATAAGTTGAACAGCTTCTGGGGACAGTTGTCCCACAAACCTTTTCTTAAATTTATTGATACCCGAAACTACCTGTTAGTGCCTGTAGAAAGGCATGGGTTTTGTCTTGTCTCTTTACCAGTGAAACCCTGTAGCACAGTTGCAGTTCTGGTTATAATGGAACTTGCTGGTTCTCTTATATGTCCCATGATGGAAGTGCAGAACGTGGCCAAGACGATATTTATTTTTTAGTAAGCTTCTGTGGATGACTTTTTAAATGGTGCTTGGCTTCTTAAATGGCTGCTCTGAAAACTCCAGGAGACGTTATGGCCTCTGACACATCTGTGACAACTTCTGCTGACTTCAGGAGAATCAGAGTTTTCCCTTCCTGGTTTTGGATTTGGTGTTGTTTCCAAGAATGGTCCACACAGTGTTTAAGAATGTTTTTAACAGCTCCCAGGTTTGCACATGTGTGCTACAAATGGGTTGTATTTCACTGGCTCAGTGGTTCTTTACTGTGTCCAGTATTCTGAAGCTCTGGTTGCTAATGATTTTGAGAAGAGAGCTACACTGCAGTTGGATAACAATGACTGTCTTGGCACTAGAAAGCTAATCTCATCAGACACTATTTTTTTGGCTGTTTTTTAATGGGAGCGCTATGCTTTCTTTAACTGTAAGGACATGATGACAGTTGGCAAAAAGAACAGAATTCATTCTTACATTTTATTGCTTGGACTGGGACTACCCACACTCATACTAGTATATAATGTGTACAGTGTACTGCAAGTTTAATATATTTGGGTAGCGGAAATATCTCTACAATGATGGGGAAATGTCATAGTGTTCTTTTTCAATTAACAAGCTCTATTAATGATTCTTATTTTAACAAATAGCTTGGTCATAAGACATTGATCTTCTACAGGTTTCTTTGATTTTGTTTTACTAATTGTGTCTAGATGCTGTTCTGTCTTCTGTAACGTGTTATGATCATGGTTATTATCTGTCAAACAAAGCATACTATCAAGAGCATCTGTGTATAGTTGCCAGATACTGACCAAGGAGGATAATGTATTGAATAGCTGTTTGGTAACTGAATTCCATTTATTATTTGCATTGAATGAGGCATGGGGAATGTAAGAAGAGAACAGACTGTGGTAATGTAATTAAAGACTGTATCATAATGCAGACACAGAAGGGAGCTGATTAAGGATGCATAAGCAACCTTATTTCTGGGGTTTTTTTCCAGTCTTCATACACTGGACTTTGCAACCATCATGTTGGTTTACCACAGTGTTTTGAGACCTAACTTTTAAGCAGTACTTGTTGCATAGCCCAAACATGCAGATCCAGGTTATTTCAAGCTCTGCAAGATCCCTCCCTGTGATCCCAGAGTGCCTGCTCCTGCTCATGACAGCCTTTCTTGCTTGCTGTTAGCAGCAGCCCTTCTAAGGCCATGAGTAGCCACAGTTTTGCACGGAATTTCTCAGTTTCTGAATCACATTTCCCTGTTGCAGGAAAAGACTTGGAAGGAAACAGCCTATCGGCGCTGAAGGATGAAACACCGCAGACCCCAAACTCCATTAGTAAGGTACTGTGGGATAGGAATTCATCTCTAGTCTTATTTTGCAGTCTTCTCAGGCTGTTTTTAATCATTCTTACTCTTTTTTTTTCAGTCATTACGAAAGCCTCTTCCTCTGTTCCTGCAGGAGCTATGCGTGCATGTTTGGAGAGAGAAAATGAGTGGTTTTGCATGGTTGGGATGAGAGAAGTCCACATTTTCCTCTGACTTGATAGCACCTACTGCAGAAACCCCTGTTTATTTGGACCTCATTTGGCAATGTAATTAGACATGAATAACTGTGATTGAAAGGTTGATTTTGTCAGCAGAGTGTCTCCTCCTGTTGCTGATCAGAAAGGCAGTCATAAACCTTAACTGTTTTGGAAGAGAAAGCTGTAATATTTAATGTAATGCCAAACATCTGAAACCCACAGAGCTCTGGGAATTGGCATAACAAGAGAGGAACACAAACTAACGAGCACTTTCTGATCACGTTTCCATCCAGGCTGTTATGGAGAGGTAAAACTGGGTTTAAAGACTCTGGATCTGGGTGTTCAAAACCTGGCTCTACATCTAGAGTTACTGAGTGCCCGAATTTGATTTCCTGTAGAGATGGAATCAACCTTATAAATTAGATTTGGCTTTGAGATTCATGTATGGGCTTTTTGGCTGCAACTCTCTAACTTGTTTCTGGAGGGTAACTAGAAATAGGAGCAACACTTGTTAATAAATTTTGAACTAAATTTATTCAACTATGAAGCTATAAAATGCAAATGATATCAGCTGAAATTGAAATATAACATTAAGGAGGCAGCTGCAGACAAGTGATTTCTTATAATACATGAAAATAGGCTCTTCATCTTCAAATAGAGTTGGCTGTGTTTGCCTGGAGCTTGCAGATTATTCTGTCAAGATGGCCTGGCAAAGGTCAGCAGAGGGAGATTAAGGTGACAGGAGTTTTGGGAGTGTGCAACGAGGGTTCATGTACATGTCCTCTGCTATGGCTGGAGCACGGCAGGCTGGAACATGGCAAGCTTCAAACCTACCTTGGTTTTGCTTTTTCAGGCAGGTTCCTCCTGGAAACCCATGAAGATGAGGTAACTGCATCCAGGGCTTTGTTTTAAAGCCAGATGTTTTTCATGCCTTACAAGGAGTTGGGTTAAATTCCCAAAGGCAGGAATGTAAAGAAGAACTTTTCTGGACAGGACAATTCAGAGCACTGAAATGCTGTCCAAACAGGAGTTTGATTTCTGAGGTGGAGGATGAATGCAAGAGAGGCAATTTATGAGAGGCATCTGGGTTAGCTCATCATGGCTCAGCTGTGTTTTTCCTGCCCTAGGGCCTGCCTTGCTGAAAACTGCCTACAGGTGTGTTTTTGAAAGGAGAAGCACCCTTGGAATATTTGGGTGCCCACCTAGATTTCTGCAGTGCTCTGTGTGCACCTCTGAGGTGTTGGTGGGTTTCTCTTTGACCGTGTCAAGAGCAGCTGTCAAGAAGAGATGAGAAAATGCACAGTGCAAATGAACTGTGTCAGATTTGTGATTCAAAACAAATGCGGAGGTCTGAGCCTGGACCCAAGCTTTGTTTTCACCAGCCCAAGACTTTGGTTTTCCAGTAGTCAAAACTGCTCTGAAGCACTAATGGACTGAAACCAGAAGTGAGGACCCCAAAACACCAAATGTCAACTTGCCTACTCATTTGCAGTGTTTCAGGCAATTGCTTTGGCTACTGAATGGGACAGTGCTAGTTTTCTTCTTTCCTGCCTGAATTTTCTGCTTAGACACACAATGCAGAGACTTCACTCCCACCTTTCTGGACCTGTGCTGTATTGTCTGTCATTCTCACTTCACGCCACTTTGCCTTGCTGTGTTGTACACTACTTTGTTTTTATCCAGTCATGAAGCTTTTCTTCTGTTGCTTTGCAGTGTCCCTGCAGTAGGGGGTTCCTACTGTGAAATAAGTTTTACATTAAAAATTCAAGCAAACTGGTATTCAGTTTGCCTAATACTTCATTTTTCATGTCTACTCTGCTCTAAGGCTACAAAAAGAAACCTTACTGTCAGATGTCCAGAAGTGTAAGTAGGAATCTGTCACTGTACCTTAGCTTAAACAGTGATTCCACTTAACTTGAACCAAAGGAAGGAGTGTGTGCTATTTGAGTCATGTTTAGATTCCTGGCAGCAGGGCAGAAATCATTTTTAGAAACCAAACTGTAGGGTGTGCAGGTTTAATTAATGGATTTAAAAGTAAGTGTTCCGGGTAACTGATCCATGTCATGAATACTTACCCTTCTTTTGGCACAGTTAATATAACAAGCCTTGTTGGAAACCAGTGTTCCTTCAGCAGCACTATTTTGATGCACCACACCACATTGACTCTTTTCACCCAGTATTGAGAAGGAAAGCCAGTTGAGTGGTTCTGTCTCTGGACGGCAGTTTTGGGGACCTGAAATTCACAGCTCTGACTTGGAGTTCCTGCATTTCCCCAGGCAGATTAATTACTTCTCTGTTTCATATCTTCACCAGTGAGGTGGAAACAGTTTTACATTTCATTCTCTCAGGCCATATCCACACTGTCTCTAAGCCTCAAGCTCATCTCTGTAGCCAGGTAGTACAGTTAGCACACGCCTGACAGTGACAGGGGATGCCTTTCTCTCATTTTGTGCGTTATTCAGCACTATTAGTATCCTTTACGGAGCTTTTTATTTCCTTATGCAGCATTGCATTGTCTCTTTCTTTCTTTCTTTCTTTCTTTCCTATACTTAGTTATTTATTCTGCTGTCTGGAGAGCAGCTGGGGTTTCTTGATATGCATGCAGAGCTCAGAAAGAATTAAAGTATATTTTAAGGGGTAGTCAGAAAAGTCTTGAAGCTGGCGCTTGGTGGTACTTTGCTCTTTTCAGTCCCCCACTAATGCCACAATGAAGTCTAAAATCATTACATTGTAGCAGTGTGGTTATCGCGTGCGCAGTTACACAGTTCTGTGATGTAACTGTGCTTAGATTGCTTTGTTCATCATGAGTTTTTCCACATGCCTGATTTGTTCCAGTCTTTACTTTGTGTTTTATAATCTGAAATATGAACCTAAGTGTCTGCTAGAAATTTATTTTAGCTGCAAAGTAGTTTGAAACAGCTCATGCCGATCACTTGAGATTGAGGCTGTAACTCCCATGCCGTCTCAAGTTCATCCTTCTAGATCCACGAATTATGCTCTTAATGTATGAGTTAATTCCAGCCATGGCTGCATTTGAGACTGTCATAAAAGATCATTCACAACTCTGGCAACCTACAAGCGTGCCTTTCCCTCTGTTCTCCCATAGCCAGCAAATGAAGGAATTGGTTGCCAAAGAAATCCACATGTTGCTTTGGAAAAGCTCAGGAACAAAACATCCGCATGTGTGCTAAGCACAGCTTTATAGGGGAACCTGGCCCTTCCAGGTGGTGTTACTCTTCAGTGGACCCTTGCTGGCTATCCATTTACCATAATTTATGTTGTTGATGTTGTGGATGAAACTATTTTGAAGCTAGTTGTCTCTATCAAGGCTTACACTCGGCTCCTGTGCTCTGGCTCAGTACACCTTGTTTCTTCAATTCCATGTGCAGCATTTTAGGATAATTACTGTTGTCCACAGAGGGCTTTGCAGCTGATCTCAAGTGAGCAGAGATATAGCCTGGAGTATCCAGGGAAAATTGCTTAGAAGAGGGGTGGGATTTTGCACCATGTATTTGTGGAAATCATGGAGCATTCCTAACTTTTGTAGGTGCATACACGCCCTGAAACTTGCAGGTGCCTCACAGAGGGGAATGTAGACGGTAGCAAATGTTCACTCACAGAAGTGAAGCCTGAAAGTTGATAACTTTGGGTAAACCTTTGCAATCCCTTCGTGTCACCTTGGGTCACTGGTGACTGTAATTGTTTATTCCGGTATTTCTGACGGGGGAGCTGAGGGTAGATGGAGGCGCTAAAACAAAAATGGTTTATTAAACAATTTAGGAAACCATATTATAACCTGAAAGTCCAGTTGGTTTTCATTGATCACTTTCTTTGTTTGTTTAAACAGCCTAGGAACAAAGGCTGTGCCTATAGCTGGAGGGGAAAGCAACGTTTTGCTTCAGATTTCTCCTCAGCACTACAAATGTATCAGTCATGTGAAGCAGCATCTTTCTCAGTGTGCAACTTCCATCTCACCTAAAATGCTCTTTAAATATTCTGAACTTGCAGAACACTCTTCCCATGAAGGGCACATTCAAATGATCAAATAGAAATCCCATGAGATCTGTGACTTCTTCTTTATTTACTATAATCTGATGCAATGGAGCAAAGCGCTCCACTGAACAGTAATGTGGCTTCATATTTGGAGTTGCTTGAATAGCTGAATTTCACAAATTATTTTCCCCAGATATTGCTGCCATGTCAGCTGTTTGTTTGCACAGGCTTTCCAATTTGCGCTAATCATTGTGCTGTTTCAGGGTTGTAAACACAGTTGTGGTGTCTTTGCAACATTGTTGAAATAAAAGGCTTGGGTTTGGGTTTTTTGGAAACTAGAAGATTTTAGGTGAAGATTATTCAGCTTACTGTAAAGCAGCATATTAATTGAAGGGTAATCTCTCCTACCGCAAAGCTTGCTTGTCACCAAGAATCATTTCACTGACTCTGCTGCGCTTCGGATGAGCTGTTAATTCACAAAAAAATAGGAAAGATTTTAAAAGGACTGCTTATAGTAAATTGAAATAAAATTGTTCAAAATCTGTGAATATTCACATCAGTAACAAGAAGCTCTTCCGTTGTAATGTTAAACCCAGCTTTCCCATGGTCTTTATACAGCTTCAGGAACTTCTGTTTCATTTCTTTGTATCTGCAATGATGCTGAGCTGTAGCAGTTGTATGTGGAAAAGATACTGGTGAAAATACATGTGAGCAAGGATGTGTCTCCCATGTGACAACTGTTTTTGCTTTTGTGAAACATGACTTATGACCCCAGCTACTACTACTTTTTTTTTGTCCTGCCTTCAAATTCCCATGTGATTTCACCTTTCTCTCACTTGGCTGTAAGAAGAAAAGAGAGCAACTTGTAAGCTGTCAGTGCTGTTAACATGCAGGCCACCTCTTGAGAATGACTTTATTTAAATGTTTCTGATTTGGAATAGTTCTGTCTGTTTGTCTCTCATGACATATTTCTTTGTCTTCATCCCATGCATCAAGGGTTGCTTGAGCTAAACAACAGGATATTCCTCTTGCTGTTATCCAAGGCACAGCATACTGATGGGCTGGCATCCTCCACACTGGAGTCACTCACAGTTTTTCTGTGAAATTATTTGTTTCCCCTTGGAAATGAAGTCACCAAAAAGACACTGGATGAGAATAGCACTACTGTGAGGACTCCGTGTCCTCTCTTACAGAGCCTAGTAGAAGTGTAAGGGTATTGTGAAAACTGCTAACAGTCAGCAGTGGGTCTCCGGAGCTGCATGACTGAGATGAAAGGGAACAGCAATTTAACTGGGGTAAAAAGTGTGTCCCTGAGCACAGTACAGCCTGTCATCAGCTGGCAAGGTCATCACTGAGGCCTGTAAAGGACAGATCCAGTTAGAGAAATGAAGAAGTACAACGGTTTCCAAACTCTGCAAGTGCTGCTGCATGCCCTGGTAAAAGTTTTTGGCAGCTCTTCCCTCATAATTGTGAGAATTAATATATGGAAAACATGCCTATTGCTTTCTTATTAGGATATTCCAGTCTTTTGTGGTTTGCTTGTTAGCTGTGGTTTTTTAATTTAAAAAAATTAAATTCCCTATCCTCCCATTGTACAAAGTCTCATCTCTGGTTAATATTGTTCACATATTGCTGCAGAGAGAATGGGCCAGATTCTGATATCCTACACAAACATTACGCTAGTGTCCTTGTAAGATTTGCTGAAGAGAATGGCTTCTTTTAGTTTTCTGCCAGGCTGAGAAAGGCAGGGCAATAGAAAGACATCATTAAATGCTTTTGACGTATCTTAGCAATGTCAGACCCAGCTGTCTCTTAGGAATCTTTAGAGCTCATGGCCTGGATTTACTGGACCTTATATATGCCATGAGGTACAATCAGAACTATTCAGACATATTCATATAAAAACATGAAATCACATTCTTCAAGTTACTTAGAAGGATAAATCTGGAGGAACTAACTGTACATGGCCGTTGGCAGTAGCATGGGGGCCTATGGTATGCAGTCCTGAGGCCTTAAGATCCCACCTTTGCTGTGAAAAGGTAGGAACTTTAAAAGCAGAAATGCAATGCTTTCCACTCTGTAGACCCGGCAATCACCTGCAAGTAAACTATTTAGGATCTGTGATGATGCATCCCAGTAAGCATAACAAGAAGCAAAGTCAACAGGGAGAAGCAATCAGTTTGCTTCGTTAAAAAAGCAACTGGGCAACAGCATCAAGTTTCTGAAAACAGGAAAAGTCCCAGGTCAGGCACATCTGAAAGCCGTCTTGTCCATGGCTCCTAGTTAAATCCATGGCTTGGTGTTAATAAAATTTTCTCTCTCTTCATAAAGCTGGATCATTTTACAACCGTCTTGAGGAGCTGGGCTATTTGTTAGACAGCTGGTACATCACAGGTTTTGGGGCATGGCAGTACAGATACTTACTTTCCCATGCCTAGAAATTCTTATGCAGTCAGTGAGGGACTTAGCCAACTGCTTCTTTCTCACCCATTCTTAAGCCTTAGTGTGCATCACCCCCATGGCCAAGTTTCCCTTTAGAGGCAAGGTTAGGAAATTCAGTGTGTCTGGAGGTAGCTCAGGCATGGGGAAGGCAGTGCCTGAAGGAAGCAGAACAGTGGTCCAGGAGCCCACTGTATCAGCTTCCAAGGCTGTTAATCCGGCTGCTTTGACCAAGTGAAAGACCGATTTGTAATGATTTCAGTCAAGTTTCGCTAAATTTATTGAGCTCCTAAAGGCTATGGTGGTGCGGTGTAAGGGGAGATTACCCCTTCATCTGCTGTTGTGTGCTGCAGCTTTGTAACATGCATAGCAGCATCAGCTGGCATCGGGCATCCAGTGTCCTTGGTCATGGAACAATGAATCAGCTCTCCTGAAGAGGTAGAATCGGTGTCTCTCTGTAAACACCGCAGCTTTGAAGTCTTGTGTTTAGGTTGTTTATCTTTATCACGGCCCAGAGAGACTCCGAGGAGGGGGCAGGTGTGGCTGGTAGAGCCATGGAAGTGCCTCTGTGTTAGTGCCAGTTCCCCATGAGCAGCGCAGTGGATTTGTGTTCAGGTTTTCATGGCTTGTGGCGGTTGTCAGAAGCTTTCAGAATTCATCTTCAGGTAAATATCCTCGAGCCAAGTGAGCTTAGGGGCCAAAATTTTATTCTTCATGTAAGAGCTAAGTTGTAATTGGCCAGGCAACAAGTGATTGTAGCTTGTTTTAATTAATTAAGCAAAAAACATTCATTATATCTGATGCTTTGCAGACACCTGAGCAGGATTTCCTAGAATCTGTGGGGCACCTGTGATTTTTTTCTGCTTCTTACACTGGCTAATGAGGAATAGTACACGGTGTTTCTCTCTGCATCTGATCTCTTGGGCTGGAGGGAGTGAGATTACCCATAAACAGTTGGCTCATAGTTGTGTCTCAAGGACAGGACATTCTCTCCACTAATTGAGAGAACGGGGGAGAATTCTTCTGGCTAGTTTCAGAGGACACATGTCTCAAATCATCAAAGCATAATCTCCTGATAGTTCAGAAGGATGCCTGCTCAAAGACATTTAAGCACTTAGAAATGTTTCCTCATAAAGAAAAGCTCATAGCATATTTCCCAAAGGTTTACCACTGCCCTTTGAAATGTGACAAAGGTCCTGTGAGCACAATTCTCTGCTCAGGTGTTGTATCTGTGCAGCGGCCCCTACCATAAATCTTGTATTTTTACAGTGAAGCTCCATGCACAGAAAAAGTACGCACCAGAGAGAGCATTGCTGGTAGAGGAGACAGACCTAGCTTTCTGTTAAAACAAAAATGGCAAATACTGAAGAGTTTGCCAGGGTCCAAGAGCTGACATTTTCTTTGAGTGGATCCAGTGCTTAGTTGACTTGTAAACTAGGACAGTCAGATCAGGCACTTCACTGGTCTTTATGTGCCATGACAGCATTTTCATTTCTCTGTTTATTCTTAAGTATCACATGTAGTTTTGGTTTTAGTGAATGACTACTGTTTGAGAGAATAATAGGTTCTAAAGTGACCCTCGCTCTGCTGCAGATTGCACCTTCTGCCCCTAATTTCTAATCCTGCGCCACCCACAAAGAGTTTTGCTCCGTTGAACATGCATCCTTATCTCCCATTTTTGCTCCTGCCACAGTCTCCAAAGCATAGTTGATGGCCTGTTTACTGTGATCTGGTCATGTTTTCTCTAAGCCATGTGAAAGGGATGTCGTTACATATTTTCCTGCTAACACTAATATTCAGCATGGTTTGTGGTTATAGTAACCAGAGAAGTTTCTGTCTAAGTGGGAGGGAAAAAGAAAGCGGGTCTGTCAAAACTGAAATAGCTGTAAAATTGCTGCATTGACTCATGACATAAAGGAGAGAGAGTCTGAGAGCCCAGTGGGTTTGTTTCACATTACAGCAGTGAATTTATACATGTGAACTATATCTGATACAACTTTCCTTAGTGCGTCTGATTTTTGTGTCACACTCGTTAAATCAAGGTGGCCCAGGGCAGGGCATTTTTATAAAACTGTCATGCGTAAGTAGGAGAGACAGTGCCTGACCCTGAAAACCTCAGTCTGAATGCATCAGACACATGAAAGGTTAGAAGGAGAAGAGGTACAGAGAGAGAAAGTAATTTCCCCAAGGACACATGGTGGAGTCCAGACTATACCATAGTTCTCATGCCACTGACCCTCCTCAGGTTTTGGATAATTTTCTGATGGTACCTATCCAAGTAGGGGTCCAGAGAGCTATACTCCTGAGGCATACATTATTTGGGGAACAGTAATATTGTGACCATGGCTAATAGAAGTAAAGCATTTTGTCAGCCCATCAGCACAATGATGAGATCAGTCTGTAGCCTCTGAAAAATTAATTTAAGCAGCACTAACACTATCAAACATGATTTGAAGTGACTGTATATTTCCTGACTTGCTTTGCAAGGCCAAGATGATGATTATTTCCTGTATTTTCTGTAACATGATTAGGTCATTTCTTACTCATTCATGTTTCTGGACATTTCAGCTAGTGCAAAAGTCATTGCCTGTATTAAGTCCAGTTCTGAAAGACACATGCTAGCTTCCCCATAATCTTTTTGGTGAGGAATTTTCCAACTAACTATGAGCATAAGAAGAAAGATTGGACTGCATTGCAAGTATGCATTTTCTTCACCTGCCTGGTGTTCTGCTGCTGAACTCTGCATTTGGCTCTTTTATGGATTCCTGGGACATATAAACAACTCTTCATTAGAGCATAACTCAAACATTGTCATGTTAACACATTCCTATTTTCTATCTCCTTTTTTTAGATCGAATACAAGCTTTGCAATGGGTCTGACAAAGAGTGTGTGTCTCCCACAGCCAAATTCACAAAGAAGGAAACACTGAAGGTATGTGCAAAGCAGCCAAGTCAGCATCAGCTGACTTTCTTTTACAAAACAAGTAGTGCCTTCCAAACAAACCATTGGGAACTACTGTGAGTCATTTCCCAGCACCCAGAGAAGCCTCCGACTCTTCCAGAAGTCACTATAGGCCAAAGGCATTTACAGGCTTTATGCGCAGGATTAGATTATATACTGCAAACAGAACAAATCAGTGTAATTATTTCGCTCTGCTCCTAAATTCTAGAGCCATTAGGCACCTCAAGAGGATTGCAGTCCTTCATTGATATTGTTAGGAGGGGCATGCCTAGGCAATCTGAGCAAATTATTGCTTGAAGACTTGTTTGTCTACCAAACCAAAAGTATAAATGATTTGATTTGGATGAAATTAGATTTCATCTCTTTAATTTGAGGGGTGGGGAGGACTGGGTATTCAGCCTCTTTCCATTCTCCCAAAGAAAAAGCAAATTAGATTATGTTTAGTGCAACTTCAGGAGCAGAAAAATAACGCCTGCTATCTCAGTATGGCTTTATCCTTTCTTGCGCTCATTTCTGGGGAACCTGCACTGGGTCAAGTTCCAGCTGAGCTATACGTAGCTATCCTTAATGCATTATGTTCTTTCCCCCCCAAAAGAGGCCATGATCACAGCTGCTGTGTTTTCTTTGTTCTCACCAGGTACAAAAAAAAAATTACAGACAGGAGAAGAAAAGAGCTACCAAACAGCTCTTCAGTGCTCTAAAGGATCCCAGTGTAGTGATCACAGCAGACTGGCTGAAGGTATTTAATACAGATCATTGCTTCTGAGACTGAAGGAAAAGATAAGTGATAAGTAACTGATGTGTCTGAGACTTATGCACTGGCACTTTTTTTTGAGGGAAGGGAGACTGAATAATTTTGTGTTGAAGTTGCTGTAAAGCTCTACTTAAATAACTGCTATAAAGGTGGAGTGGTGGGGAATATTTACTTTACATCTTAACCTGACTCAATCCATCTATTCGTGTTATTAAGTAGCAGCAAGGACTCAAAAAGTGCATAGTTCAAAAGGAAGTGATGATGTTTCTTTGTTGCTGAAAGAATCTGTGCTGAAGGAATCTGCGCTGGCCTCTTCCCCTAGATGTGGTTTTGTACTGAAGAGGGAATAGACAGAGTAACAGCCTGGAAATGGGCAGATACAGCTTGTTCTATTGACAGTTGGATTTTATGTTGTCACAGCACAGAACGAAACATATTGGACCCGATGACAACTGTCATTTCTCCTTGTGAAGAGACTCAACTAGTCACAGCTTCTCACTGAAGTCCTGAAACTTCTTGTGTGCCAAAATAAATTTAGATTGACATTGAGAGATGTTACCTTCTCTCAGTTTTTGGGGCCATTTAGTCTTCTTGACTAACAGTAAATCGGTTGCCCCTTTTATAATGGTGAAACTGCATTTCCAAACTTTGCCAAGCACATATCTCTCTCAAAAATGTAAAAATGTAACTTGGGAATTCCATGAAACAATACAATCGCCTTTGACCAGTGTGTGAAAACCCTCCAATTTTGTTCTGTGATCAGTATTAGAGGTCATAAAATTGAGAGGTATATGATTTATTTGAGAAATCAGATTGACAACAAAATGTTTCCATAGTGTTTAGCTTGAATGATAGATACATATTGAGATTTCTAAAATACAAAATACCTTTGCATGTTTGCTGTGGTTGGAAATTTCTGGTTCAGCAGCAACTAATGCTGGGCTACAAAAAAAAGAACAGTGACATAAGACTTGAGGTTTGGCCAATATATTGAAGAGAAGACGACCTTAGGCATGATCTAACCTTACTGAGAAACTTCTACACTCTTAAAGCTGTTATCTTTTAATATATGCTATCAGATTTAACTTCTTCTATACAAGAGAGAGCATGGATTGAGCTTGACAGAGAAGTAAACCAGCTGGAGAAGGTGCTTTTAAAAATGGGATATTTGACAAAACCCATTAACAGCTGTTCTGCAGAACACTATTATAATGACTTACAAGTTGAGTTAGACTAGCTATAACATTTTTTTATGCAATGTTCTAATTGGCATGTTCTCTGTGATTATTAATAGATCACTCTCACATGGGCCAGCAGTGCTGGTTGCCTAAAAAATTAAGCAAGCTGTTAACATTTAGCCAGTAGAAAAATATGAAGACTAAATTCTGATAGCCAGATTTACAAGGTCTGGGATTTTGCTGTAAGAACCCTAAGAGTATTCTGATAATGCAGTGTATTTTCCTAAAGAAGTGTATCAAAGGGTGGTTTTGGGAGAAATACATACTGGCAATACTGTATAAATACTGAGTAAATGCTGGTTTTCTTTTAAGGAGCAACATAAATGCAAATTTCTGTTCTCTCCTTGCTTCTTTCCAGATTCGTGGGACTCTGAAGAGTTGGACCAAGCTGTGGTGTGTTCTGAAACCAGGAGTGCTGCTGATTTATAAGACACCAAAGATTGGACAGTGGGTTGGAACAATCTTGCTCCATTCTTGTGAGCTGATTGAGAGACCCTCCAAAAAGGATGGCTTCTGTTTTAAACTTTTTCATCCTTTGGATCAATCAATCTGGGCTGTAAAGGTACCAGTGCTGATGAATTGAATAAACTCTCCTTGGTCACCAAAGTTGCTGAACTAGCATTCAGTAATCTAGCATTGATAATATCTAAATTTGCATTTATTTAGCTGCTGTTAATAGTGCTGAATTGACTGCATAAAAAGATTGAAGCCACCAAAGCATGGTCATGATATGACATCAAAGGAATGTGGTGCATTGTGGTCAGCTATGCAGATGTGTCATTCTTGGTGTATGGAGGCATGCATAGGCTGAGGAAAGGTGTAATATGCTAGTGCAGAAAAATTATCAATCCCTAGAAGTGCTATCAAGGCATGGCCTCCATCTTTAAAAAGAGATCAGGAATACATACCCAGTTAACTGATTTCCTCAAAGCAAGGACGCACAAAGCTCCGAATACTTTGCACAAAACTGGAAGAGTAGTTTGACTTCTTTTTTGCTAATGCGTCTGAGGTTTGGGTTTGTTTGCAGTGGACTTGGAACTCAGTGACCTGCGCAAGCCTTGACTGCTCCACGGGAGTGTGACTTTGGATAGGTCGACTTAATTTTCTCTTCTTTGAAATGGAAATAGCAAAGTTTTCTCCCTTTAACTTTGAGTTATTCTTCAGGCTGCTGTTACTTACAGGCTGAGACAGTCTCTTCCTCTACAGACAGTAACTCCTGTTAGTAACTCTAGTTCTCCCTGTAACACAAATGGTTAATATTTTCTCACACTTCTTAAAATAACTCCCTGCAGATTTTGAAGAGCTGCATTTCTTTTTCTTCTTTCCTTTAAGAATAGTTAAAAATAAAATATGATGCCTATGAGCAAAGAGGAAGACTCCAGTACCTCCTGAGAGGTACTGAGAGCAACATCTGTTGGATACCCTGAAGACAAAAATGTTCTTGAACTCATGTCCCCATTAAAAGCGGTGACTCAGCAGAGTTATTATAGACATAAATTCTCTAGGAGACATCACCAGTGTGAGCAAACATTACAAGCTAGTGCCTTGCTGCAAGGTGGTCAGTAGAGTAAATCTACTTGGGAAGACTCATGTGAGACTGGTGAAGTCATTTATCATTGGCATCAGAAGATCCAACAAAATGGGGGGAAAGCCTTGTGGGAGCAGATCGGGCAGGCTCACTCGTGCTCATCAGTGCAGTTAATTGAACAGTTTTAAACACAGCTATACCATCACTATAAAAAGTCTTGCAATTTTTAATAAAGTAGGAGGAGACAATTAAAATTAACTTCAACAGCTAAGGGTAAGGGCTGCTTATTTTCTTGCTTATTTTTCTTGTTGCCAAGACGCATTGCTTTTGCTTCAAGTCCCAAAGGGTTCATTGCTACCTTGCTTTTTATTCACCGTTGAGAGTTTTGCTGATTTTTAATTCAAAGCATGCACCAAGAAGGTCGATCATTTGCTGTTTGTTCATCAACAAAAAAATTCCTTGTGACTTGACAGATGAGCTGAATTCTTCTGAAAAGCACAGTCAGGAGAGGTAATGAAAAAGTAGAACCAAAAGTGCAGTCAGGTACTGAAAAGTAGCATCAGTGGCAGACCTGAAGTATTGTGCTAAAATGCCCTTCCCTTGATATGAATCATCCAAAAGAAAGAGGAGCTTTTATCAGCAGGTGTATGTATTTGAGCATGCATATGTATATCTAATTCTTGTATCTCTTGAGAAAATACATGACAGAAATAGGAATTAGTATGCTAAATATGAAGAGAGTGTATCTCTGAACATGTTTGTGTACTAGAGGAAGTCCCAAGACATTTGAATTTTAAAGTCAAAATAATGTTCTAAGTTACTCTCCTGCTTCCAGATGGGTAGAGTTAGTATTCTTAGCAGCTGGTACAGTGCTGTGCTTTGGATTGACTCTGAGAATAACACAGATAAAACACCCATGTTTTAGTTGCTACTCAGTAGCACTTACCCTGGTCAAGGACTTTTCAGTCTTTTAAGTTCTTCCAGTGTGGAGAGACACAAAAAGCTGGGAGGGAGCAGAGACAGGACACCTGACCCAAACTAGAAAAGGGGTACTCCATACCACAGCGCATCATGCCCAGTATATTAACTGGGTGGAGTCACCCAAAAGGGGCAGATCACTGCTCAGGTCGGGCTGGGTATTGGTCAGCAGGTGGTGAGCAATTGTACTGTGTACCGCTTGTCTTTTTATCTTGAGTTTTACCCTCTCTCTCCCACTCTTTTTCAGTATCAACAGTCTCATTATTATTATTATAATTATCAATATATTATCAATTATCAATAAATCACCAATAAATATTGAAATTTTTTAATTTATTAAACTGTTCTTAGCCCATGGGTTTACCTTTTTCTGATTCTCCTTCCCATCCCACTGAGGCCGGAGTGGGCGGGGGAAAGTGAGCAAGGGGCTGCATGGTGCTTAGTTACCAGCTGGGGTTAAATCACACTTAGAAAGCTACATTTGAGCTGCATAGTAGGGTATTTCTTGAAACCTGAGTTCAGCCTGGGTTGTTAGGTGTGATAGATGCTTTCAGCCACAAGGTGAACACCAAAATGCACATCAAGAAGAAATCCACCAATGAACTGCTTGATGTCAAAGAAGCTGTCTTCACTCTGACAACAGCTTAAGGCTGAAACTGCTAAAAATGCTGGTTTATTTTATGTAATTTCATGGCCTTCTTCTAAAGCAACTGGAGCAGAATTGACTGATGTAAACTGTATAAAATGTATAACTCTGCAAAGAAAGCCTATTTCTCATGAAATATAGATTAGCCCATGCTTCAGAAAAAGCCCTTGTTACTGTCCATCACAATACGAATAAGGTCTGGCTAAACAACTACTTCTGGCTAAAACAGCTTGTGAAATTTTCAAGGATTTTCCAGCCTGGAGTTGCTGGTCCAGCTTTGACTCACATCAGTGGACTTGTAGCTAACTCAGGGAAATTAATGAGCACCTTTGTACGTGTTGGCCTGGCTGCTCAGCAGACATTTGGATCTAACTGCGGGGTTCTGTCCTGGAGCAAATGTCTGGTTCAAGCACTGACCTAGGCATTGATAGTTGTGTTAGCCAATTAAATTTGATATGCAGACATTTGGCTTCAGTTAGAGCAGGATGAAATTTTGTGGTACCTTTTGAATGGTAGGTAGGTAAGATGTAAGACCATTACTTATAGTTGAAAGCTAAATACATGCACCAGAGAATTTCCTCTAAAGTTCTTTGGTGTCTAGAGTTATCTTAGAAGCATATTACTCAGAATCTAGCTGAACAGTGTGGTATAAGAAGGCTTTTAACTGACTGCAGCGTGTTCTGACATTTACTTAGAGTGCTAAATGAGTTGCGGTCAGACCCACTGAATCTGGAAATGTATATAATTTGAATTGTGTTGTTTTTTAAGAGTTTCGAGTCATTCTTTTAAAGGAAAAAGTTCTAGTAATGGGCTTGCACTGCTGCTCTTACAATTGTTTGTTCTACTCCATAATACAACACAGCTAGTTTCATCTTCATCCTTACAGTTGCCTGCAGTACTCTTAATGAAAGGGATTATTTCCACTTGTTCAAGATTTGTTTTATACTCTCAAAGACTAATGTCTTGTCATACTATCTGAAACAGTGTGGGTCCACTCCGTTCTTCAAAGCCTAATCAACCCCTGTTTGATAATGCCTTTTGAGTCTCAAATCAAATGTAAAACCAGGAATGATCTGAAGATAATCCTTTCTTAGTTCTACTGTCTAGAGGCTCCAGCTGAGTTCTGACTGCTAGTGTGGTGAGGATAACATTCAATTCTGGTGAGATGGTCATTGTCTGGGAGATCTTAGACTCTGATCAACAGACATGATGCTCAAAGGCTGTGAGACAGAAATCATCATTATCTCTGCAGTGCAGATACAGAACCTCATTTACTCTGTGGAGATGTTGACTTCATTTTTGTCCTTCTTTTCCCCCTCCTCTTTCTGTGGGAAACAGCCTCCTCTGTGTATGAGCGTGCCTTACTATTGAAGATGTTTCCTTAACGGAGTGACCCGGCTGCTCCTTGTGTTCATCCGTGTGCTTAGATACATGTTAAAACCTTATTACCCCTCCTTCCCTTCTCCTCGTTTTTTGAAATAATGATTCTCTGGATTTCTACAATTTGGCTGTGGGGTTTTTTTCTCCAACAAAGGAAATGTCAACCTCTGTAACTGAAAACAAAAGTAATGGTGTTATCAAGAGTTCTTAAACACCCTGCTCAGCTGCAAGCTGCTGAAAGGAAAAATGACATCTGGAATGATGCCTGATTGCATTAATGTCACTAGTAATGTCTTAAGCTACTCTGCTCTGGTTTACTAATCAAATGTCAACTTTGCCAGTCCTGACTATTAAGCCTTTAAACAGCCTTTAATTTTCCTTTCCCCTCTCTGGTGGGAGAGGGGGGAGGAAAAAGAAGTGAGTAACAAAGATCCAGTTTTCTCCTGGCAGCAGCAGAACCCTGCAGATGTGAAGACAAGAAGCTAGACTGGAGACTGCTGTCTTCTCAGCACTGCATCTTTGTGGAATGCACTCAGATACATGAGTATCTGTATCTCAGATACATGCTGATTGTGGCAGGATGCTTAAAAAGACACTATAACCTTTTTTACCACAGCCCCTAACTAGGGGCAAAACAAGCAAGCAAAGCCTGCTTTTGTTAAAGCCTGAAGTGGCTGTCATCCCAGGCACCACAGCATAAATGTTCTCAAAGGGTCTGAATGCAGAGGTGAAAGTCTGCAACTCAGCAGCACGTGTCCATGCTGGAAGACCTCTAGTCCTCAGCCAGTGGTTTCTCTCCATCTCTTCCTTTCCCACAGACAGGTTTGCAGGATGGAGTTTCCCCTTTGTTTCCTTCCAGAAAAGCTGCCATTGCCTCACTACTAGAGGCACTCACAGCTCAAGGTGTGGGCTGTCACCACTTTTATAGTGACATAAAAGGTGTTTCATTGCTATTTTGTGAGATTGCAGACAGACATGGCGAGCATCGCATGGAACAGTCCATTACAGTGTTGCACAGAGATAGCTAATAGCAAATACGTAACTGGTTTTGTCAGGAATGAGATTCATTCCTGAGGATCTCAATAAGCGGAGTAGGTTTTGGGCTGTCATAGTTTAGACCAAGCTCCATTTACATCAGAGCTCATTACTGTTTTGGAGCTCCAGCAGCAATATTGTGATCGTTAATGAGTCTCTCCAAATTACTCCATCTGCTCCTTCCTTCTTCCCTGTCACGCACATACATACTCCGCCCAGGAAGGGTAGAAACATGTTGAATAGTCCATTGCATCTTCTGTGCCTTACATCTCTTTGTCTGTGTGCATTTTCAGGGCCCAAAGGGAGAAAATGTTGGTTCAATCACTCAGCCTCTTCCCAGCAGCTACTTGATTTTCAGAGCAGCCTCTGAATCAGATGGTAAGTTTTTTGTTTTCGTTTGCTTTCCTCAGATTGCACCTTCTGTGCTAGTTAAGAAAATAGGTTTATTAAAAATAAAAAGGTATGTAAAGGAAAAAATGGCAGCTCACCCTGCTCGAGATTATGTTTGTTAGCAGTGGTCAGAATCAGCCAGCACAATACAGGTGCATTTCAAGTTCCGCACTAAACATCAACCTTTCTGGCTATGTGTATGGAAGAAGGACCTAGGCTTGTAGCTGGGGAAAAACACCATGTCAGTGTATGCTAAAAGATGAAAGGAGGTGATCCCAAAACTGGGATGAGAGGGGAGCTTAACTGTTTCCTCAGCTCAGCAGAGACTTTGGTGGGTTATCTGCCTATGTCTTTCACTAGAGATCTGTTGGAGGAAAATAACATAGGAATGTTGAAGAGCTGTTGATAGAAGTCTCTCAGCTACCAGAATTTTCCTGTATACTTGCTGTACCATAGTTTACAGTATAACAGGCCTAGATGCTGGTGGCTCCACATGTAAAATACCATTCTGGGAATTCACAGAATTGTAGAAGGTAAATTTAGGTCAATATGAAACAGGCATGCCAGCTTGCTATGTGAAAATCTGTATAAATGGCTTTAGCAGACCTAAAAGATCAGTGATTTATAAGTAGATAAGATTAAAACCATGTTTTCATTCCATTTGACCTTCAGACTATTGTATTTTTTCTGTTTTGGTTTGCTGGCTTTTTTTTTTCCCATAAGAAATTAACCCAGGCTATTTGTTTTATGGATATTTTTCACCTACCCCACCACGGGTGCTCAGGTAGCTCATGCCATGAGCTCCTTTGGGTAGCATCTGGAGTAGCTCCAGGCCACAAGGATTTTTCATGGAGTGCAGAGAGCTTTGAAATCAGTGTCATTCTGGTCTAGCGATTAAGTTTTACATATTCCTAAAGGCTGGAAATGGAACAATGCCAAATGCATCTTTCGACATGACACTTAGAATAGGAGGAAACCTTTCATTAGAGGCTTTAGCATGCTGTTCTTCCTACTGCTGTGCAAAGAGGACTGTTCATAGTGAGGGATATCACCTCAACACTGAAAGCTGCTTGCAGATGCTAAAATAGGGAAATAATATGGAAAGAAGTGGGTGTTGTATAGAGCCATAGAAGTACATCTCTTTCTTTGAATGATCTTAAAGGTTTTTTCCAACCTAGTTGATGGTATGATTCTATGCTTTTATAGCTTATGGAGCAGTACAACTTATTTGTGTAAAGGAATACAGGATTCCAACACAGCTCCGAATATCACCAGTCTAGAAAGGTATAGATTGACACAATAGCCTTTTTGAGGAAAAAAAAAAGGGTGCTGCTGGGGTAGAGCTACTAAATTCTAGGTATTTCAAACCTTGGTTATACAGACAGCCCATGGAACAGACATACAAGCAGTCCCACATAGTTCTTAGGCAACCAGATAACTTCAACAACTGTCTGTCAATCCAGATTATATAAATTATTATTTCATTAGAGATCCATGTAACTTGTCTTTCCATTAACTTACTTAGAAAATGTACAAAGGGACCAGTGTGGTCACTGTATGCGTTCAAGAGGCACTGCTGTCTCACAAAGTACTTTTTTTTTCCTGGCATTTCAGCTATCTTCTAAATGAGAACTTTCATTCTGGTGGAAAGCTAATGATTAAATCTTAAAGCCGGCCTGCAAAGGGACCTGTGGCTGAACCTCTACTCTCTCTTTTTATGATAATTGCCATAGGCCAGTTATGTGGAGTAGAGTAGCTTTAGATTTGTTCCAACTAATCATACACATAAAGGCTTCCAAGCTCGCAATATCTCCCAGGAGATCATCAGAGGTAAAACTTTTCTAGCTGCGATCTCTCTGCATGGATCATAGACCACATTCTGAAAAAGCACAAAATGGTCCATACCTGCTGCATATGAATGTTTGATATTTAAATGTCTCTGGGAAGCTTTCGGCCCAGTGAAGTATCATAGGAGCTTAAAATAGTGAGTTACTGGAACGTATTTTTAAAGCCAAGACATTAGCCATGATCCCTGGGAACCATGCAGAGGCCAGGCACATCAAAGAAGTGTTACTTTAGGATTTAGTGTGATTTTCCTTGAATTTTCTGCTTCTCCACAGTAAGGTCATGAAGTTAGATGGAAAGCTAATGCGATCAAGGGAAAGAGGAGAAAGTGAGATACTTCTCAATCAAATATTGTAAACGTGTACATAGAAAATAACTAGGGTCTTTGATTAAGAATGAAATAATACATGCTCTTGAACAGCACTAGCAATGCCCTAGAGCCACCTGCACAGGTTTGGAGCACCCACATTATGTCTGCTAGATCCTGAGAAGTCTGAGGATGTGACCATGACAGCTGATGTGAAGCATTGTGAACTATCCATTTAGCAATGGACTTGACAAAAAAAATAATATAGTACTGCACCAGAAATACTGGCATGAAAAATGGTGTAATGTTCAGCTGAATGAGAGTATTTGACTTCACAGCTGAGGTCAGTGAGAAGTGGCTGTACCTTGGGCAGGAAGGGAAGGATGTGTATCCACAGATAAGGGGGAAGAAGAGCTCTGAGCTCTACACTGAGGCTAGCCTCCCTCCCAAACACAAGAGCAGCCCTGGCATCGTGACTATGGTATGCTCCTTTTGTTTGTTACTTAGCCTTCATGGGGGCAGTTTGGGGGTATCAGGTCCCTTGAGCAGTGTAGACCTGTTGACATATGTACAAACACATGGGTGTCACAGTTGGAAGACGAGTGACTTGGAAATGGTATTAATATCAGTAGATGGTGTAAAACATATGCAGACAAGAAATCTATATAAACTGCAGCAAATTAAAGCTTGTACTTTGCAATTGATACAAGTTGATTTTAAACCCATGAGACACTACCAGGATGGTTGTAGACTGTTACATAGATACATCTGCTGTAAAGAGGCATCTCCAAAAGGGTGTAGCTGAGATGGTTTCATTTCTTTAATGCACTGGGCAAGCATAGAGGCTGCAGTTACGGTCAAGAGAGATGGGTGGTTAAGGTAAAATGAATTAAGCTAGCTGACACAACTGCGCAGGTGGAATCTGTTCCCTTGCATAATGCTAGCATATATTTGTAGTATGTTCCCATCTCCTCTGTAGATGCAATAGTGAGTTTGAAGCATCTTTGAGGAGGTGTCCTGACCATGTTCTTCTAAACGCAGTCTCCCATGCTAGGGGTGGAAAATGAACCATGAAGCATTTGGCAATTTTAACAGTAATTCATGGAGGCCTTTGACTTGCTGGAGAATACTGAGTTGCAGCATATGTTAGATGTACAGTTCTGCTATCCAGTCAACTATATCATGATCAGCAGCTACATGGCCTACTTTTTCACTCAGCATTTAAGAATCCCTTTTTTCCCCCTTTGCTGTACCCTCTGTGACAGACTGACTGTTGGTAGGATTTAAAGTCCTGACTTCTGGACAGCCTGCAGAACCACTGCCAAGCTACAGTAGGTCTCACATTCACAGACCACAGCAACAGTCTGCATTGTGATGTTTTAAAGACAGCTGGAAGGTCATGTCAGCCTACGGGGCTCAACCTGTACAACAGAAGGTCTTTCTTTCTTTCCAGTTTCAGAAAAGAAAATTGCTTTTTCCAAACCAGTGACTGTGTATGCATTTCAGATTTATGCTGATGAGTGGCTTAGAATTAGTAGTTTAAACCTGTCCCAGGCTCCTTGCCCAGACCTTTCTGAGGCTGCCTCTGATATTTCCAAACCGGTGTCCCAGTCCTCCTAAGCATTTTGAGTTACCTGCTTAAATCTCATAGTGCAGATCTCCACCTTGCCACCAAAGAGATTACTAAGGGGATTCAAAGGGGCAGATTACAAGGGTTAAAGGTCTAGCAGTGGAATTGTAAGCCACTCTTACATTTTGTTCCTTATGTCTGTCCTCTCCCTCAGGCATGTTTTGGGTAGTCTGCATTGCTTAATGTGGGTGGAATTGTGTGGTAATCCCAATGGTCTGGCTTATAGTGTTGTTTCTTTGCTAGGCATCTGGCCCTTCCCCAGAATTGATGCTTTGATCTGGGAAGGAAATTAGATTATTGAAATAAGGGTCACACACTGAAGCAGCAAACCAGGAGAAAGATTGCAATTTGAAACCCAGTTCATAATGAAATATATCGCTGGTTCCTGGCAGTGCTGGAAAAAAGTTACCTTCTTAGCTTTGTGTGCCCTTCATATTCCTTAGACCTTTCACAGCAGTTTAAAATACAGACATTTGCAACCAGACTTCATATAGCTTGGTGCATAAATTGCACCTGCGGCTAATTTAGAGATTGCATCCTTGCGTCTTGACAGACAAAGTGTAAGAAATCATGCACACAGGCACCCAAGTGGTACAGCAAAACAAGCAGTCAGCTCAATACCGTGACCTTAATGTTCACAGTCTGAACCAAATCAGGCTCTTCCTCATCACTCATGATTTGTGTGCACTTGAGCAAGAATTCATCCTTTCCAGGTGACAGTCTATTCAGGTTGATTTTTAAAAGCATCTATCTTGCTAAGTGTGAGGCACGAGGCCAAAAACTGGATGACTTAAATAACTCAAGACGAATAATATTCCCTTAGTGATGCCTCTCTGGAGGAATATATGGTTACTAGATGTGAGGCTTTTGAAGTCTTAATTGGCAAGACATTCATCCCAGCCATTCTACATCTACAGGAATGCAGTGGAAAAAAAGTATAGTCCCAGACTGAGATTTCAGTGTGCAATGGTGTGATTCCATCTCGAGCAGGTTTTTGTTATTGGTGTTTGCTGAGGGAGCATTGGCTGGCTCCTCTGTGATCAGCTGCTGCAAATTGTGGCAGATAGTCTTGTTACGTCAAATTGTGGGTCGTTCAAGGTGAATAATGGTGACTGTAAAGAATTTCAGAGCAGAATAGCTTAGTGTTTTCAATACTGCCTGTTTTGCTGGTTCTTTTTCTGTGGGATATTGTGGTAATTTTAGATCTGTTTGAAGACTAGGACAGACTTTAGTTATTCCTTGAACTGAACCTAGGTTAGCAGCATAAGCAACCTGCGGTTGTTTTGGGGTTTTCCTTCTGCAATGAGGAGAAGAAATGGTTTCTGTCACCTGGTTTTAGTAGTTCCTTCTGTCTGTGAAAAAAAAAGCTGGTGTGAGTGCACGCCTGCTCCTGTTCAGCCTTGCAGCCTCCAGATATCCGCATGGTGCCAGCAGTGCCCTGCAGACCTGGGAAGTGTTCTGCAAGAAACCATAGTGATTCCCACTTTCACAGCTGTACTGCAGGAGTCATCTCAAAGGACCACAAGGTGCTTTTGCCACCTGCTGAGCCAGAAAAACTGGAGAAAACATGCGGAAGGTTTCAGAACATACGCGGGATGAATGTTCAGATTTGTTTTTCTGAAGTCAAGGCAACCAACCTCCTTTATTAGCTTTTTTCCTCAAACTTTTCAACAGGAAAGGATCTTAGGAACAGAGCTATGTTTGACTGATTTTTCAAAGAGTTTCCTTTTGCAACTTGTCACTGATGACTGTGTCATTTTACTGTAAACACATATAAGAGAGAAAAAGGGGTACAGGCCTATGCAGGGGAGACACTTCTGTTTGTTTTGGGATCTTTTGCAGTGAGCACCACTGGGTGATGTGTAGATGTGTTCCTTTGACATCCCACTTTCCCAGAACATCTGTGATCATCATCTGCTAAAGTGATGTAGGGAATGGATATTGAAACCAATGATCAGCGTGTGGAGAGAGGCTGCTACAAAAGAGAGCAGGAACCCAAGCTAGTGCTGGCACTCTGGCAGGACATCCACTTTTGGCACTTTAGGAACAGCCTTGTCAAAGAGTCACTCACTCTATCCCCATTGTTGCTGGAGGGAGCCAAAGGTGGCTGGACAAGCTATCTACCTGACCAGTTCAGGTACCAAAAGATGGGTGATGTGAAATGCCTTCCTTGTGCCAGCCGCTAGTACGAGTGATGCAGCTGGACTTGACTTTAGACATCAGAGCTAGGGATGTTCTCTGGGTAGGGTGTCATTTCTCCTCATTGTTCTCCTCACTGAGAATGCTGTTAGTTTTAATGAAAGATTTCTGTTGCAGAGTTTTGTAAACTGTTCTGTGTGGCTTGTGAGATATGTGGAAGCATTATGCATAGGTGGACTATTTTACTCTCTCACTTTCCACTCCGTAGCCCGGGTAAGAGCCAAAGCTTACTCTGTGGGCTGCCACTTGAGATTCAGTGACAAAATACAATGAAGAAAGAGTCAAGCTCAGAAATAACATCTGAAAGGGAAAACTTAGTTCACAGCTCTCAGGCAGAAGAAAGTAATGCAGGGGGTTTTGAGACAACGTGGTCTCTGCAGAAATTGTCCAAAAGTAGTCTCTGCAGTGGAGAGAGCAATACATCATTTGGTATAAAAGTTTAAAAGCCTATGGGGAGATTCTGCCACAGGCTGACAAAATGGTCTTGGGTTTTCCTTCAGAATTTAAATATACACTTGTTTTAAGCCACAATTTGTGGAAAACTGTAACTGATAGGTTGCAGTGTTTTACATTGCAGCTTTAAAAACCTCATATCTTCTAAAAGAATACCATCGCACCTCCTTCACAGCTCTTTTTTGCTTTGTGTACATGCATCGTATTGGGCTGCCATTACTCTCTGAAGGAGCCCACATTTTGCATCCTTCTCTGGTCCAATTACCTGGCATATAAAAAAACCTGACTTGAGTCAACCACTCAAAACTAGCAAATGTGAGAATTTAGGTAACCAAGAAGCCTTCATGCAGACTACCATGACTATAGATGACAGCCTTTAATTACATGACCACATACTTTTTTCCTCTTCTGCAGTTCCTGAGGAAATGAGTAGACTTGCCAGGTAAGCAATTAAGTAATCCAAATGCGAGCATTTTTGTATAGTTTTCATAATAAAGGAGAATATGACTCAATAGCAAGATCATTCAAACATAAAAACATTTCATGTAGGCCTTTAGCAAAAAACCAAGTTTACCTGTGTGCAATCCCTGAAATTAAGAGGATATAATTTACAATGCTGTGCTGCAATTAACACACTGTTGACTTGCAGAAAATGTAGCGTTTCCATTTGCAGAGGAAATCCCGTATTTCGAGTCTGGTTTTGTGGCATATATTTGTTTGGATTCACAGCGCCACCTGATGGCTGAAGGCTCATTTCTTAGCTTGGGGATGCTGCTCATCCCTTGAGTTCAATTTCTGTTGGAAATTAAAACAAGGGCATACATTGGTGCCATTTCTATGTTCTGTAAGGCACAAGTAATGCTGACTGCTGCACAGCGAGTTCCTCTAAATCTTTGTGTCTCTGCCTTGGAATAGTAAAACGAATATTTTTTTATTATCTATTTATGCTCTGTGAATAAGGTTTCAAAAAAACCCTCAATTTACTCATAACCCCTTCCAGGGAACTATGTGAAGAGATGAAAAACCTAGATATGTTATTTAGAAATTTCCTCTGGTAATGCGGACCCCAAAGCTTAGACCAAGCCTGTAATCTCCTGTTAGTACCAGTGAATACACATGGCAGGGGATGTGGGGGATTAAGATTGCTGCCCGTGGTACCGTGGCCAGCATGGCCGGCTCTGCCCGCAGCCCCAGTGAGGCGTGGGCTGCAGAGCACAGTGAGGGGGATGGCTGCGGGACTTTGAGGTCATCCTTGCTGTTCTTGTTAGAAAGCGTAACTGTAGCCAGTGCATTGTAACTGCCGTAAGGTAATGTCTGTCTGTGAGTGCGGCAGGGCGCTGAGGAGCTGACCTCTGTTACTGCTCCAGGGTGCTCATGGTGATACAAATCAAGCTAGCTATCAAAGCACCTGATTTCATAAGCCCATTGAATATAAAATGACATATGAAGCTTTTCCAAATGTCAGATCTCGCAGTCCTCACCCTGCTGAACTGGCAAAGAAAAGCAAAGGTAAAGAGAGGGGAAATTCAAAGGACGTGAGCCTAAGCAGCAGTGTGCTCCCTTGTACAGAATAGCCTGAAACAGGTTTTCATCTTGGTGGGTTTGGGAGGGAGGAGATATGGAGGAGGAAGTAGATTTGTGCTCAGTGCAGCCATTAACTCTAATGAGTTATCCATGCAAATCCTACACATGGCGAGAACGGAATAAATCTCTGTGTGTAAAGCCTTAACACAAGGATATTTTTTAAATACAAAATAGTGTGAAATCAGTTCCAACAGCCTTCAACCTTCCTAATCTTTTATTAACCATTGTTTGTGATTTTGTTATTCAATCATAAGCTGACGCGGAAGGAATTTATGGGATGAAATTGGAATAAAAGACTCGGCTCCGTGCTGTTTGTGGCTCAGTGTTCAAGCGCAAGTCTTCAAATCTTTTACTGTTGTAGTTTTGTATCAAAGCAATCACTGAAAGCTACTCACATTTATAATAATTTATATACATATGATCTGGATTTTTTTAAACTCTCGTTGATCTTCTTATACATCCAAATTTTGTTCATATCGAAGTTGATGGGAATTCTGCTCAAGAGAACAGCAGGATTCCAGTGAGATTTATGAATATGCTGGGTGCTAAGTCTGGTAGAACTGAACGTAATGGAAGCATTTCCCAAAAGGGACCTGGGAATGAGTGTGGTCCAGGGAAATCCTGTTTGTAGCACTTTTGTAGAGCAAAATCCTTTTGTTTTCTTCGCTGCCTCTCAAGCACACTTCTAATTATTGCAAAATATATTCTGAGCAGTGTAATGAAAAGCTCTGTTTTACATGCTTGAAATTAGAGGGTAACTCCCATGGTACACCAATTCTTGAATGTTCAGCCAATTGCAAGTGTCCTGCCCTCATTAATGGTTGCACTACAGAAGCAGGCTATTTTCAGGTGCTTCCAAGAGTACAGCGACTCCAGCATTGTGGTAGATATGCTTTAACACTGACACTCAGCTTTTTAGTCCTGCATGGGTCATTTTTAAAGGCACCAAGGGTCAGTTTGAATTCCCATGCTTTTTGTTTCGCTGCCTGCCTCTGAGACCTATGCAGACCTTAAGAAAATCCAGTGAGGCAGTGCATAGAACTGCAGTTTGTCTTGTCTCCATGCCATGTTTATATTTTCTGGTGTTTGCAAAGGAAAACCTCCAGGTAATGAATTTTTATGACAAAATAAGAAAAACTGATGCTCCACAGAGATTATCTAATGCACTGGGCAGGGAGAAGGAGGGGAGAAAAGCAAGAAAAATGCAGAGAAAAAGGAAAAGTAAACAGCCTGACAAGCAGCTCCCTCTAGTCTTAATCACTCTGGCAAGTACTGATCATCGTGGTTCTTGTTCAGAATGATTGTTATTGCAACACTACACCCTGCGTGGGATCCCCAAGCTAGCTTCTAGTTCAGTGATCCCATACCAAGCAGGAGCCTCTCCTGTGCAGTGCTGTGCCTGGGTATCTCCCTGCCATCGGGTTGTGTGTATGATAGTGATGCCAAAAGCCGAATGTGTTTTTGGGAAGCATTACTTGCAGACATGAGCTGCTAGGTGGTTTCAGAGCACCGTGCCCATACACATTTCCTGCATCCCTGTCAAAATCAGAAAGAGGCAAAAGGGGATGTGAACAGACTGTGGGAGAACACAAGAGGTGCTATTAGGGAAGGGGAAGTTGGGGTGAGCATCCCACTGTATTACCAGTGCAGATGTGCCACTTGTGCAGCCACAAGTGTAAACCACACCATTTGCTGTAAACCACACCATTTCTGTCAAGATAACCAAGGGATTATATATATGAAACCCATGTTATTGTACATAGTGACTTCCTGGATTACAGTGAGCTTTTCTCCCAGGCAAGAAGCTTTTGAGAAACAGTGCATGAATTGTCTTATTTACTCTCCTCTGCTTAAATATTTCCTTCTGTTTTCACAGGCAGATGCTGGCTGGATGCTTTGGAACTTGCCTTGCGTTGCTCCAGCCTCTTCCGGCTCAGTGCCTCCAAGCAGGGAAAGGATGGAGAAATGAACTGCTCGAGTGATTCTGCCCATGCGGGGCTCAACCATCTCTTGCACACAAGCACTATCTCAGAGCAGGAGTTCTTCCAGTAAGAAGGGGCTATCACTTCTTAATGAGCAGAGAGGTTTTGCATGGCTCACACTTGGGGATTCCTTTAACTTCAGTATTGTCCTGCCGGAGTCCACTACGGCAACCTGTTTGAAAAAGCAACCTGTATGTTCATCTCCTGCATCCACCACTAATATGTGTGTTTGGTCATATGAGGTTTGTTGTCACCTAATGCTTGAGCACACAAACTGGGGGGAACCTCAGTTGTGTTCTTGTGTGTATAAGCAATTTTATTCTGTCCCCTGCTTGGGCCAAAATGCTGTCTGGAAATGCTGGAGTGAAAAATGGCTTGCCTAAGTAAAGACTACAGAATCTAACACTAGAATAGACCTGTAGTTATACAGGCACGATCACTAGCAATGTCTCTCTATTGGCTAGCAAATATGGCTGTGAATCTGATCTATTTTTTCAGTAATGTGCTCTCTTTTCTAATAATGCTGTGTGATGGTCAGCAGAGTATGCACACTGCATCCTTAGTTTTATAATTACTTTCTCCCTCTACAGGACTTTTGAGTGGTTTCCAATTTCTTCCTTGATGCATCAGATAAAGTTTTACATGAGGGAAAAAGCCCCCACAGCCTTCTTTGTGTTCATATTCCTAGCATTACTGCAGCATTTTGGAAAAACTCTTATCAAAGCTCTGTAAGCATTAAAACCCCCAGGCCTTATGTGTTTCTTATAGCTTAATAGGCAACTTAAAAAATCCTCTGGTATAGACACTTGGCCTTGGAGTGGGAACTGGAAGATGTGTCTATCCCTAGCTCTGCTCATAGGAATTTGGCTCTTAGAACTCATAGCAGTGCACCATTGCTTACACAGTTTTTAGGGTGGGAATTCTTGCAGTCTGCAAAGGTGATCCCTTGCACAGAGGGACTTCACCTTTAAGTGATTTTCTTAGGCTCTGTTACAACAGCAGTGATCTGAATCCTCTTCAGAGTGTTGAGGTCTCTCTGGTAACATGGGACCAAAGTGACGGCAGCATTTTGGTCTGCCCTTTGATCTCAGGGGCTCTGGTATTCCCAGCACGTGTTTTCCATTCCTGCTGTTTGGTTTTCTAGCTACGGATTGAAGAGCAGTGGGAGAAGGAAATCTGATGTGTTACCAAGTCATGGGCCCTAATACTTGTGCAAATATTTCTATTGTTCTTGGGCTTCTTCTATAATACTTTACTTTCTAATTTCTTCCTGCTTAAGAGAGAGTTTCTTAGGACTGTGCTTGCTGTGATACTGAATCTAGGAATGCAGTGGACTTGTTTTTCAGCTAATTGATGTGTGCACAGAAGTCCAATACTAAAATTAAAATGGAGCCTGTGGCACTGAGAACATTCAGGCAGACCCATGGCTACTGTAAGGAAGTGCAGAAGACAGAGTTAAAACTGTGTTAAGATATTTATTCAAAATATGATGTGTAAATGACATTTAAACGATGCCTCATTTTCCACCTCTTAGTTGTTCAACATTAAAGACTTCTTGAATTATGGAGCTCAACAGGAGTACACGTGGCAGAGTTTTCAGGAGGACAGAATACCCACAATTGAAGCCAGATTTTTCTGACAGGCTCAGATTTTAGCTGAGTCTGGTTCAAGCTGGGTGTTCAGCATCTGGTTATCTGGACAATACACTCCCCTTTCTGTGTCCTACCACTGTTTTTAATGTGTACCCAGACTTCCCCCAGTGCTTAAAGACCAGGGGAGTTTGATGGTTGTGGGATAGGGTGACAACTTGCTGTCATCCTGATGGAATGAAAAACATTTAAACAAGGGGAAATGCAAACCCAAAACTGTACAAATGCTGAGCAAGGCTTTTTTGCATTGCCACTGTCAGTGGCTTCCTCATAGGGATTCAGTCATTCTAATTAAATGCATTCCCTACAGGGAATCTTACCAATTAAATTGTCATGCTGTTGTTAGGGGGCCATTTAATTACATTTAACTCTGTCTTCAAATTAGCCGAACTACTCTTGTCAAGAAAAGAAAAAGAAAAGGGAGATGATGCATATTACAGGGAGAACAAAACCCAAGGGAGCTGGCAAAGGCAAATCTTCCATTGAGCCAAAGTTGCATTTGTCTGCTGGCTGTTTTGCTCCTTTCCTGCTGGGAAAGAAGTCAAGATTATACAGTGATTTTAAAATCCATGTCTTTGGTAGCATATGAAAATGAGAGGGAGGGAACTGTACAAGTGAATCAAAAGCTAAAGTACTGTGTAAATCTGTGATTTTAGACAAGAGGACTTTAGGACACATATTTCTTGTGGCTTGCATATTTTTTCCCCAGCAACACCAGGAACCTTGCTGGTTAACTGGTTTGGCAAGAGCCAAATAGATGTATTTGCTTTGTGCAGAAGAGCTGCATCAAGGCCAAAGAAGTCCTGGTCACTGACTGAAGTTTCCAGGAATGCCCCTAGAGAATAAAGTACTGGTATGAGACAGCTCCAATATGCTGAAACAGTAAACTAGCCATGAAAAATGGTGAGTTATTCATGTTCATAGCGGAAATCCAGTGCTGACTTTTAGCATTGTCATTCCATCCCAGCTTTTACAGCCTGGTCCAAAGCCCATTGGAAGTCCCCAGGAAGTCTTTACATTGATTTTAGTTCAAGCTCATGGTGTGGCTTTTGGTTTTAGCATATCATACGTATTCAGTGATGATTCTGTTTGGAGGATTGTAAGAGCCTGCTCCACTTCAGCATCTCAGATTTGTTCCTCAGAATGAGGAGCATCTGTTTTGCCTTTGGTTCCCTAGAGCGGTACCTTGGCTCTGGATGTGTTAAGTGTTGCTTTGTTTGTGGCTAGTGGATACTCAGTGCACAGTTGAGTGGGGTTTCATGTTAATTTAATTCCCTCTTGAACTAAATCTGAAATCCTTAAAAAATAGTGTGGGGAGCAGAAGAAACTAAGAAAGAGCCATTTGCACCACTGAAACTTCAGATACTTCCTGCAGGTGAGGCAGGTGACACTGAATAACGCTTGCTTTTCTTACAAAGGTGAAATAGAAACAAGTGCTACTTCTCAGCCACGAACCATAAGCTTGTAAGGAACTGTTCTGTCAAACATTTTTACCCCATGGGGAAAACTTTCACTAGGTCAGGGAGCATAAAAATTGCAAACACTTATACTTAGCTGATCACTGAAAAATTAAGAAATAAATTAGCTATTTGAATGATCAGCAACTAATAACTTCCTGGACCTACCATCCAGGAAGTATCTGTGCTGAGGAATCATGGGATGACCTCTCTAAATAGCTCTTTCCTCGCCTTTTTTCTCCTTTATTATATTAATTTCATGCATGTATTATCATCTGTGCTTCCAGTGTATTTGGTTATCAGTCATTGTACTTGCTGGTTGCAAAAAAGAATTAGCATCCTCACACTAAAACAATGAAGGCACATAACATCTGGTAGCAAATTATTAGTGCTAGAATATAGTGGTCACTAATGGTATGATTTATGATCTTAGTTCTATCTTGCAGTAAAACTGTAAGTTAAAAAAACCTTGTAGTTTATATATATACACACAGACATTTATGCATACATACGTATACAAGCAAGCTGTAGACAACACTTTCAGAAGAACTCTAGAAACTGAGTTTCTCCAGAAACTGAGCTGTGACTGTCACAGTGTGGCTTGCTTGGCCTGTTAAAAATCATGAGCTTATTTCAGTGCATAGTTGGAAGTTGAGATCTTCTGAAAAGCTGGTGCCAGTTTTGTGTTCTGACTCATCTGATGTTTTTTTAAATCTGTCTGTAACTAGCAATGCCTAACTATAATTGAAATAAATAAATAAATAAATAAATAAATAAAAAGGGGGCGGGGGTGGGGACAAGGTCAAAAATGGCCTGAGAAAAGGCCCATCCTGGAGAGGCTTCAAGCTTGACAGAACATTCCCATGTACTGAGGAGAGAAATCCTGCACTGAGGGGGAAATGGACTACAGGAAGTAACACTCTTCAAGATCCAGGTCCTGTTTAGATCCTCTGGAACTCCTTGCATAGCTGGAAATCTTTTCTTAATTGTTCTATCCAAGAGCAATTTTGCATGAGGACTTGGGTGAGGAATTTTCAGAGAAAGGCCAAGCTGAGAAGGTCAGCACCTGAAAGCTAGGCTCGGCCATGAAAGAGGTAATGTGTGTGCAAAGACATGTATGAATTGGGAAGACTGAAGTGCATGCTAAATATCATTTGGTAAAACAGGCACTTAGTGAATACTTTTCAGCGTCTGACCTCTGGCCCATGTAGTCATGTTTGCCATCTGCCACATGAATTGCATCTGTTTTATCAAATGGAGATTCCATAGGCTACTTGAAAGAGAATTTTTGGCTTTCTCCTCATTCTCTAAACCCTGGATCACTGGGCATGAAGCTTGCTACACCTTCCACACTTTCCCTTGGATGCTGTTATAATCTGTATATTCTTCTGACGTGTGATTGTCAAGTCCATGCTTTCAACTCAGTTCCTCCCAAGAGCATTATCTAGGGAAAGCACATTCCCTAGGTTAGTTCATGTCTGTGTCTGTGTGAAAATACTTGATTATATTGACTTTTAAATTCCCTTTTTTTAGTGCAGGGCTGACTTAGATCTGTTAAAATAAAGTAGCAATAGTAGTGGAAAAAATATGTATCCTAAAATGTCGTATTTTTCCCATATGCTACAATCCACTGATTTGCTTTGGTAAAGGGAAAAGATCTCTCCTGATTGACACTTCAGTTCTCTGATCAGTAGTGTACAGCTGTTAGTGTGTGCTCTGTATCTCTCTGGTAGGTAGGCTCCAATCCAGAGCCAGTGGCAATTACGCATAAGGGTCAAGTGGAGCTGTGTGGCACATTTTGTGAAGTGCAGTTTGGAGGGAAGAATTTTGATGGAAAATATCTTACTGTTTGCATGATAAAAACCATGCTATTCGTGAAATCTATGTCTTATACTCTCCTGGGAGGCACCCCCTATTTTTAGGGGGTGTTTTTACCTTCTCTAAAAGGCCTTAGTAATCTGGCTTTGTAGATCAAACTGAAGCAAGCAATGAACTGTGTGTTGCAGTTTGAATGAATCAGCCCTGGAGAACCACCACCATTTGGAAAATGATGCTTTTTCGGACAAGTCTGAGAGAGACAACGTGGAAGAGTCAGAGAATGAAATGCATGAGAACAGCCGGAAGACAAATGAAAGCGAGAGCGATCAGTCAGAAATCCATGGAGAGGTCTCTCCAGGAAGGAAAGGGACGACTTATATTGAACAGATCTATGAGGAATTTGGGGAGGTAAGAATAAAAAAAAAAAAAAAGTATTTTTATCGTCGCTTCTTTCTGTTAAAATGTCTCTGTTCATAGTATTTGAGTATTTGTCATTCGGACTTTTAGGTGCTTGGCAGTTAAGAACTAGCTTTGTGAGTTCCAGTGTTTTACAGATAAAGCAGCACACAGTTTTCTGCTAAATTAAGTTGAATAATCATGTGCTCTAATAATTACGCATTATGAACAGCAGCTCTGCTACTGTGCTTTGGCATGTTTCCAGCATCAGCGATCACTTTAACTAGTTACTGCATTAAAGACCCACACAGTGCTTTGTGGAGCCCGCGGGAGGGAGAATTATTATTCTGGGCATGTGTGCTAGCCAATTAGGATGCTCAGCCCTTGCATGATACAAAATATGATACTTCCCTTTTTTTTATTATGCATGGAACATCCTTTTTGTGTATCATAATGGAGCATTTGAGCCACTTGATTTCTGAACGACAGTTTCTTGTAGGAAGGCCATTTCTCATGTCATTTAACAGCAGGAGGAGGCATTTCTGTTCCACATAAGAGCCTTTGTTAGCTGAATGCTACTGTGACCTCTGAGGAAGGCAGCAGTACAGAGCTGGGGGGATCCAAGTGTGCTGGGTGAGAATCAGTCCTAACAGGTAGCGGAGGAGCTCTGCTGCAATGCTGGGAGGACTGAGCACTCCCTTGCATATTGCTTTGAACAAGTAAGCTGAAGTCTTGCTGGTGCTTCAAAGAAAACTATTTTGCTGGAAAGCTGATTCCTTTTAAGAATCATAGAATCATTTAGGTTGGAAAAGACCCTTAAGATCATTGGTTCCAACCGTAAACCCAACACTGTCAAGTCCACCACTGGACTGTGTTCCTAAGTGCCATGTCTACACAGCTTTTAAATACCTCCAGGGATGATGACTCAACACTTGCCTGGGCAGCCTGATCAAGTGCTTGACAACCCTTTCAATAAAGAAATTTTTTTGTAATACCCTATCTCAACCCCTCCTGCCACAACTTGAGGCTGTTTTCTCTCACCCTATTGCAAGGGGGAGAGAAGATACTGACACCTGCCTTGCTATATCCTCCTTTCAGGTAGCTGTGGAAAGTGATAAGGTCCCCTGTCAGCTTCTTTTTCTCCAGACTAAACAACCCCAGTTCCCTCAGCTGCTCCTCATAAGACTTGTGCTCTAGACCTGTTCTCCTCTCAATAGTTTCCTGAAAGTGTAAAACTAATATTGAGAAAACAAATATAGTTAAATATATCCTAATTACACTCTGTGTTTCACTGAGTGATAAAACACTGAGGTTGATTAGGTGTCCCACCCAGATTGTATTACTGCTATTTGTTTCTTTACAGACTTCTTGTAATAGGACAACCTACATGAGAGACTACAAAAGATTGTCTCTGCCATACCACCTCGCAGAGGTGCGGGAAGAGTTCAGTTTTGTCTCCTCCTTTCCACAGCCCAACCACCCCCAAGAACACCAGTTTGTGGTCTGGAGATGCCAATCCAGGTAGCATATGTTTGCTGCCATTTCAGATGTCATGTGTGAGGTGCAAGCTTCTGCTGTAGAAATTGTGCTTGTAAATGGAACTGTTGCCTACAGAGACAAAAGAACAGAACCAACCAACCAAAATCCTCTTCTTTTGTGCATTTCTCCCCTCAAATCCCACCCCAGACACACAGAAAATTGTAACTGGGTCCAAACAGGATTTTGAATATAGCTGAACAACTAACAGCAGCAAAATGAAGGCAAACTTTATTTCTATCAGCTGCTTATTATGAAATGGCCTTTTGCCACATGACACACTTGTCCTAGAAGCATTGGCAGGGCACTCTGAAACTTCGGTGTTTGAATAAGCCTTACTGGCAGCACTGGTGTGTGTATGTGGGTGTGTTAGTGAGAGATCTCTGTAGTTTTACATTTAAAAAATGTGGTACAAACCAAAAGGAAAGGACTACATTTCTGTTGTAGAGTGACACTTTGTGTAGCATATAATAAGGCTAACCATAATGTGGCTGCTCAGACAGAGGTAACATCCAGTGTGGTCTTTCAAAAAGAACTGCCATGTTGCCTTGGCCATTAGGTGTTATATTAGATTTCTGTTGTTAGCCGAGAGATGAAGCTATCATCAGCAGGGACACAGATAGGACTGGTTGTTCAGTGTTATGTCACTGGTGACAATACCATAAAGAAAAGTAGGTTGTATGCAATGATATAGTTTACTGTCAGCAATGGGCAGAGATGTATCAAGGTAAAACACATGCCAACTAATAACTAATAACTGAAGTTGCTCTTCAGTTTAAGAGGATCAGCTGTTTTAAACTGAAACTGCTGCCCCTCAGTCTGTGTCTGCAGCTCAGATTTGACAGGACAAAGGCCACAGACGCAGACTATCACTGTTACATTTTCAGATTTGCTTTGAAAGTTCATTTGAAAGGTTTGCACGTACTACATGCCTCTGTATATGGTTGAGAGGTGTGTTCTTATGCACCTGATGTTCCAGTTTTGCCTTGTTTGCAGTAGGAATGTGAAGGCAGAGTCAGGTGTCAGAAAGACCTTGAGGTTGTGAAAGTCGGTCTAGAATATAAAAAAGACACCTCCTTAGTAGCTGGAGTGATAACCAAAAATGCCTTCTGTTTCCACATTTCCAAGCTTTTAGCGCTAGCAAGTTATAAAAAGGGTTATTGAGGGTGACAAAAAGAAGGGAAAGCAAACCAGAAATCACTTGGAGTTGTTCTCATCCTCCTGTACCTTCTTCTCCTTCCCTTTTCATTCATCCCTTCTGCAGGGATTCTTTCTGCATAACACTCTGTACAGCAATTTCACCATGGCATTAATTAATATTGCAAATACAGGCACACTTGAGAACCTGGATAAATAATGGAAGTTATAATAGACCCATATGTGTTGTACGCCCTAGCTCATGCTGTGCTATTACATTCTTTAACAGTTTCCATTTCTTTTTGGAGTTTCAAGCTGTGTGCTGCACCAGCCTGCCACAAAAAGAGTAGTATGATAATGGAAAAACAATGTAATGGAAATAGTTTGTTGTTCCTCAAATTTGAAATTCCCCTCAGCCTGCAAGCTGGACTCAGTGTGTTTCTGCATGACGAGTAAAAAGGCTGATTGAGAACCAAAAAGTGGTGCTGGGAATGCTCAGGTGGTGAAAATGAATGTTTAATGATTTACACCATCTGTGAATACTATGGGGTTACGCTCTGTGTCCCCTCCCAAACCAAAGTCCATTCTAGAAGTGGATCTGTGCCGTTTTGCTCATATAAATATCTTCCCTAAAACCAGTTGAAAGCTTAAGTATTCTCTTTCATTGTTAAATTATGATTCCTAGAATGCATTAAAATGCATTCGTGTCTGAAAATTTAGTTTCATTTTCTTTCCCCAGTGGCCTGAAAGGCACATTCCCCCATGTTATACATTATATTGTCCCACTGAATCCATAGGAACTACAGAATTATACCTGAAACCCAACAGAATCCCTGGAATTTTTTACTGTTACCTGCACTTCTGCACAGTGTTGTGGGGTGCTGCAGTTTTGTACATGTCGCAGGCCTTTACTTGTATGTATGCTACCAGTTTGTCTCATTTGGAACTTGGAGGACTGCTTCTGTTCTTTGTTGATTACTCATTTATCCCCTAAATTTTTCTGCACGTATAATGGTAAGTCTTACAGTCTCTCATTTGCTGAGAATGGGTCTGATGGGAGCTTTTTGTATGCATCCCACCAGGCCACAGGGATGCTGTAACAGCCTTGGGCATGTCCACACCTCCTGAGGGACTGCAGTACAGACTCCTCTTGGTTAATTTTGGTCCAGGTGTGTGGAGCCAATAGCTCAGGAAAGAGCATAGTGGAGGTGTGCTCCCTGCCTTGTGCCAGCTCTCACAGAGGCCCAGGGCTTTCTCTACCTCTCACTTGAGTGCTTTGGAGACCCCCTTCTCCTGGGACAGAGCTGAAGTTCTTAGCAGTAGCGTAGCTGAGCATCCACCCTTGTACCACTGCCTATGCCGGGGTGAGCTTGGATCCCACAGATAAATGTACCTGCAAGAAGTGGTTTTCCTGTTTCTGCCCTGAACTTCCCTATTCCTATTGTAGACAGGTGAATCATCTCAAACAGAAACCGTCTCTGAGGAGAACAAGAGCCTGATGTGGATCCTGCTGAAGCAGCTGCGTCCTGGCATGGACCTGTCACGGGTGGTGCTGCCCACCTTCATCCTGGAGCCACGCTCGTTCCTTAACAAACTCTCTGATTACTACTACCATGCTGACCTGCTTTCCCAGTAAGCAGCATGCAGTGTGCCCAACGTGGACATTTTTCTTGTATTTGTGAATATATGTTACAGTGTTAGCTTGGTGCTGGCTGGGGTGCATTTGTTTGCTTGAAAGGCTCTCAAATAATACCTACATCACTGGATTCAGTGTAAATCAAGCCAGGCACCAGCTGCAGTGGCCTTTTAAAGATAGACTGCTGCATGTAAGGGGCAATGAAAATGGTTAAACTGTGGACAAGACTACCTTTGCACATGCACGTTTGCCAGCATTGGCTGGAACTGATTGGAATTCAGTTCATGCCTTTGACCATCATGTGACAGAGCTGTGCCACCTTCTGGTCGACTGCTGTACAGAGGATAATAGGACGGAGCAAACAAAACTGTTAAGCGCTTCTGCCCCCAAAGCAGTATAATTATGTTGGTTGATAAACGAATAAGAAGCATCTTTTAACACTATTGATGAGTGAAGCCGCTGGGAGCAGCAGTGTAGAAAGTAGAAAATGTTATACTTGCAGATAGGAAGGACCAGCCTTCTCAATGAATATTGAATATTACATACACTGGTTCTGTGTTTTAAAACCGGAGTGTGCAATATTCAAATAGCAGCACTGGTTACTCATATTTGTTCTGCTGCCTCTGGGTAATTGTAGAATGGTGGTATTTTCAAGCTTTGTTTGTGGCATTTGTAACATCTGAAGTTAAGGAAATTGTTCTCCTCAGTGCTAAGAACTAAGAAATTTTCAAGAGGTTTGGAGATTTTGTTAAATAAATCTCTTTGTGGTGGGGATGATCCTTCTAAGTGGATTTTGCAAGATTAATTTTCAGATCTGACTTGATGATTGGAAATGTTCATTTCCAAATGTTTACTAATGGAATGGTTGTTTCTGTTTACTTCCCATGTTATCTTTGAGTAGGGAGGGGTTGGATGAGATGACCTTGAAAAGTCCCTTCCAGCCTAAATTATTGAACAAAATCTTGAAGTACTGAAAAAGACCATGTAGCAAGCATATCAGCTTTAAAGATCTTCTAAGGAAAAGGGAAACAACGAAAAAGAAAAATAAATTGTCTTTGATTTTGGTGGCATAAGTGTTGTTTTTATGACTCACAATGTACTATTGGCTGTAACTAAACGCTAGTGTGAGTAGCAGTCCCACATTAACATATATGAATGTCCCATCAAACCTGATACACTCCAGAAATTTTCTTAGGCTTTTGGCAAGAGCGCACAGCTGGGGTTGCTACTTTTTAAGCTGGCAGATACCTTTTCTGGCAGCAGCACAGAACTTGCTTCCCTTTAATACTGGGGAAATACTACTGGAATTAATGTTATTATACCGGTATGAAATGAATGTGATATGTGAACAATATAAGGAACATTTTATGTTCTGTCCTCCAGGGCTGTCCTTGAAGATGATCCGTACAGTCGAATGAAGCAAGTTTTGAGGTGGTATCTATCCGGCTTCTATAAGAAGCCAAAGGTAAAAGAATGAATTAAATTGGGGTTGTAAAAGGCATTGATGTCTTCTGCTATGGCTGTGTATTTCATTATTTCCTCTCCTTTGACACTTTACCTCTTCTGTTGTTCAGAAGACTTTTATCATTACTTTCAATACTGAAGTTGCATTTGGTTTCGGAGTAGATGCTGAGTGCAAAATAGCGTTGATCAAAGGCTCTGACCTTTTCACTGGACAGTTACAAGCGAAAACTAGTCATCAGCAAGTAATGTGTTCTCAGATGCAAGATTTTTTTCTTTGCTCAAAGCACATTCCTTTCTTTTTTTCAGGCCTATTAGTACCATAGTGCCATGTTTCCACATTATTACTTCTGCTACCATATGCAGCAGGTGCATACCAAAGTTTGATCATCTTGTAAAGCTTTGGTCAGACAGTATTGAAGATTAAGTTGGTGAGAATAGCAGATGAACCCATGGCTCAGATTAAAAGATTAGATTAAGAGGATATATATAATTGGTTCTTCAGTTTTTATTCTTGTGATAGACTTAGTTTAAAACATCGGGGGAGAAATAATTACACTGTTTTGTTGCCGTCTCTGTAGTTGGATTGCAAATCTTCATTTGTAGCAGGTTTTGTTTGCTTTGTTTTTCAGGGAATAAAAAAGCCATACAACCCTATTCTGGGAGAGACATTTCGCTGCTGTTGGTTTCACCCTCAGACAAACAGTCACACATTTTACATAGCAGAACAGGTAAATTGCTTTATTTGGATGCTCAGATGTTGTAAACAGCAGCCTGTTTGCACGCCCATGTGTAGGAACATGCTCTTCATCTCGCCTAGGAGAGGAACTTGGAGTTTTGTGTAAGCATCCAGAGGGGGCCATAGGGTAAACCAGCTGCTAATCTTTTTTCCTTTTAGATTGATAGATATCATACAAGCTTTGGTGGGCACTCAAGACTGTAAAAACAAATCTCCCCTATATAACATTAGCCTCTTCAATAAAGACCTTTTCCATTGGATTCTGCCCTACTGTTTTCTTATTTTTAATAAAACAGGGTTAAATGCACAGAACTGATATCTTCATATTACTGCTTTGGTGAAAAAATTGCTTACACATGAAGACTTATAAATATTGACTGACTAAGAAAATTATTCAGTTATGTAATTTTGGTTCCTGCTTAGTATTTGTATGAAGATAGGATGAGAAAGTTGGGGCTGTTCAGCCTGGAGAAGAGAAGGCTGCATGGAGACCTCATAACAGCCTTCCAGTACCTGAAGGGGGTCTATAGGAATGCTGGGGAGGGACTCTTCAATAGGGACTGTAGTGAGAGGACAAGGGGTAATGGGTTCAAACTTAAACAGGGGAAGTTTAGGTTGGATATGAGGAAGAAATTCTTTACTGTACGGGTGGTGAGGCACTGGAATGTGTTGCCCAGGGAAGTTGTGAATGCTCCATCACTGGTGGTGTTCAGGGCTGGGTTGGAGACAGCCTTGGGTGGCATGGTTTAGTGTGTGGTGTCCCTGCTCATGGCAGGGGGGTTGGAACTAGATGATCTTAAGGTCCTTTCCAACCCTAACTATTCTATGATTCTATGGTTTGTGTTGCTTCCGTCAAAAGCGTCATGAAACACATAACCAGATCCTACCCTCCTTTATTGCTAAACATTTTACAATGATTTTAATAGGAGTTCATTAAGAGCTTATCTCTGTGTCTTAGGGGATAAATGAAGGGCAGAGCTCACAAGTAATCTGGCCTGACAAAACTTAGTTTGAGATTTACAGTGTTAGTAAAGGAATCTGAGGACCATCTGGTCTTTGGTATATAGACTCCCTATTTCACATGCATTTTTTTCCTATTTAATCAGAGGATTTTTATTTTGCCTTATTTTATTTCACCCATAGCATCCATTTTATTGAAGTTATTCAAATGCTGCCAAAAAGTCCTGCACTGTCATTTATTGTGTTGAAAATATGACAGTGTGCCTGTTGGCCTGAAGTAATCTCATGATGGACATGAGGACATGTCCTCATGCATGAGGACAAGAAAATACGGGTCAGGGAAGAAAGTTTGTTTATATAATGTTCTTATATATAATGGTCTCACATGTAACATTTCCTTTTTTAACATTGAGGTTAATGGTATGGCTTAGAGGACTCTGGTCAGTCCTGTGTCCTCTGTCTTACATTATGCCTAGGGCATGTGTAACACTGTGTGAGGCTATGTGTGCACCCACTGTTCTGCTTAGCCTGTAAAGACTGCTGTAAATTACCTGTGCCTATTTTTCTTCTAGGTTTCCCATCATCCACCAGTGTCAGCTTTTCACGTCAGCAATAGGAAGGATGGATTCTGCATAACTGGCAGCATTCTAGCTAGGTCCAAATTTTATGGTAAGGCATTAAGCCTAGGCATCTTCCAGGTAGTATCATGGCATTGGTTTTGATTTGTCTTTCAATCGCTCCTGAGTGTGCTTGGATCTAAGAACAAAGAAATGCATAAGAGGATCAACTGGTGTAATTGCTTGTCTTGGCTCTTCTGGTTTTTCCCAATTTCTGCCATTTCAGTGGGAGATCACACTGATGTTAAATAAATAAATAAATCAGATAAAAAACACAAAATAGCTTTAAAAACCTGGTTTTCAGAAAGCAAATATTCCTGAAAATGTATGGGCAATTGGTTGTCGACTGCTTTGCATATGCTCATGGGTGAGTCATTTTATAGCTATCTGATGATCCAACTGACTTTTGCAAGCGTCTCTGTATAAATATAACAATTTATCTAGCTCCCAGATTTCTGACAGTTGAACCCTAGAGCTTCAAAATCTCCTGGAATCTCCTAATTTCAATGGAGACAGCACAGCTGCAGGCCATGAAACGTTGCTATTTGAAATAGATTTTTTGTTTAGACCTACACCTCTTCAGTACTATCCTCTGGTAAATATATTTGCTGAAACACTTGTAGATTGTCATTGCTGTACTGGCAATTTTATTTGCTATGTGGGATTGTTGTGGTACAATCCACAATCAGAAAAGCTGTGCACACAAAGGGACCTGAAAAACTTCTAAGCACTGGAATTGCTATATGCATCCCACTAACGACTTATTTAATCTACTGGCCTTTCTGCAGTAGGGGTTAAATGCCAGAACAAGTACGAGCCATACAGCAGAGAGTTTATTAGAACTGCCTGCCTCCAGCAGTAAATGATTTGCAGGGTCCTGAAGAATTAGCATTTCGTATCCATTCTTGCGTCACCTACATTTAAAAGGAAATGTTTATCTAAAGTAGTATGAGTGACTAAGTGAAAAATGCATTTTTTAATAGATATGTAATTGTTCTTTTAAATTCTAGGTAACTCACTTTCTGCACTGTTGGATGGGAAAGCAAAGCTTATGTTTCTGAACAGGGGAGAAGATTATATAATTACTATGCCATACGCCCACTGTAAAGGTAAGTTATGAATGTTCAAATAGGAAGCAAACAGAAAGAATAATATAATGGTATCTTATTGACTAATATTGCACTGGCTCTCTTCTTCTCTCTCAAACACTGGGCACCACAAGGACTGGTAATCCCAGGGAGCAGTTGCTCCACACAAGTCATAGCGCTCAGCAGAAGATTGGTGATCCTCACTGAAGTCTTTTTGATTTGTCTGCGCAGAGCTGAGGACAGAATTAGGCCCATCTAAGTTGGTTTTAACACCATGTAGAAACACAAATATACTGCACATATGCACTGCAGATAAAGTGAAGACGGAAAGAAAATGAGGACATTTTTGACCTTTTGAGGATAAAAAGGTTTTCTAATGTTCATGCTGAAATTGTTTCATACATTTTTTGGCCTTTTGAGAGTAAAGGCAATTCCTGCCTTCTCTTCGGATTTATTACTCTAATAATGATATTTCTCAGCGTATGAGCTGCCTCAGTGAGGCTGAGTTACCATGCAGCTCTGCTCTGTTGGGCTGAGTGTGCACTGAGACTAGGGAGTGGCTGTGATTCACTGCTGTAACTTCACCTATCTCCTTAGGAAGTTAAGTGCTGATGGCATTTCAACCACAGTGATAAAATCACTCCCTGAGCATTTTGATCCAGTTTTAGTTTTTTAGTAGTTTTTATTTTGGCATGTTGACCTCTAAGTTAATATTTGTGGAGGTGCTAACTAACTGAAAACAGTGGTTTCTGTAAATCACTCCCTCTGTGAGGTAGTCCTGTGCACAAATCTTTTTCTTGCCAGCTTTTTTTGTATTGGAAATAACCATTTGAGAAGATGGTAAACATGTAAAAAGGAGTCCCCTACATGACTGCTAGTCTCCCAGATTCTTCTGAATCCCATTACAGCTCCTCCCTGCCCCATCCACCCTGTGTGAAGCAACTGAGTCTATTTAAACACTGGTATAATTGAAGTGGCTGAGCACAACTTTCCTTATTTTTGCTTTCCCACTTTCAGCTTACCACAGATGCATTATCAGCACCTGTGAGTCACGCTACTTCCTAGCTGGTGTAATAAATGGAGAGCATGGACTTGGGGAGGATTCTTCATGCTTGTAGAGAGACATTTCCTAGAAATGTTGGTTTCTGTCTTTTCAAAACTTCAAGCGAAGTAGGAAATTTCACAGCATGTCAGTGAGAGCCACTGTGAGTTGAGAAAGCAGATCGCTTACATCAGAGCCTCTCTTACATCTCATTTTTCCCTGTCAGGACTTTTATATGGAACCATGACAATGGAGCTTGGAGGGAAAGTTACCATTGACTGTGAGAAAACTAACCACAGGGCAGAACTGGAGTTCAAGCTAAAGGTAAGAGACATGCTGGCCCCAATTTTGAGTGCATCTCAGGCTTGCCCCTGCGCTTCAGGCAAGGTTTGATCATACACATCACTTCTGTACCAGCAATGTATGTGTGCACTATGGGGGGGTGTACCAGACAGGAGGCATTATCCTGCAGACAATTTTACCTAGCACACCTGATTAGAGCCCAGGAAGCCCAAGTTTTACCGGACTTCTTCACTACCAGCCAGCCAACTACTGGCCAAACTCTGTTCTGGATGTTTGGCAGTGACAGTGTGACTTCTGTTTAGGAAGGTGCAATTATTTTTGCTTGCAAAATAGGAACCACTTTGAGGCAACTTAGGATGTGGCTCTTCAGTGTAGCTCTCCAATAGCCATCGCATACATACTCTTCCTTTACAGGTAATGAACCGTACATTGCGTTTCTCAAGGCTACAGCACCTTGCCTTGATGATGGGGTAAGAGCCCATTTTCAGGCAGTTAATTTTACGTGGCTATCACATTGACAAGCTATGCTGTCATTGCCTTTTTACTGACTTGATCAAGAAGCTGTTCCCTCCCCTAGAAAGCCTGGTGATGTAAATCTATGGTATGCAGATAAAATGGAGACATCTTTAAGCATTCCTTTAGTTATATGTATTAAAATTTGGGAGGAAATGTGATGACCTGTAACTTTCATTTTACAGTTAACTTGCTTTTTAAGGAGCATCCATTTCTTTTCTGTTCCAACAAATAATTCCTTGCCTGAGCATAAAATAAAAGATGGAAGAACTGAGAATGTGCAGGACTTGAAAGCTGCAGCCTTAGCCAACATAAATGTGAGAGATTACTGGAGTTAGGGGAGTCTTTTGCAGACTTCTGTCTGTTTATCTGTGTTTTTTCTGGGGGCAACAATAATTTTCTGGTTTTATTTGCCCTTACAAAGTGAACTGCTGCCTCATGTACATTCCTTGACATTTGCATATACTTGTCGTTAAAGCCTGTTCTTCCCATAGACCTGATGTATTGTGTTGGGGCCAACGGAGTATTTTCCTGACTTCAGTCAGTGTCATCTCAAACCTACAAACACTTTGGGGCTTAAAATGCAGACCCTTCTTTTCCAGCTTGAGAACAATACACTTAGTTCCAACATGACCTAGAAAGATCCCTGTTGGCTTAGTTATGTGCATGGCTTTGGATAGGTCTTAGCCACCTTTTTTAGTAGAATAATGAGAAGTTAAAGGTAAACCTCATAACTTCGTTATGAATTTGGATATGTACCCGTTCTCAGCTGGCTTGGATACCTTGATCCTTGAGATACTCTTTTTTTTCTCCATGGTTGTGGTGGGAAATTTGGTTTTATATTGTTATTAAAAAAAAAAAAAAGGTTCCTCTGCACAACATTATTGAAAAGTAACTGCTAAAATGTCTGAAGAAATGCTGTGTGGTCTGAATGGAAGAGCTGGTCACTCTATCACTTCTGTTTCCTGTGTTTGGCAGGAGGAGGTGAGGGGAATTTTCCATTGTTCTGGGAATCTTTTCCCTGACTCTGGAAATACCCTTTTTGGGTTTTTGTTTGCTGCTGACAAAAGCTTCTTCACACTGGAACCTTCACACAGATGCAGCCATCAGCAGTACCACACTGCTGTTGCTTTTCCATAAGCAGGAGATGTCACCGACTGCATTAGTGCTGATCATTTTCTTTGCCTGCAAGTATAAGGGTGCAAGACTGTACTACGATTGAGACAATGAGAAGGGCTTGCCCACATTAACGCTTATCCTGATGTATAGCTGAAAATAAGCGTATCGGCAATGAAGGCAAGATCTTGCAGTGCTGAATGTTAATGCGTCAGAAGGCTTATCTCTCTTCCTGCAGCTCCTACTGTGATTTTGACATTGTAAACAAAAGGAGAAGGGTACAATGTTAGACAGTCAAAATCCATGTTAGGATTCCTTCTGCCTTTTACCACTGATACTGGAAATCAAGCAGGTTGCACCTTCCTCCCCTCCTGCTGCATCACTGTGTTTGGCTCCCTTCTATTTCTCAGTAGACTGATCATGTTTTCTATTTCTGTTCTCCCCTGACAGCCCTTCTTCGGTGGCAGCGCGAGCATTAATCAAATCTCTGGGAAGATTAAATCAGGAGAAGAAGTGTTAGCGAGTCTCAGTGGACACTGGGTAACATGCGATAATCAAAGTTGCTGGCAGTTCAAGTGTGTGTGGCAGCAGGGTGTGTGTGAGCACTGGCAGCCCCTGGCAGGCTCCCTGCTTGGGAGCTGCAGATGGCCCCGGTCCTACCTCTTCCTGACATCCCCAGGGACTGTGGGAGAGCAGAGCTTTCCGGCCACACCTCTCAAGCTCATTTATGCTTTAAAAGTCCCAGCCACTTGGAATGTAACACTTGCACTCCTAGAGCCTGGGCCAAAGCTGGGAATGGCGAGGAGGGTTTCCATCAGAGCCAGTGGCTCTGTATTTAGGGTCTCAGACTCAGGACAAGCTCTGATGGCAGGAGACATAGTATGTCTTGTGTGTGACTACGAAAATCATGAGGCTTCCTTTTGCCTTTATGCATTCAATACTTCCACAGCTACAGCAGTATCAGGGAGGAGCTTCACAGGGTTTTAAATGGATTATTTTCACACCAAACCTTAATGATAGAAGACAGTTATTCTTTTGTTCATGAGGTAAAGGACAGAGTGAGGGTCCATCTGTATGGGCAGCTCAGACCAGTCAGCAGAGCAGCTAGCACCTTTGCACACCAAGAATCCACAAGTGAATCACTCAAAAACATCCTTAAGCTGAAATCCAGCAAGAATAAAGTTGCATGTTGAAGAATCTGGTCTAGAGTTTTTTTTGGGAACTGCTGGTAACCCAGGCAAAAGCAGTGAGCCCTGGCTTTGGGCTGGACACTTCAGTATTTATCTCAGCTACATTTAGACATCTACATCTTCATTATAGTTGACCTGTGTTCCCTTTCCAGTCCATAGAAATTGCCATTTCTGAGACAGATTAGTCTCATCCTAAAGGAGGTATTTAAAGTAGGTCAGGTGAAATGTGCCTGGATAAAGCCCTTCTACAAATGAGGTCCTAACCCCAGTGTAGCCTTTGGTACTGAACTCCCCCCTAGAGATAATCTTTCTTTTTACATAAAAAGCTAATGATCATTTTGAAATTCAGAGATTTGCCCTTTCTAGGCATATACAAGGAGATTTGCTCCTTGTTCCTGGGTAGCTTTTCCATTCCGAGCTCACTTTCCTGCAGGATAAGCCTTGGCAATTGTGAGTTGTGCTGGGCTGTTGAGTACCTTGTCTGTGGTGGGTCCTGTGAACACTGTCCACAAGAGCATATAATTGAGGGGCTCCCCTGGGGCACCGAGCCACAGGGCTGTGCTGCTCACCTTCCAGTCTTCTGTGCTTGGGTTTTATCAGCCTGAAAGTAATCTATTCGTCCTTTGTTCTTTGTGCTGGTTGTTTGTGGTGCACAAAATCAGAATGATGTATAAAAGAAGTTAAATGTCTTTGAAAGGATGGCTCCATAAGCCACTATCTGCAGTTGTATGCTGTGGATAGAATAGGTGCTGTGCAGCAGCAGCAGTAGGGATGTCATTTGTTCTTCCTCACCCCACTGAGAAATTGGTCTGGTCTCCTGAGCTCTGCAGGCTTTTCTCTGTCCCATCCGGTTTCCTGACAGCTGATCTGTGACCTGGGAGAATTTCCTGACAAAAATGCTCAGAGCTGAAAGGCTAATTCTCTGCCTTGGGATCTGAAAACACACCTGAATAAAGAAGGGAAGCAAATCCCAATGATTCTCAGCCCCAGGACCAAAGCAGCAGCTGAAGGCTTTTATATATGCCCCTTAGAGATGCACACAGTGAAGTCTGGTAATGCCTGTCTGGCGCAACCTATCCATAGCTGGGGTCTCTTGGGGACCTGAGATCTGTCCTGGAACTGGCACCTTAGGACATGGCAGAGGAAGTTCCTCGGAAGACTTTGAGAGTCCCTTAGGTCTGAAGGAGTTTCACAACTGAGGATGTGGGAAGTGAACTTTGAGACATGCATCAGGGACTGTGGCAGAGGAAGTATTGCAGCAGCTGGGATGCAAAGAAATTAGGCAGCAACAGGTAAAGCCAATAGCCGTGACCTAAATAAGGTTTGCATGATACTCATACCATGTCCAGGCAGCTGAATGGCACCAGTTGCACATGCTGTTTCAGCAGCTGTAATCGTTTCATTCATTCCACTCACAGTTAGCATTCTGCTGTTTACTACATGCTTTGTAAACTACCTGGTCTGGCTCTGGGGCATTTCTGCCTCTTTGAACAAGGCTGGGAAGCAGAGTAGTTGAGCAGGGACACACCAATATTGTCTAGCCAACCTCACACCAGAAAAGTGTTGCTTAATAGTTGGTCACCAAATAAACTAGCAAGGAGTAAGGATGAAAGACCCCTGGGCATTTTGAAGTGCTAAATGAAATTCAGGAGCAATAATAGAAAAACCTGGCTAAACTGAAAATAAAAGAAGAAATAAAAAGAATATGAAAGAGTATCTCAGCTTTAGCTCTCCTTTCTAGAGAGGATGGTATTTCAGTAGGCTCTGCACGAAATGTCAGCATTGAGGAATATAAGACAGACTAGAAAAGGAGCTAGAGGTTTTGTTCGTATGTGCTGGCTGGTGCCTGGGAAGAACAGTGGGGAAAGAAAAGCATCTTTAGGAGTCATTTGGGTACCCTTGTCTGGGGACAAGAATAACAGAAGGGACCAGGTCCCTTTCTAACTCTCTTCTGATTAATTCAGCTAGTGTTTACAGGAATGCCTTGCCTCATTCACTTTAGAAACTTTCAGGAAGTGTTCAGTGAGATTTAATGGGGTAGAGGAGGATACAAGCCTTCTAAGCAAGACCTGTCCCTGATCATCATCAGGAAGCAGCTTCCATCTGTCAGGATTATTTTCTGCTGTGTGTTTCTGATTGTCATTAACCTTTTCACTTAATTTTCCTTCTCAGGATGGGGAAGTGCATATAAATGAATTGAAAAACGGGAATGTGGAAACGTTCTGGAACCCAACCAGTGAAGTACGAAGGCAGAGACTGAAACGCCATATTGTGCTGTTTGAGGAGCAGACTGACTTTGAGTCAGAGAGGTAAGGAGCTCTAGGAACATCTTGCTGCCACTTCCCTGCTGGAAGTGGGGCTCTGATCAGAAGGCTCCAATTCCTCAGCACAGTCCTGGAAGGACGGAGACCTGCTTTGCCTGCACATATTACCCAGCCATTTACCTCTTTTTTCTCCAGTTTATTAACTCTGGGGTATTTCCATGAAGTATAGCTCTGAAATAACCAAGGAGCTGGGCTGAGAAATAGTGGAGGCTACATTTTATCTTCTAAAATAACAAGTCTCCTTGGATGCTAGAGATCACAAACAGAATCTTTCTAACTGCTGGAACATTTTATGGAAGGGCAAGATGTCAATCTGAGGTTGAATGTCTTGTTAAGAAGGGATGTTTCAACCACAAATTCCTAAACTAGATGCAGGAATCCTGTGGAAAGCCCTGGCATGAGCAGAGCAGTAGTTTGAACCACATAACAGGATTTTATGTAATTAATGATTAATGACAGAGAATGTAATTAAAAATATATTTAACCCTGCCTCATAATCTCAGATGAGATCTCCAATGAAGTCTGCACCAGTTTTTTTAGGCTAATCTAGATTCAACTATAAATATAGTCCTGGCACAATACTTAAGAAATTGAAGGAATGACTACATGATGCAGTGAGTGTCCCCAGGCCAATTCTTGAGCAAGAACAACTAGAGCAACTTCATGTGGCACTGGCTTCAAACCAACTAGTCCTGTCATCTCACCAATATGGTTAGCGAGTTCCAGCTAACATCCCAAGCAGTTTGCTGCCTGGCTCCGCATTACATTGACCACTTCTCTGTGGGCATCTAATTTTGGTGTTGCATTAAATCACACTAAGAAGATTCTCCTTTTTATGGGTAAAGAAAGGGATTGCATGAAAATAAAAACACAGGAACATTTAGTTTGTTCTGGCCAGCAGTGAACATTATGGGCAATAAAGTCTCTATTTGTAACTTATATTTTCGCAGTTGCCACAGAGCAGGCTGCAGCACGTGTCTCTGTTAATCTTCTAAGAAGATTCTTTTAAAGGAGATGAGAAATCTTGGTCTTCTGGACAGAGAATCTTCATTTCTCTGTTTACCACAGTACTGCCAGAGCTGAATCCCTCTGCTGCAGCAGAGATCAGTAATGATATATGCATCCAGGGGAAGGAGGGAAATGGAAAAAATCCAGACATCCCTAACAGACGTTCCACCAAGCTCCTTATTATGCTGACAGTTGCATCAATAAATTACCATCTAATCCAGGTTATGTTCTGCCTGAATTGCTTCGTCTTTCCTGCAGTACTGAAAATCACCCATCTTCACAAGTGCTGAAGAGTCTCTAACACTCTTACCATTATGTGACTCACCGTGGAGGGTCTCCTTGTCTGACACATGCAGATCTTGATGGAGTAATTTGCCATTGTCAAATGCTTTTGTGCATGTCCCTCTGAGGTTCTTAGAAATAGAAGACTTGCTCTTTATTCCACCTCATTCCTTAGGACTGTCTTTTTACACCACCACTGTATTTTCTTGGGCTGTTATTTTCACTCCTCCCTCCCCCACCCCCATCGCTTTGAGTTTAGACTGAGTTTCCTGCCTTTGTTTCTGGGAGAAAAGATCCATACACAGGAAAATGGGAGTGACTTGTCAGAAAGGACAGGAAAGTGTTCCTCTGTCTCTAGGTAATTATCCAAGAAACTGCTTTTTTTGGAAGTGTTGTGTTAACACATGATGATAGAAATATAATGAAAGCATTGGTATCCTTTTGAAGTTAAGAGTTTCAAAGCAAGCTCCAAATTAAATGGAGTAATTTATTCATCTTCTAAATGGAGGACTGATGTTTTGTGGAGCTGGGAATACTGGAACAGCCTTGATCTCCAGGGCCTATTCTAACCACTAAACCACTGGGTAATGTTTTGGGAGGGCTAGCTGCTAATCTCAGAAGTACTTTCAGTCTGAAATGAAGAACAGAATGCTCTGATTAGAGGAACTGTGGAGAGGCCTATCACAACTCGGCTACAGTAAAAAAAAAAGTGATGATTTTTCTCTTGTAAAAACTGGATCCTCTCCTCTGGGCAGAGGCTTAGTGAGACATCATGTATCATAACAGATCGTGTACCCTTTGGCAGCCAGAAACAAGTGCTAGTGAAAGCCTGCGTTCCTGCTTGCAGTTTGTAAGCGCAAGTACATCTCCATTTCTTGCAGACTGCATTAGCTTCCTACAGACCTGATTGCTAAGCCAGATATAGAAGTACAACATTGCATGTGCAGCTGCAAGCTGTGCACATGAATTTGTTTTCCAGTGCTTCTAAGCTTCAAATACAAAGCCTGTGTTTCAAGGGTAGATATTAATACAAAGTCTCCAAAACATTAACGGCTGAAAGGGCGAGGGAGGACACAAACTCCATTATAGATCACTCACTTCTGAATAGGCCACTGAACTCAATGAATTGAGTATAACTAGCTTAGCACTGAAGATTTTAATGAACATTGTAGGTGATGTCATCTAAGGGAAACTAACCCTGTTCTTCAGCAGATCATTGTATACAGCATTCAGTGTTGCCATTCCTATAACGTTCTTTAATTTATAGTTCCTCTGGAGTATCAATAGATCAGAAAATGCCAACTCTAAGGTTCAATCTGGCAGAATGCATTGTTGGGTTTAAGGTGATTTAACTTGCTTCCCTGTTCATTCCTAGGCTTTGGCAGCACGTTACCAGTGCAATAAACAAAGGTGATCAAAACAGGGCAACGCAGGAAAAATTCGTGCTAGAAGAGGAGCAGAGGAATGCTGCCCGGGAGCGGAGAGAGAACGGCACAGACTGGAAACCGCTGCTCTTCCGGCACGACGCCACAACTAACGAATGGCGCTACAAATACGAGGAGTGAGTGGCGGAGTAGGAGTTGTGAACAGGCTTCACTGCTTGAGTTCCCGGGGTGCAAAGCACGGTTACAGACCTGCAGTTCCAGACCTGTCGTTCCCCAAACTGTGCCCTGGCTTGCTCTTTCTGAGCTCTATGTCACTATTAGAATACATATTCCTGATACGAATTGGGAATAGCTGGAAATGAGGGCTTGGCAATGGAAAATCTGCTATGCCATTGGTAGAAATCCCTATTGCTGCAATCAAGTGTGGAATCACTTGATTTGATTGCAGAGATTTTCTGCACTGTACAAGCAGAGCTGACAAGTGGCTTTCCTCCCCGGCAAGAAGAGTGAGGCCTCTGGAGAATGAACCTCCCTCATTTATTGCTAGAAACTGTGAATGTAAGGGGAAGTATCTGTTAGTCCTCACACTGCATCTGTGGAAACCCTGGTTATTGTCAGAGATGAGTGCCTGCCCTGATGCATACAGAGTTAGTGTATTGCTCATAACACACCTGGTATGGGGTTCTTGCTTTTCTGATGTTTTTTTCCTTTGGTTTCTAAAGTTTAAGACCTTGGGATCCTTTGAACGACATTGCCCAATTTGAGAAGAATGGAATACTTCAGACAATGGAAAGACAGTTATCCACAAGGATGTCAAACCACAAAACAACATGCATAAACAATCAAATTACACGGCACAAGGTAAAAAGCCTGGTTTAGGGTATAGAATATTCTTTATGATTGTTTAGATACACAGTCTTTTTCTGCAGCATTTTCATATAAGCACAGTGTAGGCTGAAAGGTTTAATGTGGGATAATATAGCTTATGACTATAGACCTGGAATATTGTACTACTGTTAACTTCAAATAATTACAATTCTTGGTTGATGTATCCTATCTGTTTCGGCATTTTTCTTCCACCCATGTTAGTGACAGTGACTCATACTGGGTTTTGCACATGACTGAGCTGAACTTCACTGTTCAGTGTTTCCAAAGCAGAAAACTTTCCATGGCAAGAGTGTGAGCAGTGTTTTGGAGTACATAGCTGAGATCCTGCAACTTCAGTTTTGGTCTTTGCTATCTGCCTTTATTGCTTCCTCTTAGACAAGAAAAGAAACCTCTCTCTATCCTTTCCCTTAAACAGGGATTAAACATTGCATTAATGAACAATGCATGTTCATTAAACATTGCATTCATCTTTGGAGTAATGTATGTCATTCATGAAACACTTCGTAAATGCAGAACTGCGTAGCCCGTATTACACTGAAGAACTCATATCTTACTGTGTACATCATCTTTTATTTCATAATACCCCCAAATCTGAATGTCTCTGAAACAATGGCAAAATTGAGGTTCATAACTGCTTTACAGATCCTCCAATGAGAAGTTTGAATCAATGTGTTTGGTTTACCCATCTGAGAGGTAGGGAGAAACTTTCCAAAGTGCATCAAGAAGTTGGGCATAAAAGTTCTGTGATGTTTAAATACTTTGGGCACCTTCTGAAGTCTTCCCCAGGAATTTTTATTCTATATATTTATTCTTTTTGTCCTTTCTGTTATGTACGTGGTTGGTAGATGTACAACTCAGAAAAAAAACTATAAAGTTCATCACTAGTATGTGTCAGTTAAAGCTACAAAAATAATTTGGATGGGGTATATTAGGGATGTCATCATTTCAGAAAATGCTTCTGTACAAGGCATAAAATACCTTTAAGTAGCTGCCAGGAGTCCAGCTACTAGGAGCTGCTGGGAAAACAATCAAACTTTGCAATCTCACAGATATTTCCCAGCACCCTGAATTATTTTGTTTAAAACCAAACACAAGAGTCTTCTATTTGACAGTGACCGAGCCTCTTTTAATCCCCGTTTTATCCAGAGGTCTGCCAAAGACTGCAGGCGCCGCAAAACCAGCGACCAGCCATCCAACCATAGCCAGAACACAGAGAGCAGCTGTTCGACACCAGAGTCGGTGCAGGAGCTCTCAGATGATGATGGCAAGTATTTGGGTATCATTGGGTCAGGCTTTAATGTTGTTCTCTCAGAACCTCATTCCTCAAGACAGCCTTGGGACATTTCCTGACCCTGTTAATACCGTGGGTCCAATAGCTCACAGGCAAACACAGAAAATATTCTGTTCTTTGTACCTCCTGCTTCTCCTTCTGCCTTACACTATCCATGCCAACAAGGGCTTCCCAGCTCCTGGTACAAATATGTTGGAAAAATACGCTGACATTCCAGTCAACAGACCGGAAACAGGCTTAGTTTTTCATTCCCTTTTATCAGCCTTTGTTGGGGGTGACCTTGAATGTTTCAGAGATGGGGGCAGGTGTGAGCACTTCATTCTCCTTTCCTCAGCTAGGGAGCATGCTACAAATGTTGTTTTCTGAGAGCTGAAAGAAAGCCCTTAGCAGTGTCACCGGACCTGTTCCACTGACTTAAGTCTTCAGGGTGGAAGATTCTGTCCCATGTCTCCTTCTCCCCATGTTTACTTCTGAAAGTGTCCCTCCTGGCTGTGTCAGTTTGATCACAGCCAGCCATTTGCTGGGTGAACCAGAGTTGGTGATGAAAACCAATGCCCTTCAATATTTTGCCGCAGGGTTTGAAAGCCTGTGTGCTCAGTGTGGGAAAGAAATGAATCACCTGAAGGAAATTCATTCAGCCGTCTTATCCCTGCAGAGAGCCCAACAGGACATACACAGGTAAGCAATTTATCTCATCAAATCAATGATCTTAATGAGCTAAAAATAGCTTGTGGCACTCAACTCCTCTGCTGCCACCTTAGCTGCAGGGATGTTTCAGTAAGTAACATGTTAACATACCATAATGGCAAACCCACCCCCTATTTGAAACAGTGAGGAACTCCTAAGACTCTTTATGGGCAGAAAGCATCCCTCAGCATGTTAAGCATCTCTTGGCACTCCCAACTGCAAAACAGCTGCAGAAGTTTGGAGGGGGTGGGCTAGGTCCTGGCTCTAAATAAATCTCTGCCAGGCAGGAAGGCATGGGGTCTCCCTTCTCATCAAGTATGTTATGGATTTGCTCCATTTGCTGCAGAAATGCAGGTGTGTGGCCTGAAAACTGGGCTCCATGGGTGAAAAGCACTGAATTCCTGCTTTTTGTATAAATGGCTAGATGCTGCCTGAGGAGAGTGGTGAGCACACCTGCTTAACCTACTGCTGGCTTTGCCCTGCAGTCTCCTGTGGGGAGGGCAGGGAAGGTATTAAGTGTTACATCTGCTCTAGGGAGCCCTGCTGATTCCCCTCTGCATGAGGAATATTATCTAGCCCTCCCGGGGCTTCACTGGAGTGGGATCACTTGTGGCCTGCTGTTTCTGAATGCCAGAGCCATTCGTGATATGTCTTTAGATTTCCTGTGCTGCTCATGGGTGTATCCAAGGCAAGTTCTTGTATTTGGGAAAGTTAGGGCGTAGGTTTGTGAGTGGGGCCCACATGAAGAGATTTCTTGGGGCTTATGCCCTTACACCTTCTCATGCCATCCAGCATGCTCTGCCTGATCCAGCAGCAGCCACAAGTACTTATCTTTCTGTCAAAGAGATATATAGTCTGCAGGGTGCAGTGCTGTACCCATGAGGGTGTCTCCAAAGTACAGGGATCCTTCCTGGAGTGGAAGCTCAGGTGTGGCTGCACACCTCCCTCTGACACACAAATAAACATGCTGCTTTCTTTTCCAGGAACCTCAGTGCTCTGAACAAAAAGTCCTTCCACAAGAAAGTTTCTTCTGAAAGCTTCCTCCTGGACTCTCGCTGTTGGTTTCTCCTCTGCATCTTTCTTATGTGTCAACTATTCATTAATTATGTCTTCAAATAAAACCACTACGTTTGGCAGCAATAACGATTACTGGCTGCAGGAGGGGGGGGTCACTCATGCAAGGAGCCCAGTGAGGCAACAAAGCACTTTAGAACCAACGCGGCAGAGGTGGAAGAAGTTGAAAAACGAGGTTAAAAAGGGACCTAGGAACCTGCAAAACTTTGTTCCTGCAGATTATGTCATTTTTGCCTTTTACATGTACATCTTCAAGGACCTTTTAACCTGTATGGGCCTTAATGCTGAAGCCAAATGTAGCTTTAATTGTGCAATTTGTTTTCTATGTCTTGTCACTTTCTGATGCAATTAATAATTACCCAGCAGTATTGGTACCTTCAAAATCATAAACACCCCAGCATTTTGGAAAGGCCATGCCAGCTGGGGTCATAGCTGTTAGAGTGAGAGAGTGCAGCTGGGGAGCTGTAAAGAACCCATATCTACGATGCCTGTCTGGCTGCCTTTGATTATGGGAGGGAGCACACTTGGTCCAAAACAATCCACCCCCAGGGTAGTAAGTCATGATCTGTTTTGTTAGCACACACAGAATGGGACCTCAGGATGTGTTTTGTTTTCCATTCCACAGAAACTGTAAATATGCATAATTTCCTAGAGCCGTTCCTCTTTAGGAAATGGGAAGTCTTTGGTGAAAGCTCCTAGTTCATTTACAGAGCTGACCGGCGTCCGGGATGAGGTCCATCGAGTGTAGCATCAGACACGCCTGTTCATAAAACCGGGTCACTTATTGTTACTATTTGCTATATGGCTGTTTTATAATATCACACACTAGCATTGTAGAGACGAATCCACTGCCCCAGGATAGGCAAGAAGGATGGGAATGATGTAGATGTATGTGTGTTTGGTCTTAGGTACATTTATTGTCAAAGGTCAGGAAGGAGGAAAGGTTTTGCCACTGCATTCTTCAACTCTGTTAATAGTCTTCCTATTTTACACCATTTTTTAAAGATTTGCAATATTTTCTGTAGACTGCAGACAATACTAAGCCTTTCTTTTCTGGCCTGAAGTAGTTCCAAGTGGTAAGTACTGCTATATATACAGCCTTAAAATACTTAGTGGTGGTGCCAGTCTGGGCTATCTTTCAATGTAAATGTTTCCAAATTTTTAAGTACATTCCTTGTCATATTCCCCAGTTAGGGGAACCCTGTGCTTGATATGTTGAAATAAAACCACACACAACTTTCAGTGGCTGTCTGCCTGACAAATTACTTGTGTGTTTGAACTCAGTTTTGTGTTTTATAGTGTTTTACAAGTAAACATCTTTTAGGCCATGCTTTTCTAGAAGAAAAGCTAAAGGATAAGGTCTTCAAGGATCTCAGACATAGGCCCTAAGTTAGAACGGCATTAGCATTTTGACACCCTCTGGCTCATATTGGCTGTGTCTTCTGATTGTAGCAACTTCCTCAAAAATAGAAAGAAAAGTGGTTGCCTTGATTTTCCTTGTTGTACATGTAAATGTACAGACTTGTCAGAATTAGAAAACCTTTTATATTAAGGAGGTAAATTGATAATAGAGAACAGATAGTTCCATGGAAAGAACTGCATCTCTCTGATGTAAACAGATAGGATAAGAACTGCTATCCAGAAATTGACATTCAAGAGATAAAAAACAAATAATAACAAGTGGGAGTGACTTTGCTATTAGCAAAAGTCTCCAGAAAGCCAAAGAATTATTCATCCTTGAGGAATCATCCTTACAGAACATCAGCGTTCCCAATCCTTGTCAGATGCCTGTTTGAAAAACATCCTCCCAGTCACTCCTTGCTGAGGAAGTCTGACCCATGCCACACATGGTCTAACAATCTGTGAGAGGGGGTCCCCCAGCCTCTGCCTGTGAAGGAATGTCCAGCCACTAGTAACACCAATGAATATGGAAGCGTTTGCTCCTAATGCTGTGCAAACACGTCTGCTACTTTCCTGCCTAAATCTCTGTTTGAATGCTTCAGCAGGTCACATGTCTGGCTGTCAGCACAGCCTTCCTCACCATACAGCCCCCTTCTGGACCATGTATTGCAGTTACTGCTTGGAGTCTTGCCTCTGACTTAGGGACATTTACGTCTTTTGGGTGCAAATGTATTCTGGGTTTGACAAAGTTTCTAAAAATTAATCCCTAAACCCACCTGAAACAAAGAGAAGCAGTGCTTAAGAGGAGGCCTTCAGGAACTTTGCCTTCACTGCAAAGCGAATGCTTGAAATTCTTTGGATCAATTCCATTTTACCAAGCTACACACCCATAGGGATTTCACTGGGACTTGTTACTGCAGTTAAATAAGACAAATGCTGTTACCATGAGAGGAGCAGTTCAATGAAAGAAACTATTAACCTACATGAACTAATTATGCATCAGTAGAGGAGGAGTTTCCTACATTTACTGCGCTGCCGCAGGGAATTCAAAATAATCCAGGAAGGAGCAATCTATAAATCCTTGTGCTATTAATTTTAATCCAATTTCAACATCTGGAGGTGAATGTTCCTGCATGCCAGTTACGTGCACATGGAGGATGAAAGGTATTCTTGAGGAAAATCATGGTCAGAAATGTAATTTCTCTGTTGAAAAGCTGAGAACCCTGTCAGGGCTTTAGAAACCCAGTTATGCTCTCAGCTTGTGCAGGTTTGGAAAAATTCTCCTTCCACTCTTGCACCTCCTTTTCATGATCCATGGGCAGCCAGCCCAGCGGCAGCATGTGAGCTTTGGGTGGGGAGACACGAATCGGACCATTTCCTAATGTGGTTTCCTCCTGCTCTTAATATGCATGAAACGCAGTACTGGGTTTTGCATCTCCTAAGGCATGATGTGGGGCTCCTTGACCCCTGTGGGTGGGCAGTGTGCTGTTAGGACACACATTCCCATTTGGCTTTAGTCTGAGAACCGTGCTGTTCTTGATAATGTTTCATGTGTTTACAGATGTTTTAGTTGTTGCTCAGTAGTGCTTACCCTGACCAAGGGCTTTTCAGTCTCATGCTCTGCCAGTGAGGAGGGACACAAGAAGGCGGAAGGAAGGACAGACAGGACACCTGACCCAAGCTAGCCAAAGTGATATTCCATGCCACAGCATGTCAGGCCCAGTATATAAACTGGGGGCAGTTACCTGGAAGGCCCAGATCACTGCTTGAGTCGGGCTGGGTAACAGCCAGCAGGTGGTGAGCAATTGTGTTGTGTATCACTTGTGTTTATCGGGTTTTTTTTCCTTTACCTTTTTAGTTTCATATTCTCTCCCCTTGGTATTTCCCTTATCATTATTATTATTGGTAGTAGTAGTAGTAGTTGTTCTATATTATACTATAGTTACTGGACTGTCCTTATCTCAACCCGTGGGTTTCATTCTTAAGATTCTCTTCCCTACCCGGACGGGCTTAAACCACGACATCGCCCGCTTCTATCCTCAGGAGGGCTCTGAGGAGGACTCAGAGGCCCGGGGGGCGGAGGGCGGGGCCGGTTCGCTCTCCTGTACGGCGGCTATAAAGCGGCGGGGGACGGACTTGTGGTCGTGCGGAAAGCGGGGCGGAGCGCAGCGCCGGTGTGGGAGAGGTGCGGCTATGGCAGCAGGAGGGACGGTGGTCCTGCTGCTGGTGAGTGTGGGGGCCGCGCCGCTTCGTGCCGCGCCTGGGGAGGCGAGTGCATCTGTGGTCGAGATCCCTGTTTGCGAGGAGGGGCTCGTCCTTCACTTGCTCGCCGCCAGTGAAGCTGGTACGTGGCTGCAGCCAGTGGAGTAACGTGGAGGAGCCTCGCGGGGTTTTCTACTCTTCCTCAAAGGAGTTTAATAACTTGCCTTAACTCTCTTTTTCCTGTTGCCTGTAGTTTCGGGAGTCCTGAGTTAATAACCACTTCCTTGAATTCAGGGCGAGGAAGCGCAGCTGCTGGGGGAGTAAAGCCAGCCCCGGACGGCGGGGTGCAGGACCGCCTGCGTACCACGGGCTGGGGGCAAGTGTCGCCTGTCCTCGCGCTGCCTCTCAGAAAAAAAGAAAGTTACAAGCCAGGAGTGAGCTCTTTAATAGCCCTACACGTAGTCTGCTTGGGAAATAGGTGGTTTTCTCAACTCTGCAATTGTGGAAAAAGCTTTCCGTGCCCCGGGGAAAGAGTTGAAAGAGCGGAGCGGGGGCTCTCGGTTTCAGCTTAGAAATTGGCCGCCGATGGCAATTAGCGGCGGGAGGTTCCGCCGCCGACCCTCTCCCTCGTCTTGCCCTGCTTCACCCGTTTTTCTCAGCGATGTGTAGTGGTGGCCCGGAGCCCGCGGCACCTGAGCGAGCCCCGCGCTGGTCACGCTGCACCTGGGTGTTGGAGAGGGTTGGGCGGCCGCGGGGCTCTTAACATCAGAAAGAAATTAAAACATAACGAGTTCCTGATGCTCCTGTGGCCACAGTAAGTTATTTTTGAGGGTGACTCAACTGTGTGCCTTCTCCTGAAGATTACAGTGCCGGTGAGAAATGTTGGATGAAGTCTGCGGGGCGTTTCCTCCGTTTTGCTGGAGAAAGACAAACGCTGATCCTTCTGGATTAACAAGGCACGAGGCGGGAGAAATTAATCCCTAGCGCAAGGTCTCGGCCTCTGAAGTTCAGTTGCAGTGAACTGGTAAAAATAAAACAGTTTAAAACCAGGGCGGGGATGTGGGGCAGCAATTGCCTAAACCCTGCCAGCCACTGCCCTAACCCCGGTTTTGTGATTGTAATTACCGCTGAGAGAGGAACACTTAGCAGAAATTAGTTTGGGTTTCCTTTGTGGCTTCTCATGAATTTCTGAATGTGTTTTCATTGAAGTCTTCACAGGAACGTCTCCTTGAGATGGTTATCGTGTCCTGGGAGGATGAATCACTCCAGCACTTGTGTGTTTCTGCTGTAGGTTTCACTGCTGGTAATGCCTGGAGCCCAAGGAGCAGAGCACTGTGGGGACAGAGAGTACTTAGCCGAAGGTCACTGCTGTGTATTATGTCCAGCAGGTAAGACCTCTAGCAGTTGTAGCTGATACTGGACATGTCTTTTTTACCCCGTGGAGGTGTCTGCGTCACTTGTTGGTTTTTACATTGAATCTCGTGAACGTGTAAGCCTGGTCGGAGCTGTGGTAACTTCTTGGTGCTGTTAAGGTAGAGCTCTGTTTTGAAGCCCCTTGTGCAATAGGTGATGACTGAAAAATGTGCCTTGGCAGTGAGCCAGGAAACCTCTGCATGCTGCTGCTGTGGATGAAGTGTTCATCCACAAGTTGAAAGTTGGGTTTTTCTGTGGCATGTTTTGTTTGTTGGGTTTTCATGGGTTTTGTTCATTTCTGGTGGTCGTGTTTTTTGTGGGTTTTGTTTTCATTTGTTTGGTTTGGGTTTGGCTTTTTTTTTTTCTTGTAGAATTCTGATGTTTCTGTTTCTGCAGGTAAAATTTTGGTTTGCCTTTTCTCCCCCCTCCTTGCTCAATGTGTGCAGAGTTCAAAAGCTCTGTGCCAAGAAGCACGCTGCCCTTACTATCCCGGGGGGCTATCGGGTGTATTTGGAGATCCTTCAGACAAAGAAGAGAGGGTGTTGTAGGCAATTCTCCATGTGCTCCTTCACAGAGGATGGTTCTGGCTTTGTGTCATCCTAGTCCCTACAGGTGTCCCGGCAGAGGCCTGGCTGGATGCCTCGTTTGCTGCAACTCCCTGTCTGTGCAGCAAACATGCCTCCCGACCGTGCTGTGTTGTTCACTTCACATGGCACACTGCTTGCTTGCAAAGAGGAGGTTGAATTTTCATAAAAAATGGCTTTGTGTTGTTACATCCTGTTGCAGTCCTTTGCCTATGAAGTGGTCCCTTGAGATCACTGCCACTGTCGATTCTCCTCTTCCACAGGTACTTATGTTGCTCAGCACTGCAGAGCTCCGCATTCAAGAGGAATATGTGTCCCTTGCACCGAAGGAGTGGGTTATACTGCCCATGAGAACGGCTTGGAAGAATGCTTGTCATGCAGACAGTGCAAAGATGGTACCAAAATCAACTTTGAAACCTTCATGCTTCCCTCCTTTTTAATGTGGGAAGCCTGGTCTTATGGCTTTTTGCGCTTCCAGCCATTGAGAATATTGAACTTATAAATTGTCTTTATGGCCTGGGTATAATTTTTGCTCAGTTGTAGAGTCATGACTTTTGTGACTTGTATTTTATTTTTAGATCAGACAATTTTGAGACCCTGTACTCCAACACATGATACTGAATGCCGATGCAAACAAGGGTATTTCTGTCCTGCTGAGGGCTGTGAAATATGTCATAAATGCGGTACAATGTAAGTTTAATGAATAAGTCACTGACTTCCTTTCTAGGCAATGGTTAGAGTTGTGGCCAAATCTGTCCCAATACCTAAACAATGTTATTAGGCAGTAAATAATTGCTCTGAAGTCAGATGGCATTATTCATGCATTTAAATTTTAGATGTCAAAATATGCGAGGTTGAGATCTAGAAAGATACAGGTTTTGGTATTGTGGTGCTTGTTGCTTATGGCTGTAATCTTTCAATGTTCATGTTTTTAGATTATTGCTGTCCCTCGTACACAATTGAATGAGCTTTGTATCAGCCAGTCCAAAATTTCAGGAGGTAGAACCACCTGTTGAAGGGAACTAATTGTGCATGAATAACACATCTACTTTGTGTGGTTTTTCTGTGCCCCTTAGAGGCTAAGACACATGAGCTCTATCTGTTTTTCTTCTGTTTAATCTTGCAGTATGGTATTGGGTTGTTTGAAGGTGCGCTTCTAACAAAGTTATCTGTTTATACATGTTCTCTAAGCTCTGCCCAAAAAAAAGATTTGGCCTGGGCAGAGCTGCATATTGTTCTGAAAATATAGATACAACCCTGTGTTGCCATCCACTTCAGGTGTCCAGAAGAAAAAGAAACTGTACAAACTTGCAATGCTACTATGGACCTAGGATGTGGCTTACCTGATCAAGGTCTGGTACACAAATACCACTTGGCTTGGTTTGTTGGGTTGCTGGCTTCAGGCTAATGACACTAGAGCAGCCTGTAAAACAGTGGTTGTACTACTGTGACATATTTAAGAGCTTCTGTATTTTGTTTTGGGAATTAGTTGTCAAAGACAAGTTCTCAAAGAGGTTGGAGTGGCAAACCATCTTAAATGCTGCTCTGTGAAAAGCTACATGTATTGCCAGGGTTTTCGAAGTTGCAATAGTGACACCGTGGAAAGTTATGGGTAGTGGAAAGATTCCTTTGTTTTCAGTATCTGAGAAACTGCATATGGAGTGGCTTTCCCTCCTGTTGGTGTATAGCTTCTGCCAGACTAAAGAAACTGACAGTATCAACACTACAGCTTGTTGTAGTCTTTCATGTATGTGTTTTCCCTCTTGTCTTAAATGTCTTATCAGAAAGTCTCATAGAAGTTGTATCACAGCTCTGTACAAAGTCCCCTGTTGCCTTTGGAATAATGACATGTGATGTACTTGTGTATTCTGGGAAACTAATAGGCCCATTGCTTTTTCCAGTATGAGCTAGCTGAGTCGTTGTAGTGCTGAGCTTGGTCTGCTCTTTAGGACAGTAGGGGACACTTGAGCTTCAGAATATCTTGTTTGGAGACTACTTCAGTAATGATTTTTTTTAATTCATTTTTTTCCATTGCAGGAGGCACAATTCATGTTTGGATTCCTATCCTGATATTTTTGTTTGCTCTTGGGTTTTTGCTCTTCTGCCTATATAGACGACTAAAGTGTAATAAAGGTAACTGCTTGATTACTATCAGCAAGCTTACCAGAGCTAGGCAAAGCGTGTGCTAAGGCTGTCCAGGTTCTTGTGTTAAATTATATTGGACCAGCTTAAGCTCTAGTTCATTTAGTATGCAATTTAATTAACTCTCATATAATGGTGACTAGCTTTGCTCAGTAAATGAAATACATGAACTTTAACTGTGAGCTTCCTTAGTTTGCTGACAGATGCTTTTGCTTCAAAGCCAGATCAGCATAGCATCCTTAAAAGGACTCTTCCTATCTACTTACACTGCATTGGCAAAGAGGAAGAAAAATCTGGGCACAGGCTCAGATGTTTGAGGTGAAAAGTAGAAACTAATTAGATCATTAACCACTTCGATTCTGTGCTTGACTGTGAAGTTGTTTTTTTTTTTCCTACAAATTGTTGCCCTTTCAACATTTGAGCCTCTTAACATGAACATTATGCTGAAGTCGTGTGTGAATTATTTTTTTTTTTTTAGTGGAAATGGAGATGTTTTCCTGAGAAACTTCTCTTCACTACTGCATATTAAAATGGTTTAGTAACTAGTTATTTAGAATAATGTGGAAAAATTATTCTGAATTTTGAATGGTAACTTATTCAAATTATGTCTTACTGATGGTATTAAAGTACAGACAATTTCTGCCTTCTCTCTTGCACTGCAATAGCCCACAAAAATGCTAAGAAGCATAAGTTGGAGGTGGGAGAAGTGGGGAGAGGGGAGGAATGGAAGTGTGGCTTCAAAGCCACACTGCATCATGTAGTCCGTATTTTGCCAAGTGGGATGCTTTATCCCCTGTATGAGGGCACAGCATTTGTGTTGTTGATGGAATCTAAGGGTAGTAATCATGAAGTGAATGATAGATGAGGAAAACTAAGTGCTTGTGTTAGAGCTCTTTTGTGTTTGTGTTACAGACGTGTCTAGTGCACAGAAATCTTGTGTGAATTCAGCTATGGTTAAGTTGCTGCAATTCCTAAAAGTTTCTTAGACGCTTTTCTTGTTTTTGCAGCTGCTTTACCTGATAAAGATGCAGAGAAAGGTCTGGTAAGTATGTGATGGATCAAGTATTTCATCTCAGTTTTGTGCAGCTTAATTGTACCTGATATGCAGCTCTCAATTAATTTCTTTTTTTTGTCTCGCTGTAGACCTCTGGTAGGATGCATTCCTGGATGCAACAAGCTGTGAGTCACACAGGTCCAGAAGTTAGCAAGGGCCTGATGTGTTCATTAGCTGTATGTGCCCACTACAGTTCACCTTTCCAGTACTTCCCTTGGAAACTTTCCAGATCCTGTGCCCAGGAAATTTTGAAACTGGAAAAAAAATAGGCTAAGTGCAAGCCTTCACTTCAAACTGTCTCCAGCTGACACCCTGATTCAGTTTTGTTCTTTGCTGCTTCATGTGTATATGCCCCAGGCAACATCAGGATCACTTGCCTGTGGTGTTCTAGCTTCACTTGCATTTTTGAATACAGTGTTGTTCTGACTTCTCTTGATCCAGGGAAGTGACTGAGTCTTTCTGCCCTTGGGCTTTTGGTATAAGCTGCAGAACAGGACCTGGCAGTCTGACTTCTTGATCCTACAGAGTCCCATAAGACAACAGGCTCAGAGTTCTGAGGATATGAGTTGTTCAGAAGTACATTCCTGAAAAGGGTTTATCAAGCTAATGCTGGCTGCTGGTATATGTTCTACTTGAAAGCTAGGTTCACCCTGGCCTCCTGCAGGCAAACACTATTTCAGAACCTTAATGTTTCAGTCTAAAGATTATTTCTAGTCTAGCACTTTGCAAGATAAATACATTACTAGCTTGTGTTTAGCTAGTCTATTCAGATGCTACACTCCCAACATCACAGTAAGGCAAAAATGAGCTTAGTCTTTGCTAGTATACTTAATGATGTGTAACACCAAGCTGTAAAACAAGCATTTTTCCTGATGAGGATCTGTAGGAAAGCATCCAAATTCCTCTGGTAGCATGTGTACAGCACCTTCTCCTGTTGCCTTCCTTGTCCCCTGTACAATGCATGCACTAATCACTTCATGTGTGAGCTCTTGTCCAGTCTTACTAGTTAGACATTTCAAATAATGCTGCTTAATTACATTGAAAATATTTGAAGACTGGGGAAATGGAATTGAAAGATAGGTTAAAAACATCACTTTAAACTCTTATTTTTTTTTTTAAGGTCCATAAGTGACTCAAATACATGAATCACCTATGGGTTTTTGTTGAGTTCTCTCTTCCCCCACAAACTGACTGGATCTGCAGTACTTCTTGTAGAAGATGACAAGGAAATGTGACAGAAAACCTGGTCAAAATGCTGCAGCATAGGAATAGGAAATCTAACACCTCTTTAATCTGAATTAAAAAAGAAATGGTAGTAGAATAATACAGTCACAAGTTGATGTATGGTGATGCTTGGCTCTGATTTAAGATTGTCACGGACTTGAGTTGCAATGGCTGCCCACTTGGAGTGTTCATACTACTGTAACAATAAGCTAATTTGCCAAGGAGAGTTACACTGATGCAATCCTCAGACCAGGTGTGGCACCAACACACTGTCCTTCCCTAAGTACCAGTGAATGTATACTGTTGTTTAAAAACAAACCAACCAAACCTACTGCTAATAATTTATTTCGTTCTAAAACAGAGCAGCAGCTATTAGTCAGCCATGTTGTGTGCCTTCAGTTGCTCAGTTACCTATTTAAGAACTATACTGTATAAATAGGATCAGCTTGTTTAACCTGTTTGCACCCTTACACAAAGTGGGTTCAATGACAATGGTGTGCAACTACATGTGTGATGCATGGGGTGGTTCCCCTCACATCCCTGCTTATGTCTGTTGGCCACATGGTAGTGTCACACATGGGTCACCGACCTCGTGCAAACAGAAATCACACTGGCTTATGCTCCTGTGGAACTGTACCTTAAACACAAGTCCATTGGAACAACAGTTGCTCCTTGCCCTCATTTTCTACACTAAAAAAAAGTATAGCTTTCCAGTTTTAGCACTAGGTGATATGATAGGTAGATGGTGGTATGCTTTGTACTTGTGCTATTCTTGGTGAGTTGGAGCTATACTCCCTGCCATATGCTTGTTTAATGTATCAACAATGCTAAAAATGATGCAGCTCTCCTCACTTGCATCCCTCTTTGTCCCCTCACATAATGCACTGGTGCTCACTGTTTCCTTTCAACTGATTCTACGTTTGAGAATGTGCCAGAAAAACTAATCCAGCCAAAAAAATCCCAAGCTAGTGCACTTACATGAAGCTGCTAGGCTGTTACCAGCTAGAGAAGAGCTCTGAGAACATCAGCCTTGATACAATGATAAGCTTGAGGTTCCTGTTGCTGTTAAGTTGGCTCAGGTGTGGCAAGGCAATTTAATTTCCTCCTGCCTCAGGAAAGGTGCATACTTTCCACACCTAGGAGAGAAGAAAGCAGCAATAGATGTTAATGAAAACACTAAGAAAAGTTCCCTGTGTTTGTTGTGGTGGTAGCCTGTGAGCCTTACTCTGCAGTCTAGTGGGAGCAGAACAGCCAGCAAAGTGAAGAGTTTAAGCTTGGAAACCATTTGAAGTCCATGTCTATAAAGGCTGTAACTTTTGCATGTTTGTAACTTTGCCAAATTAGCAGTTCTCCTATTATTTCTCTGACATCTGGTGACTTCAGGTATTCTGTTTTCTTCCTACAGACTGTCCTTGAAGGCTTACCTATGAAATATATAAAAAATATCATAGAATCCTAGCATTGTTTGGGTTGGAAGGGATCTTATAGATCATCTAGTTCTAACCCCCTGCTATAGGCAGGGACACCATTCACTAGACCATGTTGCTCAAAGCTCCATCCAGCCTGGCCTTGAAATATGTTCTTATTCTTTTCAGGAATCTGAGGGCAGTACTGAAAGACTCATTTTACCAAAAGTGGAGGCACCTGCAAACAACACAATCAACCCAGAGGATGGGAACTCTGATGAGAGCCCAGAAGGCCAAGTGCAAGCTAGTGTTAACCTGGAAGTGAAAAACACATCACCAGAAGAAAATAATATTGCGTTCTGTGAGACGGGCACCAGCCTGTGTGGCATGAAGTGCCATGGTAGAAAGTTGCTGGAAGAGGATTGCTAAGTCCTCACTACCAGCAAAAACTGGGCAGAATCCTGCTTTTCATCAGAATGCCCCATCTAAAGGGCCAAGAGTTAGGATGCCAGCAAATCGTATGGTAAGTGTGTGTGTGTGAAACTATTATTGTATTTTCTCTGGTAGGTGTAGAACCTTACTTGAGTTCTTAACTATTCCATGAGTCATAGATGTTGTTTACAGGCAGAATGATAGGGAAGAGAAGGCTTTGCCTTAAGGTTGTAATAGAAAGTATGGAAGTGATACCTTGGGAAAGTAAACTTCAATCCTTCACTTGTCCTGCTCTGCCTCTCTCATCTCCTTGATCAATCAACAGAGAAGGTATTCTTCAGCAATAGCAGCAAATGTGTTGCCTTGTTGCTTCCCTTTGGAGCTAGTAGCATGGCTGTTTCAGGCTGCAATTTTCTTTATTCAAACACTTTCAGCTGTGCTGAGACATCTGCCCCATTTCCCCTTATTGGTGTGTGTGTGCTGTGGAAGTAGGCTATCAAATAGCTTGGGAATAATTGAGTGACATGCTGTGATATGTTGGAGTAACGGTCCAACTTTGCATTGCAGATACAAGAACCACAGTGTCAAATTATTGTTAAAGATCTCTCTCAAAAAGGTGAGTATTCCTTAAATTGGCAGTAGTTGGAATTTGGTTTTGTTTTGTTTTGTTTTTCTGTTAACTGTAGTCTACTTCAGGAATCATGTAGGGAGGCCAATGAATATTACTTAAAACTATAAGGCTTTCAGTTTATAGTAAAATACGATGAAACAGGATTATTACTGCATTTGAGAGGGGTTGTAATACCTGTGGTGAATTGTTCTACTTTATGAAGCATGGCTTTTCTGCACAGGAGTATAGTGCAGTCATGTTTTTAAAAATAAGAAAGGTACAAAATTTTTGTGTGTTAAACAAGTCTGCATCGCGGCAGTGTACTCTGCCTTAGTGAGTGAGGTGTAGGTCAGAGCAGGACATCTTTCTGTCAAATATCTGCTCACATGGAAGATTACATTGGATCCCCATACATTTACCTCTACCCAGCAAGTTGGTGTGCTGGATCTTCAAGCAATGGGTTTTCCTTATGCTGGTCTTGGCATGGCAAAACTAACCAGTAACATAGTGAAGGGGTTAAAGCCTACTGCTGAGCAGCCCTATTATGCTTAAGTGAAGATGTGCAGGACAGTGAAAGCTTCCTCAAAATCATTTCTACTGAATGGTGTCTTATCTTAAGAGACTACTTTTGCAGTATGTGGATTGATACTTTTAGCTTCTTTCAAGACCATTCAGTAGGAAACCTACTTGTCCCACAGATTCTTAGGTGGCAGACCTGGCCTTGATGCTGCTGTTTGGTCTGTGCATGTGTTGACTGAAAATTAATGGGAAAGCAGGTACATTAGCTATGAAAAAAAAGTCTGTATTTTAAAACCTAAGCTGATGTGTGTTGTGTGTTGTTTTTTTTTTTTTTTCAGAACTGAGTGATAGCTTTTTGGTCTTTATAAAAGAAGTACCACGGAAAAAATGGGAGCAGTTTATGAGAAAACATCTGGAGGAATATTCTATTAATAAAACTGTGCATAACTTCCCTAATGATATAGATGAGCAATCTTACCAGATGCTTCTCCTCTGGAAAAACTCACTGGGGGAGAAACAGTCTATTATTAAGCTACTGGATGAGTTAAAGCAAGTAGATACCAGGGCTTATCATAATGTATTGAACACTTTAAAAAGTAAGACTATTATAAGTATTATATAATAAGTAATATAAGTGTTGTATAATATTATAAGTAATATAAGTATTATATAATAAGTAAGTTAGAAGCTACAGATTAATATTTGCAACTCACTTGGATAATGTTCTTTTGTACTTATATATGTCTACAAACTTCCTTTAAATGAGGACATCAACAGGCCACTAGGAAAAGCGGTGGCATGGACTTGATATCCTCCTCACCTTCACACAGGGAGCTGGAAGTGATTTAACACTGTTCGTGTTAACACGGACTCTGGCTGAGATGTTCACTAAGGTCTTTTGAGTTGTATTATATAAAACACAGGTGCCAGATGCCAGCTTGGCAGCGCGGAGCTCCTGCTCATGTTTTCCCTTTGTGTGAGGTAGAACCATGCTCTTTGGAGACCAGGCAGCGGGAGCAAGGAGTCTGCAGCTGGTTTTGTGAAGATTGCCATGCTTTGGTTCCTGAACAATTGTGTTTCGCTTTGTACTGGCATGTAACTGGTATGTTTGAAGCACAGCAATAAAAGCCTGGCTGAGCCAGAAGCTGGGGTTGTGTTGGGCCTTCTTCTCTGAGGGTGGGAGGTGTAGCGGGGGAGCCCGGCTGCGGTGAACTCCCCCGACGCAACGGCGGCTCTTAGGCGAGGCCGGCCGCGCGACGACGGCCCGACAGCCGCCCGCTCGGCGGGAAGGCAGCGTGATCGCGGTGTGGGGGTGGGAGGGCGGTGCTCCTCCGTTGCCGTGGTGACGCGATGCGTCCGTCGGAAGTAGCGTAGAGGCGGGCGGGGCCGGGCGGGGCGAGGCGACGCTTCCGGGCATGCTGTTGCATCAGCTCCCGAGCGAGGGGAGGAGGTAGCAGGATGGCAGCGGCCGCCGCCGAGCAGGGTAGGTTGGCGACCGGCGCTGGGGAGGCCTGGGGAGGCGAGGCGAGGGGTCCGCCAGGGTTGTCACGGCTCAGTGCGGGTTGGTGTTGCGGCTCCGCTGCTGTCACGGCGTAAGGTGGGCGCCGTGACGTCATGCGGCGGCGGCGGGGGGAGACCCGGCGACCCACAGCCTTGTCACAGCGGCTGAGGCGTCGGGGCGGGAAATGGCGGAAGGAGGCGATGGGGCGATGCTCTGGCAGCCTCTTCAATGTGTCCCTTGGTGTCCGCCGCGGCAGGCCCCTGAGGTGCGGGGTAGTCAGTCATCACGACATGCTTGGGGCAGAGGCAAAGTGTGAAATCAGTCCCTCATACCCATCATTGCGTGGGTGCCCCTTTGGTGGTGGGTGACACAAGCAGCTCCTTCAACTTCAGGTTGTTGGGAACGAGGAGTTAGAAGTGTAGCGCATCACTAGGTCTGGGTGTTCATGGGGTAGTGGGAAACGTGGATCCTTAAGTTCATCTTAGACTGGTGGATATGGATAGGAGGATCCGGTACCTTGTGAGACTACGGGAGGCAAATCTCATGATGTCTCACCACTAATGTAAAGGTTAGTGATGACATGTAGTGATTTGTGAAAAAAAACTTGGAGCTTCTCAATACTGACATTTGGAAACAGCTGTTCTGCAGTTTAATGGGTTCTAAGAGATGTTAGGTGGCTGCCAGCTCGCTTAGTCAGTTGTGCACTGATCACCACATCGTCTGCTCTCTTTCACCTCCCCGTCTCCCTTACTGTCATTTTTAGTCATCTATGTTCTCCCTTGAACTCATGCCTGAACTTTTTGATTTTTCTGGACTTTTTTTTATGGTTGTGTTTTAATGATGGGTTATACTACACTCTTCCATATGGAAGGAGGACCAGGGTAGTCCTATAATTTTTGGCACTACTGCAGCAAATGGAAACTTGGAATACCAGTCATACAGGTATGAAATACCATTATAGTATGTAAGGGTATTTCTGTCATTCCAGGTAAGGGTCTATAGATTCAAAGATTTTGCCCCTTTTTCTTTGTGACCGAATGTTACTTTGCTCTTTGTTCATAACAAGTAACATTCCTATGCAAGGGAGTCTGGAAACACTTATTCTTGTCAAGGGGCTGGCTTTTTCAGATGTGTTTTCAGTGTCTTAGTTAAGGCATGGGTCAAAAAAAACCCACTATAGGCTCAGTTCAAGTGTGCTTTAAGATACTTTTCAGTTTAGCTTACTACTGGGCAAATAGTATTTACTTTTTTAGTGAACTTGTGATTGCTACGTTTAGTTCAGGAAAAGTGTAAGTGAAACTTGCAGGGCTGAAGTGTCACAAGTGACTGACAAGTGATTCCTTGGTGCGATACTTCATCTTAAAAATCCCTGCTCTCCTAAAAGCCTCTATATCTTCGTGTGTAAGTCTTGAAAGTTGTGTGTATCTCTGTCTGTGTGTGTGTGTATGCTGTGTCTTGGACAGATGGGATAGCTGTGTTGGTTCAATTATTCTGAAATTTTTATGGAAAAGGATAATAATAATACGTCTCGACTGAGCAGATAGTTGAACTTCCTTACAAAGCTACTGGAGTGACAGCCAGAATGATAAATGGCCAGTTTGGAGCGATATTAATAGTGAGACATATTATGCTTACCTTTTATGAGTTGTTTCAAGTCTGAGAAAGCTAAGTTGGAAGAGGAATGACATTTTAAAATATTCTGAAATGTCATAAGATCTCTTCTCAGAGAATGCCTCTACAGAAATCCCAGAACATTTCAGTTGTCATCTAATTATGACTGACAAGGTTAGCAGGTTCAGGGAAGCCCAGGAAATCTAATTTTTCCCTGAGGTAAAGTAACTCCCTGTTTTTGTTTTAGCTAGCTTACTGCCTAGTTTATGGCTTTTCTGTATTTACTTTGCTGTCAACACTTGGAAGAAACAGAGGTTTTCGTTTCCAAGTGAATAACAGTGAAAACTTTCCATCAAATTTGGTATTGTGTAAGTTACACAGAAGAATATGTGACAATTATATTTCCCAAAGAGATTGAATAGTGACAATTATTGTATAAGAATTGTATTAATTAATGTCTATGGTGGAATTCTATCAAAACAACTTTTTAATATGGGGGTGTGGTATGTCTTACATTATTAACATTAATTCTTCTGATTTTTTTAAGGTTATTTTGCTACCTCTCAATACTCATGTTCAGTGCTTGTTTTCTTAACAGAGTTGCTCTGGAGTCATATAATTTGATGTCTGTGGATCATTCCATTCACATGAAATAACATTCAGTGTTATGCAACAGCTCTGTAATACTTCTGCATTTTGTTGTCAAGAAGACACTACCTAATGCAGTTGAGTGGTAGCAAGTCTAATTTTTCTGGTTTGGGAGGGGAAACTAATTGTAGTCAGAGGGAAGGACTATTTCTTGGTATGATTTCCTAAGGTAACAGGGGTAAACCAGGTCAGGCCTATACGCATCCATTGACCCTTCTCCCTCAAAACTCTTTGAATCCATTGATTAGTGTGAATTACAATTTGATGGTGAACTGGCTTTTGCATACAATTGGCAGACTGAGCAAAGATGGGTTGTACATGAGGATGGGGGTACTGAAGTGTGTGGGCAGAGGGGTTGAAGCACTCAAGAGGTACCAGGAAATATTTCCATGGAGGTGTGTGGTGAATTAAGGCATTGAGAGACACTGAGAGGAGGGAGCTGGTGCTACAGAATATGAATAACAGGATTAAAAAAAAAAGGTCCTGTGTATTCACTGTTCTTGGGTTTAGTAGTGATGTAAATGAAATCAGAACTGACTTTTATGTATAATTGTCACTGATTTCTTTTGCTTGAAAAGAAATGGTCTTCTGCTATACTGCCTTCAAAAGATTGTGTTATCATTTTCATTCTTTCTTCGCGGGAGAGCACCCTGTGCTTCAGAAGAGCTTTTGTTTTGTTAGTTCAGCCCAGTTTGGAGCTATTCGCAAGAATGCCAGGAGTGAGAATTATTTTGTTCTGTATTACTGAAATGAGATGCTCAGTGTTATCACAGAATTACACTGATCACTCAGCACTCTCAAACACAGCAGATTTGCTTTTATCTCTGCATCTGACAGAGGCAGAGGGTAGAACACATCTGTGCTAGCTTTAAGTTAGCTGTCATCGTTTTAAAAGTAGCTGTCAGTCTAGAAAACAAGTTCGGAGCTCAGCGCAGCTTAGGAAACCAATGTGGGAAACTCATATTAGTACAGTGAGCCTCCTGGGAGCTGGGGAGTGCTATGGCTCAGCTGTTGCTGTGCTCTGAGAAACTGTCAACAGCTGCTCAGGTGTGTTCATGCTGTACTGCACTTCCTGTGGTGTGTGATCATGGACATGAGTTTGGGCTGAATTTGAGTCAGCGATCAGTCTCAACATAAAGACATCCTCCTGTTAGGTCTCCTGGGCTAACTGGTTTCTTTGATGTATTACACTTTCAAGTCTGTTGTTGCTCTTGCAATTAGACGTAACGTCAGACTTTATAATTTTAAGTATTAATCCATGTGCCAAGATTTGTCAAAGTAATTTTGGTTGCTCTGCTTATCAGGGCCGAGCTGGGACTGACATTCACAGGCAGTATTTGCCATCTCTCCTTACCAAAAGTAGCTTGTGTGAGTTCTATCATCTTTGTTGTATTTGTGTGTTAGTTTATGCAGCTTCCCTTTTAGATTGGTTTGCAGATGTGGTTGGAAAGCACTTACATTGTTTCAGATACAGTGATCTGCTTCCCATTAGCAGCCTGGTGTGTAAATAATGGTCATAATAACCCTAATAATACTTTGCAAATTGAGTGCTGCTTTCCTTGCCATAGATCTTTAAAGATCTTTGAGATATAGTTTAATTTCTACATGGATCATTCTTGTAATACTTTTTTTCCTTGGCCTTCTCTCTCATGATTCATGGATACGAAATGGACATTCAAGGAAGACTTATGTCTTAGGTTTCTTTAATTAATGAACACGACTATTTCAAACTATTTCATGTGTATAAACATGTGAACTTCTATGATGATAAACATCAGTAAATGTTTAGGAGCCTGAAAAGTTTATAGTAAAACTAACTATGTGAGTCAAAGCTTAATCCCATTCAGCCAGATAAAGGTAAGCACATAAGGTCTAGTTATGAACCATTATTTACTGGTTTTCCTTATTTATACTGAACAATTGCATGCATAGCCACTGAGAAGGACAGACACTTCGCATGAATCTGACTTTTCTTTTGTGTATGAAATCTAAATATGTTTTGTGCCTTTAGGGTTTTGTTGAGGTTTTTTTAATTATTATTTTTATAATCATTGGCCTTTTTCATTAGTTCTGCTAGTGTGCCACTATCTCTCATTTACACTCAAAAGGGTCAAACACAGATATACTTGGTATCTAGCTGCCATTTCCCTGTCATCCTGTAGAATATTTTAGTAATGTATTTCCTTACAGGAAATGAGCTGCTCATAAAGTCTTAACTGATGATCTTTGGAAAACCTTCAGTTCTGCAGTTCCTCACATCCTCTCCTAGCCATCACTTCCTTATCGGCTTCTATCCTTCCCCTTACAAGAGTGCTGGTCCATGGTTGCTTGCAGTGCTTTGGGAACTACTCTTGCAGAAGGTGTTTGTACTAGTGTAAGGAGTAGTGCCTGTGGCAGCGGTCTCTGTTGGGGTTAGGGAGCAGTGACAAGTGTTGTGATACTGCCACCTGCTTTGCTGTGCTATGACCTTGACTATATCTTAAATTACCTTCTTGGCTCACTACCTAAGCAGGGTATATTGGCTTAATGTTTATACAGTACTGTGAACACAAATGGAGTTACAGATGTTGAATCACTGTAGGAAAAATGAGTGCTAGTTTTACATAGTGTCTGTGCTAGCCCAAATTCCATAGCCTCCGTACTGCTCCATACCCCCTGACTTTGAGAGGGCTTGCTGTTACTGAGTGCATCCCCACTAACTCACAGAACCCTTCTTCTGCTGTGTTCCTCCATTTGTGAAGGTGGAATCCAGTTGAACCTGTGTTGCCTCTATACCAAATAAATCATGGAATTAAAAGATTGCAAGGGAGGAGCACAATCTAATATCTTTTCTGTTCATTTGTTTAGAACTCATAAAATATTATTCGTATGTCTGAGGAGGGAAAAGTGGCATAGGAGAGGTATGTAAATATACAGCAACAGCATGAGTTTTGAGTTGTAGAGCAAGTAGGAGTAACTGAGCAGTCATTCTGGGAGCTTGCAGGCGGGCACTTGTCCTGTAAAGATTTGAGGATGTGTTCAACTTCAGTAGACATATTCACAGCCTATCCACAGTGTACAGAATTAATCATAATCAGGTATTTACAGTATGAGTGTTCTGGCAGTGTGGAAAAGTGTGACTGATTAGGTTTGCTGTGTGTGAAGAATTTTCTCCAATTTCATGTAGATAACATTTCTTCATGAAAAGGATCTGTGCTTTTGTCCTTCATACTCTTTGTGAAGATATCTCCAAAAACTTACCACAGCATGAACATAATCCTATTAGTAGGAAATATTAATAGGAAATATATAGTTATTCAGTAGCTTACGTTAAATATACTTTCTCAAATTTATTGTCAGTTGCCAGAACTAATTTAGAGGGGAGATGTATAATATAAGGATATATTTTGGTCATGGGATCTCCTTCTTTTAATGCTGACCAAATGTCCTGTGCCTCTCTTTACAGCTTCCAGCTACAGTTTTATTCTGAGCATTAGTGAAGAGGAAGCCAGGGTGAAGGCTTTGAACGAGTACCTGAGCACTCGTAGTTATATCCAGGGGTTCACATTTTCACATGCAGATGTGGAGGTATTCAGAAAGTTTTCGAGGCCACCTGTGGACCAGTATATCCATGTTGTCCGGTGGTACAGACACATAGAAGCAATCTATGATGGCAGCAGTGAAAAAAATGAGCCTTGTAAACTTCAAACAAGTGAGTAATATGAAACTGATGGGCAGGTTATAGACTAGCTGACATTGTATTGTTTTTATTGCTGAGAATTCCTAGAAGTTCCCTTTCATACTCTTGCACACTAAAATTTACAGTATCAACTTGTGTTCAAGGTCATGAAATGCTTCTTGCATACAGTTACTGTGTAGTGGATATATCCTGACCTATTTGAATGCTGAATCTCTGTTTCCACATTTGACTTTCAAATTCCTCAGTATACAGAATTTGATTATGTGTATTTTATTTAAAAAGCCAGCCACTGGATTGTAAAAGAATGTGTGTGTTTTAACTTGTTCCCTAAAATATCAGGGTTTGCTCAGTCCACTTTTTTTTTTTCCATTTTGTTTTGGGTTTTTTTCCCTGAAATGGTAACTAAGTAATTGTTATATAATATACAAGTTAATTACAAAGAAACTGAAACTGCCTCTTATGGTTGTTACTAACACGGAATTTCAAGAAGAATGTTTGGAGTTCTTTTTAACCCTGGCAATTCAGGCATTGCTGATGGTTTGAGGAAATACTAACTGGTTAATCTAGGTCATTGTGTAAGCATGAGTGCTGGCATTTTTGGAAGCTGCATCACTCTCCTGAGTTGTTTTCCAATGAGCTACCCTAATTTAATTGCTCTATAGCAAGATCCTTGCTTGAGTAATCATGAAATAATAATAATAATGCCACCACCACAGAGCTGTTGTATAGTGCTTGCAATACCTACTAACGAATGCATAATGTCTGTAATTTTTGCTGATGATTGTTGACTAATATTACTCCAGTGCCATCATCTCACGAAGATGTGTCCTCAATTCCTGTCAGACCAGCAGTTAAAATCAGACTGCTGTGAGTAGATTCTGTACATGTGTGTGTACCTGCATGTGCTTGTTCAGGTTACTGATTTCCTTTCAGCAGTTCAGGGATCTCAGCTATACTGCTGGCTCTAATAGCAGATTTAATACTGCTAACCAAAATGTTTGCAGACTTTAGTGGATCAGGATGGAGCAAAAAGAGAAAAGGTTTCTGTTTTCCTGTGCACAGAATCTTTAATGTTAAGTTTCTCTTTCTGAAGCGTTATGTCTTGTTATCTTTTAGATCTGTATGTATGCATCAGAAGTCCTGAAATGGTGCTCTGCAGTGGTCACTATGAAAATGACACGTGAATCTGCCACGTCTTAGACCTTGGATATTTTATCAGTGTTTTTTCATGTGTATCAGAGAGCTCATGGGGTGGTTTAGAGCAAATGAACTTCAGTTCAACCAGGGGAAAGACTGCAGCTGGCAGAGGCATATTTGATCAGACTAAAAAGTGTGCCTTTTACTTTGCCCTTGGTGTCCATGTAGTGGATGTAATGTGGCACCTAACTCACAAGCTGAGAACTTTAAAGGGCAGTATCTGGGTTTTTTCTTATGTTTAGTGTGGTTTTAAGTAAAGAAAGCTTTACAGATTTATCTTTTATTAGACTAACCCACATAGGCTTCTTTCCCTGAGGGAAACGTTAGCTGCAATTAAGCATGCTAGTGTAATCTTTGTAAATCAAAAAGTAAACATAAACCTTGGTATATGATCTGTGTTATGGATAGACTGCTTCTGAACTTGAGGTATTCTGTTAAGGAGTACCTCATACAATTAAATCTTTAGAATAAACACATTTCTGTGGATTTGTAACATGGAAATTAAATGGAGTCCATTTGTGAGACAGAGTTCTCCAGTTAATTTTTTTTTCCCTTATTTAGGCAGTTATTCAAGAAAGAAAGATGAAGAAATTAGATTTTTTTATACCATGAAAGTTTATCTTACTTAGAGGTTTTCAGCCAAAAATTCATACAAAGATATCAGGGGAAACAGTTAATGAAGAGCACCCTAGATGCAGGACCAGAAAGGCATTTTGTTGTCAAAACAGATAATTTGCATATTTTAATTGCAACTAAAATGGCATACCGCAAGAGTTCCTAAAGACAGTTCTGTGTGTATTAAGCTGGCAACCTTGCTGTATTTTTGAATTCCCAGGTTTGCTTTCATTCCTGGTTTATGTGATAATTAGTTTAACATCATTACAGCTGTAACCAGCCCTGTGCAGAGCAATCTGCAACTCTTTGATGGATGACATACTCATGCTTCGGTTTGAAAAAACCTTTAACATCTATGTCGCTTTTTAAAATTTTTAAAGAAAGCAAGAATGTTGTCACTAATATTACCTTCTATTTTATTTACTCTCTTTAATGGCAAAAGTTAGCCTTTTGCTGAATTGAAGCATACTTGTGGTAAACGTTTTGAAAAATGGCTTTTGTGCATAGCAGCAATGTATGATAAAAAAGCTGAGTTTCTTTCTAAGCCTTTCTGTTTCCCTTCCCTCTCACCCTGAGTACACATACCCTGTCAATATTGGCTCTAGAGACTAACTCTGGTCTGTGGTGATTTTTTGCAACTTCTGTGTGAGAAGTCACATGCTGTCACAGTAATATCAGTAGCTTTGCAGAAAGCCGAGGGCTATCATAACACTGAATTAATAATGCATTATATTTCGAAGTTCTTGTTAGTGCTTTAACTGAATTGCATGATCTTACTTTTATACCTTTTTCTTGATACTTGAATCAAAAGTTAATAGCAATGGCTAGTCAGGAAGTAGAAAATAAACTAGAGTGAAATAATGTAGTGGCTTTGTAGGAAGCTCTAAACAACTAAGATTGAAGCTGCTTTGTCTAATTATATGTGGGTTTTTTTCCTTGTGATATAATTTAACAGTTTGGTAGTGAGAAAATGTTATATTGCAAAACTGTTTGTGGAAAGTGACTTTTCAGTTCTCTTTAAACTATTTTTTCCCTAGGTAAAGGCAAGCGTGTGCAGCCACCCTGGTCTCCCCCTGAAGGGACAAAACATTCTAGGCTCTGCCTCTACAACAGCCTGACTCGCAATAAGGTGACTAAACGAAAGAAAAGTGGAGATTTTCATAGAAATACAAATAGAGAAGTCATCAAATATTCATTTCTTAAGTGTTCACCCTATCAGTACACAGGCTTTTGGGTTGTATTTTGCATGACGTTAACAAGCACGTGCCACAGATGCTGGGTCAGTCACGTGTGTTTGTTGGGCAAGTGTTTAAATATAATATTTTTATATATATTTATATATCTTTCTATATTAGATATTAGAAATTAGATATTATTGTGCTACACAATACAAATATTGTATATGATGTATTTTAATATGTAATTGTATATTATATTTATGTATGTTATATATTTATATCTATTCTACACAATAAATGTACACTACAAGTGTATGTATGTGTATGTTGCATTTTATGTACTTCCCAATTGCAAGTTATGATCGTGCAAAATAGCCAGGGGTTCAACTGTAATGTACACAAGTATAGGCAATGTGAATAGAATAAAATCACAGTTTCTTTCGTTAGATGTTGTCTGTGTAATAGAAACTGGTACACTTCTTGTGGTCTTGTTTGAAGGACCTTTGGGAAAGAGAGGAAGTATTAGTAATACTAATGTTACATGGGATGTAGTATCCAAGTATGTGTGAAATGATTATACTCTGTAGCCTTTTTCAATTCAAAAGAAAGCTTGATCTTCTCTTTTACAAACACAGCTTGAATAATGTCCTGACTAGTCCAAACCTTTGTAATCTGGTATCTTGATTGAGTACAGATAACTGAAGCAGCCACACCCTGTTCTCTCTTTTACTTGATAAAACTAGTAGTGATCTTTCCTTACACAAAACTGGGAGGGGAATATGTATTCCTTTTTTGTATTTTTAATCTATGTTTCACATTCTAATCTCCAAAAGCAGTGTTATTGGCCTGAGGTCTTCATGTTTTTCTCATCACTGTACTTTCCGTTTCAATTAAGGAAATATTTCAGCCTCAGAATGGAAAAAAGGTCCTGTGGTACTGCTGTGGTCCAACAGTTTATGATGCTTCTCACATGGGACATGCCAGGTACTGCAGTTCCTTATTTCGATGTAGCTAATAACAGTGCCTATTGGAAGCAAAAGATTGATAGGAAAAGGCACTTTATTTAGATGAGTGTATTACTAGACAATAGCCTTGTTGGACTCAATGCTTCAAATTTAAGATTAAAAGCATGTTATAACATTATGCCACTGTGTGATTAAAAATTTACAAGTGGATAAGGGAAAATTAAAACTGCTGTAAAATTATTGACTCTGAGATTAAAGTAGTTTGTGCATAGTATAGAAATAGACTTGAGGTGATCACTAAAAACACCCCTGTATCTTTTATGTTTTTAGGTCATACATCTCATTTGATATCCTGAGAAGAATCTTGAGGGATTATTTTAAATATGATGTTTTCTATTGTATGAATATTACAGATATTGATGATAAGGTAAGGTCTTTTTAAATTGCAGTCTGAAATATTGTACTTTCAGCATGGAAGTCAGAGTGTCATATGTAATTGCCATTTGATAAGCCAAGGTAACTCTTACACTCATTAACTTACACATACATTTTGTATGCAAACCATACAATTGATATTTTGGTGAGGGATTTTGTTTGTTTGTTTTTATTTTTCTGTTTTGTAGCATTCCTACTGTAACAAAGCCTGTATTCTTGTATATAAATATGCTGTCATAAGTAATGAAGACTAAGCATTTTACAAAGATAACTTATTTGCCTGTTGTTCAGATACCTATTAGCTGTCTTGAGGTAGCTGATTAACTATGTGTGGTGTGTTTAATTTGTATTACTTCATGCAATTCTTGCAGCTTGCCAAATTAGTAGGGATTCTGAAATGCCTTTGGTATGTAAGAGGTATTTGATTCACAAAAATATTTCCATGTTTCTGCTTTGTAGATCATCAAGAGAGCAAGACAAAATTACCTTTTTGAACGGTATAGAGAGAACAAATTGGCACCAGATCAGCTACTTGAAGATGTTAAAACTGCCTCAGAGGTTGGCATGGTATTTAGTGTCTGCTTGTATCTTCTTAGGTTCTCAATAATGTAGCAAAGCATGTAAAAAATGCCTCTAATTTTGCTACCTTCTTAAACTTTCTGCTTGTGTCAATGGTACCACACAAATTAGAAATGTTATTGGAACTGCACATCACTTTGATTTTTCCATTTGTTTAGAATTGACCAGAACTATCAGTGTAAAAGGCATGCCTGACTTAGGTCTGTAGAACTTGTTTGCAAGTGTGTGTGTATTCTCGTTGGGGTATTAGATGTTTGTGTGTTAGAATTCAAACTTCAAAAATAATCCTTTAAAGTAGTTTTGAAATGGTGGTATGTCCATAATTTTTTTAAAGCTTGTAAGATTGGTGGCCTTGGAAAGACCAAAAAGTCTCCAGAGCTTTAGGGATTTAATAAATTCTATATGCTGGACTGAAGGGGGAGGAAGGTGATTCTCCGATCATTTTTAGAACAACAGATCACAAAGAGATGATCAGTCTAACGAATTGAATACAAGGCTGAGAATGGGAGACTTGGAAATTTTGTGCAGCTATCATTGCCTGACATGCTCTCTAAGCGTAGCATTTAATCTCTCTATGTTTCACATTAAAGCTTCTCCTTTACAGATTTGTGATAATCAGCTGTGTAATTAAAGTGATCAACTGCATGGAAAACGAAAATTACTAAACAACAGTAATGATGATGTAGTTGTTTACAGAGTCTTTTTGAAAAACTGAATTTGGGTGTGTAGTAAATTCTTTGACTTCACTTTTATTCCTGATGAGAAGTATGTTTCAGTAGTTTCGTATCAAAGCTTTTTATCTGGCATAATTATTATTCATCACAATTAAGGTACTATGTGTTTAAGATAAGACATTGTGTGTGGAACATAGTGCTACTGTACTGCAAGTTGCTTTGTAAATTTATTTTTTTTTTAAATTGTAGCTCTTTTCAGTTAAATTAAATGAGACAACAGACCCAGACAAAAAGCAAATGTTGGAAAGAATTCAGAATGCAGTGAAGTCTGCTTTTGGTCCTCTACAAGAAGCTGTGCAAGCTAAACTCCCTGAAGAAGAGATCAACAGCTGTCATGAGGTCAGTTTGAGCTCCTCTTAAATTGTGATTTTAAAATTGTATTTGACTTATAATTGTTAGGGGGCTTAAAAATAATCTTATCTTATTCCTTGCAACATTATTGCCTAGGGAAGTTGTGAATGCTCCACCGCTGGCGGTGTTCAAGGCCAGGTTGGACAGAGCCTTGGGTGGCATGGTTTAGTGGGAGGTGGCCCGGCCCATAGCAGGGGGCTTGGAACTAGATGATCTTAAGGTCCTTTCCAACCCTAACTATTCTATGATTCTATGATTATGGACATTTTTATTCATGAAAACAGGTAATGTGGGGATGAAGACTTTGTAATATTTTGTATTTCATAAACGAAGTTTGATCCTTAAGTTCAGCTATGTAGTTTTTGGATGCCATTTTTACCAATTACTTTCCCCCACCTCCCACTGTGACAATTACTCAGTTAATTTTAACTTTCCAATGGAGATTTTTCTCTTACATGTGTTTAGAGTTTCTTTTTGACTTCTTTTGTCCTGATGAACTGATTGCAATATAGATTACTGAATATGCATTTAGGACATTCCAGTCACTGATGACAGTTTTCTACACAAGTGTTTCTATCTCTGATCAGAGAAGAAAATACATCCCAAAAATATTTACATTTAGTGACAATAATCCTGTTGACTTTATTGGGCTTCAGTACTGTCCCAGTAACCAAGTCAGTCAATATAACTACTGTCTTTTAGTAACTGATTTCCACTTCCATCTTTTCTTGCTTTCAGATTATTTGTGGTAATTGCTGTAGGAAGTATAGGGTATGTGCTCCCTTCTGGAGAAGACTCTCTCTAAATTATCTTTTTTTAAAAAAAAAGTTTAGCTATTCTAATATCAAGTGGCTTTCTGAAGTGTATTCTGACCTAGCAGAAATGTCAAACCAACTAAAATCTAAGCAGTCATGCCTTCTGGGCTATATCCTATTGTAAAAAAAAAAAATTAGTGTAAGACTGATGTTCAGATTAGTCTTTCAAACACTTTTAAGCAATGTGTACAGTAAGGCTTCTGTTAGATTATCCTGTGGTGAGGAGGTGGGGGAAGAGCAGGTGATCTGATACAACTGCAGGTCCCATCCAGTGTTTACAGTGTAAGTTTCACATGCCTGTTTAAGTGATTGATATCAAAACAGCTATCACTTACCAGTTTATCTTCCTTCCTCTGATTGCTTCATCCATATTTATGAAGGGCAATATGATAAAAATCTGGTAGAAGCACAGATCACTCTGTGTTCATAGCCAAGTGTCTTTTTCTTCAAGCAAGCCTCTCTGAAGTAAGATCTGTCTGCAGAGTTTCAACAGGGCAAGTGTTTGATCACTTGTACTTACCATTATTGTTTTATAGAGGCTGTTGGAAGAAGCCAAAGATTTGCTGTCTGACTGGTTGGACACAAAATTTGGCAGTCAGGTGACTGACAATTCCATATTCTCAAAGCTCCCCAAATTCTGGGAAGGGGAATTTCATAAGGATATGGAAGCACTCAATGTAAGTGAGCAAACTCTTTTCTGTTATAAAAGTGTGCCGTGCCTCATAATACCCAGAACATAATTTAGCTCCTTAATAGCTTTCAAAGACCTCATATTTCAATCTTATTCAACTATTTCCTTTAATGTGAATCGGTAGCTGTTAAGTTAGCACCTGTTCTGTTTCCATCCCAACAGTCTTGAATCAATTGTGCATGTTACCAGAGAAAGTTAACTGGTGGTCAAGTTTGACATGTGCATGCCATCCCTTCCCTTTGGTGTAACATGGGCTTATGATCAGCAACTGATTCAGAAGTTTGAGTCTGTTAGCTGCACAAGAGAGCACTGCCAGCCTCAGCATTTAGACTGGTTGCTTACCATTGTGTGATAATAACAGTCAAGGACAAGTTACATACGAAATGCCGTGTCATATGCAATGGTTCAGATCAGTGAAGGTTTATTTATTTACCTGCAAGTCAGAGGGACTACTTGTCTGTTCTGTCAGAATTACAATAAATGGAAGAGCTGATATCTCCTGCAGTAGGTTGTTGTTAGCATCTCCTTAAACGCTAAGGAAAAAAATGGCCACAGCACATTGTTTCAGAGCAGAAAGCTTGAAACAGGAATCTTGACTGTCCCTTACTTTGGAGCCAATTTTTAATCGATGTATAATGTATATATTTTAGTACATATTTTATATGTATAAATAATTATATTTATATATAGAAAGATTCTACTTTTTGTCTATAGGTTTTACCTCCAGATATTTTAACGCGGGTTAGTGAATATGTGCCAGAAATCGTGGATTTTGTGAAAAAGATTGTGGATAATGGTTATGGGTGAGTTTGCTACTGGATACTTTTGTTGTGTGCTTATACTGTACCAGGGCTAGAATGATTGCTTTCAACACTTACCTGTGAACTGGTTTCTCTGTTCTCATATGCAATAGTCGTCTTTTCCTGAAGTAGAGTTTTATCAAATAAAGAAACTTCAGGTTTCTTCATGAGTGACTCTTTATTTCTCACTTGATGAAAATGTGCTATTCCATATTTTTGTGATGTCTTACAAAAAGAGAAGCTAGGTTATTAAATTTATAGGGAGAAATCCTCATTCATTAAAATAAATAGTCAAAGTTCCATTCCCTTGAACCGTATTTGACTCTTGGCGTTCAGAAAGAGGTTTCAAAAATGGATGCCTCACCAGATGCCTAGAACTCAGTTTTAAATAACGTAAGTAATTTGTTTTGGTTTTTTTGTTTTTAAGTAATCATGAACTCTTTTTCTGCCATTGTCTAATATTTGTGAAAATCAAGCTAATACTCTAGCAGTTCCTGGGTATCACGTTAGATTCCCCAGTGAAATTTTTGAGTTCTCTCCCCTTTTTTTTTTTTTTTTCCCCTGATATGGATGTATTTTTAATTGTGAAAAAAGCAAACTGTGGTTCAGGCTGCCATAACTGCGCTTACATGTTCTTCCTTTTAAACCTACATTTTAAAGTTTTCTTCGAAAAACCAACCAAAACCAAAAAAACCCAAACCGAACAAACAAAACCCACAAAACGCCCAACAGGGGTGGGTGCATTGCATTTTTTGCACTGAATACTCAGCATTCCTGGTGCTGCTGAAACTTACTTTAGTGTCAGTTTTTATTACAGCTGTTGTGGGACAAAATTAACAGAGTAAAGGAGGACAAAATGGACTGTCAGACATAGAATCATACTATGTAATTGCAAAATATAATACATACAAAAAAAGTCAGAGGTACTGTAAATATTTCTTCTCTTGGGAGTGTAGTTTCATATCTCAGCTCATAAGAGTTTAACAAGAAAGATGTTAGTTGTTTTCCCTGTGATCAATTTTATTATTACTTTTGATGATCTGTCTAAAGTCTTTATGGTAAGGCCTTAAAACTTAGGCTTACCTAATTCATCTTTAGAATACTGAGCAGTACCATACTGTGTGTGGTTTCACTAGAGAACGCAAGTTTAACGCAGTGATTTCTGGGATAAAATTCAGTTAAGTCTTGGTAGAAAGTTAGCTAAATAATAATCTTTAACTTTTCAGGTATGTGTCCAATGGATCTGTATACTTTGATACTGTGAAGTTTGATTCCAGTGAAAAACACTCCTATGCTAAGTTGGTTCCTGAAGCTGTAGGTGATCAAAAAGCTCTTCAAGAGGGTGAAGGTAAAAAGGGGAAATAACATTTGCTGAACAAACTGATGTTGTGTTGATCTCTTCAATTGATTTGATTGACATTTAGATCAAAGTTACTGTCAGAGTCAGCTTACTCACTGCACTTCCTTTACCCATGGATTTCTTTTCCAAGTTTTGTAGTTTTGGCCAGTGCTTTCATGGAAGTTTTTAATTGGAAAACACCAAGGAACATTATTCATTATAGGATGGTTTTGGGTTGATTTTCTTTGTTGGTTGTTTTTTTTTGGTCAGAATTGTGAATAGCTCAGTCATTTGACTATAGTCCAGTTATTTGGCTGTTAATCTGGTTCAAAGTAGGAGGAGCAGACTTGAAGCTGAGTCTTCCACATACCAAGTGAAAGCTTTCCACATAAGGCTGTATTCTTTCATGACTTTGAGTTCCTCTTTCCTAACAGAACTCTTTTTACTTTGTAAATATTGCTGTGTTGAACTAAATCCAAATACAGAGATTTTTTAATTTATTTTTTTTTAAGTTGAGCCGTAGCAGAGAAGTAGCTTAAAATGCTTAAACCAGACTCATTCATTATCTGCCTCTAAGGTTGTAAGGTTTTAGTAGCAAATCATCCACAAATTCTACTAGAAAAACTAAAAGGTTTTAATATAACACTCATACAAGGGAAAATTAGGGCACTTATGCCAGATGAAACTAGCAATATCTGAGAAATGCAGCTTAAAATGGGTAAGATTTTTTTTTTTTCATAATTCAAACCCTTATAGCTGAAATCTTCCATGTGAAACAAAAGGTGCTAGCTTAAAGCACTCATCTTTATGCTAATATGAATGTATCATTTCCACGCATAACCAGTCATTTTTTGTTGAATTGTTGTGTCCTTTTGCAGGTAGGAACCAGTGCTGAGTGATTAATGTAACTAACCAAGAGTATGCATATGTCAAGTTATTGCTTGTCATATTAGCTGCTTTGACTCATTTGTGATGATTGTCCTTATCCTGACAGATAATGTCATTTTGACTATTAAAGGCAACAGAAATGCTAAGCTTTGAAATTGCACTTAAATAAAAGTACAATACTATTAAAGTGCCTGATGTTAGATATTCAGGACAATTGAGATGGCAGGTATCTCAACCTGTACATCAGAATTAATTTATAGGTTAAACCTCAACAGTCTTGTCTTTAATCTGTCTTTGACTCTTATACAATATGTGGTGTTGTTAACCACTTCTAGTCTTGGACAGTACTGCAGAAATGGTTAAATTCTGTGTTTTACAGATGTTATAATGAGAGTGTCACCTTATGATGATAAAAACGAACAGCAAATAATGCCTAACACATCTATGATGATAACAAAACAGCAAACATAACCTTTCTGCACAGCAACTGAGATCAGGGGTGCAAGAAAATATGCTATGATCATGTTGTGTGTGCAGATTAATACAATCCTAGTCTAAATTTGGATCTTTCTGACTTAGAGTGACTTCATTCCACAGTCTTACTTACTATAGGGGGTTTTGTGCCTGTATTTCTTTTTATGTAACTGCAATATTGGAATTGTGCCTGCAGGCAGAATGTAGATGAATCTCATGTCATTACTTAGAACCTCAAGTCAAAACTTAGAGAACAGTGCATCTGACTTGTCAGATTTTCTGTCAACCAAACAATCAAAACCCAAAAGGAGTATTAAGGGTGATCATGATGCCAACCTGATGAAGTTTAAGCATGCCAAGTGCAAGGTACTACACCTGGGTTGGAGCAGTCCTAGGCACAGCTGCAGGTTGGGCAGAGAAAGAGATTCAGAGCAGCCCTGCAGAGAAGGACTTGGGGGTGTTGGTTGATGAAAAAATGAACATGAGCCATCAGTGTGTGCTCGCAGCCCAGAAAGCCAACCGTATCCTGGGCTGCATCAAAAGAAGCGTGACCAGCAGGTGGAGGGAGGTGGTCCTGCCCCTCTACTCTGCTCTCCTGAGACCTCACTTGGAGTATTGTGTGCAGTTCTGGTGTCCTCAACGTAAAAAGGACATGGAACTGTTGGAACAAGTCCAGAGGAGGGCCACGAGGATGATGAGGGGACTGGAGCACCTCCCATATGAAGATAGGCTGAGAAAGTTGGGTCTGTTCATCCTGGAGAAGAGAAGGCTGCATGGAGACCTCCTAGCAGCCTTCCAGTATCTGAAGGGGGCCTATAGGGATGCTGGGGAGAGGCTCTTCAATAGGGACTGTAGTGATAGGACAAGGGGTAACGGGTTCAAACTTAAACAGGGGAAGTTTAGATTGAATATGAGGAAGAAATTCTTTACTGTGAGGGTGGTGAGGTACTGGAATGGATTGCCCAGGGAAGTTGTGAATGCTCCATCGCTGGCAGTGTTCAAGGCCGGGTTGGACAGAGCTTTGGGTGACATAGTTCAGTGTGAGGTGTCCCTACCATGGCAGGGGGGTTGGAACTAGATGATCTTAAGGTCCTTTCCAACCCTAACTATTCTATATTTCTATGAGGATTTTTCAGGGCTGATTATTTTTCTTTTTTTCTTTCTTTCCCTTAATGTGAGGTACAGGAAGGCCAAAAATCAGTAATGCTGGTGGTAAAATAAAATGTCTTTATTTACGTTTTCTCTTTTGGAAGGTGACCTGAGTATCTCACCTGATAGCTTAAGTGAGAAGCATTCTCCAAATGACTTTGCTTTGTGGAAATCCTCCAAGCCTGGAGAACCCTCGTGGGACTCTCCATGGGGAAAGGTAAGGGCATCATAATCAGTATTTAGTTCTTCTGCACCTGACTAAATAGCATGTTACACAAATACCTTGCCTCACCTCGTAATGCATAGATTGTGGGGATCTTATATTCAATTGTAGATTCTGTTGCTATGTTCATTTAATAATCTAGAATGTGTATCAGTCTGATACTTTTTAAACACAAATCTTCATGCAGGCTCATGATGGCTGTTCCTGGTCATTTATCCTGTTATCTAAAGGCCTTGTCTGCAGTAACGTCTCTATCCTTTTTTTCCTTGTGATCAAATGTATTAATGTATTTTTAAAAAGAATGATAAGCAGAATAATCAAAGCATCACAGATGTATATGCAATGTTTCATCTTTAATTCAAACAGTATACTTTTATGAAGCTGAAACTGAGAATCTTTTTTTCTTGGTAACATTGTATCTCTTTTCTTCAGGTACCTCACTGCTTACGGACAGACCAATGAGAGAATGATAGGCAGGAGAGGAGGATCATTAACTAATAGCCAAGTGATGTCTTTTTCTTAACAGGGTCGTCCAGGTTGGCACATTGAATGTTCTGCAATGGCTGGATCCATTCTAGGACAGTCAATGGACATTCATGGAGGAGGGTTTGATCTCCGATTTCCCCACCATGACAATGAATTGGCACAGTCTGAGGTGAATGAACTGGCCTTCAGTTTCTGCTGAGAAAAAGTGACGTGCTTTGCTTTGACTGCAATTTAGACAAATCCATCAATTATTTTTAAAAATGTTGTGTGTTTTGTGTAAGCATAACTTTTCTTAGGATTTTATTCTTAAATTCTCTTACTTCATGGTATATATGTAAACAGTGTTGGGTCTTTGGGCTTTTCTGTTTCTGCTGCAGGCATACTTTGAAAATGATCACTGGGTTCGGTATTTTCTGCATACTGGCCACTTAACAATTGCTGGCTGTAAAATGTCCAAATCTTTGAAGAATTTCATTACCATTAAAGATGCACTGAAGAAACATACAGGTAATAATTACTTTGGAATGTGAATGCTTTTGATGTACTTTGAGTGGTGAATGGTAATTTTACTGTTCAGCCTAATTTCAGGTGTCTGTCTTCTTCACTAACTTTAGAACAGCTTCCTTGTTCTTCTATTCCTGGTCAGTATTATCATTTTGGATTATAGTGTTCTTGCATTTTTTCTAGATGTGTTAATAGTAAGAATATTAAAACCTATGTTCTTAGCTGCTGCAGTATTGGAGGCCATAAAAATGATTTAGATTATGATTATTTTCCTTGTATATTTTTGAAACTCCTAATAGCACGACAGTTACGGTTGGCTTTCCTCATGCACTCTTGGAAGGATACACTGGATTATTCAAATAATACCATGGAGTCAGCTATTCAGTATGAAAAGTTTATGAATGTAAGTAAGTTTTCTGTTCTTCTCCAGCTCTTTAAGCTTTGTGTTTCTATATGTGTGTCACAGGATAAAACCCAAGAATATATAGGACATGTCCACAGGCTGAGTTTGCCTTCTGCATTCATCAGGTGGGATGTCATAGTGTTTATGTAGCTATCACCGAACATTCAAGATACGTAAATTCCACAGACAGCTGCATCTCTCTGTGGCTGGGTGCTCTCTCCAAGTTTCATTATCTCTGAGCAGCTTGGCACTTACACATAAGATTAGTTTCTCAGTTCAGCTTGCTTATGGGACTGCGTCCAATAGACACTCTCATAACATGTCTACCAGATCAGGCTTTACACAGAGGTAGCTAAAGGGAAAGAGAGAGTACAATTCCTGCCTTGTCTTCTTACCACATCTATCTAGCGTTTGCCTCTGTGCCTTGTGAGCATATGTGAGGGGCCAGGCACAGTTCCTTTTCCTGCTTAGTTTGGAGCCATGATTTAAACCCACATTTCCCTCAAGGAGGCTGTACAGCATTTTGAGATGGTTAATCTTTGTCTCTCCAGCTGAAGTTGTTCTGCTTTTAAAATAAAATGCTTGGTTTGGGCCACAGAATAAGTGAACATGACTCTTCATCAAGATGGATGACCACGTTAAATAGATCCTCACTATAAAGCTATTTTTTATTCTTCCGCTTCAAATACTAGCAACACACTTAAAAATCTGCCTTAAGAATTATTGCCTGAACTTTTTAAAAATGGTATTGTATTTGAGCAGTGTGGTGTTAAGAGTATTATAGTGTATCATGCAGTAGTAGCAGAGCCATGAGATAGAACTGAATTACAGTACAGCTGTGATTTTCAAAATTACGCAAGATGTGTGGATTACCTTGTTTTGACAAACATTCAGTTGATCTTGGCTGAAGCAGTGTTGAAACCATAAACTTTAGGAGTCTAAGAAATAATGCCTGTTCTTAGTAAGTACGGCTTATATCTAATTTAAACCAATTTTTAGCTATATTCTTCTTTTATAGGAGTTCTTTTTAAATGTGAAGGATATTCTTCGAGCTCCCACTGATGTGACAGGCCAGTTTCAGAAATGGGAAAATCAGGAAGCAGAGCTGAACAGAAAGTGAGTGGAGCATCCCTACTTCTCTACAAACAGCCATCATGTAGCTGCATGTTTTGTTGGGTTTTTTCCTTGTAAAATGACTTACTGTGTATATAGTGATGTTTACAAGTCTATAGCATTTCCATTGAGTACCCCAACTCTATACAAGCTAGTGGTTTTAACCTTGCAACAGCTTCATGAAGTATGGCTGAAATTGTTAATTTCCCTTTCATTTGTGTTGGGTACACTGGCATGCTTCATCACCCTATTTGTGAAGTGAAAGGAAACTTTTTTGTTAGATAGCTGTCATTTTCTTCACTGTTTGTAGTACTGTCCTCTGTGAGAAGTAACTGATAATTCACAGTGTTACAACTGCAAAAATAGTATTTTACACATTTCAAAGTGCAGCGAGCAGTCTGAGACAAATGGAAGCTAAATGACCTGACTAAAAGCACAAAAGATCAGAGTGCCAATGTTTGAAAGCATGTTCTTGAGCGAGATGATTATATCAATACTGCAGTTTTTTACTTTGTTAACAAAATTACTATTATTTGTAATATGAACAGCATCCTATATGACTTTTTTATGTGTGAAATTTAATCTTACGATGCAGTATTAAAATTGTTCCTAGTTCAGTTCACTGTGGACAGAGATATTGACTATTGAAGGACCAAGTGCAGATGCTTCTATTTAGTGGTGTCCTCTGAAATTTTCAATCTTCAACTTGAGGTTGGTAGAGAGAACCCTTTTTTAAAAAAGGGGGAAGACAGTAGGTAATAGAGAAGGCAAAAGGAAGGGACAAAAAAGGGGGAGGAACAGAAGATATGCTTCATAGATACTTGTTTTTGTCTCTTTACCACTTCTCATTCCTTCTATCTGGAAAAAGTGTGGGTTTTGAAACGGTAATACCCCTTGTGTAATTAAATGGTACCCAACATACCATATTATCTATTATGCCTATTCATGAACGTTACAAATGTTTGCATGAATTTATTCCTTGTATCTGCTTGTAACAGCTTCATAACACTTCACTTTATGGTAAGTTAACTTCCAAATCTGTGCTCCTTCCTGGAAAGGTACTAGAGTACTTTGCTGGTACATAGGTGTAGGAGAGCAATACTATAAAACAAAAAAGGGCACAAGAAGGTACTAAATAGGCAATTTATACTGCTTAAAAAAATGGTATGAAAAGGTTAGTTGCTAAAAAAGTGTTGGATATAATTTGTTTGGATAGTTGTTGCCAGTAAGAGTATCCTGCCTGCCTTTGGCCATAGCAGCAAAACAGCAGTGTTGTTGTATTAATGCCTTTTTTTGGTCACTCATCTGTTTTTCCTTAAAATATAAACTATGACCAACAAAAGATTATCTCACTTTTAAGTCCCCTTACTTTTCTAAGAGATTCTTCAGAGTAGGTTGCAGATACTTTTGACATTAATAGTAAAAAAAAGATTTTTTCTTCTTAGTTTTTACGACAAGAAGGCAGCAATTCATGAAGCACTATGTGACAATATTGACACTCGCTCTGTCCTAGAAGAAATGCGTTCATTAGTCAGTCAGAGTAACTCCTATATTGCTGCAAAGAAATCTTCCAGACAAATGCCAAACAGACTTCTTCTAGAAAACATCAGTTCCTATCTCACTCAAATGCTAAAGGTATGTAATAGCAAGTGGCAACGTTGCTATTGCGCTGTGCAGTTGTAACTGTTGTGTTTCCAAGTATGGAGGGGTCTGTACAGTCTTTGTTTAAGCCTTGCAGGAAAGTAGAGATCTTCCACATTTCCTCTCCCACCCCTCAACCAAAACAACCCAAAATTGCAGTGTGTACTGCAGCCAGAACAATTTGGAGTCCTTTATGTTACATTATAATTTCAGCTAATGTTTTGTTGAATAGTAGAGAGCCCTTAATATTTGCAAGGAAAATTAGATAGTATAAAAAATATTAAGTCAGAATGTCAGATCTTACTGCTTTAAAGTTAAATCTGAAAGCCAATGCTTACTATGCTGTATCAATTAAAACCCAAAACATCATCTTAGTAAAGTAGTGAATTGTGGGTTAAATGAGAACTAGGTAGCTTCAAAACCTTAATACATGTGATTTTGCTTAGTTTTCACATACCTGTGACTTGATGTATGCAACCTTTTATTTTTTTTTCCTATTTGACCAGATTTTTGGTGCCATAGAAAGTGATGACGCAATTGGTTTTCCTGTTGGAGGAAATAGTCAAAACATAAATGTAAGTGAAGGACAAAGTACACTGTACAAAATTACTGTGTCCTTTGAAAACTAGATTAGATAAGGTGATGACATTACTTATATGTAGCTGAATTGCATTATTTTTGCTTGTAACATTTGACTCTGAAGTAACTAATTGGCTTAGGAAGTAGGATTTTTCTTTTATGAGACTTGAGTTTTTTATAGGTTTGACTTAATGACAGACAAATTGTATAGCAACCAGAAGAAGAATTATCTTGTCTTATGAATTATGAGTCTGTTTAAGAAACCACATGTGAGCTACAGACAGCACATGCTACAGTCAAAAGACTCATTGCAAGCATTTATATGTTAAGTAGTTTCAAAAATATAATTACACTGATTAAGCTTCCTTGTGGTACACTAGAAACCAGCCTGGAGGCAGCTGGAGTTAAATCCGCATTTCAATCTCTCTGATCTCATTTGTAGCCACAGTTTGTACCTGGCTTTTGAAGGCTGTTTTGCTTTGGTCACCCCGCAGTCACCCACAGTTCCACTGATGCAGAATTTTTTTGGAAGTACTTGGAAGATATGAAAGTGCTGATGGGCACTGTAATAATAGTAATGTTTTGTGGTGCAGGCAGGAGAAATAACTCCATATGAAAGTTATCAACTTTCTTCTCTTTGTTCATTTGAAAATTTTTGACATGAATGAATCAGTGCTTTTTCCAGGATTTTTCTGAATTCAAATACGTGACCATATCTGTTCCTCTTTAGAAGGAATAATTAAAACATTTGTGGTGTAACAAAAAAGCTAAGCTTTTTATTCATCAAAGGAAGAGGAAAGCTTGCTTGTGGTTGTAGAAAATGAATAAATACTCAATTGATATTTGCCCATGCAAATGCTTACATTGCTGTGCTGTGGAAATCTCCGGTAATTATATAACAGGGATAATAAGGAAGATGCGCATTATTTCATACCAAACCCCATCAGTAGTGAATTGTAATTTGGCTCCAAATTATTTTGAACTTCAGAAGAAAGCAGCACCTTAGCACTTACCTTTTTAGGGAAAATGAAAATTAGATTTATATTTAGCACTTCAGTCAGGTAGTGTTTACAACAGATTGGCAGTGGAATGACTGGCATTAGCTTGGAACAAGAAGCTAAGCTCCTCCACTTCTTTGAAATAATGTGGCCAAGGGTAGTAGAGTCAGAAGAATCTTATGCTAACACATGTTACACAGAAGAAACTTTTCTTTTTAGCAACTAGGACATTACTGGTTTTAAACATTACAATTTAAAGATGCATAATATCACAAATATTTTGGCTGTGTCATTAAATATTGTACCATCTTTTAATCTTCCACCCAGATACATATTTTTCTTAGCAAAATTTACCAGGTGGTCATTCAAGGTTGAAAACCTTCTCATTAATTACAGAAGGCTGTGGGTCAGGCCTATTGTTTCTTTGTCTAAATTGGAGATGAAGAAACCAATGCAGTCATTATCTCCAAAAAAAGCCATAATCCTCTTCAGAAGCTCTGAAAGAACAACTAGCTTAATTGCCATGGTTCAGTAATTTACTTGAAAAAGGATAGAAGAGATTTGAAGTCAGGAAACCTTAGGTTCCATAGTCTCATTTTCCAGATGAATTAAGCGTTGCTGTCAAGTTAGTTATTCTGGAAATACAAGCCTTTATCTTTGAATGACTGATGAGAGTAGTGACAGTGCATGCTTTCCAGACACCACCTGATTTGCATGTTAAGCTAGTTTCGGTGTAGAGGGTGTAGTGGAGATATGACTGTTGCTCACTTTCCAGAGTCTCTTCCTTCTGCCAAACTTGCCAGCAGTGCTTCCAGCTGTGAAGCTGATTGCATAGTACTCACATTTATGAAAAGTTTTAAGAGAGTCCTTCAGCTCCATTTAATATGGGCACTTTTAGAGCATAATGGATTATCTTGTTTGTTAATTGCACATAAATTTGTTATGGAGATTCAACAGATGGGAAAGACGAGTGCAAACTGTAGGGGGAAACATAAGTGTGCATTTTTTTTCTCACTCTTCCCTTACCCTCCAAAGTAATAAAACTTTATAATTAAGCAGTTCACTGGGTGCCTGGCTTCTCTTAGGATTCCAGAGGAATGTTGGCAGACAGTGCTGAGCAGTAGTTGTTTTTATAATGGTTCGCTACTCTTCACTAACTGCTTGTGTTGCTGTTCACTACCATTGAGAGCAGGATTCTCAGGACTTGGTTGTTTGGGGTTTTTTTTTTGTTTGTTTTTCATGACCAGCATTTGCTTACACCTGAAATAATTCAACAGTAATTTCTCCCCGCTTCTTGTCAAGGAGAGACAGACAACCACACTGTATTGGGAATAAATATAGTCAGCAAAAGCTAATATCTGATGAACAGATCTATGTTCGAATGGAAATAAGTCCTAACATCAATTTCACCTGGTATTATTCCTGATAAGCAGTTGGACCCAAGAAAGAAACATAGAACATGAAGGGTAAATTTGTTTGGGTGCTGGTTTTATCCCTGTACTGCTTTATAGCTAGCTAGTCTGCAGCATAATGCTGTGGAACTGATGTATCTGTAACTGAAAGGAGAGGAAAAAGGAATGGGGAGAAGCAGAACTTCACAAGTTGATATTTAGGCTAATGCAAATTATCGTCTATCCTTTGACATCGATAGAGCAATGACAATTTGTATTGATACAGATCTACCTGAGGGTCAAATTCCATCCCACAGCACATCAATATAAAGTGCATAAGGACATATTTTATATCTAAATGATGATTATCTAACTGTAGAAATAATTATCCTGCAGATGGAATCTACAGTGATGCCATACCTACAAGTTCTTTCTGAGTTCAGAGAAGGAGTGCGGCAAATTGCCAGAGAGAAGAAAGGTGAGAATTCACTTTATCCTGTGTTGTTGCACATGAGACTTGGAAGTTGCAGGAATCAAACTTGGGGGGTGGGGTGGGGTGTTGGGGGTGAGCCAGGTGATACAGTCTCTCTTTGCTTAGAGATCTTTAAATCAGAGGTGATTTGAATATTTGCATCTCTGCTGTCTCTTTAATTTGGGAATCTTTTACAGCCTGCTGAACAAATTTTCTTTTAATTTCCTAAAGAATCTGAAAGCAGGAATGACAGGACTAGCTGTTGTTTCTTTAGATTAGGGTACTCCCTGGTTCCTAGGTGTGGAATTACCAATGATCTCTTCCCCCAGGGAGCTTACTTTCTCTTGAAACTATAGATTGCTACACAATGATACTGTCTGTGTTTAAATAGCCTGAGATGTACCTTCTTGCTTGCTAGCATAGTTGGAATTGTAGCTCTCCTTTTGGTAACTGATGCTCTGTTTGGAGTATACATCTGGGAGTTTGCTAGAAGTTGTTTTGGGAGGTTTTTTTCTTTCCCCTCTGAAAAGCTTTGATCATGCTGTGTGTGTTGGCAGCAGAACTATATAGTGTTAAAGAGGCTGTTCCATTAAGCCTTCTTCGGTTTTACTGGTTGATTAGTTCCTAATGGAGCTCTTGCTATTTTCTGCTGTTGCCTGTGGAATTTTGCATGTCTTCAGTGTGTACTGGGTTCTTGTTTTCTTAAACTCTTACACTGATATTTGTACTTGAAGGCAAAATAGGGCATTTTTAATATATAAAACATCTACAATATTATACAGAAATCTAAAATTACTTATAGTGTCATGTTGATCACCTATTCAGCTGGCAGATTATGAACTCTTATTCTGCTACTGTTTGAGTTCTTCTGAGGGCAAATAAGTTTACCCTAAAAGCACAAAGCTGTATTTGTTAATGTGACTACTCGACTATTACTCTCAAACACCTGTAGGCCTAATTAATGCTGAGAAATATGCTTATTTGTTCCAACAGCATATGTTTTCTGTAAGTTCTGTAATTCAAGAAGTTCATGTGTATATCCTCAGCCAAAAATGTGATCTTTGGTCTTTTCAGTTTTTAACATAAATTCTCATTTTATATGAAGCATTTTTCCCCCATTTGCTTTCTGATGGTTGAGCTAAACTGATCCTCACTCTTAACAGTGGTAAGGTTTAAATATCATGGGGCTTCTTGTAGTTAGTTTTTTAGAATGTACTTAGTGCTCGACTGCTTACTGGCATTTGACTTTCTTACTTGGAAGGTATTGATTTTTTTTTACCTGAAATAAATTGGGTAGTAAGATTAAAGCTGGGTATAGTTGCTATTTGGTTGGGGTAAGGAGAACTCTGCAGTTTGACCAGGGAGCATCTTTCACTAAACTACCTGATACGTGGAAGCCGAGTGGTGGTTGGCAGGACCTGCACTGACATACTACGTTGTTTCCCTGTACCCATTAAACTCTTGCTTGCAGGAAGTATTAAATTACTGTGAAAGTTACTGTGATTAATGTCTGGGGATGTTGCCTTTGCATGGTTGTAAGTGAAGGGAGTTTCTCCATTGTAGCCTGACGCTGGCAGGATGGTGTTTAATGTTGATTAACATGATCTGTATTGCTTCAAGTATTCTTAAAGATTAAATAAAAAGTATGGTGCTTCTGTAAAACCTGCAGAGTAATACAAATGCTTCCATCCGTATACATATATAACTTTTAAACATATACCTGTATTTATAAAAGATGTCACAGAATAGCCATTTGTAAAACTGTGGGGGTCTTGTAAGAATCAAAATGCATATATTTGTCGTGGTTTAAGTCCAGTCAACCATGAAGTTTTCTCACTCACTCACTTCCCCCTCTTTCTTCCCCCAGTCCCGGGGGGAAGGGGAGGAGAATCCTAAGAATGCAACTCCCACAGCTTGAGATAAGAACAGTTTAGTAACTAAGGTATAACACAAATCGCTACTGCTACCACCAGTAATAATACAAGAGAAATACAAGGAAAGAGAATACAACTGCTCACTAAGCCTGACCCAGCCAGGGCACCCGCCAGCAGCAAACCTCCCAATACACCACCACACCCTTCCGGGTCTCTGCTCTCCATTTTTACATCCTGGGCATGATGTGCTGTGGTATGGAATAACCTCTTTGGTCAGTTTGGGTCAGGTGTCTGTCTCTGCTCCCTCCTGGCTTCCCCTCCTCCCTGGCAGAGCATGAGACTCAGAAAGTCCTTGGTCAGACCAAAACATCACCAAGCAGTAACTGAAAACACTGGTGTTATCAGCGCTGTTCCCAGGCCCAAAATCAAAAACACAGCACTGCACCAGCTACCAAGAAGGAGAAAAATGACTGCTACTGCTGAACCCATGACAATATTCTATAAAAATTTTACCGTCATTCAGAGTGGCTTTCAAACATATTAGTAAAAATTAATTCTCTATTTTATAAGCTTATTAGTATTCAAACTGGAGACCTGCACTGATCATTTTGGGGTTGTGTCTTGATTTGTGAACATGTCTAGCAATGATGGTAAACAGAATAAGGAAAACACTGCGCTAGCTGTACAAGGGAAAGAAATGCAGAAAACCTCTGCAAAAGATGTCAGTTATAGGTTGGCCAGAGCATGTCAGTAATGCACCTCTTGCTGTTTTACTTGAGTACTTGATCAGTTGCAAAGACCCCGCATAGTTGTCTCTGCAATGATGCACATTGGAGCAAATCTGTGCTCTACCGCAGCCGCAGTCCTTGGGAAGAAGTCTCATCAGCGACAAATTGTTATTCAGGTACTCAAATGGGAGCAAGTCTCCACATTTTTTGGTTATTCACCTCTGGATGTCTACTTAATTGACCACCTTGTGCTAAAGGTATCCATGACCTAACTCTGCTTGCATCCTCATTTCCTGCCATGAGTGCTGGTGCTGCTTCTAGGACACAGTGAGAAACCTGCTGCCCACTTCCTAATATATCATGAGTTGACCAGAACTGGGACAAACTTGATCATTGTAACCATGCCTGCTCTTGCCTTTTTCTGCCAGTCTTTACATGCAGCATTCTCAAGATGTTTTTTAAGCTCCTCCTTTTTCTCCCCATCACAGTGTTCCTGTTCACAACAACACATCTGTTTCACATCCAAGACCCTTTGTCTTGAAATTCACAGAAAATGTGAAGAGATCTGAGAAATAGTCACAGGCTCAAGTTGTGCCTAGCTGCCAGGGGTGTTCCTGGGCACTGGCGATAAGGCACTAGCCAGCTGCTTTCCTGACCACTGTCCTCAGTGAGGATGATGGCTTTCATGTTACGGCAGCCCATAAACAACTCCCTACCTCCAGAGTAAATCCCTAAACATCTTTGCTCTGGAGGTGCCACATGCAAGGAACAGGTAGGTACATTTCAGCCCTAAGAAGCACAGTGCTCACTCCTCCAGACGACAGAGGATTGAGCAGAGGATGTTATTCTCTACTTTGATGGATTTCTTCTTCATAAACTTTAAATTATTCATGATCTCAGATAAGTAAATATTTGTAACTGAACAGATGCTGTTTTACTGAATAAGCAGTAGAAGTATCTGATAAATTCTTGATATGGTATGCATAATTCCTTTGCCTAGGTTAAAGAAAATGCCTTTTAATGTTAACAGCCAGTGAGGTAATCCTACGCCTTGTTTATCTTAATGGCTTATTGCCCTGGGTTCAGCAGTAGCAGTCATTTTTCTCCTTAGTAGCTGGTGCAGTGCTGTGTTTTTGACTTTCAGCCTGGGAACAGTGCTGGTAACACCGATGTTTTCAGTTACTGCTTAGTAATGTTTAGTCTGACCAAGGACTTTCTGAGCCTCATGCTCTGCCGGGGACGAGGGGAAGCTGGGAGGAAGCAGAGACAGGACGCCTGACCCAAACTAGCCAAAGAGGTATTCCATACCACAGCACGTCATGGCCAGTATATAAACTGGGGGCAGTTACCCAGAAGGGTTAGATCACTGCTCGGGTCAGGCTGGGTATCGGTCGGTGGGTGGTGAGCGGTTGTATTATCTTCCCTTGTTATTTCCCTTATCATTATTATTATTATTGGTGGTAGCAGCAGTGGTTTGTGTTATACCTTAGTTACTGGACTGTTCTTATCTTAACCCGTGGGAGTTACGTTCTTTCAGTTCTCCTCCCCATCCCTCTGGGAGCTGAGGGAGGAATGGGGGTGGAGGGTGGGGTGAGCTAATGACATTATGGCAGATTTACAGCCGGGCTTAAACCACAACACTTATTCAGAGTTGCATCAAACATGAATGTGGTTCACTGTGTATAACTGCTCTGGATCAGAAAAATAATGACTTAGTTCACAGCAAACAAAAGACCTATAAACTGCAGTGCTTTCCCATACAAAGGGAGAGTTGCAGAACACTAACATGCAGTGAAATAGGGTGGCTGTTCCTTCTTCCAGTATTAGGATAGTTGGTGCTCTCTTCGCTGTTCAGTGCTCTGAGGCTCTGAGAACTGTGAAAGAGATTGTACTTGTATCTGCACTGGTATGTGCAGTGTTTAGTACAGTGTCCAGATGGTAGCCTCTGCTGCCAGAATTATTACCTTTGAGACCCTACTATGACTTAGGTTTAACCAGGTGAGAGTTGCTGAAAGGGAGAACATTTGTTTATTATAAACACATGGTATCATCTAATCCAAGTATCTATTTTGTCACGCTTGGTGTTTCCTCATAGATACAAGACTGTCTATAAAAAGTGCTACTGCATTAAGTTCACTCAGCAGTATACGGGGGTCTTCTCAATGTATTTAGTTCCTCTTTAAATGTTCTGCTGCTTCCTGGCTGATACAATTTCTGATACAATCAAATATCATGTATAAAGACTTATTTTCCTTTTAAGACCTGATAGCATCTACTTCAGCTACATTTTGAGTTCTTAACCCCTTTCTCTTTGATAAGCTTGCAAAAAAAAAAAAAAAGATGCCCTGAAGACCATCCAGAAAGCCAGTTCTAAGTTCTCTGTTCTGATGCAACTAGCTTGCTTGAAAAAAACAGAACAGCTTGGGTCAGACAAGGTGGTAAAGATAACTATCTGTAGAAACAGAGGATGTTTGGATTTACAGTTGCTCTGACAAATGTATAGATATCAAACCAACAAGATCATAGTCCTTTGAAGGCACTGCTGGATGCAGCACAGGGTATGTTCATTTGTGATTTTTCTAAAATAGGGCTCTTAACCCTTCTTTTTGGAAATCCTACAGCAGCCATTAGGATCTTCCTGAGTCGTATACCCTTCTGTTATAGGGTATATGACCCAGGAATGTAGCAGAATTGTTGCATCATTTCTGATTTGCCTTGGATTTTCTTTCTGCTCCCCTTGAGGAACAATGAGGTCTTTCAGTCTTGGAAGAAATTTATGTATTTCAAGTCCCTGCAAAGAAACATGCTTCTTCTCTGTGTAGCTGAAAGAAGGCAGAACTTACTTAAAAGGTTTATCACCTTAAAACAGAAGACCTTTCTCTGGCCTGTGTGAGAGTAGCACTTTCTTAATTGCATTTAAATAACAGCGTAGCGTGACCGAAGTGTACTTTCACCAGATCTATTTCACTAAAACTGTTTTTCATGCTCTGCAGTAACTGAAGTGCTGCAGTTGAGCGATGCTCTTCGAGATGACATCCTTCCTGAACTTGGTGTTCGATTTGAAGATCATGAAGGTACCCAATTATGTCTTGTAACTTTGTAGCTATTTGTAATCTTTCTATTTTCATAAGAAGTGCGAAAACAACCTGTTGAGACGAATCTGAAGTAATCAAACTCAAGGACTGCAAAGCTACAGCATATCATATTTCTAATGTATGAATTTGGATTATAGAACTGTATATTAGAATATATGTTTAGAATATAAAAATGTACATTGCAGTCTTTCTGATCTTTTTGTACAGCACCTAATTTCTTAGTCACTTTTGAGTAGTTAGCTGCGTTTGCATTCAGCTTGCAAAACCAAAACACCTATCATAGGGTAAAATACACTTATCTTTGACTATTCAAGCATCAGAAACCCATTTATCTGTTTTTTGTCTTCTCTAGGACTTCCAACTGTGGTTAAATTAGTGGATAAAGACACATTATTGAAAGAACGAGAAGAAAAGAAAAAGGTTATTAGTTTAAGCATTCTATGTTTTTAAAATTTAAACTAATGTGTAAGCTATGGATACTTTTACATTTCTTTGATAACTTGGAAGAAAAATTTTAAGGCTAGCAACAAGGAAAATAATATAATTGATATTAAAATTTGACTGTATTCGGGAAAAGAATTTTTTTCTTTTATATTGAATATTTATATTGAATTATATATATATATAAATATATATATATTTAAAAAATATATATTTTCTTTTATATTGAAAAGATACTGTTTTCAAGAAACAGTAGGTTCTTGAAAATTTTATATAGGACCTAATAAATACCTCTAAGGTATTTTGTTTGGTTTAGATTTTCATATAATTAAGGGATATTGAGTATTGCAGACATACTGATGTACTTCTCTGGAAGAACAATTCCAATGAGAAGCTAATTTGGATTTCTTTTGTCTGTAAAAAAGAAGTTAACAGTTTCCTTAGAACTAGACTGTGTTTATCTGATATGCGAGAACAAAATGCACTGGAAAAATCTTATTTAATGTAGTATGGATAAGTGAGAGATTCATAGTGTGGGGGAAAGAATTTACTTATTACTATATAAAGATTGTGACTTTTAATTTACATTTACAAGGTCTGTATAGAAACCCTCCTTTTGGCACTGCCTAGCATTAGTACTTGTCTTTGTAACATTTAGAAGTAACACTTTGTATGTCTGTTTTCAGTTTTAACAAATGATAGAATTCCATCTTGACTAGAAATGTTGGAAGACTGTCTATGGAGACGTTTTCTGGGCAAAGAAGAAGTAAAATATAGTTTCAGCCAATTCTAGATGTTTTCATCAAAAAGACATATGAAGCCAGTTTGTGTATAGCTGCTGGGTGGAACCTGCAGCTAGAGTACATTTTCCCTGGAAACAGTATTACGTTAAGTACTGGAAGAGCTCTTGGAGAAGTGATAGGTCTCTCCTATGAAGTGCAAGAGATTTATTTTTTTTTTTAAGTTGTGTAAGTTGGCTAAATTTGGATAGTTGTTTCCCTAGGAACATCAAGGGATGCAACTGCTTCTTGAGAAACTAGAATGTCTTCACAGTTTGAGTCAAAAGCTTAAAATACCAGCAAAATATGGTCTTTCTTTAGATGAGTTTGCAAAACTTTTCCCTGTGGAATGGCAGGACCATTTCGTTTGCAGGCTTTATAGATATTCTTTTATATGTATACACTTTGCATGCAAAATGCATTCTGGACAGTTAAAACTGGTTTAACTGTGAATAAAAGCGAATGAAATCAAAGTCGTTCAGTGGGAAGTATCAGACAATTCTAATTATAAGGCACGGTGTTTTTGCTGCAGGTCATACTGCCAGTTCTGCCTGTAATTAGATATCCAGGGGAGCTAGCTGGCTGGGATTTGAAGAAAACAACCAAATTAAATAGTTAGTTACCTTTTACTCATTAACATTGCCTCTCATAGGTTGAAGAAGAGAAAAAAAGGAAGAAAGAAGAAGCGGCCAGGAAAAAACAACAGCAGGAAGTAAGTGTTCAGATCCTTTTAATCTGGTTTTGAAGAAAAATGTTAGCAGCAAGTCATATGCAGGAAAGACTACATTAGAACACATGGTCTCTGCCTGGCCTTAACTGGGCCCCCATTTATTTTTATTTCTTTTTCATACAATTTCCTGCTCAGAATACCCTTGGCTTGCAGTTCAGGTCTGAATTTTCAGTTCCTATTATAGAGAGGCTGTCTCTGAAAACAACTGAAGGCTGCAAAAGCTTCTTAGAAGAACATGTAGCACTTATTTCAGTCTATAGACAGTATTACTTAATTGCCGAAGTAGTATCTTGCATGCCTCTTGGAGAAGATTTTGCTTGTATTGTTTATTATTTTCTTTCCTTTCCAGTATTGTGGAAACATTTTGTTTTCTCTTTAAGAATCCAATTGTTCCATATGATTAAACTCTGAAATGCAGTGTTTTGTAAATATACATTTTATCTCTACAGTTGGAATTGAGATAGCTCAGAGGTTTTAGACTTTGAATGAGGAGTACACAGCCAGAGGAGATGAACTTGTAAGATTATTTGCCATGCTGATGACTCTTAACAGCACAGGAAATGTGCTCCTGTGTTAAAAGAGGAAGTAATCTTTTTGAGCACCACATACAGAGAGAAAACCAGATAAATAGTACTTATCATCCAAAAATTGCAAGTAGCTTTCAAGGTGATTCCCTTGCTTTGGGCATAAATTACTTGGAAAGGCTTTTGAGATGTGCTTGTTTACAGATAAGTGTAAGTTCAGTTTATTTTCAGTGCAATTACTCGGATCCTAGTTGTGCTGTGACCTGCACAGAAACCTGTGCTTGTCAGCAGGAAACATGATAAAGTTCATTCCCTTTGCAGCGAATGAATTGCTGAATACTCTTTACCCATAACAATTACTCACTTTGTATTGGCACCTAAAACAAAAAGGAACCAAATTAGCAAAAATCAAATGCAATTTTTAGAGTATATAAGCAAGTTATTTTGAGTTCCTGCAATACATCTATTTTATTCAGCAGTTCTCTACAGATTTAAAACACACTTTTTCCCCCAGAGAAGCACAGCTAAGACTTAGTGAGCTGTTCCTCACTGAAAATCTGATAAAAAATTATGAATAAAATGGGGTTTTATTTGCAAATTGTAGTCTACAATATATGACAGTTCGTCAGTAATCAGTTATGATGTTAATGCATGTTTTATATTACAGGCAGCAAAACTGGAAAAAATGAAGATTCCACCACATGAAATGTTTAAATCAGAACATGACAAATATTCCATTTTTGATGAAAATGTAAGAGACTTTTCTTCAAATAGAGTTTCCTTCCCCTGTTGTACATCCTCCACTGTATATGTACATAGCTGATCTTGTTCCAAAACTTCCAGAGCAGTACTATTTAACACAGCAAGAGCAGAGAAGGAGAGAAAGAAAAGGTGACATTATTTTTATTGCACATACCTTGCTTTGGGGAGCAAGGTTCTCTAACTGTTAGCCAGCCATCATTGCAAGGGTATTTTCACTGTACGTTGGTCTCCTTTGGCCTCTCTCATTGCAGACCAAAACTGTGGGTAGGAACATGTATCAACTCTAGCTTTTCTATGATTCTATGTATGATACCTAGTCACGGATTTTTTTACCCTATTGCAAAGCAAGGAATTCACCTGTAAATATAAACTCCCCAATTCTGCCAGAATTGGTGTTTTTCAGAGAGGTTCTGTGCTTCCATGGGGGGGTTGGAACTGGATGATCATTAAGGTCCCTTCCAGCCTGTTCTACAGTACTGTGATTCCTTTCTGGTTCTGCCCACTGTTTTGCTCTCTCCTTACAAAGGATCTCTGAAAGGGCTGTACAGTAACTTTGCTCTTGATTGCTCCCCTTGAGGAGAAAAGGTGTTACTTGGAAAACACAGAGCACTATTTCTTCAGCACTTGGTTGGGGAGGTTGTTGCTGTCAGTACTCTTCACCATGCAAATTCAGGCCCTGGGGAGAAGTAAGAATGGAGAGTGTAAATACTGGAAAATACCCCTGCAAGCCAGGAGAATATCTGTAAAAACTCTGATGTACTTGCTCCATTGAGAATACAAATCTCTTACTGCTTTTGCTTTAAGCTTTGGATTCAGTATGCTGGTATGATTAAAAGTGGTCTCTTAACCATCCATTCAGGGATTATTCATTATTCTTTTAACTATAACCATCAAGCAATTAGCTCTCTAAGCTTCCCTTACTTAGTACAAGACAGAAAGAAAGAAATAAAGAAAATAAATACACCTATTGCCTCTTCATTAACTAAGAAGGGAAAATACACAAATAGTTGTCAAGCTTCTAGGCAACTAAAATTAGTCAGGATGCACATCATCCTGACAGCTTATCATTATGACATTATCCCCCGTCTTATTGAAACATGATTCTGTAAGCAGCCCAAGAATTTATCTTAAATATTCTCCTTGGATTTTTTTTTTTTTTTACCTTGATATTTCAGGGATTTCCCACCCATGATACAGAAGGCAAAGAACTCAGCAAAGGACAAATAAAGAAGCTAAAGAAACTTTATGAAACCCAAGAAAAGCTATACAAGGAGTATCTACAAATGGTCCAGAATGGAATTGCAAATTGAAAACGAGGACTTTTTTTTAGAAGGCAAGTGCTGGGTCACCATTGAAGAAGTGAGCATATACTGATGCTCAAATTTCTGTTTACACTTTCTATTATGTGCAAAGAGAAAATCCTGTTTACGTGGATTAATAATGTCATCTGGAAAGTCAATAAAAATCCATTCTTACAAAAAGAAAAAGCTAACCTCTAAGAAGTTTCTTTGCAGCAAGAGTAGCAGGTTGAATGGTTGCCAGTTCTATCTGGGAAGGTGCTGCTCAACCAGCAAATCCACATAAGGATTCTTGTTTATGATAGCTGCCCAGGTTTTGGTTAATTTGTCCTGTGTACTCATCTTTAAGACCAACTGTAGCTTGCATACCGGGATATATCACAGTCGGCAAAATTTACTGCTGAATGGGAGTTGAGTAATTTATCCCACAGTAAGAACAGTATTTTCCAGATGACTTTAGTATCTTTACATAAGCAGGAAAAGTGAGTAGTTCCACTATGATACTTACTCTAGCTGCTGTTATTAAAAACTCTCATAAGTATTCCCAGAACACTTTGCATAGTAGAAGATGACAGTCCCTTTGTTGTAAAAAGGAGCAGATTATCATCTTTTCTAAACCCACAGCTGCAATCAAGTGGGTAAGTACAAGGGAAATGCACCTGCATTGAATAAACAGGTGGGAAAGATATGAAGGGCTAATGGCAGAGGGTGGTGTGTTTTTTGAGCTATACCTCCAAGGAAACAGGAGTGCTGCCAAAGTACTGATCACCCAAAGTTCTGAGTACCTAATTACCTATTCAGACCCATGGGGAATTAACAGAGGATTTCTAACCGAGATATGGTTTGTGGATTGGTTTGCAATTAGGAAATGCAGCTATACATTGCTCATTATTCAAGACTGCTGTTTTTAACCTGACAATTTAAACCTGAGTTAATCTTTCTGATGTAGTATGGTGACATTATGTCTGTAAGGGCAGTTTCCTGTTGCCTAGTGATGCATTTCACTTGCAGGAGGTACTAAATGAACTGAAGTTCATGAAAATCTAAAAATATGTCACCTACTTCACAACTACATACAACAACAGAGTGTCTGGTACGCAGAACTATATTCAACAAGTATTCTTAAGCCTCAAGGTGACTTGCAGAAGGTCATACTGTGATACCTCTGTTCTCTCAACTCTTAGGTTCATGCTATAGCCATTAGGTTATGTTCCTTTCCTCAATTAATAGTTACACATCCTTGCTTTATATTTTTATATTTGTATTCCTCCTCCTGAGGAATTGATGTATTAGGAGTAACAGAAAGGTCTAGTAGGTTGAGTTGTTTTTCTAGTTTGTCTGTATTTGCCTTTGAAAACATACCTAATGTTAAGGTCAGTAAAGCATATGCATCTTGAATGCAGAAAATAAAATCTATTGTAAAGTACAAGTTGTATGTGACCTTTGTATAGTGGGAAGAATATAGAGCTTATCTTTATTCCATAACTATCTTTTTGAAATACGGTTTACAGAGCTTTTCCTTTAGTTTATAGCTTACTATTACTAATTTAGCTAATTTTGCATTCAGTATTTGGTTACTCTCCTAATTTCTAATTAACTGTGTAAATGAATGTTTAAACTGCACGGTGATACTTCAAACAGCCAGCCACAGCCATGAGGGCAACTTCTCTACCTTTGGTCTGTGAATGGAAGAGGATCAGCTGCGTTTTTACATCATTCTAGATTCTAATCCCCGTCAACATTGTCAGCCCTGGGCTGCTTTTGAAGTTGCTACTTAATATCAAATAGTGACAGTAATTTGCTTCCAGAAATTCTATTCTGATGGTCTGAGTTAGCACTTGCTCAGAGCTAGTTAAGCATATAGCTATAGAAAAGACAGTTAATCCATTCCTGTCCTGGATTGTAGTTTGTAACATCTGTGTGATAACATCCTGGCTTGTGGCCCCACACTGTGTTTTTCTCTTCCTGCTGTAGTTTCAGTAGAACCACATCCTCCAGTTCCATGATTTGTTTACTAGACTAATGTAGAAAAATTATGGGGGGAGGGGGAAATCCTTTTTCCCTTCCCAACGGCTCATTTTGTTTCTGGGACAGCTTTCCCTGCATTGATCTTACAACTCACATTTTCCAGAGGTTATCTTCCGGTCTTTCTGTGTGCTTTCCACATGCACTTAATCGCTTCCTCCCTCAATATGTTGGTTGTTTTTTTTAAATTCAGTATGCATAAAGTCCAGGCAAAGGAAAACTTGCTAGCAAGCACAGAATGCTGCAGCCAGGCTTGGACGCACACTGAGAGGACGTTTTCGGTGAAGGTGTGCCAATTGATCTGTGCCATCACTGAAATGCACAGCACAATACCGCTTCCCTGGCAATCTATGAAGGTGACACTTAAGTGAATTCCACTACACTTGTTTAGTGAGAGTGACCTGGTAATGAGAAGGGAATGCAACAACAATGGTCTGCATTCAGTGTCTTAGTCACCATCTCTCAGCAAGGAAAAGAGAGAGGACTGACAAGACAGTTTTTTGTTGTATTTTTTTTTTTTAATTTAAAAATTGCATGTATGCATACACACGCTCAGGGAAGCCAGTTTGGAATGTGATTTTTCTAACCATTATGAAAATTAAAATCCCCATAGCACAATCTTGTATTTTTTTAATATTTAATTTTCTGCAACACATACCTCATGTTAGTCTGTACAACATGGAGCTTTTTACTTCCCACGTAAGCTTTTTTTCTTCCCACATATGAATTTATTCAGAGATGGCAAGGTAAAAGTGTGGTGTTTCTGTTTTTAATTGCACCCTTGGCTGAAGGACAAACTTGGCAGCAGCAAATTTGATTGCTGCCTTTTGCTCAGAGTATGCCTTTCAGCCTTTCTAATGTGAATATTCACATTAACGTCAATTGTGAATACTGCTCCACTAAAGAGAACAAGTTCCTCTGTCACTCAGTCTGTTCAGTTACTGGTAGGAAAATCTGTGAATTGTTCAATTTGGTCTTGTTGTCACCAACCTTTTCAAAGACTTTAATGAGTACCTAATTATATTTACGATACTTTCTTTGACCTCTTTTTACTAATGCTTGCATTTCCTGTCTGCTGTTCCAGGAAACCACTGATGCATTTTATGTGTGCAAAGAAGCAAATCTTTGCCACGTGCAGTACATAACTTCAGCTTCTTTTTGTAGATTTAAGCCAAGTTTAAGTGTTTTCAGGTGGTGGTAGTTGTTGGACCAACTTTAGCTCCCTCTCTAATTACACAATTTCTACCACACAAATATGGAAAGGAATTTTTACTCCTCTCTGTGATTTCACAGGGCCATTTCTATACAGGACACTGCACCACATCCATAGTACCTAACAGGTCTCCTGAGATAGAAAAAATAAATTAAGAAGCACATTAGCAATTTAGTACCAAGGCTCCTCTTAGCAACCGTCAAAGTTCTTCCTCCGACTCCAGAAAAAGTCATTGATAAACCAAGTCTTACCTCTCAAATTAGGCTATGAATGTCTGGCATCTCACTACATGAGAGCAGTTTCCATTAATACCCACCCAAGGGCAGAAGACACAGACATTTTAATACCAGTTACAGATCTCAGCCCAAGCTTTCTCTCCAGTGTCTAGTGCATCTGTCATCACCTCCGCCATAATCCCTTCTCTCAGTTTTGGTTCTCCAAGCTCTTGTACGTGAGACTGGGTGTTTAAATCAAGCCAGGGTGAGTCAGCAGGTATCTTTTTTGCAGTTCGGTGCAGGGTAGAAGTGCCTGACAGCAAAATGACTCCACAGATTGTGCCTTATCCACAGACCTAAGTCTACCACCTTGCTACAAAAGGTTATACAACAGTCAGTAAAAATTCCTCATTAACCATGTGAGATTAATGTTTTTGGAGAGAGGCACTAAAAATGCAGGGATGTAAGGTAATTTAAATGTCTGTTTACTTCAATATACATAGCAGTATATTGAAGAGAGCCAAGTGCTTCCAGCTCTCTGCCCTGTTTCAAGGCTTTAATAATTGGCCCAGAAGAAACCAAATCTACAAGACTATCCTGATTTTAATTTAATACAGGGTTTACAGCATTTATGAGAACTGCATTAACAAAATAGCAACTAGTGCAGAGGGACAAACTCTACACATGCTGCAGAATATGCAGTAGCATAACAAATAGTCTGAACAGGGCTGCAGTGTGTTCCTGCAACAACAGAAACATGCAGCTACATCACACACTCAAGCAAAACCACCTACATCTTTGTAGAAGACAGAGTTTGGAATTTGTACTACAAATGTCTTCTGGGTGGAAAGGAAAAATAGCTTTTAACAAAATGATTGACAGAAAAAGCTTTAAAGAATACTTCACAGCTATGAACCAGCAGCAAGAACAAACACGTGGAGTAGGAATCCCTTCAGGTAAGTCCTGTCAGAGTTCATTATGCTTCTGTTTGGAATTAAGTGTAGCCATTACCATTAATAAAATTTTCCCAAAATAAGAGTTTGTGGAATTATGAGGAGCCCATTAACCTGCTGGTATTAGAAAAAGGACTGGTTTGGAGAAACAGGGAAAGAGAGCTGGAAGCAAAGAAATGAAGTAGAAGAAAACCGCTGCTTGGTGTCCTTTGTCCCACCAAATCTGCTTGTTTGTGCAACTGACTGTACAACTTTCCTGCATTTCTTTGCTGTTTAATGTAATTAAAAGTTATCTCCTTTAATTGCAGTATTAGTACCTATTTGACTAATGATTCCTTAGTTATTCCTGTCAATTTCGTAAAATACTGGTCTTATAATTTCCAAATTTTAATGTTGCCTGTGAAAGGATTGTGATCATAAACCCTAGTTGTTAATTACTGAATCTCAGGACTAAATTGCAGACTTGGAGAAAACATTTTTTAGAACTAGGGAGTCCACTGACACAATGGAGAGGTAAAGTTCTTTCCTGTTGAGTGAAAGATTACAAAAACAGTGGCTTCAGATGCTTAAACTGCATTGTTCCCAAAACTGGGCTACACAGCATCTGCTGCTTGCAGGTTGCCATACAAACAGCAGCCAGGCTGTTAGGGAGGTTTTGTTGGTTTTCTTTTTTCTTGAAGAGGAAATTTTAGGCGTCTCTAGACGAGGAAATAATGCTGGAAAGCCTAACAGCCACATTTTCACCAAGGAGCTCCACGTGACACAGCAAAAAGAGTGGGGATTTTTTTGTTGTGGTTTCTGTGCTTCGTTTTGTTTAACAGTTAACACTCAGCTCCAATTCACCTTTTAACTGGAATTGATCTACCTGCTCCACTAGTCTTCAGGGGTCATCTAAAAGCTTTACCATATCCTTTTTAAACTCCCTAACTTCAGCACTAGTAAGAGGGACATTTACATAATCAACCCCTCCCTGGGTTCCCCCCATCAGGACCTCCCACAGCAAATATTGAAATGCTTCATCTCTCGATTCCCTTGCTTGTCGGTGCCCCCGTGTTTGCATCTGCGGACTTGACCCTGAGCAGTCGGCTACGTGTGGGGCTGAGGGAGTTGGCGGAGTTAAGGAGGCTTCATAGGGAGGGCAGGGGTGGGTAAGTTAGAACTGCCCCTCCCCTTCTGCTCCTAAATTTTGCTGATCAGTGCCCATTCCTGCCCCTAGGGGATTCGCAGGGTTTTGATCTACTCCGGGGTTAATGGGTAAATGTTCCAGGGGGTCCCACTGGTCCCCCTTCGGTTTCTTTTGTTTTCTCTTCTGTAAGTTTAAATACCTGAAATATACCTCCAGACCCCACCCAACAGGCTTTCTTCCTGATTAAACAGCTCCATACTATTGACAAATAGGTTTAACACTTGACATAAGCAGTCTTCATATGACCTGCATTGTGGCCAGAACAAATTATCTGGCCTGATGGGTCCCTTTGTCCATATAAACATTCAGTATTGAAGCATAGTTGCCCTGTCTAAAGATTTAGTAGCGAGTTATTTTCCCAATTGTCCAACATAGCCCCCACAGGACTGTCTGAGGGGATATTAGGTGGTACTGGGCTTTTCTTTCCCCAGGACCCCTTACTGCCAGAAGTCACCATCCTAGAGAGAGGTTCAGAACACACACCTTTCATGGGCATCCAGTCACTGGCCGAGTCCCTCGTGGGGTATCAGAACAGCAGTTAAAAGGACTCTGCACTCACTTGGTATCTGTGGTACGCCTCACTCACATTCCATTCACCCCTCCTGTCCTGACCACCTGGAAATACAGTTCCAAAGTTTTCTTATCGGCTCCTGTACACAGGTTTTAATGGTCGCCACGGATTTATATACTGGATCCGATCCCTTCCCGTCTTTGGTTCACACCCCCTGGTCCTAGGGTCCTTGACCGCAGCAGCCCCGGGTCCGGAGGGCCAAGGTCGCCGACCGCCTAAGTAGCGGGTTGTGCCTTCGGGTATGGTGACTCCCCGGACTGGGAGGCAGGGGTCTTCAGCTCCCAGAGAAGCCACCAAATTGTGAGAGACCTGCTCAGCAATCAAAATTTCACAGGCGGGAATTGTGAAGCAAAGAGCTTTCCAATAGCAGCATGCTGGGTGCACCATCCACGGACAGATGAGCACTGTGCCTCAGCCCATATTCACAGTTTATATACCTTTCTAGGTTCCGTCTCCTGATTATGCCCGCCCTCTTCTGAGAGATGATTTACGTTTCCCGCAAACCCAACACCCCCCCCAGCGGCTCTCGGAGGGTCTCTGGTGGTCGTAGAGAGGAAGGCTCTGAGTCTTCCTCACAAATGAACTTCTGAACTTTGCTTCTGGCGCATGCGTTCGGGCCTTGCAGTTACATAAACTCCTTATGTATATTGTGTATAGATATTCCTACCATCGACCGCAAACCCCCTTGGCTGGGACCCACAGCCTGGAACTCCATGCCCTACGGACTTCCCGTTCCGCCTCTAGCTCGCTCGTAACAAAACCTCCTGCATTTTTCTCACACAGATGATATGCAGAGAAACTTTATTAAAACCACGGTCACATTATTAATGTAACCGAACCGCACCCGTTCAAACACACGCACGTGTCTGTGCTAAGACTGCAAACCTCGCGGTGCAGGCAGGCGATAGAGCGCAACACCGGCACTGCTCAGTCCCTCTTTGGAAAGCGGCACGGCGTTTTAAGCGCCTTGGAAAGTGCATTGCCGAGCCCTCAGCACGGCTCGTCGTCACCACAAGCCGACGGCCGGGCAGAGGCGGCGGGAGATGCTGGGGTCATCGCTCCTCGGCACCCTAACGCGCGTTCAGCCCGCCGCCTCCTCCTCTCAAGCCTCGACGCGCACCGATCCCCGGCGCTCAACACCGCTGCGGGCCCCCGCCGAGGCGCGGCTCGCAGAGCACCGGGGTGGTTAAAGGACACAGCGGGAAGCCCCCCCGCCGACCGGGCTCCCAATCCAGCAAGGGGCCCTTCCGGCGCGTGTCGGGAGCGCGACCCCCGCCCCCCCCCGTCACCCCCCCCCCCCCCCGCCCCGCATCACGCGCCCGGCCCGCGCGCCGCCAGCCCCGCGCGCACCCCCGCCTGCTCCCTGATTGGCTGAGGGCCGCGCCGCCGGATAGTCAACATGGCCCGCGTGCGGCGTGGCGGCCGCGGCGCCGCTACCGCCAATCGGCGGCGCCTTTGCTGAGGGAGGCGCCCGCTTCCTCGGCCAATAGGAGAGGGGTTTGTTGGCGGCGCAGCCCCGGTGAGCCTGCGAGGAGCCTGGCGGCTGGCGCTGCTGCCTCAGCCTCAGCCTCAGCCTCAGCGGGCGCGGGGGGACGCCGGCAGGTGAGGGCGCGGCGGGGTCGTGGCACGGCGCTGCGCTCCCGGCCTCCGGGCGCGGGAGCGCGGTGGGATTGTCGGGCGGCCCGAGCCGGCCGCTGTGACCGCAGCGCGGGGACGGGGCGTGCGTGCGGCGGCCTTCAGGGCCTGCTCTGGGGTGGAGCTCGGTGTCGGCCGGAGCCGCCTGGCGGGGAGAGGAGGGCATGGCCTGCCGAGGCAAGGCACCATTTTAAGGTCGGCTTGAGAAGTTTGGACTGAGAGAAAGGGGAGTCTGTGTTACTCTGGGTCAGGCGGAACAGGGACGCGTCGGTCCCGGCCGCGCATATGGCGGCTCTGGCCCGCCCTTGTGAGCCTGGCGGCGAGCCCTCATTTCCGCGCCCTCCCGGGGAAGCGGGGAGGAAGAGGGTGGGAGGCCTGTTTGTTGTTTGTGGTGAGCGGTCTGTCGCCCTGTGGTGCTCGGATTGGGTCAGACCCGTAGCCTCTTAGGTCAGGTGCAGTTCTTTCGTTTCACTTCATCCACGGTCATGTGTTAGCGCAGTGAGGGAATTTGGGGTTCAGTTTTTCATGTGGAGGTCCCTGGCACCAGCGTTTGTAGGATTTGTCTGACTCTATTCCTGTAACATACGCTTACAAAGCTTCAAAATAAAAAGGTGGAAAGGTAAGTATGTGAGCTACAGGTAGAAGGAGAACCATTGGGCAGTTTTTTTACAAAGCTGTCTCTAACCGAAATAGTTTTTTCTGAAGAAAGCTGCTAAGATGAGCTTAAGTGTTGCTGACGTTCAGAGTTTGTGGAACTGGTTAATGAGTTTCTTTCTTTAGACTTCTTTGGTTTTCATAATTGCTTCTAATATTTTTTTCAAAAAGAAAAAGTATCAGACTATTATGTTTGTGGCTTCCCACAGGGTTCTTACAACTGCATCCCTGTAGCTCTAAAACAGAAGTAATAACTTTCCCTTCTTATTTGTTGTAGTTACAAACAAACAGTAACAGTTGTGGGTATAAGCCACAGGAGAGCTCGGGAGGCCTTTAATTTCCTGCTTCATGTTCTGGTTGTGTTTAGAAGGTTTGTAAAACAAGACATGGGGTTTTTTAGTAGGGAAAACTTAACTCTGTATGTGCTTCTGTTTATGAATATGCCTTGCCACTAAATGTACTGACTTCTCCTTTAAAGTGGCATCCTTCAGGATATTGTTTGTCCTTATAATGAACTTTTGCTATCTTAGTTTGGAACTGATATCATCTAGTTTGCATCATCTGTCCTAGCGTACATCAAGTTTACATTTTCTTGCTGTTTTAAGCAACTAATTGTGTGCAACGTTTGTGCTAGGCAAATTGTAGTGGTCTGCTTTTTGGGCAAGTGGTGATGTAGTTCCCTGTTTCCCAAAGTTTCATATCTGCATTAGGTATATGAAAACAGTTAACTGTCCAGAAGAAATAAAGATATAAATCTGCCCTTTTATTGGTAGTGGTAGCAATAATAATACTTTACAATATTATTTTCTTAGAGTTCTGGTAGCTTTTTTTTTTAAAAAAAAAAAAAATTGCATGTCTACAAATTGAGCTTACTTGCTTGGGAAATAACTAAGGCAGTAAATGTGAAGACTCAATGCTTTGCTGCTGTACATTTTCAATAGGGTGTGTATTTAACTTTGTCTCTTTAAAATCACCCTTCTCTCCCCTCCCCTGCTCTTACCAGCCTTTACCAAGCAGTCTTCTGAGTGACTATGGTGGTAAAGTTATTGGAAGACATCTGTAATGCAACTTGGAATCACAGGCTGTTTTGTAAGAAAGCTGCTGATATATTTATATACTTCTTTTTGCTTTTTAGTTGCTGAAGGAACAGCTTTGAGAAGCAAAACAAGACTTACAGTATGTATTTGCACCAGGGAATGTTGGTTTGGGGGTTTGGGGTTTTTTTTGATTTTATTGTTTGGGGTTTTTTTCTCCCCTCTTAGTGTTCAGGTAAGTAGCTTTTGTCAGAACATACCCAATTTGTCTTTGTTCCTGTGGAGAATTAAAAACTATTCAAGTTACGGGAGCTTTATTCCATGTTTTCTGAAGATGAGTGAGGATGGCATGAGAATCTTGTCTTCCCTCATAGGGCTGAGAAGTAATTCCCTGTAAGAAATACAGCACAAACAACTGAGCAGAATTGTTTGTATGAGGAGTGAAACACACCTAGTCTACAATAAGCCTCTTTTGTTTGTTTCTGGAGTTGATTTGTGGTGTGGGCTCATGCTTTTTTTGGTAGATATTAAGCAAATTTACTTACTGTGGAATAATCCAAGGTATAGTTTTAGTACTTCTGTAAATTACCAAAGCTTTTCAACTCTACTTAGTGTTGTTGTGAAAGTGTTGCTTTTCCAGTTTGGAGGAGGAATGGGTATTTCCAGATGGGAGAGTGCATGTGATCTCTGGGCCCCCTGCTCTGGCTGCCACTCAAGATGTCATTAGCACTTAAGTTGTTCTTTGGTAGCCCTGTATTGGAAGCTGGCCTAAAGATCAGCCTGCTTGGCCTTTGTAAAATCTCAGAAATCAGACCTGTCAACTCTCATGAATGATGGGAAGTTCTTTTTATTCTAAATTTGACTTGCAGACTAATATCTACTTTCTTGCAAGCTTAACAGTGGAAAGTATTACCTGTGCTTCCTGTGTATGGTATGTAGTGATTACTTGGATTTGTGATAAACTGTTTAGAATGGGGGGTGGAAAAATAACCAACCTGTATTACTAAAATTGATGTACAGGCTTGGATTTTTACCCCAATAAAGAAGTAAGAGTGATATAAATTAGGCAGTCTGTCTCTCTCTGGTTTCTTAGAGGAGCTAATTTAGGTCCTGGGGGCTAGGATAGCTCTGCTAAACTTGGTTCCAATCATTTTTTGTACCAAGACTTTGACTTCTGTGTTTCCTTTTTTTCTCTCCTCACTCCTGGTAAGTGAATTTAAGGTGAATCTTTATATAGGGGTATCTGCCTTTGTAGCTGCTGTCAAAACCCCTTCTTTTGATAATTATTTTTCTTTCATCTGGTGTTTTGCTTCTCTTTATCTAGCACCAGTTTTAGCTGGTTATTCAGTATAGTGCAGCAGAAGCAGCTATTCACAAAAATAGCCCTGATTAGACAGGCAAGTGAGGCATATTTGTCTGCTCAGGTCACATAAGTAAAAAGTCATTCTGAAGTTATAATTAATTTGAACTTCCGTTGTTTTCAGATTAGGCATTGTAACAGACATATGCAGATTAAAAATTCGTTATTTACTGTGGTACTGTCAAGGAATTATATCTTCCTTCTTGGCTTGTTTTCTTGTTTTTGTTTTTTTTTTTTATTTTTAATTATTTTTTTTTTTTTAGCTAACAGAATGCAGTGCTAGTGATACTTGTCTTCAGACTGTGGTACTTGTCTTCAGACTGAAGACTTATGACCTGGTGGAAGTGGATTAGCATCTGGAATACTTAACCCTTTTAAACTTATTTTTTTTCTGTAAAATGAAAGCACCTAACAGACTTCTTAAAACTATGAGCAAGTTCCAGTTGGGATTGCGTGTTATGGTAGCCATTCACTTTCCTGTAAGAGATCATGCATGATGAATTTCTTAGAAAAAAACAGCAGCTGTTAATTAATACTTAGGTTTTAAATGATGACATGTTCTATTTTCATCTGCTGTTGAGGTAAGCAAATTACCATCAAAATATTTTTAAACAATGTATTTCAACTTGCAGGTGGATACAGGCAAACAGATGGCAGATAACAGGTATGTTGGGCTGTTTTCTTGAAGTTAAATCAAGGTAATTGGAGCCAGCTGTATATCTGGTCTTCTGTGGGAGAGTGTTTGTTTTACCTATGAAGAATATGATTATCCAAGTTTGGTAATCCAGAATCATGGAATGGTTCAGGCTGGAAGGGACCTTAGGATCATCTAGTTCCAACTCCCTGCTGTGGGCAGCGATGCCTCACACTACACCATGTTGCCCAAGATTCTGTCCAGCCTGGCCTTGAGCACTGCCTGGGATGGAGCATTTACCACTTCTTTGAGCAACCCATTCCAGTGCCTCCCCAGCCTCACAGTAAAGAGCTTCTTCCTTATATCTAACCTGAACTTCTCCTGTTGGAAGTTTGAACCCATCACCCCTTGGCTTATCACTACAATCCCTGATGAAGAATCCCTCTCCAGCATCCTTGTAGGCCCCCTTCAGATACTGGAAGGCTGCTATGAGGTCTCCATGCAGCCTTCTCTTCTCCAGGCTGAACTGCCACAACTTTCTCAGCCTATCTTCATGCAGGAGGTGCTCCAGCGCCTTTATCATCCTTGGGGCCCTCCTCTGGACTTGCTCTAACAGCTCCGTGTCTTTATGTTGAGGACACCAGAACTGTACATGTTACCCCAAGTGGGGTCTCATGAGAGCAGAATAGAGGGGCATGATCACCTCCTTCGACCTGCTGGTCATGCTACTTTTGATGCAGCTCAGAATAGCATAGTCTTATAAGAATTAAATGGCAGTATTTTCTTTTCTAACTAGACTGTGTTTCCTTACAGCAAGGACAAAATGCTTACTTCATGCATACAGGAGAATCTGAGATTGTAGTGTATCAGATACAGAATTCCTCTGTTCTTGGATTAACATAATTTGTGTTGTCTTATTTCGGTTTTCAGCATTCATATTCAGTGTCTCTTCAAGCCCTCAGAGAATTTAATCCTCAGGGTTTCTCTGATCTGTGTAATTTAAGCATGCAAAAGGCAGTGTTCTGTTTTCTAGTTTTAATTGCATTTTTGGAATAAATAACAGTGGTGTTAAACTGGTATAAATGCATATGTGATGCTGGCCTTTCAAGGGTAAGCTCGATAAGCTAGTCTATCTGGTAACTAATAATACCCGAATACCCATTTTGCCCGTATTGTACCTTTGCTCCTTTTGTGTTTGAATTAAGGTTAATTTCAGCAATACCCATTCTGTATTTTAGAACCTATAAATTGACAGGGAAAACACAGAAAACTTGGTGGGAATTGACCTGTTCTGGGCCTTGTCTTTCTTCAGCACAGGAAGTTTCATTGAAGACGTTAAGGCAGAGAGGTGGGGAGGACAGGGTGTTTTCTTAGAGTAGAAGCAAATATTCTTAAAGTTAATCAAAACAATTTGCTGTAGAAATTTGAAACAGAGCTTTTATTTCTTATTTATCTTCTTTTCTTACCTGAATCCTTTATCATGTTTTCCTTTATCACGTACACTAAAAGGGTGTCTTGTATTTTTCATTTGTGAGTAATGACATCTTCCTCTCCAGAGTGAGCCAATACAGAAGAATAGTCAGCCATTCACGTAATTAGATTAATTTATCTGTCAGGTGTGGTTTGGTTTTGCGCCATTGTTTTGTGTGTGTTGTGTTTTGTTTCTTTATTTTTCACTTCTTTTGCATCCTTTCATCTGAGGAGAACTAGTTTCATATCCAAATTTCCCAGCTCTGAGAAGCTTGGGAGACAGAAATACATGTCTTCTATAAACAAGTATGGTACTAAAACTTGTCCTGTAGTAAACACTGAAAAAATTGAGAATGCTTTTGTTCTTAAATGCTAAAATTTTTATAAAGGGATGCCTTTTTAACATTATGATTTTAATTCTTTTAGTAAAACAGAAGATACTGCTTCAGATTCTGTGGAGGCTGCTAAAAACTCAAGCAACAAAAAAGGTAAAAACTGCATAGTAGTAGGTGACATTACAGACGTGTTTTGTACTGTTGCTTTGTCTATTGAAGCTTCTTTATCCACAGTTCCAAAATCTTTACAGTCAAAACTACAGATGTTCCCTATTGAAAGCAAAGCAATGGCTTCTAGTTTAACTGTTCGCTTTGATGTGTTCCATGTTTATTGCAGTCAAGAGCGAAATAGAGGCTATATTTTAGTGACAGTGAAAGTATTTTTGTGTATGTTGTGGCTAGGATGCTTCTCTATGCAAGTGTCTGGTAAGTTTTCATGCAAATAAGGCTGTGTAGACTAGTGTTTAACAACATGTATTCTTTATTAGCATAATAATTAAAATGAGTAGTCCCATATCTGTGCTAGCTCTTTACTATCTTGTATGTAGGAAAACGTATTTTTATAATGTCTTCCTGAGGTTTTTATTCTTCATTTGGAAGGTCTGCAGATAGCTGTTGAATAATGTTTTTCAAATAAACCTGCGTGTGGAAAAGCAACAGTCCCATTGCTATTAACTCAGATGCTCAAATTTACAAGTTATAATATAATACGTTTCACATATGTGATCATCAGACGTTGTTTAGGTCTCACTACTTAAGAAAAATAAATAGCCTTTGTGACTGGCAATTGGAAATAACATGTAAACTGGTAGAGACCATTGAATAATTTTTGTAGTCGTTACATTAAGAAAAAGCAACAGCCCCAACAAACAGTAAAGCAAACAACACACAAAACCCACCTGTATAAAAGCTTCATCAAGTTAGTGTGCTTTGTATTTTATTGTTTTTTAGTGTCTGGGGAAAAGAACAGTGAGGAAGAATGGAAAGATATAAAAAGCAAGTATCTTCCCACTGTGCCCGTGTGGTTATTAGTAAGGATTTTTAACTCTTAACCAGAGACATTTTAGATCTGACCTCCCATAAGAATGGCCTTCTGTGAACTATTGTGATGATTGAGGGGTATTGCAGATTGTAGAAGTATCCTGATGTAAAGAGTTAAGTAGTTGCCAAGGAAACAGTCATAGTGCTATCCTGCTGTGTTGTACAGTACACAGTTTTTGTAATTTTTTCAGGAGTTGGTCTAACTAGAAAACACTTTAGAAGTATAATTCAGTAATTCTCTTGCAAATTTGTGTGTGGTTGATAAGCTAAAGGCTAATATAGAGAGAGAATAGAGAAACTCCTGTTTTGCACTTTTCTTACATGAAATTTGCTCATGTCATCAATGTGCAGCTTGCTTCTGAAAGCAAAGATTTGACATATTTGCAAAAAGGCACATTTTGTATCACTATCCAAATTTATCTTTCTGAAATCTCATCCTGAGGTAATTTTGCTCGAATTATTAGTTACGATAGTGGTGCTGTTTGAGGTCTGGAAAATAGTGTTTTTACTGTGACTGCAGTAAGACACACATTATGACGAAAGTGCTACAAATACATTCAGATTTTTAAAAGTGGTCTTCTGTCTTCATAGAAAAGTTATCAGACCAAGTGATGCAAAATCCACAGGTCCTGGCAGCTCTACAGGACCGTCTTGACAACACAGCACTTACTCCTTCAAGTTACATTGAAACGTAAGTACAGGGCATAATAAAAGTCTTGAATGGCTGAAAGCGTAGTTGAATATTATTACTGTGTAATTAAGTTAGGAAATTAGACCAAATTATTTACTTAAGAAGAATGCTTGATTTAAACCATGATTCATGGTGGCCTACTTCTGGAAGGAAGAGTTAAATTGCAGTTTACTTACACAAAATTGCAAACAGTTTTTCTGGTTCAGTATTTTTCTTGGCTATCACTGTTGGGTTTTTTGGGTTGTTTTTTTTTGTGTGTTTTGGGTGTTTTTGTCCTTAGAAATACTTGTAGTCTGTTCTACTCTCTCCTCTTCCCCATTTGCCTTCTGTGACCTGCGTTCTGTCAGGGCATGCACGTCATTGGTTGATAACTTCCATAAGATTCTTCTTCAATGTATAGTGGAAAGTTCAGGACCTGTAAATCCCTAGTTCGAGGCTTTCTTTCCTTTTAACTCGAGGTGTATAAAATCTCTCCTTTAGCGAATATTTGTACTTTTATTTCTTCATTGGGAATAGCTGGTAGACCTCTCTTTTTTGGGGGAGTTTAGAAAAAAAAAAACCACCAGCCTACACACCAAAAAAAAAAGCACAACCCAAAATACAGCTATAAATTCTTTCTTTTACCTGACTGTATGTAAATACTTAATAACTTAAAGTACAGATGGGGAATGTATACTTTTCTGAGTATGATCCATGAATCAGAACTTTCCCTTGTGGAATCCACAGTTCTTATTTGTCATGGGTAGATCAGCACAACTTGGTCTCAAGGTGTTGACCAAGGTATTAATCTCAGATCTGAGGGTGGTGGCCACAGGGAATGGAACAGAAAACACCTTTAAGAACAACTTGGATAGAAGAGGATACTTTAAGCTTTTTGAAATAGGCTTTGAAGAAATACTTATATTTGATACAAGCCTTTTTATTTAAAGATTGTACTCAGTTACAAGCTTATTTCACAGTAATTTGTTAAACAATGCTGAGGCAACTATCTTTTAGTCTTAAGAAATTGTTTGCTTTTCAGTTTACCAAAAGCAGTGAAAAGAAGAATTGATGCCTTGAAACAGCTACAGGTGAAGTGTGCCCATATAGAAGCTAAATTCTATGAAGAAGTACATGATTTAGAGAGAAAATATGCAGCACTCTATCAACCCCTTTTTGATAAGGTGGGAAGACCATGTATATAATCTTTGTCTCCTTCTACCTGAGTCGTTTCTGTTTGTATATATGTAATTCCACATTGTCAACTACATTCCTGATTTTTCCAATACAGAGAAGAGAGTTTATTAATGGGGAAGCTGAACCCACAGATGCAGAGTCAGAATGGCACAGTGAAAATGAGGAAGAAGATAAACTAGCTGTGAGTACAAGTTGGGTAATGAACTACAGATAGATTGTGAGAATTAATTCCTGTACAGTGTTTTCCACTTGAAGACTCATCTTTTGGAAATAAAGGTCTTATAATTAATGTGTTCTTGTGATGAATCACTGCTATGTCCAGTGAAAGCTTTTAAAAGTTCAGCCTTTTATTTTTTTTTTTTTTAATTTCTCCTATTTGTAACTTGTGTGAATTGAAAAGTTGCCTTTGTTTGCACTGTTCGTAACCTGTTAACAGTATCATTTCTGATAATGGGTTCCATTCCAGTGCTACATAATACCCCAAGATAATAAAAGGCTGGCTGTTTGTCGCCTGACCCCTTTATTTTGGGAAACATAATTAGCTTGCTTTTCTATAAATACAGATTAAACACAACCTAGTCATAAAATTAAATTGACCTAATAAAATGCTTTCTGGTTGGTGGATTCCTACTTGCCTGTTGAGTAGGAGCTAGATTTAGGAGGGACAGTATTTGTAGGCTGCCTTTTACTCTCCTATCATCATTTTTTTGATACATATGTTCATGGCTTCTCTTTCTCAGAGAAGCAGCCTACTTAACAGTGCTGCATTTGCCATTCTGTCAGGCTTTATTTGCATTTTTTTCCTTGGCATGTTTTCCTTCAGTTTCCTTTGGATACCGTTTTGTATACAAAGCGAATTGTTCTTTGTTTTTTACTGATCTCAAGAGATTTGGCATGTCACGGTGCTCCGTATGCATAAGCAGAAAAAGCTTGTTAGGCTTTGTGTAAATACAGCATTGACAAGCGGTATTCCATGCAATTACAGGATCAGAGCCATGTCTAGGTAGCAGGTGAAATGCTGCTTCATATTCTTGGCTAGTCATAACCCAAGTAGCTGCTGTTAAGATGATCTTGTATATTTGCTGCTATCTAGTGGCATGAAAGGAAAGGTGCGATACAGCTAGTTCAGACTGCCAATTTCCAGGTTTTGAAGACAGTGTAATGATGAAAAGTAACCATGAAACCAAATCTTACCAACTGTTCTGCAAAATTGGGAAGCTGAAACATTACTTCAGAGGGGCAAAGGTAAAATTAAAGGTTTTAGATGAAACAGTGGCATGTGAAGCTATAGGAATTAGATTAATAGAAAAGTAGGAATGTAGTTATATTTGTCTGTTTGTATAAAGATAGAAATATTTTTTAATTATTTCTGTTTGTCAAGTTATTAAAACTGTTCCTAGGGCCATTTAGTCCTGGTACAGAGGAGTTCCAAATAGGTTGAAAGTAAATTTGAATAAAATGTATGTATGTTCAGTTGTGTAAATAAACCTTGTCTCTTAATTTATAGAAAAAACAGCATAAATTTTAAATATTCCTTAAAAACAGCTTCTAATAGGGCAAATGTTTTGTACATCTACCGCTGCTTATTAAATATATTAAGAATTTTTAATTTTAGTTTTTAAATTTTTCTGTATTTGTTTCCCAGGGAGACCTGAAAAATGTAGTGGTAATAGAAGAAAAAGCAGAGGAGGCAAATATCAAAGGAATTCCAGACTTCTGGTTTACCATCTTTAGGAATGTAGATATGCTGAGTGAATTAGTACAAGTAAGTTTTTCCTCTGAAATGAATAAATTGTGTCCTGTCTTTCAACAAATTGATAATTAATAGTGAGATAGTGAGTGCTTGTGGATCTTTGAGTCTTCAGAATCCCTAAAGATGTTATTCCTAAAGATGCTTGAAAGCTTAATGAAGGACAAGCAGAACAGCTGACCCAAAGTGCTAAGCACTGTGTGGATTGTTTAAGAAAAAATCTTTTAACAGCATCTGTTAGATAGCGGAATGCAAGTTTATGTGCTACTTACAACAGCCATTCCCCTGTAGTTTTGTTAATTTAGTCCATAAAGGATTATTTTGCACAGATATGAAAAGCATATGCAAGGATTGGTTGAATTAATGTTAAATAGCCTATGTGCTTTTGCCCTCAGTTACATTAATGCTTTTGGTACTGTTAAGGAAGAATTCCCTGAAGTGAATCTTTTTGTGAATCTCACCAGCCATAAATATCCTGAAGGAATTTTATTTTCAGTAATGTTCATGCAGCCTAGCATGGTAGCAGCTTTATCTATTGAAGATGAGACCTAACAACTGAGAATTTGGCACAGGGTATTTGCAACTGCGATTAAGAAATTTGGATCAAAATCTGAACCTCAGATAATTACAAGGTTGGTTTGTTCTTTTTTTCTTAAGAACAGGTTGAACAAGCAACATAGGTAGCTAGGTTATAATTTCATTCTTCTGAATATTGCCTGCTAAATAGGCTTTTTGTGTTGTTTTTTGGTTTTTTTTTTCTCCATAGGAATATGATGAACCTATCTTGAAACATCTGCAGGATATTAAAGTTAAGTTTTCTGAGCCTGGACAGCCTATGGTGAGTTTTCTCTAGTTGTTTCTCATGAAGATTGCAGTTGCGAAGTGACCAGCATTTCAAAATTCTTATTCCACTATTTTTGACTGCTGTGTATGTGGAGTTTCTTTGTAGGCTAATATCTTCGTGCTTTCCTGAGCGTTTACTCTTTCATCCTTAACTTGGACATCTGTGATATCATTGTAGTTTCTAGATTAAAATTCTAGCTGAATTCCATCTAGCTCTTATTTTCTTTTTATCTCTCAAATTTCAAATTAGTTACTATAAAATTACATGGCTGCTTTTGGTTTGAAAATGAATTGCAGAAAATATTCTGGGTGCTACTTTCTGTACTGAATATAGTGTAGTTACATGACTTAAATCAAAAACGATGGATGCTGTGCCTATTGAAAAGGGCTGGAAAATATTAGTCTTCTGAAAATGTGCCTAATGAGTAATTTTAAAAGTACAACTTAGCTTTTCTGTTGTTTGGTTGGTTTTTTTTTTCCCAAATTGTTTTTCTGTTTAATTTCAGTGTACAGATACTGTGTTTGAAAAGAAGCTGTTCAATTGCTTATTTAGTTCATGCAGGCTGTACTTGAACTCCTTTGGAGGGGGAGGCAGGGAGAAAGGTGGGATTTGAGCTTACGCATCCTTTCTTTAAACTTTATCCTTGTGGCTTTCTCCTTGTGTTTGGTATTTTTTGTTTTGTCTTGTGGAGTTAGTTTTCTGATAGTCTGAAATAAGGAAGAATTGTTGCTAAATACTTTTAAGTATCACAAAGGTTGATAACAGCTGAAACTTAGTGTTTGGGTTTGGGTTTTTTGGGTTTTCTTTTTTTGTCCTCATTGTTTTTCTTCTATTAGTACCCAGTAATATACTTTGATAATAAGTAAAGGAAGTAGTATGGACAGAGAAAAGCACAAAGCGAAGTATTCTAAGAATACTGTATTCTGAGAAGTTGGTCATTTCTCTCTTGAAGCGTATCTATGGGTGTTTGGGTGATTTGGGAATAGTTGGTTTTGCTTACAGCATTTTTGTGTTCTCATTCAGCTTTGTTTTGCAGTACCTTAAGTTGAAGAACTGCTCTTTAAACATCAGTGGATTTATCTTGTCTTGCACTGTTCGTAACCTCTGACAGCATGTTTCTGTGAATAGGTTCCATTCCAGTGCTATATGAAATCCAGTAATGGAAGGCTGACAAACTCAGTGTCCCTTCTGTATTTGGAGACAAAAGGATGCATTCCTAACTGCTTGAATGAAACCTGTTGTCCAGTTTCTGTGTGACTGTCCTGTCTGAAATGCTCTGGCTGTCGAAAATTGGTGCAGCAGTGGTAGCTTTGTACTGTAAGAAGTTCACATACCAGTGTGCAACAGGTGCACTAATCCTGCTTGGGATTGGGTGTTGTCCACTAGAAGATACATGTGATAGTTAGGAATTCTCTGATTTACTGTTGACCAAAGTGATGAACTGTAGTTATGGTCCTTCAAAAGTAGATTTACCTGGCTACAGTTATGATGCTGCAAAGTTCTGTTTGCTGTAGCCTATATGTAAACTTTTATCTGCATGAAATGTAAGTAATTCCCTTGCTATTTTTTTATTTATTTGTATATTTATGAATAAATGTACATATGTTTGTATAAATGTAGTTTCTCCTTGTATGTATTTGGACACTGGGACTGTTAGCTAGCATACCTGGGTGATGGATCTGTTTATAACTTACTAGCTTGAAATAAGAAATCTCTGTTTTTTGGGGTGTGTTTTTGTTTGTTTGTTTGGGGTTTTTTTTTTGTGGGTTTTGTTTAACTTAATGACTATCTCGTACTACAGGGAAAATAGAAAAATACACACTACAAAGGTAAGCTGGTATCAAAAGGAAAGATGTCCAAATAAAGACTACCTGAAATGTCTCCTAATTAGCAGGGATAGAATTAAATACTGAAATGCAGTCTCTGCAGGCATTTTTGTCCTGCTGGTCCTTGGGTTCCTGCATGCTGGGTAGTGTCACTGGTTACCTATTTATAACCCCACTGATGATTTGTGTGGTTATTTGGGTATGAGTGGTAGCTGTGGTGGCGGTTGAGCTGAGTTTGTGAGTCCTCCCCTGAGCATGTTTGCCAGAGAGATTTGCCTTAGCTGAAAGCACTTGCCAAACCATACTAGCTGTCCTGAATTGCTTTAAAATGGAAGTGAAGCTGAAATAGGCTGAGTGAAGCCAACAGATACTCCAGCACACATCTGGTTCTAGTCTCTATCATTCCTTAACCACTATCTTTTCTGATTTCAGTCATATGAGTTGATTCATGGGATCTTAGACTGAAGGGCCTTTGGGTAATGAGTGAAGGATAAATATCTTTGAATAGGCTGTTGTTCCTAGATTTAGTTATCCCGTCCGCACATGGTGGGCCTTCAAAAAGAAAGGGTAACAAGACAGACTTGGATGATAACAGACCGTTTTCTGGCCAGAGTCTGAAGAATGCCTGGGGAAGTATATTCTAGGTCACTGGTTTTGGCACTCATCCGTTATGTATGCACACTAGGTCTAGTTCCTATGGCATGTTGTTGGGGGAGTAAATAAGATATTTAAAGTAACGTTCTGCATGCTGTGGCTGTGCAGTAGGCATGGTGATGTTGGGGGGGGGCAGATGGGCTTTCAGTCCCTCTTTGTTGTTGAACTCACCTGGGGTTTTTTCCCCTTTCCAAGAAACTAAAGCAATGCTGCTGAAAAGCTTTGTTTCCCCTGTTCCAAGGCAATTTTAGTTTTGCTTTACTTTTAAGTAGTTCATAGTTGGTCCTGAGTGCAAAGTGGGCATATATAGCATTGTGTAAGTGGTTTTGAAAGGTTTACATATTTGAAAATTTAGGCATTGTGTATGCTGCAGTTTTCCATAGCTGGACCCTTTTGTTCTCCTGTAAGAAACTGAATTTCTGCAGACAATTTTCAGGTACCACAGGAAGCTCAAACATAAGCAGAAACACCTGCTTCAGGCTGGAACCTGTCAAGACATATATAGTCTTAGGCTTCAGTTTAGAAAGTCAGTGTTCATCTGTGGGATTTTCTGTTATCGGATGGGAAAAAAAAAGTCTGGCTCGTGGTGGAGTGCGCTGTTTACAGATTCCTGCAATCTAATTTTTTTTTTAATTAGAAATAAAGTCTCTTTCAGTTTCTTAAGATCATGCCATTGAATGATCAGAGTGGGGAGTAGCAGAATCTGATGGTGTTAGTCGGATGTCAGAATGACTTCAAAATAAGAACTTCATCACTGTAGTCAAAGGAAGATGGCTAGGCTCCCATAGAAGACAATACCAAGACTTTTCTCAAAGTATTTTTTTCTAAGATTGCTTTTAAGACAGCAGTTCTATATGTAAAGATGAATTAAATGTAACAATTATCTGACTGTAATTGGAATGTTAATACTAGCCAAGGTTGTTCTAACTTCCTGCATGTTCAGAATTGGTTAACATGTTTCATTTCCTGCCTCTACTGTAGTTCAAAGGATACGTTTGCCATCAAATTCTTACTTTTTTTGTATTCAGAGTTTAATGGTAATTTTGCTGATGCACTTTCAAAGATAAATATTAATGGTAACTTTATAATGGAACTTTCTTCTAGTCTTTTTCATTAGAGTTCCACTTTGGGCCCAATGACTACTTTTCTAATCCAGTCCTGACAAAAACATACAAGATGAAGTCGGAGCCGGACAAGACGGATCCCTTTTCATTTGAAGGACCTGAAATAGTTGACTGTGAGGGGTAAGGAAAACTTGAAATTCAAAAACTTCTGAAATAATCATCTGTTTTTTGAGATGCTATTTTATCTTACCGTGATAATGATTTATGAAGGTAAAGCTTTTTGATGATTAACTTAGCCATAGTATGCAGAAATAATATGTAACATGGAAACAAGTTTTAACATGGTGAGCATTTTAAATCTTACACATTTCAAGTTTAATAATTGCTACTGAGGTAACAAGCCTTTTATTTCCAGATAACTATGTAAATTCATTTTAGTAATTACATCTCATAGACCCCAGTCCTCAGTCAGAGAAGTAGTCTTAGACTGTTTTGGACTCTTGCTCATCTCAGCAGTATTTATTCCAGCAGTACTTTTGAATTCGGCAAAATTGGATGATATGTGATCAGGTCTTTCAGCCTGCTTTGAGGCTGGAATGTGCTGGCCATGCAGTTGGGTTCTGACAGGTGTGTGGCTAATGCAGTATATATACATATATTTTTTGTTTTTTTGGCACAATGTGTTCAGAAACACTGTGGGATGGTGAATTGTCATGTCTCTTCTGGAAGAATTTATTTGGGTAAAATATTGTTCCGTCCAACCTAACCCTTTCTCTTCCCCTTTCTCTGGTCTATAACCAATGTTCAGTGCCGCAGCAGAGCTGACCCAACTGAAAAATGGTTTTGAACCTTACTTTTCTTAGCATCCTTGATGTTTTCTCTGATGTTTTTGGGTGCGTTTTTTGTTTGGTTTTTTTTAACCCCTTCAAGGATGTATTTCTGGGTTTTGGTGGGGGGTTTATTTTTGTTGTGTTTAGAATTTTGTGGGGGTTTGGGGTGAGGCTGGGAGTGGAGGATTTTTGGGGGGTGTGTAGTTTTGGTGGGGGGGTTTCTGTTTGTGGTTTTTGGTTTGGTTTGTTTGGTTTTGGTTGTTTTTTTTTAGGCTGTTTGGTGTTTTTTTTAGTACCAAAGACTTGTTTTCTTGACAGCATCCTGGCAACCTCAAAAACTGTTGGCTTTTAGTGCTACATACACGTTGGCTTTTGAATTGAATATTCACCCACAGTAAGGCAAGAAGTCAGTTTGCAGGTTTAGTGGCAGTTGTGCTTTAAGTAAAAGGCTTGTCCAATTTGAAGAAAACTAGTTAAATTACAGCAAAATGTTTTCTGTTAAGTCTTACAGAGGAATCCCTTTCTAAAATTACTGGTATGTCAGAACTGCACTTTCCGTTCATGTTTCTTGATGAAGGTTGTAGGTACTGGAGTAAATAGAGCAGGAAAAAAAATCTATGTTTTATACAGGCTAACTTTAAAAACTGTTGACTTTGACTATCTGTAGGACAAGATCTTTTGAGTCGCATGAGGGTTACTGTGACACCATTATTTCCATTAGAAGAGAGCTGTCTGTGTTCACAACTCATTCTTTGCCATGTGCAGTTTTGGGTTAAACTAAAGGTGGATGGAGAGAGACCTTTAATTGAGATAAAGGTGTCAGTTTGCACAGTAGCAGAAAGAAACTGGAAAGTAAGCTCTTTCTAGCTTGCTATACGTGACTGCCAAGTCATTCTGAGCACTGAGCTTTGGAGAGCTGAAACATGCCTCTCCCTGGCCATTCTTTGTCTATTTTTAGGATAACTGGATGCTGCCTTGGCCTGTAGTGAGGGGACATAATGTATTGTTTTCTGGTGGTCCAACTGTTGAAAGAAGAATTCTCAACTGATGAGATTTTTCAGGAATAGCCTGTATCATGTCCATGGTTACAAAACTCCAGTAGTTGGGGCAAAGATGTATTAAAAGTGTGGGGTGGGGGCAGTGATTACTGTGTGAAGGCAAACTATTTAGCTTTTTCATTTAGAGGAAATGTTTCCTATGTCTAATATACACATAGTCTCTAGCACTGCATCTTGTCAAGTAGATTCAGTTACCAGTGTGTGTAAAACTGGCTTTATCTAAAGAGTAAGCAGTCTTACAAGTCTTGATACTTGTTGATCTAATGCTCAGTTCTGTATTTTCACTGATGTCCTTTGTTGAAATGATGTTTTCCACTTGTTGCCTCTAGATGTACTATTGACTGGAAGAAAGGAAAAAATGTTACAGTTAAAATAATCAAGAAAAAACAGAAACACAAGGGTCGAGGCACAGTTCGGACAATTACTAAACAAGTACCCAATGATTCTTTTTTTAACTTCTTCAGCCCAATAAAGGGTAAGCTTGGAAACTGAATTTAGGATCCTTAAAATATGTTGTTTTATTTTGATGTATTCTTATTTATACAGCTTAAACCTGTAAATGACTTATGCTGATGCATTGTATGTTTTCTTCTAACTGTGGGAAGGTAGCAAACTGCAGCCCATCCAGACAGATAATTTTGTTCTGATGTTATTCTCTAGAATTTGGCCATTAGGTGTGCTGTGTGAACAGGATTCATAGTATAAAAAGTCTTGTGTAGAATCTCCTGAAGAACTTGGCTTGTTTTTACCACAGGATGGCTCCATGCATCAATTTGAAGTTTTTAACACATAAAATATACCTCTTACAGTATTGGTCAAGTTATATCAGTTTCATTTAAACCTCTGTGCCTGAGTGACAGAACTTCCTGGGATTTCTTCTGATTGATTAGTGATTCCTAGTGCTCCATACATATGCTCCTAATTTTTTTAGTTACCTAATGTTAGATGTGTACTCACATACTTAAAATAATTCAGGTGGATTCCAAAAGCACTTCTTCATGATACATATCCCATTGTACTCTTTTCCCAAACATGAATGGAAGAAGCAGTCCACTCTGTGGACTTCAGAGATGTACTGAACAAAATGGACACTAGTTCTTGATTCAGTCATGGGCTATTATGAGCTACCTGCCCCTTGTAAATGCTGCTGCAAATTGCTTTGTACATGGGGATAAGAAACAAGTGATAAGTATTTCTGATGTTGGATTTTGCTTAGTACAGAAATACCTTCTAACTTAAACAACTTTATTATTGTATTTTTGTTACAAGTAGTTGCTGCTTTCAGAAAGGATTGGAGATTTGCTTGCCTCGTGGTGGTGTTGTATATTGGGGTTTTTTTAAAAATACTTCACATACTTTGGAGGTAGCTATATAAGAAAGCAATAAGCTGTATAAAGATTATGAATTTCTGCCAGCAGTTGATACTTGTATTTTCAACTTGAGAAGAGGCTGAGCCAGATTATAACTTTCACAGTAGGATCAGAGTAGATTCTAACATGGCACCTGAGTAGAGGAGGAAAATTTGGGTTTGGTTGTGAGTTATTGGGGTTTTGTTTGTGTGTAAACAAACAAGAAACAACCCTACCCTCCTCCATCCTGGTTACAGTACCAGGCATCTTCTCAAACAAGTGCATTTACTGAGAGTTTAAAATAAATTGGAATTGCCTTAAAGGTTAAATAGATAGCTTCTGAAGACTTTATAACTCCAGTATTTTCTAGTATGAGAGTCTTTATACTGTGTTTTGTCATCTTTAATACTGAGGTGGGGTAGATTATACAAACAGTTCTAAAATTTACTGTGGTTTTTTTTGTTTGTTTTGTTTGTTTGTTTTGTTTGTTTTTTCTTTGTTTTTTTTTTACAGTATCTGCTGATGGAGAGGCACTGGTAAGCTTATATTTATGAAATCTCATAATTGCTCTTTGCCGTACCTTTTTTTGCTGAATATCTCTATGGTGACACTGTTTGGGTTCTTCTGTTAAACTCCTTGTGTTTTTATTATCATTTTTGCTTTTGCAAAAGCTGAGCTTTGCCTTGTTAAAATGAAAGATAATTGTTGACTTCTCTAGTGTGTTGCTGTTTTGCTGTTACACATCTTGCTAATCCAATACATCAATAATAATCGCTGCTGGGAAGTGGTTATTTTCTCTAGCCACTCAGTACTACTGTATGGCTAGAATCCAGCTTTTAAAAAAAAAATCAATCTGAAGCATTCTGGATGACTCCGTAATGTCACGTATTGGAACGAGCCAAGTTTATAGGAACCTCTTCAGTAGACGGTGTTTCGACAGGCCAGTAGCTTGCATATAGAAAGCCAGAAAGTGGATTTAGACTTGCCGTATTTCTCTTACTGTCTTGAAGCCAAGAATACTGAAAGTACATGTGACCTGAAGGTTGATGTTGATAAGTGTGATGTTTCTCAGATCTGTAACTTTGAAATACTTGTGATATGCTACAGAGGAGCAAACAAATTTTTAGTAGAAAAACTGTCTTGCTTTACAGGATGAAGATTCAGAGTTTACTTTGGCAGCAGATTTTGAAATTGGGCACTTCTTCCGTGAAAGGATAGTCCCTCGTGCTGTGCTTTATTTCACTGGGGAAGCTATAGAGGATGATGATAACGTATGTATGCTGTCAGCATTTTGTTTATTAGTCACCGTGTAGATAGAAACACTATCTTTTCTGACTAGTGTGTAGTATTAATTACATGAGAATAGCAAAGAACCTGAAGAGATTACTGTTACTAAGGAACAGGAAAGAGTCATTCAGCTCATTGTGAGTTATTAATCTTTGCTTCTGGAAGTGGCTTAGTTTCAGTTTCTGTGTTTGAATATGCTATTACTGCAGAAGATTTTATGCAGATACCAGCAGAGTTAATAAAACCTTGGATTTGTCTTTCAGTTTGAAGAAGACGAAGAAGGTGAAGAGGAGGTGAGATGCATACTGTGTCTTTTATAGATAACTAATTATCTACTGTGTGTTCATTCCATAGATAGTCTTACATGGAACAGAGAATAGTTGTTCATAAATGCTCTTGTGTATGATACTTCTTTGCAAGAGAGTTCATGACTTGCAAAATCTGACTCTTTTGTACTTCCCACAAGAACATTTATCCAGATTTTTCTAGTATTTTTAAATACCTGTTACTTAGGCAGTAGTGGAATTTGTCTGTCAGCTTTTAGTTGCCATAAACTTGATGACTGGGCCTTGCTAAATCTGAAGTAAAAAGAGCATGCAACTGCTCAGGGTAAAGGCTTAATATAGGCTGGAATTTCTCATATACCTGAAGCTTTGGTCTATTTGCAGTAGTGTTGTCTGAATACAAACACTATACCGTGAAAAGACTTTTCACAAAGCCACTAAATGATACCATGTTTAAATGAACTAATACCCTTTGCAGGTAATTATATTTTTGTTTTACTGCTTCTGCTGTAGTGTTCTTGCTCATTGGTTAAAGACACAACTGTCTGGGAAGTTCACCGTAGTAGAGTACGTCATAAGTTACCGAGCTGGGGGTCTAATGTAAACTGGCAGCCTTCAGCATGCAGTCTCTTTTATCTCTTTGCAAGTTGTGATACAGACTGCTGGGCTTGGGCTCTGAGTGACTAAACACTTTCTTACTGAGTCTTAATAGAAATGTATTCTTAATCTGTCTCCTGTATTTAGGTGTGTGTACAACAGAGTGCAAAAATCCTGTGCAAGAGTACGTAGCTTGGCTGTAGTAATCCAAATAAACAGGCTGTTTAGAAGGAGGTAAAGAAACAAAGAACAAAATTAGACATATACACTTACTACCAGAACTGTAAAATTCCAAAAAAAAGTCAGGTAAAAGTTAAAAAATTGCTTGGAAACTGCAGCAGCTTATGGAGGAAGGTTGCCTTAAGCCATGCTGAATCTTTTAAATGAATGTTTTTAAACTTCTTTTAAGTATTTTGCTTTAAGATGTTAAAGATGCAAAATTCTTTTAAGTCAACCCAAGTAGTTTTAGTGTCGACATCGAAAACACTCTGGAATATAGTGGTAATATCATTTACTATGTTTTTTCTCCATTACAAAAATTTGCACTTTTAACCTGTTTTAATTTCTGTTAGTTTATCTCTATTTTGTCATAGGAGTTGGAGGGGGAAGAGGAGGGAGAAGAGGAGGAAGATGCAGAGAGTGATCCTAAGGTAAAATTTTTCTGTGTGCTTAACTCATAATGCAGACTATAATTGTGACCAGTGTAACTAAGGTTACGATAGTTTGTGAAAAGACTAATAAATTAAACCAAAAACCACCCTATCTTCTGACTGCAATGTTTTAATCTTCTTCAGCACTCAAAACTGCTCTTAAATGAAAAGTTAAGTGTTTCCCTGAACTGAGAAAATGAGGGTTTCATCTTCTAACATACACCAAGATAATTTCCGAACTGTGTTCCTTTACCTCCTAATGGTATCTCTGTGTAATACATATTTTTTTATTTAGAAAGGTCATATTCAAATATTTTGTAGCTGGACTTAACTTAGAATTAGACCTGATAAATCTCAACTAGCTTGTTTATTTTTCTTAAATTGTTCTTTTTGGTTGTCATGATAGCTGCAATTTAGACTCCACATGTCTGTGATCACTAGAAACCAAAAAAAGTTAGTCCCCAACTTTGAATTTTAAATTTTGAGGCATGGTTTAGAATTCAGACTTAAGGGTTAGTGTTCCTTCTGGTAAGTGTTTTTCAATCCTTCAGTCATGGTAAAGCTAATGCTCTACGTTCAGTGAAGCTGGGACAGTGATGACACACTTGCATTCATTTAGTTCTTAAAACACCAGCCTTTAATTTTTTATAAAAGGCAAAGGTTCAGAAGTGAAACGCATGCAAAACTACTCGATCTTTGGATGAGAGTCTTAACAGCAGCTTACCATGTCACTCTTCTGACATGATTTTATATACCTCATCATGTCACTAGTCTTTTGTCAACATCTGAAGAATTGAGCTTGGTTTTCTGTATACTAAAGACAGCCTTTCTTGTGGAAACATGGTTAAATGGGATTAGAGTAGCAGAAATGAGTAGTCTCAGTCTGCTCTGCAGGATCAAAATGCAGTGTTGGGACAGCTGAGAAACAGAATATTAGTTCTAAGTCAGAGTATGTTTGTGCAAGTATCAAATGTCCTTTTAAGGGATTTGGTATTCTGTAGAAAAAAAGCTTAAGGTATCTTGGAAGGTTATGGTTGTTGCTTCCTGTATTATTTTGTACATTTCACTTTTCATTTATGCTGACAGTTCCTTTCAATTTTTTCCCATTTAGGTGTAATTTAAGTCTGTTTATCATTCATACATTTATAGGTAAGGTGGAATTCCATTCATACCTAACTTCCAAGAGTCCCATTTTTAGCCGTGCAATGTGGTTTGCTTTCTAGGGTCTTCTGGTTTGGGTTTGGTTTTATTTGTTTGTTTTTATCTTGTATGGGGAAAAGAAATGGGGATATGATGACTTCAGACTTCAGGTTTTATTAGTAAAAACTAAAAATAAATATGTATAGAGATGAATGCCTTTAGGTCGTACAATTAAATTAGGTTTTTCAGAATGACCTCTCTGCCTTCCTGGCACAACTTCTACTTTGCCTTTATAGGAGTCAAACTATGTTTTATATACACACAATAAAAGATACTGGAACTTGTCAGACTTTATTTTTTCCTTGTTTCTGATTCGATGTTACATCTTTTTACTGTTTCTAGTATAGTTGCAAGTTATTTTTTAAATACGTCTTTTGCTCTTCTTGAACTCTTGTAAGTCATCAATTTGCTTAGTGTGTCTTTTCTAACATAATTCTTATTTATGTGGCCTGACAAAGCCAGTCAGTCACTCTTACAGGCCTTTTCCTGTACACTCATGATTCTGAACAGGTATTGCTCTTCTGCTCATCTGCCTCTTTATTTAAAAGAAGAAAATAAACGTTCTTTTTATTGTATACTGTCATCTTTCACCTTTCATTCCATGTCTCATAGAGAGCAATGCCCGCAACAGGCTCCATATTCCCTCCCAACCCCCTGTATTTTATGTGTATTTCTATCCTTTTTTTTTTTTTTCCCCACTTTGGTTACTTAGGAGAAGCTGTAATCTTTCTAACTCATTCCCTCTATGCATAGATAATGTCCTTCTCTGTCTTTGTTAAACTCAAGTTTGAGAGGTGGGTTTGTGTTTTGTAGTGGGGTTTTTTTGTTGTTTTATTTCTGATCTGATACAGTTTGAGAAGACAGATACCCTGCCTCAACATACTTACACTCTTTGTTCACCTGCAGTAGCAGAACATCCATTTGTTACAACAGCTTAGATGTCATCCTTCTCCAAACTGTTACACGGCTGTCTTCTTTTCTTACAATTAAACTGAAGCCAGTGGCTGACAGTTTTGTTTGGGGTTTTGGGGTTTTTTTGTTTGTTTGTTTGCTTTTTTTAAGTCAACTTGGAATTCTGTTTTTGTCTTCTAAGGCTTGTAACTGCTAATCCTGTTTTGTTTCTTCTCTTCATCCCATTTTCTGGTCCTTTTTCTCCCTGTCCCTTGCTCCTCTTTGCCTTTCACTCTTTTCCCCTCTCTCCTCCCATCCTCCCACTCTCCCACCTCCATCCTTTTTATATCTAGAATAGATTTCATGTACACAAAGTAATTGGTCTGTTTTCCTTTCAAATCCAGTTTCTCCTTGTTAACCGTTTTTGTATTACCACCTCTTTTATTATTGCACTACGTTTCCTACGTATATGTTGACACTTTTCTGCTTTTTCTTCCTTCCTTTCTTCCTTCCTTTCACTCCTGTCAGTTTTCAGTGCATTTGAGTTATTTCAGTTAGTACCAGATCTTACGTTTTATATAAATTGTGGCTTTGGAAGGCTGAGCAGTAAGATTAAGTAGCTTCAGAAGATGCTACAAAACTAGATAAATGTTCTTCATTTAGTGTATTTTTTTATGTGTTTGCGCACCCTGTTCCTTTAGCTGCTTCTCTTTCACATTGCTGATGCTCTGCTCGAATTGAGAAGCGGCTGATGTAATACAAAATGCTGTTTAGAATTATGAAGTAGAAAGCTACTGTAGAGAGAGGCTGCATGTGCTTCAAGATGCTTGGCCTGTCTTCTAAGTGACAGTGGTGGAAGGGGCCTGTTTGCTGCAAATTCCTAGTCAGAACCTTTGAAACATTCTTTCCAGTTGTGGAGGAGGCAGTTCAGACTGAGCTTACTACTTGAGTGTATCCTTGCTTTTTCTCATTCAATAACATGGATTAGAAAATTAACAAGAATAAGGTTTAGCTTTAGGTCCCATAACTTGACCAGCTCATGGCAGGACGTTTGAATTATGGAAAGGCTTTCTGTCTTTGCTGAAAAGGATGTCAGCTTTAGTGCCTTCTGCCTTCATTGATCCCACTGTTGGCAGCCAACTCTGTATGGGAGTCATACGAGATCATGATGGGCTGCCTGTGCCTGCACAGCTACTTTAGCAGAAGGGAAGCTTCCCAAATAAGGAGGTAAAGGCTCAATTGTTCTTTGAATCACCTAGAAATGTATCCTGCCTCATCTGTTTAAGCCTTGCAAATTAATAGATGTTCAGTGTCTCTTTCAGTTGTGACTTTATGTGAAAAAAATCTGGTTTGAAAGGATTAAATTGCCAAGATGAATGACATGGATACTTCGGTCTTATGCCTCATCCTCTAGGATACCAGATCAGTTGGATGGGTAGACGCAGTGGGTGGTATGCATGAAAGTCATGCAAGCAATATTACTTCAGACTTGCTATAATTCTCCATTCTAGCCTTATGATCCTCAAAAATTTTAGGTGAAATTCCCTCTTTAAATCGGATGCATGTCCTTTGTTCATGAGCAGGTGATAACAGTGTAGGTGATGTCTGAGCAAGCGGTCTGTGTGAGCTAATTAGCTTTAGTTTCTTGAGTTGTTCTGGGTAATCGAATGCCAGAATCAAAATGAAGAATGTTCATGTCTGTTGTAGGAAGAGTGGGTTGGGTTTAATTCTTAGCAAGTAATGCAGTAAGTAAAAGTAGGTGGGAAAAACTGTATATTGATGCTTGTTAGCAAAAGAGGAAAAGTAGGTGAGAATGTCACTTACTTAGCTTGTGTATCTCCACTGGGACAGTGTCTGAAAGTAGATTTGAAGGCTTAGAGTAGTTTAAGCCCTTTGCACAGAATAAGTAAATACTATAAAATAACTTTAAAGATGTAAAAAAAAATATAAATCCTTCCTCTTTTCCTATGAACTTAAATCATTGCTCATGAATACTACAGAGAATCCCTTTTACAACAAGACTTCTTACTTGTCTCTGCTGTTAATGAGCTTCAGTGCATGTGTTTGCTTCTAAATTTACTTGTATCTTATGTTTACCAATTAAAGTCTTTCTGTTTGGTCTCTGTTGCGTGGCCAATGCACTTCACCACCTTTCCAAGATGTCTTGGGAAGTTAATTTAGGGAAATACAATGTGAAGGGAATTCTTGCTAGAAAGGGAAGATGGATAATGCAGGGTGTATCTAAGGTCAGTGAATGGATTGGTAGTGATTGGCTGACCAAATGTGTCACCAAGAGTCTGGGCACCTTGGGAAAAGCAGGCTCAAGCTTAATAGCCTTGCCTGAGGGAGTGTGGATGTAGTATCTCAATCACACTTAGAGCTTGCAGTCTGGTCCCTTATCTTAGAGGAGCCAGTAGAGGCCAAAGATAAGTTTCAACATGCATGTACCTGATGGGCATCAGTAATGGGAAAAATTGTACTTGTCTGTCTGTGCTTATATGAGGCTGGTGGGTAGCTGAGGGCAATATGCAGCTCATGTGCTGTCTTGCTCAGCAGGAGGAGCCATGCTGTACTGTGATTTGAAGAGCTTTGGAAGAAATTTGAGTATGTTGGAATCTGGATCTGAGATACTGCCTTGTTACTTTACGGCTTGCTTTCATACATGTGCTCCAGATAGATATGCCCTCAACTCTAAGCTAAAAATAAACTAGCAGTATTTCTCTTAGAGTTCTCCAAGAACTTACTCATATCCAAGAAACCCTTAAATAGTCTTATTTTTTGAGAGCAAAAACTGAAAGGTCCTTAACAAGGAACTTTGTAATCTCAGCGACTTAGTTTTTACAGGACAACATTTATATGCACTAATGTGATGTAAATGCTTATAGAAATAAAGGCAAGTATAAAGAAAAGTTTATCAGAAAATGCAACAATGGTTTTAGTTGATCATTAAAATTTATCTGGAATGGTTGCAGTGGTCAACCTAAGTGTGTGAAATAAACATAGCAGGTGAATAGGAAGGAAAAAAGGAGATGGAAAGATTTTTAAGTACTTTCTAAATAATGGGTTACTTGATTATGGCTCTTACCCAGAAAGCATGGGTGAGGGGAAGCGATACTGTGCAGTACTCTGCAGCCATGTTCAGATACAAAGCAGTTACAAGAAAAACAGATAACTTTTGGAAAGCTTTTTGATAAAAATGTTGTTCCTTGTCTGCCTCTAAGTGAAAAGGAATAGCATGCAACATATTACCAATGACAGTCACACTCACACTCTTTTTTTTTTTTTTCCTTTTCTTTGAGAGAATGGTATTTGTGTTCTATGTAAATATCCCTCTTCTTAAGAGGGAATTTATGCTGTATTTAGTCTCAGATCAGAGAAGATGAATTCACATCAGTGGTATTTGGAACCCCAGGCAGATGAGAGAGTACTAAGTTAGCCAGATATGCTAGGGGAGGAGAACCACAAGGAAGAAAAGTCTGAAAGGCCTTTGGCGTAACTGTGCAGAAGAGACAGAATGTTTGGCTTTAATCTAGACTTCCAGTGAGGATAATAGTGACCACTATAAGCATAAAGCAGTTAAGGTGAAGAAAAGAAAAATAGTCTGGGTTTAGTGCAGAGTATCAGCAGCAGAACTTACAATAAGGAGTTGCAGTTACGCCTGATCTTCTTCCTCGCTGCAGGAAAAAAAAACCTTAAGTTGTCTTAGCTCTTGGCTACTTCACATTTAATGAACTCTTGCATGCTTACTTCTTTTGCAACACATGAAGCTTTTTAGGATAGTTACTAAGAAGCACTTTATTTTGTGGTGAGTGACATTCAAGATGTCATGTTTTTTATGCGTATTTTTTTACTAGAAAAAAATCAGGTTTCTGTGACTGCTGTTTGTTCATGAGAAACTATATTAAGAATGATAAAAGAAGCAAACCAGAAATACACTGAATGAATTATTCTGCTTTCTAAGAATCCTATTTTATAACCAAAAAAGCAAGAAGCGCAATGTAAAACCTTAAGTTCTTAGCTGTTGGAGTGCTTGTTCTCTTTCCCAAATACACTTTTTGCCAAAGGGGAAGTTGTTTTACTACCTAATGAAGGGGTTTCTACTTTTACATATTCAGATTAACATGTGGACTTCTTGCCTAGTGTTACATTGTTAAATAGCTACCTGCTGGTGATGCAGAACTGTGAAGAAATCAACCCATTAATTAAATTTTTATCACCTTGGCTTCAAGGGCAAGGCTTCTACAGGGGAAAAAAAAGAAAATCAAATGTGCTGCAGAATAACCAGTCACCCTCCCTACCTTACTCCCTCGGAATTGGTGAAGAGATGACAGTTTATTGTTATATTGTTTAATAGGAACTGAAAGTCAAACTGAGCCTCTGGCTGGGGGGAGTAGAAGGTGGTTTGCTTTTTTGTTTGTCTGAACCTTGGCCTGCTGGGTGGAGCATAAAGAATGCAAATATAGATCAAAAATATTATGGGGTACGAGGCAGCTGGGGGCAAGGGGAAGTCCAGTATACATGGTGACTGCTCTTCAGACCTCTGTGGTGTAGCTTGAGTTTACATATAGCTTTTTTTATACGTGCTGATGAAAGCTCTAGCTAATTCAAAACTGCATAGCCAATTTCTTCTAGTTGTTGAAGTGTTTCCTTGTATACCATCTTGATTTTTAACTGTCTTGTGTCTTTTTCCCTTTATACAGAAAGATTCCAGCCAACCTGCTGAATGCAAACAACAGTAATAAGGAAAGCACCACTTGGAAGTGATATTTGAACAACTCTTAACAAATATTTGGATACCTGGCCTGCAGTTCAGGATATTCCATCGCTGCAGCACAATCTTATTAACAATGCTTGAAATTAATTTGTTTTAAAATGCATGATTTTCACTAACTTTTCTTTATTGCTTAACATGTACAGTGGCAACTTCAATGCATTTGGGAAATAAGAGGTTAAAATAAAGCACACTCTACAGCCGTTGGTACACTGTAGCTAGGTATGTCAGTAGGCCATTAGAGCCTTTTTCCCTATGCATAGGGGAATAGTCCAGACTACCAAGTGAGGATTATCCATTTTCTTGTCAAACATTGAAAATTGCAGCATAGCAACATACTGAGAAGCTAAAGTAAATGGATTACATGTTTGGTAGCTGAAACAGATAGAGCAATATGACTTTTTTGCTAGTTCCCTCCCCACTTTTTTAATGTTACTTGCAACCTACAAATTGAACTAGTGCTTGAGCAGCTTTAAATGTCATATTTATTATCTCAGTAAAACCAGTTGAATTGAAGTAACTTTACTTCGTTGAAGGGGTGTCATATTTGAGACTTAGTTGTTCATCTTACTATTTATTTATTCATGTTTGTAAGTACTTTGACAGAATTAGTGCTTTTTAATAGTTTTAATATACTTGAAAATCTTCATCTTTTGCATACAATATGGGTACTTGTAAAACATAATTTTAATTGGTCTCATTGTAGTAGTCTAGACAGAAGAAATTAACTTGCATCAAAATGACAACTCTTCTGGATGAAGATCAGAACACAAAGGCCAAACTGTTGCTGTTGATTGAAGTGGGTTGCAGCCAAAGAAAATTTCCAGTAGTCTTGTTGCTTAGTGTCCAGCATGGAAGGACCTTTCACTATGAACACAGAAATTTATCAAATTTCAGTTCAATAAATCTGAAGTCTTGGTATCTTACTTGCAACACTGAAATTATTCCATTCCACAGTTTATTTTCTTTAAAGCTCTGAAGTCTTCAGAACTACGTTTTGTTGTTGTGTGGCACTTCAGGTACATGTTTCTAGTTTCAGCATCCATTGCCAACCTCTGGCAGCAGTTGAATAGCAGCTGTATCAACACTGTGACCAGGCATGTAGAGTGCTCCAGCCTTACTTTACACATTTGTAACTTAATACAGTGTTTTCAATTTGTACAGAATAGATAGAATATTCTATTAAAAGTTGTGAAATATGATTATTGGTGCCTGTCTGGTCCATAATACTTCCTAGGTTAAATGAACATCCCTTTGACTTTGATAGTGAACAGTGCAGTGTTTGACAAAGGGCTGTGCCAGCTGTTTGGCCTCGCACAGCTTTTGTCTGAAGTCCTGCTACATCCGTTGGTTGTCAGATGCCGAAGAAAAGGAGCCCTTGTAAATACTGCATTGCGGAGTTCTTTGATGTAAATCAGATAAACTTGCTCCATTTGTAAGTAAACGGACTGAAATGTTTTATAGGAATTGGGGTTTTTTGAAGGTCATGTCACTATTAAAGATTCCAAGTGAACTCTTCAGTTTGGTCATGGCTTAAATGAGGTGCTGGGTGGTGTCAACTGCTTTATGACATGTTAAGATATCCTTGTATCAATATCTTGCAGTCAGGAAATGCATAGTGCTACTGGGCAGGTGACAGTGTTAAGGCAGGAATGCGGGAAGGGAAAAGAGAGCGGAAATGGTTCCAGACTTGTATACTTAAAAAGTGAAGTTTCCATAACCGGTCACTAGACTACTGTGTTATGGTAGGCACAAAGAACAGCATAAAGGTGTGTCTGACAAAGGGAGGGATAATTAGTGGAGTTTGCTCACATGCAAACTTGTTAATAACAGTGCTAGTGATGCCAGGCACATGAAATAGAGGTATCTGACCAGCCTTTTTTCTTTTTAGATCAAAAGAAATTGAATTATAGTTCCTCCATCCTAAAGAATACTTTCCACTACATGGTTAAAGAGGAGTGCTGCTACCTGGAGATAAACATCTGCAAACTTGCACACTGAAGTAATTCATGTGCATGAATCCCAAAAGGGCTTAACTTTAATTTTGAGAAAACAGGAAATTCCAGAACACAGAGAGCAAATGTGCCAGCATTCAGAGAGCGCAATGGGATGGATGGGTAATGATGCTGCCTAGTGAGATGTTAGTCTTTGGAAGCAATGGGAGCCCTGGGCTGGGATTTGTTAGGGCAGAGTTAACACCAGTTGACACAGCCTAATGGGAAACAGACCTTGTCAAAACCTAGCTGTGTTCTTGCCGTTACAGATCTAGTTGATAAAGATGAACCTGTCATAGAATTCTCTGTTTTCAGGTAGTTATTTATAGACTTTGTCTGCAGGAAAAGTAACCAACAGGTATTTGAGCAGCTCAGCTTGTTCCTTTAGCAGAAAAGAGTGTGAAGAACTGATGGGTTGGTTGTCAGGATGTCTGTCATGGTTTAAGCATCTCAGCCATGAAGTTTTCTCTCTCACTCACTCACTTCCCTCCCTTTCTTCCCCTGGTCCCGGGGGGATGGGGAGGAGAATCGAAAGAATGCAACTTCCACAGGTTGAGATAAGAACAGTTTAGTAACTGAGGTATAACACAAATCACTACTGCTACCACCAATAATAATACAAGAGAAATACAAGGGAGGAGAATACAACTGCTCACCACCCAGCCCGACCAAGCCAGTGCACCCCCCAGCAGTGAACCGCACCCTTCCTGGTCTCTGCCCTCCATTTTTACATCCCGGGCATGATGTGCTGTGGTATGGAATAACCTCTTTGGTCAGTTTGGGTCAGGTGTCTGTCTGCTCCCTCCCAGCTTCCCCTCCTCCCTGGCAGAGTATGAGGCTCAGAAAGTCCTTGGTCAGACCAAAACACTACCAAGCAGTAACTGAAAACACTGGTGTTATCAGCGCGGTTCCCAGGCCCAAAATCAAAAACACAGCACTGCACCAGCTACCAAGAAGGAGAAAAATGACTGCTACTGCTGAACCCATGACAATGTCACAGCTGGACAAATCCAGGCTGGATGGTAAGTACAGGGAGTGTGGGTATGCAACAAGAGATGGGAGTCATTAACTGCTGGAAAAGAGAATTAAAAAAGAATCTACATTGGTGGTCTCTGAAGACTGTGACATACGACAAACTGAGGGCCCTGTGCAAAATGAAGGTGGGAAGTTTTAAAAATGAGGTGAACCTGAAAAAGTGAGTTCGCTTGCACACATGCCTGATTACCATCACTGCAACCTGATAAAGAAAGACCTGTGAAGCTTAGTCTGTGGGAACATGCTCTTTTGATGCAGTCTTTATGTCAGTAGCATCTCATTTGAGGGGCAAAAAAAAAAAGCTTCATTTCTGGGTCTGAAAGCTGAAGCAGCTGGAGGTGCTACAAGCAAGATTTATTTGGCGTGTCGCCTGCTTGGGCTGCAGTGTGATTAATAGCTTCTCAGCACCTTGGTTGTCTAGGAAGAAAGTCTTGAAGGTGCTGCCCTATCTGATACAGAAATGAATAGCAGATTTCTTTCAGCCGAAAATTGGGGGCAGTGTGTGGTTTCTCAGAGGTCTTTTGCACAGCATTATGGTACCTTCCTGGGAACTTTGTGTTTGGGATAACAGAGCTTTCGGTCCAATTTCAGCATGTTCAGTTATCTGGGGTTTGCTATCTAGTTAGGATTTGTAGTAGCTGGGAAAATTAAAATAGTCTCTGCGTGTTTCCACTCTCCTTATTAAACAGGCTTTTCCTGTTTTAAAATAAAGGAGACCTGTAATAAATTCATCCTTGGTTAAATGCTGCCTTGATGGCAGTTCCTCAAGCAAATGAGGTCTGTTGGAGGAAGCTAGCTCAGCACAGTGCAGTCTGGAGAAGGCCCATGCTGCTGGAGAGGAGCACCTAAGAAGAGGTCAGACTAGTTATGACATGAGGAAATTGCTCATTCCTTGCGAGCTCGGCGATTCAGGAGGTGAGTTTAAGATGTGAGACATGCCCCGGCTGCCTGATGCTATGAACTTGGCTTGAAATTTGCAACTTATGAAGCATCTTAGCTTGAGCCTTTTTGGAAACAATTGCAGCTCAGCCAGAAAGCGGAAGAAGCATCCTTTCTCGTTGGGCCTGTAAGGACAAGGATTATGCAGCCAGGTAGGGGACTTGCTTCCCCTGCTGATAGAGCATGTATTATGTGCCCCAAAGCCTTGCTATCACTAAACTTTGCCTGGTCCCATAGCTTTTTTTGTCCACCAAGGTACGACTTCTGGAAAAAACATGAAGTTTGCTTCAGGCTCCTGCAAATCTCCTCTTGATAGATTGCTCTAAATGGCAATGTATTAGAAAAGTAAAGTGCTGCATTCATGTTTCTTTATCCTCTGCCTCTTCCCACAGATAAATACCAGTATTATTTCCCAAATAAAGTCTGGGAGGCATTGATTTAGTGTCAATATGTTATCTGCTCAAGAATCCTCCCCTGAAGCTGAAGTCCGCACATTTTCTGCCTCTGTTGCCCATGTTTTTCACTATAGTCATTGTGCAAAGAGCTCTATCGCTGTAGCCTGTGCATGGAAGAACCTTCATCCTCCCTTTCCCAAACAATTTATAGTCATCACACTAATAGCAGGCAGAGCTATTTTTTTCCATATGCTCATATTGCTGTCCTAAATACCTCCAGCCTCTTGCGGGCCAGGAAGCCCAAACAATAAACGCTGTAAGTCATGCCGGTTTGACAAGCATCCAAGACAAAAAGAGAAAAAAATGGAAACAATAAAAATCCAAGCCTGCGTGCTGTTAACGAAGCATCATGTGAATGAAGCTGAGCTGCTCGCCAAGCGCCAGCCTTTGTTTCCAGACCAGCTTCCCTCTCGGCTTGTTCACCTCACCATTACACGAGCAAAAATGCGCGCTCCACCCAGCAGTGCACTCCTCTTGCACAAGCTGCCTTGCCTCCAGTTTTTACCGTGGGAATTCGGACACCTTGTGGGAATGTCAAACCAGGTTACTACAACCCAGCAAGCGTCTGCTCCGATTGCCAGCATAGCTCCACACGGCTCTCTGGCCTGTACAAACCTTCCTAGTAACAGTCCTGTGCTGCCAAAAGCCCCTTCTAGCAAATTCCCCTTTCCCAAAGAGCCATTGTCAGTGATGCAGTGGCCTCTCATTGCCTTGCCCCTGCCTTGCTGCTTGCCCCATATCTGCAAGCTGAACGTAACCCATACCAGACCCAACCTAGCTTAAGAAAAGAGCTGAAGAGAAGGGAAATGGTAGTAAGGAATGTACTAATTACACACATGGCCCTAAGGGGGAAATATAATAATTTGCTACTGCTCGGGGCAGAAGCTAAACAGCATGGGATGATGCTGGGAAAGAGGGGCCACTGGGATACCACTGACGGAAATCTTGGCACTGTGCAAATATTCCTCGTGAGCTGTCAAACCAATCTTTTCACAAAGCAAATTCACTTTGGCAGTTGTTGAGTCCATGTTCATCCACCTTTTAGGGGAAAAGGAGGAACTTGTCTCAGTGTTTTAGCATTAATACCTACTTGCCCAACAGTGGTAAGGTCACACTTAGGAAGGGTTTTGGACTTTTCTTCCTTTTTTAATATTATTATTTATTTCACCCAATTATCAAATCTTCCTTCTTCTTTTACATGCTCCTGACTTCAGGCACATTTCAAACTCTTTAATTCACCCGGACGGAAGAGTGTGAGAGAAGGAGGGCTGGGTACAAAATTATTATTGGAGCTGCTACCAAAGCAAGCTCCTGAAGTTGGCAATGGGATATAACTTGTTGGGGGAGTTACAGCACTTGCCATAAAGGTCACGTAGAGCTCCTGCGCACAAGTAAATAGTTCAAGGCGTTTTGATGCAGAGAAAAACCAATTAAGATATAACTACTGCTGACATTCCCCTAAGCCGTTTCATCTCTTACCGCTTCAAAAAAGCAGGGAAAAACAAATTATGTACTTTCAATCTGAGATTTATATAGGATGAATTGTTGCTTAGACTATGAAAAGATCAAAAAGGAGATCTTTGAAGACAGAGATCACCTACAAAGAACACTGGACTGCTATTATTCAAGAAAAAAAAAAAGAAAAAGAAAAAGATGTTAATAAGCACAATTCAGGTCGAAACATAGGCAAGTGCGGTGTGTGCAACAAAGTGTTCGCTAGGGCTGCTTGCTCAGGCATTCCAAAGCTGAGCAGCAAGAGGGTAAATCACTGAGCCAGCATCTCATGCAGGAACACTTCAGCACTGCATGTATATTTGACTCTGTGCTTGAGGACTTGATAGAGCTTCTTTGGCTGGAACCTCCTGCAGTCATGGAGATGGCTCAGTTTGTGTCAGGATCTCCTGGCCAAGCAGAAGAGGGGATGGAGCGCCCACTCCTGCTATCCCCAGCTTCATCCTGTGCCTTCTGGGGACCAGGAATTTCAGTCCATTTCCCACAGTGAGGCCGAAGAGGCTGCAAATGCCCTGGTTCATTTCAGACTGAACCCTTGACATCTCATTGCTGTTATGGCTAGGGACATCAAAAGACAAGCACTAAACATACACCTCCACCTTGCAGAGTGAGGTCAGCGTGGCTCCCAGAACCAAGCACGGGTGGGGACTGCCCATGTGGGTGCTCCTGGCCCTGGCAAAGAGCAACCACCAGCTTTGAACCTTCACTGAGAGAGGGAGACCAAGAGGCAGAGCTGCAGTAGCTCCAGCCCGGTGAGCCGCTGGTGCGGAGTCTTTTTGGCCGGCATGGGGAAAGCTGCCCGCAGTTTTGTTCTCCATCCATGAGCATCTCTCCTCTGCACTTGGCCCTGCCTTCAGGTGCCGAACAGGAGAAGGAGGAGGAAGAGGAGGCAGCCTGGCCTCCCTTTCCCACCCTGGCATGCAGCAGCCTCTCCAGCACCCAGCTCGATCAGTACGCTTGGCTTGCTGGGTGCAAAGAGCCTGCCAGAGCCATTTCACCCAGGTTCGATTTCAAAGCCAGCCCTGATGAAGATGTTTGGTGAAGGCAAAGCAAACAGACACCGTAATTGCGGTGTGTGCTTTCTCATCTCTGTGGCAAGTTGCAAAATGTGCCGCCTCCTCCCTTGTCAGCCGGGCTTTAATTGGCTTTAATGAAGAGGCAATTACACGATTTCAGGTTTTAATTAAAGGGGGTGGCGATGCATGGGAGGAGGGGACCAGCCCCCCTTTGAATGTGTTGGTGGCACCACAGGAGATCCTTGTGCCTGGTGTGCAGTAGGGTTTGGGGGAGGCTTCCCCACCATCCCACTGGGCTGGCAGGGCTTTGCTGGGGGGCTCCGGAGTGACTGGTGAGAGCAGATTGAAGCTGGCTGCCTCCCAGCCATGCTGCTGGCACTTTCGGATCCCGCCCCAGCACCCCCAGGCAAGATGCAATCAGCTTTTTTGGTGTTGGAGCCAGCACATCAAAGAGGCAGAGTACGGCTTAAAAAACCCCAACCCCAAAAAGACCTCTGATGCCAAACCAAGCCCTCCCCACACACAGCACCAGCTAGAAATGCCCCCTGGATAAAGTACTGGGTGGTTGTTGGCAGGAGGAGGAGCTGCTGGGGTGGGAGAAGTGTTTGGAAGCTAAAGTGGAGCCACAATTAGGAGCTCAAAAAGTCATTTTAATCTACTCTGTTCTGTTCTACTCTAACTAATGCCAAGCAACGGGCAGCTGTCCTCTGATAGAAACACCCTCATGATGAGCACCAAGGTGGGGCTAACACACCCAGCCCACATGTGCACTTTTCCTGTAGGCACCACGTTGCCTGTCTGTCCTAAGGTGTGACCAGGGAGAGAAAACCAGAGGCATGTGGTGGAAATCTCCCTTGGGAAATGGTGATAATTGCAGGGGCTGAACTGCCGGCTGAGTCCCACAGTGCCTCTATGTTTTATTGCTCCCTCTGGCAGCCAGGAGGCCAGAGATTTGGCCCCAACTCGGTCCTCTGTGCTGGGATGTTCTTCCTCCTCGTGTTTCAATGAAACATAATCGCTTTATGACTTCCTCCTGACAGAGATAAAAGAATTATTCAGAAAAGCACCCGGTGGCTTTGTGGCTGCGCTGTGCCTGCGGCGTTTCCTCTGTCTCTGGCCAGCAGTGCTGGGCTTCCCTTGGCTTTCAGGGGCGGGCAGCCCTGGGACCACTGAGCTGCCCGGCTGGGTTGCCAATGCTTTTCTGCCCTGCAGAGAAGGCAGGGAGCCAGGGCTGCCACCTGGCTGGGTGCCACTCAAGGGGAAGGGGATAAAAAAGGGAAAGAAGTCAAGGTCCAAGGTCTTTCTGTGCAATGATTGATTCACCTGCTTGACAAATACACCTGGGATTGGGTAGGGAGGGCAGGCTGCTGTGTGGGCAGGCTGAGTCACCCTGGCTGCCACATGGAAGAACAAGGTTGCCTTTCACCAAAGGAAGTGAAACCTGCTTTTTTACATGCACACGTGGGAGCAACATGCAAGAGCTGGGACGGGTCCATCAGTCAGAGCCGAGCCAGCAGCCTCCTCCCTTTGAAAGTTGGGGCTGGGATCCCAGTCCAGGCACCTTGCCAGCCCCACACAAACACAAATCTCCTCCCTGCCTTCCCGCCCCCTTTGCCCCTGGGGTCCCAGATGCTCTACAAAAGCTCATCAACCTGGACACCTGAAGCAATCGTTGATCACAGCCTGGCTTTGCAGAGGGAGCTCTTTTGCAGTGACCCATAACCTGTTGATCTAGAGAAATGCAGTCCTGCGGGGACAGCAGTGTCCCCATTCCAGTTCCCAGCTTTCTCACGAGATAAGACCTTTTCCTGTCTTCTTTCATTGCTGTTGGATGTGAAATAATTTACAATTCAAGATGACTCGCAGCAACTTCTTGTGGAGAATGGAAATAAAACCACTCTCCTGCATTTCAGGCTGGGGAGCAGGGTGCTGTGTGTCGGCAGTGCTGAGCATCTGCTCTTCTCTTGAGGCAGCCCCTTCCTCATTCTCATCACCACTAGTGTGCTGGTGTAGCCAAGAACAGGCAAGGATGTCCTGGGCTCCTGCCTTGGTACTCCATGTGACAGTGCGGGTCTCTGCGCATCCTGCGGGCTGTGTGTGCACAGAAATAAATGGCTTTTGGGAGAAAACATGGCCATGAGAAACCTTGGGTGAAATATAGTATCTCACCCTGCTACCCACTGTGGTGACAGTGTGGGCACAGAATCACTGGGAGGGTCTTTTTCCTCCATGCAACCCAACACTGCACACCTCCCGTCTGGGAGTGCTCCTGAGCATCCTCCCACCAGGGGTGCTTCTGAGCATCCCATCCTGATTGGGGGATCTTCCTTCCCTCCGCTGGAAAACACCCAAAGTCCCCAGAGCCACAAAGCTGGCTGTTGTGTCCACGTGCTCCCATTCCTGAACTGGGGGCAGTGTGGACACCCAGAGATAACTTTTGGGGGATTGGGAAAGATGCAGTGACTTGGGCAAACCAACACCTTCGTCACCTGGAAATGACCTTTATTGTAAATAATAGAGGATCTTTATTTTTAATTAAAAATCATGCCAACACAATCACCATTCAGTTCTGAGCAGGGTAAAGCAAAACTGCCCCACAACACTGCCACTACAGCCTTTGCTTTACGCTGCGAGAGGAGCAGCAGAGGCAGCAAGTGAGGCACCACAGGGTGGTGTTTGAATGACTGTGGCTGCAGGGGATTTCTGTATGCAGGTGTGGCATACAAGGCTCCTTGTGCCCCAGCTCAACACTTAGGAGCTTTCTCATGGAGGAGGCAACTGGCTTTTGAGAGCAAGCGAAGCAGGAGCAGCCATGAGTCAACAAAGATAAGGGTCAAGCTCTTTCTCTTATCAGCCACAGGGAGAGGCTGAGCTGCGGGTGCAGAGTGTGGCAAAGAAACGTGCTCAGAGGGAGCCAAAATCCCAGTGCCAGGCAGACCTCTGCCCAGGGGACTGGCCCATGGTGTGCCAGGGGCAAACACCCAGTTTTATTCTTCCCTTGCCCGTTTCCCAGCAGTGGATGATGATGATGATGATGATGATGATGATGATGGCAAGTGGCACTGGTATGGCAGTTAAATAAGTGGTGGGTGGTGAAGCACCTGCATGGCTCCCTGAATGGTGCTTGGCTGTTGTCATGCATTGCTGGAGTGGGTAGAGATAAGTCCCTCCCGTCTGGATAGCCAGAAGAGGAGAAGGAAGAAAGCAGATGGGATCACCAAGATCAAGCATTTCTCTTGCTTTCAGCATAGCTTTGTACTTTCGGGTTGTATAATACAAGCCAAGGATGGAGAAGTACCTGTGTGAGCCCAAAGAGGCTTTAGAAAGACCTTGGCAGAAAAACCAGGCTGTCAGTGTCTGTATCCAAAACTCCAGCCTCATTTCCCACTATTTTGGACGAGTGATTTGTTTTTTCTGTTCATTGGTTTCATTTTCACAAAGCACACACACTCACAGATGTGCATTTCCTTTCTGAAGCTGCCCTGCCCATGGCCCCTTTGGCCTCCAGCAGCCCACCACAGCTTTTGCTGCAATCCCAGATCCCACAGTTCTGGCCAAAGGTTTCCAGTTATGGGAAATGTGTCCAGCTCTATGACTTTGACTCCTGCCCCATTAAGGCTGGAAGAATGACTTAGTCATCCCGGCAGCCTGCCAAGGCATTTAACTCATTTTGCTCCATTTGGAGGTTATTTCCTGGCTCCCAAGGCTGTCTGACCAGCAGGATTCAGTACTTTGAATATCCAATAGTCAATATATAAATTGAGGAAGCAAGGAATTTAGAGTGTTTTATTCCTGCTTTACCAAACCTTCTGGCTACAACATTTCTAGAAAAGGTCAGATAAACCCATCCCAGGGTGATAAATACCAGTCAGTGTTACCTGCCTTCGTTTGCAGAAGGGGTCCCTCTTCTAAAGGACACCAGTTCATAGCTACTCTTTTATGACGTTTGGCCCAGCGAGCACTCAGCAATTACATCATGGTGAGGGAGTTTCTGTATTTTAAGCTATTAGCTTAGAGGCTTATGCAGCATTAGGAGTGTTCCTGTGTTTTCAGCTCAATGAAAGTAATTTTTCCTCCCACAGCTGTACCAGGCACGGGACTGAAGTCCCACTGAGTTGGTGGAAGGGGAAAATGTGGATGCCAGGTTCCCAGAGAAACCCCTGGGAAGGGGGGACAAAGTTTCCCCCAGCAGAGCAGTGGAATAGCCTCTGCCAAGCAATACATCTCTATCCCCCTGATCCTGTGTGTATGCCCATAGCTGCCTTCTCTCCCGGCCCATTGCACAGGGATTTTAACCTGTGCTCTGGCTCTAGGGAGGTTTATTTTTGGCTCGTCCCTGGGGAGCTGAGCCTGGCCAAGGTTATGTGCCAAGTGCCCTCATTTCCTCCCCTTAACTGCCTCCCTGCTTTATCACAAACTTTCTCACTTCATCTTTTTTTCCACTCGTAAAGGCTGCCGTCACTGGTGCCTCCAGCAGCACTGGCTGCCACTAGGCCACCAGGCCACCAGACCACCAGGCCACTGGGCCACTAGGCTCATGCCCATCTCCAAAGTGTGGGCTCTCTTCACAGAACACACAGAGATTTCTGCAAACCCATTTCTCCCCACCACTGAACTGTGTCTTCTTTAACAGAGCAGAAAAAAATCAGATCCTCAGCTTCTCATGACTTAGGATTTCCCTTTCCCACCTCCTGGTTCAGCCAAGCAGCACATGGACTGTCAGGAGGAGAATAACGGCATCACTGGTGCTGGCTGCTTTCCCCAGCCCCAGCCCCAGCCCTCAGCCCATCCCGCCTTACAGCAGCACAAATGGGCTCGGCCCCAGGACCCAGGGCTGGGACATGCCCTGAGCTACTCATTGCAAATGTTTGCTGAGGTGGGGCTGGGTGTTTGAACATGAGACAGGCTGAGTAACTGGCAGGAGAAAAAGAAAGTTTGGCTTTTACATGCTAGTCCCATCAGCAAACATTAACTTGGGCAAGCGGGCTGCCGCTATCCCCCACTGTACGACTCAAAAGGCAAAGGACAGGTACAGATTGGGTGGCACCTACAGTTTATACACACCAAATTCTACAGCTCATGGCTGTTGAACTCACTCCCTTGCTGAGTTCAACTCCACGTTGAACTCATGCCCCTTCATTTGGTGATTGGAGTGGCAAAATAAGACAGAGACAAGTTAAATGTGGGAAAGTAAATCAAAACTGGAAAAATGCACATTGCTGATTCCCCTCCTCCTTTTGATCCCATGGTTCTAGGATTTTTTCTTTTTCTCTTTCATGGTTTTGAGATTTCATTGGAGTGCCTGAAGCTGATGTATGGAGACTAGTTTTAGTTTTTAATCCACCTTATCAGACACCCGTTTCCACTCAGCCTTCCAGGTGCTGCGTGCAAGGGAATGTGGCATCCTCAGGTCCTGCTGGCTGTGGGTGTGGGTTTATAGTGGGGAGCAGCAGGGTAATGGTAGCAGATGAAGGTCACAGCAGTGGGAACACTGACAAGGCGGCAGAAGGCCTAGGGAGAGGACAGCTGGCACCAAAAACTTCTTCTCTCCACACCTGTCACGATGCAGTGTTCCAGCTTCATAAAGAAAATCTGGTGGCCAAAGGATGGTGATGTGCAACGTGACATCAGTGCTACCACCTGTCCTGCCACGCATGCCAGCTGCCCAGGAGGGAAAGAATGTTCTTCCTCCTCCAGCTGCTCCCCACAGCCTGGCCCTGGCCACTGCTGGGAATGATGCCCTGGAGGGTTTTGTTTGTGACAGCTCTCCAGCCTGCCCGGAGACAGGAAACATTCTAAGTATGGACAGCACTATGACCTCATCTTCTCCCCCAGCTCCTTCAAGTATGCCGATGTGGTTAGGTGGTCCTGCGACGCCTTTCAGTGTTTACTCGTAAAGTTACACACTGTTAGTCCAAAAATAAAGCAAGGCAAAAAGCAGGAGGATGTGACTAGGAGGGAGCTCAATCATCTGCTGGCAGGACAGCTGGGGCAGAACACCAGGACACGTACCACACTGACGCCAGGCAGCACAATCCAGTGATGCGCCTGAATGTGACGCAGGACATCCCACTTGTATGTGCTGGAGTGTCCACACGTAGATGAAAGTAGGGAAAAGTTGGTTAAAAGCCACTTCACTGATCTGCACAGATTTCAAAAGGGCAGGTTATCTGGAGCAGTGACCTTCATTTTGGTGTGAGGTGTCATCACGTTACTACAAGGCCTGGCCCCTCATAATCTCTCATAAATGCTAGTGCTGTAGCACACTACAGTAATAAAAGTCTGGCTGGTAGCAGGCAGGCGATGTCAGGCTGAATGGCATGAGTTGTAATCACCAAAGACTTCACATGCAAAGAACACATCAGCGTCAGTCAGGGCTGAGGTTTCAGACATTTATCACTGCTGCTGCAAAATAAAAATCCCAAATATTTATCCCAACAGACTTGGTTTGGGAAATTGAGCAATTTGGAGGGGGAATGTCCCACCATTTAAAAATCATCAGCTGTAGCCTAAGCCATGTCCTGAGGTTGTTAGACATGAAAAAATGTTGACGGTGTTCAAAGGGACCAGTAAATAACCACATAATTCAGGGTAGCATTTGGCAAGCCACTGGTTTTCCCATGCTCTTGGCAGAAGTCTTATTGAGAGAGAAGTACTGAGTCACCATGGGTCCCACGGCAGCCACATGATGGGGCTTTCTCCTCCCCACTGACATAAGTCTCAAGGCATTCATGGTTCTCCCCATGATGCTCAGTGAGCTGTTTCATAAAGATGATCCTGAGAAAAGGCTATATGCAGGTCTGCCAGCATTCAGACAGTAGCCTTGGATCAAACCTAGCTTGTTAGGTCAATACCCTCCTTGCCCCTGTCAAGATGCATCTGGTGCCTCCAAGACCTCTGAACGGGGAACTGTGCCTAGCTACACAAGGACCTTGCAGCAACTTTCCACCTATTGTAATCCTGCCATATGCGCTTGAAATCGGGCCAAGAGGCTCAAAAATGCATGTATTAGGTGAGGGACCAGACCAGATTGCACAAGTCTCTTTTTTTTCATCGTTGTTGGTTTATTTTTTGGTAACCAGACTAAGCCCCTATTCAGTGTTCAAGAGTGGGGAACATACTACATACATGATCATGCTCAAGCTGCTGGGGAGAGACAGAGGACAGGCTCGCCCTCTCCAGTTTTTAATCCCAGTATTGAACTGAAGTGCCTGAAGCCCTCCTAGGCAGGTTTGAGTTGGCACATACCCACCCTTATTTGGCTGTCTCCGTCAGAGCACAGCCAAGGACCAGCTTACTGGAAATTACATCTTTTTTCCCCAGCCCCTCACGCCTGCTCTGTGACTGCCTTCAGCCGTTTACAACATGTAATGGTAACACACTGAGTCAGTGGGATGAGGCATTTCAAGCTGCTTAGGAAAAAAAGAGTCTTAGTCAGATAAATATTAGTAAATTGAGCAAGCGGTGCTACGTGATGTTGCTGATTAATGCATGGCTTACGTATGGCACAAAGAAAGTTCTCACAAGTTGAGCAAAGATGCTTCCTCTGCTTCCCTTGTTTAAATTAACCCAAAAGCTCTAGCCTTGCTGTGTTTTATTCACTGTAATCATTAAACAACCTTGGTGGCCTTCATCTCCCTGGCTGAGATTGTTCTAAGTGAACTATGCCTACGAGAAGGGCTTCTTCACCTGAACTTGGCCATCTTCGAGTGAATATCTGAGCTTACTTTGTGCTCATGGAAAGATCAGAACACCCCCAAAGTGAGACTGAGACCCCTCACAGGGTGGCTCCATCTTGGACAGATGCCACTGATGTGGTCCACATCCCTACAGGAGGTCCTGCCTGCAGAGGGACCGGCACCCATCACTTGGCCATAGCTTTTGGGGTGACCAAGTGGCACCAGTTCCTCCCAGAACATTTCTGAAAGGGGAGAATAATAAGGAACTATAACCAAGAAGTTCCCAGAGATATTCTGGAATAGTCTAATTAAAAACAAAAAAAAACATTTTGAGGAGTCTGAAAATGAAAAAAAAAAATAGCGTGAATAAAACCCTGTTCCTCATAATCTTTCCACAGTAGCAACCCACACACTTATGGCTATTTAGGTGGGTTTTGAGAACAGATTTTCCAGGAGACACTACACTGAGCTCTAGCTATACATGCCTGTGGATATGGCTACACCCTCGTATAAACTTAGAGGGCAACAATTTACAATGCAAAAGCATATGTTTCTGTTACTAATCAACTTCAGATGGCAGAATTATAATGCCAATCCTGTAAACCAGCTTTTTTCTTTACAGATGCCATATTTAAATTATTACAATAAAAGAAGTTCCATGGCCTTGAGCATCCACTTTTCTCTGCTACCCAACATGTCAGTGTAACGCCAGTGAAATTAGGGGTCCTTCTCCAGGGACAGACCCCTCAGAGAGAAGATGCACATCTCTGGAATTAGAGAGCAACAACGGGAATAAAAACATTATGACAGCGGGAATGCTGGTGCCCTGCAATGGCTGATAGCTGCAGCATGATATCCCACATCTTTTTGGAGGAAGATGCAATGCTGCGGCCAGTCAGAGACCTGGGCAGGCTAAATGCACCGCCAAATCCCTCAGGAAAGCTAGCAGTTCCTGGGCACGTGGGGAGAGCCGCAGAGGAGGTGAATCGCCCAAACACCTTTCTTTTCCATGCTTCCTTGGTGTGAGCCCAACCCATCCGCAGCCTTGACCTCAGAGCCAGGGCTCCTCCTGGCAGCGCCTGGGTGGCTGCTGTCTGTGTTACCATGACTCATGTAGCTAAGGCAACCCGATGTTGCCAGCAGCAAGCTAGATGATGGCTCAGACTCTGAAATGATGATCAAATCCTTCTCTGGAGCAGGCACACGTTGAAGGGGCATGTGCCATGGCAGAGCCAGTGACCCAGCCTGCAAAAGCTGGCATCACCAGCCCATCTATCAAGATTGTGTGCGGCCACCTCATCCCACACACGTAAAAGAATCCCTGTACACAACACACACAAATACAAGCATCCTCCCACAGTGACCCTAACGCTATTCCCTTCACCTGGGAGAGGGACAAGTCCCACTAACATGCCAAATTGCCACGTTGGCTTTTAAAAATGCCCTTACTTGAACAGAAATGGCTTTGGGGTGAAGCATCCCATGGTATTAGCATCCCTGGGGAGTATTGGAAGGGGGAGGTGGCCACATGGGATGAGGCTCCAGTGCATGAATGTTAGTGTATTTCCTATGTCCTTGTCCTGGTTAACACTCCCCACTGTGTCATTTCCCCTCCACCCCCTTTCTAAGAAGAGAGAAAAATTCCTAAATTTTCAAATTCCTGCAAACCTGTATTTGGTAGGTAATGAAGGGCTGGTGCTGACCTTTTTTAATGCCACCACAGGCATGGTGATGTGGGGGTTTCAAGGAAAAAGAATCATTTCTCTTGCTCTTGCTGCTAAGCTGGTAACACAGGTAAACCGAACTAAAGCTGAACTAAGGGCAGCAATATATTTCTCTGAGCTGCTAGCCCCAGCCTGGGCAGAGACAGCAGCAGTCACCTGAACTGCAATCACCCAGAGCTCCTATTAGCTAAAGCTGGGTCATGGCCCTTAACTGCTACCCACTACCTACACTCTGTCTATACCCTGTGACACTCATCCCATCATTGTCCCGAGCTTCAGTATCAGGGCATGGTGTAGGGCTGCGCTGCATCTCTCACCCCTCTCCCCAGGTGCACTGGAGATGAAATTAGCACTCTGCTGTCAGCTCCTCACCTAAGTTATAGACCCTTATTATTTAAAAAGTAAAGCAATAGCCATATTTTTTCCTTTTTCCAAGCAAAGCTATTGCTGTATTCTTGTAACAGTAGCAACCAGCTACCATGGCATCCACTAGGATTGGGGCTTTGTTACTTGTAAGCAACTGCCACGTTTCCCAGCTCAGATTGCACGAGCTCCTTGAAGCTCTCCAGCCTTTCCCAAGACACGTTCCCATAGGAGACTGCCAGCTATTCCACTTTGCTGCCCACTTTGTGTTCAGTTAGAGTCACTGTTACTTCCTCACTGGTAAATAGGCTTTAAAGCCTGCTTTATGGAATTTTTTCATGGTTGCAATGCCAGAGACCTAAAATTGCAGTATTTCAATGTACTGAATTTTTCTTTCATGTGGTTATCCACTTAACAAGCCCATGCTATGTAAAAAAGCGGAGCTTTCCTACAACGGGCATACACTGGAAGCCAGGGTCCCAGTTCTGCAAGAACCTACCTTTTCCTACAGTGTGAGCAATATTTTCATGGGTTTTCTCCTAATAAGCTTTTCTTTTTCTAGCAGTTTGGGGGTGGTGCTAAGACAAGGTGACTGCGGTGACAACTGTGAGGGGCTTTGAGTTTTCAAAAACGATGGATAAATGCAGAGGAAAAATCACTCAGATGAAAGCAAAAGCAGAGAGACAGAGACCAAAGTGGGCTGCTGACCCCGCATCCACACATGGGAGTTTCATTTAAAAGCAAACTCAGATTTTTTTACTGGACCTTTTGAAGCAAGGTGTGTGCAAACATGCCACGTCCTGCAGCCCTTCCACACCGGGAGCCTTCCTCCAGATGTTTCTTCTATGCTCCTGACTTGCTGCCTTGTTTTTTAACTCTTTTTGAAGTGGTGTCCCATTTCCTGTGCACAAAGACCATTCCTTGTTGTATTTTGGAACCCAATTAAAAATATCATACTGATTTCTGCTTAAGATCCAGCTCTGCTCCTGGCTGGCTCCAGCTCCCTTATTCTTACGGCACCTTCTGGGGCGGATCATAATATTGTCCAGAAAATGGAGATGTGCAGCCAAATTTGAAGTCACTCTGGTTAGTTCCCTTCCCTGAAACGAACTTAAACCACACTAAAAACTGAGCTACAGTGCTGACTTTCAAGGAAAAGCCTGCTGCTCTTCCCATGTTACATGTACAGTCTACATCCGCCCCCTCACCCCGCCAGCAGTGATAGCCAGCATGGTCTTCCCAGAGCAGTCCCAGCCCATCCCACCCTGAGATGCTCAGCCAAACCATTCCCAGCTCATTTGTCAATCCTGGGAGCATCGCTCAGCTCCCCCTTTGTTCTGGCCCTCCCCACAGATGTGCGCCCTGCTGCAAATCATCAAAGCGTGGCTGTATGCTCCAGCTGCTGAGTGATTTGCAGCGGAAACGAGTTTGGCTGTAGCTCTGATTTGTCCCCGGAATGAGTTTCTGACCCTGCCGAAGTCCCTGGGAACACTGCCAAGCTCTTCAAAGGGGCCAGGCCTCACTTTGTAAGCTCACCTCTGGGGTTTGGCTTGCAAACACCTATTCCATTGTCGGTCATTCAAGAAAGATGATGGAGGTGAATAGGGCTCAAAGTCCAAAGGGCAATGCTGCAAAAAGTATGTAGCTGAGCAAATACTACTTTAGAAACAGCATGAATAAGTTCATTCAGGGCAGCCCTGCCCTCAGCAGCAGCATCAAGGCAGTGGCTGGGAAGCTGGATAAGCCTTGTGTCAACTACCTTAAAAGGGTGACAAAATGAATGATGTATGAGAGAAAGGGGCTTCAGGCTTGCACATGCTTCTCAGATATCATCTCCTACCATCACAGCCTTTACTGATTTCCCCATGGCACTGGGCACTTATCAGACCATAATGAACTGTGGCATCTTTCTGGGAGGAGGGAGGGGGCTGGGGAGAAGAAGATGGGATAAACCCAGTGATTGCAAGCGAAAACAAAAAAGGTAAGGGAGAGCAGTGTTAATACAAAACTGGAGAAATGGGGTGCCCCAAGGAAAGGACTCAGGGAAGGCTCATGATGGTGGTGATGGAAGATCAGAGCTGGCTGGATGCAGGGCCTCAAATGAAGTTGGTAGGCTTGGCCAGGTCCTGGCTGAGCCTCTTGGCATGACTGACTTAAGTCAAATGACCATGGGAGTTGACAGCGGCCCACCACATGTGGGGCTTGGACCCCTCTGTGCCAGGTAAAGATGGTGCCAGTGCAGGCCTAATGGGGCAGAGATGCCCAGGTGCAGGACCTCAAGTTTTGGGAGCCTTATGCGCCCCAGTGTTGGACCTGAGAAGCGGCAGGGAATGTTAGAGGGGCAAGATAGGGGCGCATCAGGTCACATTGGCCCTACCCCTGCTGGGCAGAGGAAACACGGAAGAGGGCAGGGCCGGGGCACCCAGCGCCCTCTCCTTCGCCCCCGGGAACCCCCGCTGCCGCAGCCCATCGCGGACGGTCGGCGGCAGGCGGGGAGCGCGGCGGGGGGCGGGCGGGGGGCGGGGCGGCGAGGGGGCGGTGAGACGGGCTCCCCGGGGGAGGCACCGGAAGGCGCCCGGCGCTGATTCATTGCAATAAATTGTTCCCTTCGCGGCGAGGCTCGGTCATCGCCGCTTGAGCTGGAGCCGGGGCCGCAGCAGGAGGAGCAAGAGCCGGAGAGGAGCCTGAGCCACCGGAGCGAGAGGATGAAGATGCAAGCCGAGGTGATCCGCGAGGGCGAGCTGGAGAAGCGGAGCGACAGCCTTTTCCAGCTGTGGAAGAAGAAGCTGGTGGTGCTGACCAAGGACAGCCTCAGCCTTTTCCCCGACGGGCACAAGCGGGCCAAAGGCAAGGAGTTGGGCTTCGGCTCCATCCTCAAGGTGGACTGCGTGGAGCGCACGGGCAAGTACATCTACTTCACCATCGTCACTAAGGACCGCAAGGAGATTGACTTTCGGTGCCCCGACCAGAGCTGCTGGAACGCCTCCATCACCATGGCCCTCATCGACTTCCAGAACAAGCGGGCCATCCAGGACTTCAAGAGCCGCCAGGAGATGGAGCAGGCGGCGGGTGCCCAGGAGCGGCGGCTGGCCCGGGCGCCCTGAGCCGCCGCCGCTCGCCCCGGCCGGCCCGGCCCCAAGGTGAGCCCCAGCACGGTGCTGCCGCGCTCCTCGTTTGGTTTATTTGTTAAATTACTTTTAATTGTTGCCCCATTCCCTTCACCCACCCGCTTCGGCGGTGGGGGTGAAGCGCCCGCACCGCTCACCTCCCCTTCGAGCCGGAGCCGCCGCCGGCCCGCTGAGGTGCCCGGCCGCACCCCGAAACCCGGGCCGTGCTGCCTGGCTGTGGGGCTCGCTCGCATCCCTCTCCCGATGCATTGCTGAGCATTTCTGGTGGGAGCTGGCCTCATGCGGGGCGCTGAGAAGTACGGCTATGGGGATGGTGGGGGGTAAGAAATGGCACCTGGCAGTGCCTTCCTTACAGAATTAGCTAAAAATAATGCGATACCTGCACAAGTCAATGCTGACCACTTACTCGTCCTTTGAAGCCCCCCTCCTTCTTTTATTTTTTTTCTTCTGTCCGTTTAACTAACCAGCTTTCTCTTGTTGCCTTTAGAGCATACCACTGGATGATAAACCAGATCAAATGTCTTGGACTGAAATGGGACAGGGTACCAATGAAGGAAAGCGAAGAAGAGAGCTGGAAGCAGCTTGGTTTTCTCCAAGCCTGTTGAGGCTGCTGAGCAAAGAGCCCTGAGCTTTGCCTGAGATGCATTTAAAGAAAAACCAAAGACTTTCATAAAGGACTTCTAGCAAAGCGTCCACGTGTTTTAAGTGGCATGGCTTTGCGAACGATTATCTTCTATTTATGAGACGCGAGGAAGATTCAACACTGACTGGTGGTGTTAAGCGCAATTTAAATTATTTGTAGTATCTATATTTGTATTTATTTTGAAGAATGTCTTTCAGCAGTTACTGGTCTTAATATTGCTTTTGCATTAATATGTCCATTCCAAATAAATTACTTGAAATGTTCACTTTTTATTACTATACTCTGGGCTGTAGTAACTTTTGTTGATGTATATTTATTTGTGGAGTGGGCAGTGGTGTGGTGGCTTTAAAAGAGTAGGTAAACTCAGCTTCTTGGTGCCCTGGACTGGGCAGTGGGAGGTGGAGAAAGCCCAGATAACCCATTTGCATTTGACCTCATCAAACCTTGAGCAGGGACAGAAAGTGTGTTGAGGTCCGATTCTGGTCAATGGTGGAAATAGGAAAGCTTACCACAGCTTGGATAAGTGCTCCTTTTGAAGTGCTTTCCCATACAATTGAGTAATGGTGGCTAGAGAAGGCACAAGAGCTTCCTGCAACATTAAAATGCTGCTCTTTCCTAATGCCCTCTGTCCTTCCCCTGGCCCCTGTAGCTTAGTGCTGGGCTAAGGCAGGAAACTGGATTCTTTATTTCAGCATAACACTGCTGACAATCTATGGGATTCCTCAGCTTTGCAGCAAAGGAAGCTGAATGCCTTGCTCTCTCCTCTTCCTCTACCTCTTCAGGCTTTAGATAAGAGTTAAATTTCTACAGGATAACTGGGAAGAATGGAGGTGATGGTCTTTTCTTTTCTATAGCAACTGGACCAAGATGCTTGGAGAAAAAAAAAAGCAGCTCATTTTTTGGATAAAAGCACTGAGGTTTTATCTTGTGAGGCTCCACTATCACTAAGTAACCTGGGCTTCCTTGAGAGCAATGCTGCAGCACGTGACACTGCTCTTGCAGTAAGGACTACAAGCTTAGCAGGTAAAGTACTCACTACTAATGCTCCAGATTTGGTAATCTCAATCAGGTAATTTCCCCCTCCCAAGATCAGTGCAATTCTTGCAGGAGACTTTGTACTGGAGGAAGTTGCAAAGTCTGTAATTACAAACAGCCTGTAGTAAGAGCAAGGGAGACTCAGCATAGGGAACAAGGAAAAGAACCCTAGAAGGAGGGTTGGCTTCCATTTCTGGAAGCAGCAGGGAGACTGACACTGTAGCATGCTCCATCAGGGCTTTGCATCTCCTTGCATGCCCTGCTGAGACCCTGCAGAGGCAGGGTTGCACATGATTGAGCTGTGGATGCAGCAAATCATTGCCCACAGCATTTGAAAACCTTTGGCTTTGATCCCCTCTAGCACTAGAATGCCAGACATGCATTTAATGCACCAAAACAACACTCAAATTGAGATGTATTTTACTCCCAGCTTTCCTTGGTACCATTGCAGGGCAAACCAGAACAGAGGCACTGGCTCCTAATCCCCTTAGTTTCTGTGGGTCCAAGCAGGAATGCTGACTGACAACAGCTGAGGATCCGGAGCTGTTGCCTGCAGTGACAGCCACTGAGGGAGGAACCTGATAGCTCCCAAGGTCCCATGGCTGTCAGTTACCCCAGCATGGCTTTAAGGCCTTCTCAAACTCATCTGTCCCTTACTCTAGAAGCAAATGCTGATAAAATGAAGGTATTGTTCAAGTGGGTTTATTCCAGGTATGTGGAATCAAAACTCAAGACATCTTTATTTCTATGGGAAAAGCGGGTTACTTTCTTTCAACTTCATTATAGGTTTTTCATCTCTGTCAGTGGGATATTATTCTTTAAGAGGTAAACAAATAAACCTGTATTAACAATTAGCTGTAAACAGCCAAAGGAGGAGACACCAAAATGTTTGTATAAAACTCCACCGATGGTTGGGCCCACTGTCCGGGTCAAGGGTTGCACTGAGGCACAAATCCCAAGCATGGTACCTAGGAGAGATGGCAAAGACACACAGATGTTAGGATGAGAACAGGTCTTGGAATAGAGAAATGGAGAAGTGGAGAAGAGCACGCGGGATCACCTTCATCCCTGATGGTGTTCTCCTACATTAGTAGCAAATATCTTTAAATAATCTCCTGCATTAATTTATAGAGGTCCAATTGGGGTTTGTTAAGGCTAAGGAATCCTGGAAGCACGGGGACTAGTTTCCGCCATGAGCCAGCTCAGCTCTTTACTGAGTGTTCCGGACAACTGTAATGCTGCCCAAAAGGCAAGCCAGTCCTCACTGCTGCCTTCACCAGGGTCCAAGGATGCCTTTGGCCCCAGAAGATGCTTTTGAACCTTGCGCCTGCAGGACTGGTAACTACTACATGGGTTTAGGGATGGACAGGTAATTTTTAGGGCTGTGGCTGAGACTTCCAAGCAAATCACACAGATTCTTCCAATATCCTAATACCCTAGAGGGCCCTGTTCTGCCCAAGCAGCTATTGCCACTTACTTAGTGTAGGACAGAAGAACAGCTCTTGAGGGCTTAGCAGCTGTGAGAAGCTTAGGTCTAACTAGGTCTTTAAGAATAAATAAATAAAACCACAGATAAAGACTGAACCCCCTTGAAATATTCCTCCTACCCCCACCCCTTTGCAAAAAGAACAGATATTTCCATTTGGATGGAAATGCGAGCCCTTCGTCTGGCTGGGCCGGTTCCCCCTTCTCGCAGCTCTCCATTTGCATCCTTAACAGGAACCCAGTGGATGGGGAAGCACCTCTAGTTTGCCAAAGGCAGGTTTCTCTCCACACACAGACGGATGGCCAGGTCATCCCATGGGACACAAAACTGGCCCCCACACACCCGGTGCTCTCGTCGCCATGTGGTCTTCATGCAGGACACCTATCACAGTCAAGGGAGCAGAAAATACCCAACCAGCCAGAAAATCATTAGTCCCCAGCACCAGGAGGAAGGGCAAGTTGGCAGCATATGCAAGAAACTTGTGCCATGCTCTGAAACTATGTTTGCAATTATATTTTTTTATTATCAGTACAATTATTTAGGCTGTTGGCATCAGTTTTCCACCAAGACATGCACTGAGGCATTGTTGCTGCACAAGGCCAGCAGCATCTGGGAAGGATGAGGAGGATGCTGTCCTGCATGTGAAATGATGTGGAATCAAGTGTGATATTTAATGTGGGTAGCCACGGGGAAATGATCACCAGCTCTGAGAGAGAAAAGGCAGCCAGGTGCTCGTGTAATACCAGCCAGTGACTGCTGGGCTTTTATCAGCGTGCTTAAAATATTTGTGCAATGAGCCTGAGCTGAAGGCGTAGCTGTGCGGAGAGGGAAATCTCCCGGGAAGCACTGCTGAGCACTCCTCCCGCGCATGGGAACACAAAGGCAATGGGTGGGACCTTGCCTTGACCCTTTGCCAATGGGAACCATCCCACAACCACCAAACTTTCTGGGCAGGTTTTGCAATTATTTTTCCCCCTCTAGCTATCTGAATTAAACTAATTACTACGTACGATTGCCAAACTGGCTCTTAGGATCGAGGAGGCTTTTTTTTCCCTTTCCTTTCTTTTTTTTCTCCTGGAGCAGAAATCCATCCTCTTAAAAGGCTGGTCTCTCCCTCTGGACTTCTCCAACATGTTGCTGAGAAAGATGATTTCTGTTTAATGGGCTTGAATTAGATCCCTCATGTCAGACACCCTTGAGCTTTGGGACACTGTAAATCTCAGCTCTGCAGCGTGGCCCTAGCTTTGTTGCAAAGGTGCTCATGTGATGGATCCCATTTAATGCAAGACCTTTAACTGGGACAAGTTGCCACGTCAGCAGAAAAATTCCTGTGTCGCTTTGCAGAGGTCTGCCAACGCACACGCTCACCCTCTTTATCATGGCTATCCTGCTTTCTGCACCTTCTGTGCCCCTTTTTCTCTCTCCCCAGCTTTTTTCCCCCTCTTTTCCCATACCTGGCATGACCTGTCCTAGCTGGGAGTCCATCCTCCCCTCCTGCCCCAGCCCTCCTCTCCTCCCGCAGGTTTCAGGGTTGGGTGCTGGCGGCTCCCCAAACCGGGCGGCTCCATTCCTCCTCCCACCCTCCGCTGTGCTAGGCGCCCTGGCTCACCCTCCTTTCCAGCTCACATCCTGTTGCCACGCTTAGATGATGGTGCTGGCCCAGATCAGCCACACGCCTGCAGGGCAATCACAGGGCCTGATTTAAGGATTAGGTCATCTCTACCAGTGGCCGCCTTCGAACCAGCAAAGGCCAAGCAAAGCTGGGGGGTGCAGTGTGCTGAGCCCTGCCCGGCTGCAAGCTCTCCTCCTAAGGTTTTGCATCTGACGTGCAAATAAATCATGAAACATGGACCCATCATGCAGGGAGGCTCTGCTGGGCTTCCTCCCTCCCTTGAGGGTGGGGGAGTCTGTGCAGAAACAAGACCTCCATTCTTGGGGAGGGACTGGGCTCGACAAGGGGTGCTTGTGCAGATGCAAGCCCCCCTGGGTTCAGGGCTGCCCTCCCACCAGCTCACATGCCCAGCTGAACAGCACGTGCGTGTGGGGCAGAATTTTCCCTTCCTGCCTTTGAAGATGAGAAGAGGGGAAAAAAATATCAAAGGGAAATGAATGAAATCATTTCCGCTATCTTCGCTTCCATGCAAAGCCCCAGCCATAAGCAAAGAGTAAGTGGCAAACACATCAGCATTGGTAGGAAGTGACCTTGGATCACACCTGAAAGCAGGATGGTGGAAGCAAGGGATGGTGTCATCCTACATCCCAGTGTTGCCTTTCTGAGACACCTATTTAAAAGGCCAGGATGGGTGACTCAGTGTCTAGCAAGGACGGACAGGTTATCCTCCTGCAACACCCCATCCGCTCCAGCCTTGTGATGAGGTGGACACCGGAGCTCAGCTCAAACTCCAGATCCTCAGAAAGCCTCTCCCTGGCCCAAAGAAAAATCTTTAGAAGCTCTACCAGTCCAAGGCTAGCAAAAACATCAGGAAAAGACAGGAGAAAGCCTCAAAAGTGATGTTTCCAAAGGCAAATTCTCAATGTGTATTTCCTTGCTTTAACTAGAAGTTGTTGCAAGCTAGCACTCAGGTTTTTGATGCAGCAACAGTGAGGCTTTTTCATAAAGCCAGATTTCCATGCTGTTAGAAAAGCAGGGATTTCTAATGCACCACCAAAATGCTCACTGTGCAGAGCTAGTCCTGGGCTCTCATAGGAAGGAACAGCCTTTGAGCTGCTGCATGGGTGGAGCAGGCGTTGTGGGGTGCCACCCACAGCCAGAGAAGGGATGGCAAGCATTTTAATAGCCGCATTTCGCTGCGAGACACCCACACTGTCACTGCAGCTGCTGCGGAGAGGCAGCTCACAGCTTTGCTGCGTCAGGCATTCCTGCCTTCACCCCAGCCCCTGCCCCGTTGCTTCCAGAACAAGCACAAAACCATCCAGTGCCGCTTCCCTCAGAAACGCTGCAAGATGAAAGCACAGTTTGAAAGGTGAGGGTCAGGGAGGAGTGTCAGAGACAACGTTTTCCCCCAGCAGCATCCCTCCTTAGCATGCCCAGTTTCAAGCCAGCTGTAACTCTGGTATTTGTAGTACCACGTGACATGGCATCAGCCTAGGAAGGAGAGGCAGAAGAAAGCCCCGGACAGCTCTCCCAGTGTCCTGCAATCGCCTCCTGACCATCTGCATCACCCCTTGGGCTGCCTCCATCCTGCCCTGCCATCCTGCCAAGCAGACACTGTTCATCCCACCAAGATGCAGGCTGACCTGACAACATAAGAAAGCAGGGAGCAGGGTGAGGCAACTAAGCCCATTTTCCTCTCTGACCAAAGCTTGCCTTCGGCCTTTAAAAGCCAAGCAGTGTTCCAGTTTTCCCCACAAAGCCCCTTTGAGAAGAGCCTGGATGAATTCCAGCTTGGCTCTACATCCCAAAGCCATTTGGTGCCCTTCCCCCCCGGCTGTCCCTCCTCATATGAACATTGCTCCAACTCATGAAACAGCATATTTTCTTCCTGGCCAAGCGGAGGGCCTGAGATGTCCCCAGTCCGCACCTCCCTGGGAACTAAGCGGTCCTCCCAGGTAGAAATACTGCACTTGGAAATCACAGGCTACCAGCACGTGTAGGAGATGCGGTGATCAGGTCGACAAATAAACTACTGAAGTGACATTCAGTAAAGCTCTTCATCCAAAAGCATCTCAAAAGTGCGTGATAAACTTTGCACTAATTGGCTGTGCAAACTATAACCTCCATTCTTGGTAGGGTCTGTGCAGAAGCATCTGCTCAGACGGCTGCCAGGGAAGACAAAGGGTGCAGGCTGGCATCCTAGAAAAGCCCAGCTAAAGCAAAGAGACTTGGGTATCTGGTGAACGCAGCTCTGTGAGCAAACACTGAAACACCCTGAGCAGAAGACACAAAACCAGGTTAACCCAGCTCCATCCTGGGACAAACTCAGCAAGGCTCCCATGACAATAACATAGGCATATTTCCTTCACTGTCAGAACTAAAACCACAGGTATAAAGATTTGTGTGTCTACCATTGCATTTCAGCCTGCTCGTACAGGGAAATATAGTAACTCTGACTGAAAGATGGCCGAAATGTAGAAGAGGGGGCAATTACTGCATTGGGCAAAGCATGTTTCCAAAGGGCGATCCAGAATACCTTCCAGAGACACCCTAAATTAAAAGGTGTGAACAAGCAGCCCTCTCAGGCATCCTCATGGCGTTTTTTTTGCTTGTTTTGGGTTTTTTTTTCTAACATACCTTGGCTTCCCATAGCGAGGAGAATTCGGTTAGGAGAGACTTCCCTTACAACGCCCACCTCTATGGATGTCAGCAGGCAGCACGGGACCAGGAGCACTGGGGCGCAATATCTTTCAAGCTCATCCTGTATTAACACCAGTGGTCCCCATTCAGCTGCTTTACTGACACCCATTGCATGCAACTGGCAAGTCAGACCTGCTGGGGAACCGGGCATTGGCCACGAATGTGTCCTAGCACTTGGTAGTGGTAGTGTGAGCTGGGAAGCACCTGATGGACTCAAGAAACAAGAAAAGACCAGCCTGATTATTTTGGATAAGCCTTACCAGTATCCGAGGAGGGGACAGCCTTAGTAAGGATGCTGTCGGTGATGGTGTCCAGCATGCTGAAGGCAAACACCAGCGGCACCGCAATGATGCAGTAGTGCCACACAGTCCTCATCAGGGCCTAAGGGACAGGACACAATGGACAGTGGATCATTAGAGAGAACAAGCATTCACTTTGTGGCAAGAAACAACTTAGAAAAACATCAGGAGTCAAACCCATGATTTACTTAGGTAAATTGTGGGAGCCACAAGTGATACATGATGGCGCAGACTTGGCCGTTGCAGGGTCTTTCATAGCCCACCATTTGTCTGTAGTGAATTATTCCAAGCATGTGGAGCAAGTAGCAGATGATACCCTACAATCTGGCATCACGTTTCTCTGGCACTGCTGTGGGTATTTTTAGCATCTGGGAATTAGTGACGTCCCTGTGCCCTTCCCCCCGTCTTCTGTCTCTTGTCCAACTCCTGAGGAAACGTTGAATAGCAGATGCATGTGGTGTACTTCAGGAAGCCTCCATTACTTACACAAAACAGCCTAGAGAAGGCATTTCAGTTCGTTATCATAAATAATTAAAACTAAACTGAGCTTGTCAAAATAAATGAGTGCTGTGCATTATGTAACATCATACCTTTGGGACTGTTAATCCTGTTCTGCTGCTTCCTCGCTAATAAATTCACCAAATTCACTAATCTGGAATAGGTCCCCTGGCCATAAGTACACATTAGTGAGCATAATTAGGGAGAGTAATGATTTTGTTATTGCACATATTCTTAGTGGAGACATCCCTCCAGCTGTCTAATACTGAAACAAAAGTGGTGAGGCTCCCTTAAGCCATGGGGCTAGAGCGGCTCTCGGCTCATTCACAAGCCCTGCTGGTCAAATGAATGGATTCCTCTGGGGCATGGAAAGGAAATTCCCCCTTTCCTGCAAGTCTCCTGACCTCACCTGTGTCTCAAGGTGTGTTATTGTGGCTGCAAAACATTTTTGACACTGGTTTAGCCAGAAGTTTCCTCTCTGGAGTTCTCTCTCCTAAGATCTGGGCCCTGCCTCTTGGCTATAGAAGATGGAGAAGCCCAGAGACATTGTTCACTGATGACTTGGAAATACTGAAGTTTATTCCTAGTCCCCCTGTAGACTCACACACAGCCAGATTTCTCTCCTTGGAGGGGCTGTTTGCCTACATTTTGGTTAAGATTTAGGCACCTCTGATTAAGGAACCAGAGAACAAAGACAGAGGAACAGGTATTTGGAACATCAACACTCAGACACAGAGAAAATAGCTCCTTGCTAGGGCAAATGTCATTGCAGGACAACATTGCAGAGCTCAGAAAAAAATTCAGCTTTAACCCCCTCCTGCTTTGCATGAATTCCCTCATGGGCTGAAGCAAATGGACAGAAAAGACCAGAGCAAGGTCTGTCCTTCTGTAAAATCAGGGGAAATTGCTCGTTGCTCCCATGGGACTTGGGAAGGTCTGGGCCAGGCAGAGCCCAGTCTCCACTCCTCCTCAGCTGCTGAGTAGGTAGTGCTCTTTTTGTCCTAAGCAGATCTGAAGGCATTTTTCAGGGGAGGGAGGCAGGATCAGGAGTTTCAGCAGACTGCAGAAAGCACATGCTTGGGAAATGTAAGCAGTGAGGCAGGACGAGGCACAGCCATGCCTTAACACAAAGAGAACTTCCCTGTCACAAGAGCCAAGCCCTCCTACACCCCTGGCCACATGCTCCTGGCTTGCATCTGCAGATCAGACACTGGCTCTCCCCTTCTCACCTTTACCAGGTGTTATTGTATTGCTGAGCTCCCAGCCCACCCCTTCCCTTCTCTAGCTGTGGATTGCTGGGAACATCCTGCAGTCTCTTCCCATCGGGACTGCTGTCTGTCTGTCTACTGCTACTGGTGCCAGTGCCGCATAAAGCCTTTAGCCTGCCTTCCAGTGATATGAAGACAGGTTTCAGAGTGTCTTTTTATTAACAGCTAGCCCTTTTCCTCACTTCCGTCCTTTGGGGGGGGATCTGCTTTGTTTGGAGGCCATGTGCAGCAAGGGCACAGCAGGTGAGATGCTTCTCTAGCAGCAGTTGTGTGGGATTAAAAGCTTAACACATCAATCTCTGTGTTAGGGGCCTGCTGCTGTGACGGCACTCATCCCCACTGAGACGGAAAGCCACCCTACAAACGGATGTTTTCTCAGCAGCCGCTTGAACAGAGTGCTTTTTAATAAAGCATCCCCGGCAAAACGAATCGCAGCTGCATTTGCCTATGAATAGTTCTTGTGGGAAGCCATTTCTGACCCTTGTCCCCAGGCCTGTGCTGTCAGGCTGTCCACAGCCCTCAGTACTTAGCATAATTGCCAACTCTAAAACTATTTCCTTTCCTGGGTCCCCTCCCAGTGCAGCTGATGTCAGCCTCCTCATACTGGGACATTAGCCACCCCGTGCGCCACTCCACTGCTATCAAGGCTTCCTTTTCTACCTCCAACTACCTTCTCCTCAGGGAGACCTCAACACTCTTCCTGGGCCATGCTCAGGAGCACCAAGCGCTGTGCAGATGTCCCATGCTAAGGTGGCGTGCCAATACCAGCCAAAACTGCGTGACACCAGCCAGGAGGGACACGTCCTGAGCATCCTACCAGCTGGCAGCATTTCTCTGAGCCCTGAAATCCCAGAGAGGTGACTGCACTCCATCTGCAGAGCCAGCCATTTGTCTGCATCCATCCTGCCTTCCCAGCCTCATCTCACACATGCAGTTTAGCCTCAGATTAATTAAGGTGCATAAGTGCCTCATCTCATCGATCTAGCTGGGAGCCATGAAGTTCAATATCCTCCAGGTCTTGGCCCTGACCTCCTTATGGCTGTGGCACAGTTGTGGGAATGGCATCCATCTTACCCATGCCAGTAGGAGCACCAGTGCCCCAGCAGCAAGGCTCAAGGCCAAATCCTGCAGGGAATGTCTAAAGGCTGACACAGCTCATCCTTTTGACCCATCTCACTGTCGGGGACCAGTGCACACCTTTCCTCCATCACCACGGCTGGGCAGATCTATCGGTTCCCTGAACATGGCATATCTAAGCAAACAGAACCACTGGCAGAGCTACCTACATCAACTTGTTTTTCCAATTACTAGTTGAGATTGGCATCAGCTATTGCCCATGCAGACGCAACCAGTGACAGGTAACATCACTTACCCCAAAACAGAGGATCAAAATTATTGCCTTGCTACCTCCTTCCCCAAATACTCTCAGCCTGGGGGAGTTAGGCAAAAATAAGGCTCCAGAAGTACAACGCACAACCTCTGCTTTCTCACAGCAGAGATGATTTCTCACAACCTCAATGATTTCCTGTCCTGTCCCGTCCCCCCCCAGTCTCAATTTACTTTTTGGGTAGTTCAGGAAATGCAGCCGCTGACAAGACCAAGAGCAGTATCTCTATGCAAAGCAGTGACTCAGGAGGGACTTAATGAGTTTCTGTGTGAGATTAATAATTTTTTTAATCCCCATAACTATTACTCACGTGGCTCTTAATTGTTCTTTTGAGTGGTGCTTACGCTGAGCACGGTTCTGTTGGTACAGAGGCCCAGGGGAGCTGGTTTTCCCCCAAGAACCACCCAGCAAAGCCAGTGGTGGCATTTCAAGGGGCAGAGCTTGCAGCCAGGTCTCATGGACCTTGTGTTGCTGCGTTACTAAAAAGCATCACGGACGATTTCACCCTCAGCCTTACCATGCCAAGGCCCACGCCAGCGAAGATGAAGACACTGAGCTTGAGCAGGGTCATCTCCGTGCAGTGGCTAGTGAGTTTGCCAATGACCAGACCCTGGACAACCTGAGAAAGAAGCACACAAGCACTATTAAGCCCAACATATAATAATTCAGACAAACTCAAAAGAGAACTGCTACAGTGCTTTAAGCAAATGAAAGCCAGCAGATGGGTTATTCCCAGGGACCTGGCTGTCACGGTAAATGGCTGGAAGACACAGTCCATTATTTCAAGCATTTTGCATCCTAGGAATAGATCCATCCCATCAGCTTAAAGTCCTTACTCAGTGTGCAGGTCTGAGTTTGTCACCACTGCCTACTCACCAGAGCTGACTGAAACTTTCTAAAGACACTTGCAGATCCAAATGAATTTTTCTAACTCACGATGTTTTTGTGGAATACAGTTAACAGCAAGGTCTTCATTCCTGGCAAGTCCTTCCAAAGAAAAAACGTGAATTTGTACGCAGAGAAGGAAAATGCCTCCTTTCCTGCACCTTCACTTGCCATTATTTTAAACTGTAAGTACACAAATTGGGCGGTTCATAATTTTTTGGCAGGAAACAAGTATGACAGAGATGCTAATACCCAGTCCCAGCAGTATGTGCAGATATAAGAGATGGGGAACTGGTTTTACAGATTTTAAATAAAAAATAGAGGAGAGGGGGAGGGAAGGAGGATCAACAAAATTTAAATCCCAGGAAGTATTTGGCTTTTCCAGCATGTTGCCAAGCAAAGATTCCTCTTTTATTTCTCTGTTCAGCATCTCCCATATTTCAGGTGATGCTGTGCTCTCATAGCCACGTGGACTTGAGAGGACAGAGATCACTGTGAAAATTAAGCCTGACTGGCCACATTTCAGGGGAGGGACAGATAGGAATTTAGCCCTGTCTTGAAAGAGTTTGTTTGATCCAAGCAAAAACCACTCTGACTTGAAAGAAGACCTCTAGTTCAAAATGCTTTCATTGGTGGGACGGTTTCACTTCAATGGCAGTCTGTCCTGGAGAAAGCCTTGGTGCTCTGCTTGGACCTGAAACGATGCTACACCATGCTCAAGCTTACTGCGCCATTCCTAAGGGTGAAACCCAAACCCAAACTCAACTGAAAGGAGTGCAAAATACATAAGAAGTTACTAAAAAGAAAGGAAACATTAATCTATGACAAGCAGTCCAGAAAAAGCAATTACTAAAGTTAAAAAAAAGTAAATAGTAAATGTAAATAGAGTGAAAATAGAGCTGACATAGAGAACAACAGCTACAAATTCAATCTATTCCCAACAAACTACAATTTAATGGAAAATATAAAAATTCGGCCCTTCACTTTGCTTCAGAGCACAAGTGATTTTTGATACAAGGGCACACTGCACCAAGCAGACATTTTGGTTCCCAGTAAATGCATTTCCTGCTGCTTTTTTGTCCCCATCCCCACCTTCAGGCAGGGCTTGAGAGCTCAGCTCACGTGTGCTTGGCCACCCTGTGACATTGGCACAGGGCCCGCGTGTCTCTCCAGGGTTGTGTCACGTGCCAAGTGGCCTTGGGGACACTGGCAGACCTGCTGTGGTGTGATGCTTGGGTGATGCATGGGGTGACACGAGTCATCCCTGCTAAAAGCTTTGCCAGGAAGACCAGAGAAGGCTGATACCAGCCCCAGCAGCTCCTACTGGGGGTGGGTGGAGAAGCCACTGAGTAACGCTTCATTAAGCTGAGTGCTCCTAAAAAGAGGAATCATCATTAACTTTTTGCAACTTCCCAGTCCCTCCTGCTGCCTTGCCCCAGTCAGGGCTGTGCTGAGTCACATGGGATGGGGGCTGAGCCCTGTCGCAGGGCATGGCTTGACTCAGCGGTGGCATCACCCAAACCCCAGTTTGACTGCTGAGCCACAGGAGAAAGGAAATGTTTCTCAATTTGCCCAGACTTGAATGGCATATTTAATTGGGACACACTGTGCAGGCACAGCCCAGTCCCTGCCCTTCCTTGAGTCACTGGGGTATATCATCAGCAATGTCCCAGAGCAGTCCAGTTTGATGGCCATGGGAGTGGTGTGCCCAAAAACATCTCCATGACTACACGTGAGCACCTAAGCCCTGGCAACAAGCACCACTGCAGCAAAGCTGGGCTCTGAGCTGTCAGGACCTGGAGACATGTAGACCACCAGGCTGTCCCCAGAGTGAGCAGGGCAGAGGGACAGTCCTTGTGCCAAGGCTGGCTTTCAAGCACAGGCTTCCCCATCACTGCTGAGCAAACCAAGCTCAGTGATGGGACTTTTTCTAAGGGCAAGTGTCAGCCCAAGTCACCTGCTTTCCCTCTGGGGCTGAACAGCCATCCTTGGGTTAGAAAGACTGCAGCCTCCCCTCTAGTTATATGGGCTACCTGACTCCCTCCCCAGCATGGTCACCGCCAATCCAGCCATGAGCTTGAGTCTGGACACTGCATCTTGACTTGAGCACTGGATAAGGTTTCCAGTCATCAGGGTGTCTGACCTCACTTCCAGTCTTAATTTAGACCTGAAAACCCACCATTTTCAGCCTGCAATTTTCCCTGGGTGCACAGTCCCTGGGTTTGCATGAGCAGCAGCCACCTGCACAGGTACATTTGGGAAGGAGAAAGTGAAAGGTAGTTCATGTGCATTCTCCCATGTAAGGTTTTGGATCTGCCAGGGATTTTGCCAGGGAATAGTGGGGGCATCCAAGATGACTTGTCCATCACTGCTCCCATGGACAAGCCCTGGTTGCACTGATGATGTAGGGATTCATAGAATCATAGAATAGTTAGGGCTGGAAAGGACCTTAAGATCATCTATTTCCGATCCCCCGCCATGGGCAGGGACACCTCACACTAAACAATGTCACCCAAGGCTCTGTCCAACCTGGCCTTGAACACGGCCAGGGATGGAGCATTCACAACTTCCCTGGGCAACCCATTCAGTGCCTCACCACCCTCACAGTAAAGCATTTCTTCCTCATATCCAATCTAAACTTCCCCTGTTTAAGTTTGAACCCATTACCCCTTGTCCTATCACTACAGTCCCTAATAAATCATCCTTTTTTTAATTACTGATGGTGCATTCTAGGCTTTTCCCTTGCACTTAAGCTCCCCTGGAGATCAACTGTGATGGGCCTTCCCCTCCTGCATTTCATTTTGCTTGGATTGTGCTTGCCTTTGTAACCTGAGCTCCTTTGAAGTCGGGGTACAGTGTACTTGGCTGGAATGCCTTCTGTCATCAATAAACAAAAGAGAGAGGAAATTGTTTGCAAGTGAAATAACAGGCACTGCCCATGGCTGTGTACACATGCCATAGGAAAAACCAACTCATCTTTTTTTCTTTCTCCCGTCCTTTTTTAAAGGCAAATAAGTCTCCCAATAAATGCATAGGAACAACCAATCTCCTTGTCGCTATGCTGGATTCACCAACCTGGGAGTTCATTAGACTAGTTCAGCTGATCATGTACAAAAATACTCTTTACCTTTATCACTACATTTGATTTCTTTGAAGACAGCAGCTCAAATTTGCTGAGAAGAGTCAATTACCCATTTTATTGTTAACCTCATTAACAAATTTCAGGAATCCCTTGCAGGATGGAAAAGGCTGGTGCTGTTTGAAGGCTTAAGGTGTTAGTTTTTGGAAGACTTTTGAACAGTGAAGCACTAGTCTTGCTGCATGGAGCTGCTGCTGAGCAGGACTGGCACCCACATGTAGCTGACCTCATCAGTGGAGGTTAGAGGAGTTACACAGATGCTCGGATGGTCCTCTGTGCTCAGCAGACACAGGACTGTTTCTACAGATTCTTCCATCAGCACTGATCAAAAGCTTGACAGAATCCAGTAATAAAATCAATTCCCTTTCACCCAACAGTCTGGAAATGAAAAGACATGAAAAGGTTGGAGAAGCAGGCGCAGAGAAGCTGGTACAGCCGAGCAGAGAAGACACAGGGCCCCATCCCTAGCGCAGATAGCATGATTCACATCAGAGGTAGCCTCCCACATAGCAGGCCCGTATCTCTCGCCTTTGAAACTGTGCCCGTCTGGCAGTTCCCAGGGCGAGTGCAGTGCCGGCTGGGCTGGGACACATGGGTGGGCACCAGCAAGGCAGACCACAGTAGGCAACAGAAATCATGAGGCTTTTCCACACAGGTTGAAGATGGTGCAAAACCGTGGGAGGGGAAAGGGTGGCGATTTACTGACACGGTGATGCCAGAAAGTGCTTGAGAAGTAGTTTAGTTCTTGCAGAGGAGCAGACGGGTGGTGGGACTGGGAGGAAAGCTGATGGTGAAGACCAAACTGCTGAAGGCAGCACTTTGCTGAGCAGGGGAAAGAGGATGGTATGCTTTGCAAACTCCAGCCTAATCACTTTCTTTCCCCCTCCAACCCACCCCCTTCCATAGATTTAAATCCTTCAAAGCCAGGAAAGTGGAGAACTTTCTGTTTGTTGTTGCAAGGTCCTTTCACAGAGTGGGTTTTCCCCCTAGGCATACCTGGCTGTAATTATATCCTCGGCTCTTTAATCATCTCTTTTGCTGTGCAGGGATAAAAAAAAAAGCAAGAGGGACAGGCTGGTGATAAGATGATATGCAATGTAAATCTCTCCTCCAGGAATCTCTCTCATCTTTTCAGGATCACTTCGTACCAACTTGTCCCTCCAGAAGCTGCACAGCTAGAGGTGGAGTTTGTATAACAATACAAATTTAAATGCAGTAAATAGAACAGATGTCTTATGATTTCTTGATCCTCAGGGTTATAAATATCTACCCCTTTGTCCCACCCAGAGTTTTTGTTTAGTGCATTTTGCTTTGGTTTTTTGGGAGAAAAAGTCCTTAAAGGAAAGCTTTCCCCACCCCCTTCCATGGTTTGAAATCTAAGCATCAGATGTGATTTTAGATACCAACCAGGGACTCCAGGTATTTCACTTGCCTAATCCTCCGGCGGCATTTTCCAAGCCAGATACTACACCTAGAAGTTCTCCATGCTATTGCGCTTGCAACTCCTGAAAAGAAAAGCCAGAGCCTAGCCTGCTTCTGCCCATTATGCAAAGTTAAATTATTTTAAGTTATTATGAAATTAGTTATTCTCTGGAGAGAGATTGAGTGTCATCTCACACTCCCAGGCATTCACTATGAGGGCAATTTCATTCACATGGCTTCTGAGATGAGAGGACTCTGGAAGCCCAGCCCCTGAGGACAGAGGGATTGCATCCCTGAAGGGCACTCACCCTTCTTGCCTGAAGACCCACCAGCAATCAGATAAAGATGCTTCAACCAAATAATGAGCAAGGGAATCTCTGCAGCGCAAGATGTCCAGTGCAGAGGTACCCCTCTCACTGTCTGCCTTCCCTGCCTTGTTTTATCTCCCACCCGACTCCTCCTCCTTGACTTATGCTGGCACAGTCCCAGCTCATCAGACAGCCTGTGCTAACCAGGGTGCTTCAAGTATCCCTGCAGAGCCCCAGATTGTTTGAATTACCTTCCACTTGCTATTGTCACTTCCCCATCAACCCATTCTAGTCTTAGAAATATTCAATTTTCTAAGCAACAGCTTTGTTTCTGCATCAAACAGCTCTTTGTCACAGTGCTATGACACTGCCTTCCTGCACACCCTTTCTGACCTCATTTGGCTCTGTTCAGATCCAAAACTGAGCCCCTTTCCCACCTTCACTGCCCTTAAGTCTGCTCCACCCTTTTCAATATCCTCTGCTATTAGATGATCCTCTTTGCCTAACCACAAACAGTAAATTGGTGCCAGTTCCTGGGCCAGTGCTTCATCCAGAGAGCCGGGAAGCCCTTGTTCCCTACGGACAGGTACTACCATAGGAGCTTTTACAACAATGCATCACCAGGTGTATTACTTCGGGCCACTCAGGTCTCCTCAAGACATACTGGGAGCAGCAGCAAGGCAAACTATGTCCCTCCATGCCAAACAAGTGGCAGCCAGAAGATACACCAGTAGGGTGAAGGGAGACCATGCTGTGGAAAGCCGTCTTGGCAAAGGGAAGAGGGTACCAAGGATGCCCTGTGCCATAAGCAGTGGCCATTGGCAATACACACCATTGCGAGCCACTACTAGCACCAGCTGAGCCACTTCACTGCTAGCAAGTGCCATGAATCATTCCCATATGGGCAGAGCTGATGCTTAACAATGGGAGAACCAAGAGAGGTGCTGTGAGGGATAACCAGCCAAAACCTATGAGGTTGCCAGGCTCCAAAAACCAGCCTGAATTCACCTTCCAAACCTGTAAGAATCTTCTCAGGCATGGGACACCCCACAAATCTTGGAGTCCTGTGGGTCATAAAGTAACAAGACAGGGCTAAGCATGACGAAGTGAGGCTGCGGAGCTCTGGATGGGATCCCTCAGGAAGGCTGTCAGAATTAGCAGGGCAACTAACATCCTCTATCTGCAAATGCTTTCCCTCCTGCGGGGTTGGTGCCTCTGTGCTAATCTCCCCGTGTAGAGAGCTGTTTGAGTTTGTTTTGAGTTGCCTATTTAAAGTGAGGTAGACTGACCCAGAGCCATTCAAAATTTCCTCTCTAGCTGCTTTGCAGCTGGCTTGAATGGGAGGAGTGGTGAGAAAGAGATGTTTACAGCTCATTGGCCACTTCTCACCACAATAGGTAAAATGAGGCTGAGAAGCTGAAAAATTAGGCCAAGCTACTGGAGCTTAATATCCTCAGGGTAGGAGAGGAAAGTGAGAAGAGACCATTGCTATTTGAGTCATCCTAGGATTGCTGATCAGGCTGGGAAAGTGGGCTGCAACTTCACCTCTGGTGCAAGTGGAAGATGCTGGTTTTGAGATTTTATTAAAAAACACAGACACTACAGTAACTCAAAAAAATAATATTACTAAAATGTACCAGGAATTGGCAGAGCAGGCAATGCTTTTGTCAGCATAAGACTTCTGGGGAAGAGCTGAGTAATGGGCTCAGCTAAGTCTTGCTCACTGTGCTGTTCCCTGTGTATCTCGGAAGCTGGTTAGTGCATGTAAAGTGTGCTGGGAGTGAGTGAGACCCTGGGATATGGTACTGGTTGTGCTGTGCAACCTCCCTGGCACTGTGTTTGATGTCTACAGGGAGGTTTAAAGTAAACAGGACAGGGTTCAATTCTTATTTTGCCCTTCATTTCTGCGACGTCAGCTCCCATCTGTAAAAGTCCTTAAACATGACCCACTTTCAGGTGCAGGGAGAGATGCAAATAGGGGAGACAGGTTTCCTCTAACACGAGGGCTCAGAGCAAGCCCAGGAGAATGAGAAAACCCTCACAATGTTTTATTGACAGGCAAACTAAGGAATAAGAAATCAAAGCTGAGGATCTGGTTGATGAAATTCACTGAAAAGGACATTATATTCCTTATGAATAAAGCTATAATTTACTTGGTGAAGTGGGGAAGCCAGTCAGCAGATACTAATCAACTTTCACCCATCCAGACTGGTGGAATTTGCTTGCACCTTAATCTGCATTTATATCTCCAGCAGTATCAAATCACTATACAGCAAAACCAAATGCATCTGAAATGCCAACTTTGGCATGAAGGCACACAAGCAGCTCTGTGGCTCGGCAGGACAGCACTCACACACATTGCATTCCCTGCATACATCTTACACTGGAGGAACCCCAACAGAAAGTGGCCATAAGACATTAGCCTAGTCACTATCTGCAGGAGATATTTTTGGGTGGTTCTAGCTAGAGACCTGATCTGAAAGTAAAGACATAAATTCTAATGTTTTACAATAATTTAAAAGCCAGATGGTGAGAATATTGTTTGGACCAGTTGAGGATCTGGTCCTGCATAAACCAGAGCAGAGCTTGGAACAGCCAGTGATGAAGTGGAAAGAACAACTGACAAAGCAGAAGGCAGTGCTTTGCAAGCTCTCAGGTGAGATGGCTTTACTGTTACCAGGAATTAGCAATTTTCCCCTTTCTTTTTTGGCGCTCTGACCACAAACCCTAATGCACCATCATGCAGAAGAGAGGTTTGCATCCTATGACCGCTTTACTCCTATGTTTCTGATGTCCAGAGTTTTGCACTGTAGAATATGCGCAGCAACGTGGACAGAAACTGCAGATAGAGGAAAGAAAACTGCCTGGCTGACAAAAACTAGTTTCTGTGTTAAATGTCCTGAGGCAAAGACTCCCCAGCAAAGCAGATGCTGCATCTGAGCCTGTAGGCCACTGCTGGGTTAGATCATGGTAATAGGCATTATGGGCCTCTGTGTGATGAAACCTCCTGACTATGGGAAGGGTCAGGTCCCTGGTTAGCACCAACATCTGATTATTTGTTAGGAAGCAGGGTGAATGTTATAATTCCCGTATCTTCAGGGCTGTATCTGTATGTTGGGTGCACTGGCACGGCAGTGCAGCTAACCTTATCTACAGTAGTTTCAACCAAACTAACCTGGGAAACAACAGCAGTGAAGAGAGACAGATATCCTAGACATTACAGCAGCATCCTAAAGACAGATATCCTGGATCCAATAGTAATGTCCAAGCTCCATCTACTACTACAACTTCTACTATGCAAAGCCAGTCCTGCTGCATCTGTATAAGTGCTATTGCTGCCCATGTTACCCAACTTGAAACAAGCACACCATAGCCATGTGGCAAATCTGATTGGACTGTAAATATATGTAACAGGGATTTAACTGATATGTCTAATTTAAGAGCATAGTTGCTGCAGAGCTCCTCTACATTCAAAGAGAGAAGAAGATAACAGAAGGTGACTTGGCCCCTCTAAAACCTGAATGATTCCTGTAGATCCTGGTCTAGGAGGCAGCAGGCAAAGACTAACACAGGGAAAGCCTCTGTTTGCAGAGGAGTTTGGGTTAGAAGCATACTTTGGAGAGCAGCTGCTGATCACCCCAGTTGTCACGCTGCGTTCCATGCTGTGGAACAGCAAATGTTTTTTTTCCAATGAGACTGGATGAGAGGGTATCCAGCTGGTAGCAGGTGTTGAGCTCACAGGACCAAGAGACAGCTAATCCAAAGCCACCCTCCCAGAACAAACATGGCAAAGGCACCAGCTCCCCAGCTCCAGCCTGTTTACTCTGCAGACTACACTTGCTGATGTATAGCCATATTCATCAAGTACCCAGATTTGGTGAGGCCAAGGCAACACCATGCCAAATCCAAATCACACAGAAGTAAAGCTGCCATTTCCCAGATGAGAAGCTCCTTCAGATCGCACAGGAACTCTGCAGCAATGCCCAGGAAATTAAGGCGGATTTAATAACAAGACCACCCTCCTTCAGGATATTGCTTAACTTGCATTCCTACCTTGAGGCTTGCTCATAACCATCTGTTGCTTTTTCTGTAAAATCATTAGCCTCTTCCTCCAAAAGGAACATTCTGCTATAACACAACATCTTTTGGTTTTGGCCCTGCTACTGCCTAATTCAGCTGACCTTTCCCTTTTACCCATTTTGGTAGTCTCCATGTTCTGTTGCCCACCTGTTTGTTTTTTCTTTTTCTTTTTCTTTCTCTTTTTCTCTTTTTTTTTTTTTGGTAAAGTACAAGCTTGCCGTGCTTGTTTCCATGCAGCAGAAACAAGTCCTTCCTCTACACTGAAGGGATCTGTGAAAACGCCAAGATCATCTACTTACATCAATTTACAGAGTGCTACGAGATAAATGTAAATTAGCTAACCTCCACCAGGGAAAACCTTAGTCATGGCACTTCAGCTTCAAGGTAAGTTTTGTTACAAAAATCAGGACAATCTGTCTGTCAGTCCAGTGAAATTTTAGCTCCACAGCTTAAAGATCTGCAAAGAGAGACAAGGGCAAGAAAGCTTTCGGGACACTCCTTGCTCCGATTTCTTCCCATTACAAGGAACAGAATAAATGTGGAGTCACTTCCATTTTTTGCAGCCAAGTATAGCATGCAGGATTTGACTGTCAATATTACACCTGGATTTGGAAGAACATTTATCAAAAAGGTAGTAATTTAGATAGCGGTGTGGCAAGAGGCGTACTTCCACTTCACTTACCATTTGAAGGACACCAAAGTATGACATCAGGTATCCAGACTCCGCTGCTTCCAGGCCAAAAAAATCCATAGAGATGATTGAAAACATAATGTGGAACAAACCTGGGGGGGGTGGTGGTGTTAATGAAAAGCATACATAAATATACTTGCACTGCATATAGTGGCCCAGACCCTGCTCCAAATCACCCCCAGTACGAGTCAGTAGCTCTCCCTGGGATTGCCAGGACTGGATATAAACACAAGCAGAATCCTATTCAAAGTCATTGTAGTAATTTAATCTTTAAATGTTAACTTTTTTATCCCCCTTACTTTCATCTTTAAATAATGCAACTATGTAGGCTGTAGATTCAGCTGTTTATTATAAACTGGTAAATATTTGTATCATCGAAGCCAGGCTAACCATTAAGACAGCAAGCAAACATTTGTTCAGACAAGACTGTAAGCATTAAAATAATCTGACTGGATGCCTCACCTCTTTTACCTGGCTTTAGATTTCCACCATGGGTAACAACCCAGTGACATCAGCCTAAATACAGAGATTTCACTGCACACCTCGGCAATGGTGAAATCTCTCTCGCTTGGACTGACAGCAGTGTTGACACAAGCAGTCAGGAAAGTACTCACAGAAGCAGCACAGATTGGGTTTGCTTTTCAATTAAAGCAATTTCTGGAAAGCGTAACAGAAAATGCCCACTTGCTTAATCTCACATGAAAATACAATAGTGTGCATTTCTACCACCACCAAACATACACAAACATAGACATGCATACACACGCTCCCATCGTATACAAACAGCCATCAAGTTACAAATATTATGGCAAAACATTGCTCTCAAGGAGTGGAATGGGGTAGGAGGCTGCTGCCTCCCCTAGTATCTTGTGCACCTCAGATGGACCAAGACAGTAGGAAGCTGGGACTCTCTGCATGTGAACAACCACACAATGTGCCCACTGAAGAGCACTGGTTCTGCTGGGGAGAGGAGAAGAGAGCAGATGGTCTTTAGGGGTCCTACCCTTCCTTGTAGGATCCTCTAAGGTACAATGACTGGCTAAACAGGGAGCTGTGGTCCTCTCCTTCCTGAAGAAAACAGACCCCAGGAGGACTGAGAAGACAGCTTGTGGCCTGGAAAAATAAGTCACTAGCCCTGTGGAATGGGAAGGATTTTCTGGCACTTCCAGGAAGCGCGAGGAGAGCGATCACAACTTGCTGACAAAAATGCTGTGGAAGACTTGCACCCTAACAAACCAGCATAACTCCACTGCCTTCAGCACCCCAAAGGCGCTGCTACCAGTGGAGCACCTGCAGCAATGAGGACCTCCCTCCAAGCATCCCAAGCCTTTGCCTGGAGGGGCTACCACCCTCCCACAAAGCCTTCCTGAACCCCACTGGAGACACCTTTTCCTCCCATAAAGGTGGTAGCTGAACCCCAGCTGGCCTCATGGCGCTGGGGGGAGGATGGGGGTCAGGAAGTTCTGCCCTGCTCTGCCACTCTCCAGATATTTGGAGAAAGTGCTGGGGACCTGGGGCTCATGAAGATTTATGGCTTCACCACACCCCTCCACAGAGAGCACACCGTCATTATACAGTTACTTTGAAATCACTCTCAGCTCAAGCCAGCTTAAGGTAACATGCAAATAACAGTATTTACTCACAACATCCAAACCAGGCAACAGGGTTGCACATGTTTATAAAAGGCACACGTGAAGAAATGAAAGAAAAACCACACTTCATTTCACTTGCAGGAAGATTAGACAGAAGTGAGCACTCACCCTTCATCCTGCTGCCCTGCTGCAGGTACCACCTAGGAGAGGCTCAACCTTCCTTCCTACATACACGGTGCTTACCCCGGTACCACATGCCAGCTTCTACAGCTCCTCTGCCTTTTCAAGTCCCTCATTGAATTAAGGCAGATTTTGATCTTTCTCCTTCAAATGAGCTGATACCTTTTGAAGCAAGGGGATAGGCTGTGCTTTCTAGTTAGGGTTACACACTGAATGCTCTCCTGGAGGTGAAAAGGTTTCTTCCTTAGACGGGTGCCATGCCCTGTGCTCACATGGTCATTTAAAGCCACCTGGACAAGGGAAACCCCCTTCTCCCCGCCTTCTTTCAGCAACTAAGGGTGTCTCTCCCACTGGCAACACGTTTCTTCATGAAACCCACAAGGCGAGCCCCAGACTGAGCTCAAAACATTTCGTGCTCATAGGAACAAGCATTTCTTACAAAGATCACATCTGGGTAGGCTGCGGGTCAGCTGAGTGCAGCTGTGTGAATAATGTACCCATCCTGGGGTGGGCTTGCTAGGGTAGTGTGTGCCCAGGCTCTTCTGGGAACACCCAAAGCCCATGCAGGAGCTGCCCAGATAGGCCTTAATCCATGCTGCAAGGCTCAGATTTTCAACTGGAAAAAAGATGGAAAATAGCAAAAAATATCCTCAGGAACCTGGCCTTTTTTGAGAGGGTATAAATAAAGTGTGAACTTCTTAGGAAACTTGGCACCAGTGGGATGAATAACCAGGGTTATGCAGCAGAAGGCAGATAAATGGTTTGTGAGATGTGATAAAGATGAGGAAAAGCGCCAAGGAGACACAGGAATGCAAACTGTATTTTCGCAAAAATGACATGACATTTCTAAAGGCAGCCCATGGCTTTGGCAGGCCAGCTTAGCAATCTGTACTGAGAGCCAATGTGAGAAGGCAAGCACAGCCTCTTGGAGCCCGTCTCAGCCCTCCTACACTGGACTGCAAATGTGATGGGATGCAGAGCCCTGGGGCTCACTGTGAAATCCGGTTCCACATGTGAAAAAAAGTCCTTTAAAAACTGGGATGCAGGTGCTAGAGCAATCATATTAAAATCAGGTTTTCCAAAGGGGTTAGGCAGACAAAGATTCATATATGCAGCTTTTTATCAGTATTTTCAAGGTCCTGGTGATTTCTGGTCAGCCACAGGTATGTTAGGTATGTTTTTATCCTTGTGTTTTCTGTCTCTTATCTACTGCATTGCAATGAAGTTCTTTTTTCCCAGGTAAGTTGAGAACATAATCTGGCCATGCTGTAGTGTCCATCCCCTGGCAGCTACCCTCCTGCAAGAGGCACAGAGCCCGTGTCTCTGCTTTTATGCAGCACAGGAAGGAGGTTCCCAGCCCTGCAGCCCTCCCGGGGAGGCTCTTTTGGTCTCAAACAAGCTAATTTTAGACAACAATGAGATTCATATGGAACATAAGATTTTCTTCTGTGTATATCACAAACTTGTTTACAAGGTAAATAGAGAACAGTCTGTAATTTGGTTAATCTAATTAATTATACAGTTGCAGCCTGGAGATGAAAGGTAAATGTTCTCCTGAGGAGCTCAGCCTCCAGTTGTGAGCTGCAGAGAAGTAGGTGATGGCCCAATCCCCTTTCAGCTGCCATCATGTATGGTCAGTCACCTGAAGAAAGACCTTCAGAGAGAAGTCTCTAGAATTTTAGTAACTCCTCACTGTAGTGTAAGCACTATACTTGTAGCAGGAGCGCCTCACCTGAACACATAACTACTCTTATGAAAATAATCCCAGACTTTTCAGTGACAGACTTTTAGCCCTAGTCCTGCCTTACATCTCAGCTTTACTGTTTTCATCCTCTTTGCCTTGAAGTTCCATTGCAGTTTTGGACAGGACATGTTTATTTTGGTTGCATATGTTTTTGCTGTGCACAGGAAAAATGCCTTCTGCAACAGGGAGGAACTTGCATTCCAGCAGGGATGCCTAAACCAAAGTGCATCTTGCCTGGCCTTTGGAAAAAAGGAGACTGCACAGGAAATTTCAGCGCAGATGGCATATGGATGTGGTTTTAGGCATTTTTAAACAGAGAAATGAATGCTACTTAAAGCTGAGAAATGAGCCAGAATCAGCAAAGAAACCCTCTTAAAACATCACTTGATTGTCTCATTCTGTGAAATGCTGTCATTTTATAAAAACTTTTTAAAATAAAGGTTTAAAAGTATAGTCTCATAAGAACCAAAACAGTGCACTGTGAGGGCAAGCCAAGCAGTCCATTCAGACTGTATCCTGTCTCCAGTGGTGGAGGAGGACCAACTGGTATTGCTGATCCAGCCAGTGCCAGCTACACACAAAAAGAAAGAGAAAAAAAAAACCCAAACAAAACCCAACAACAAACCCAAAAACCAAAACCAGAAATCCTTTACTTCCCTGAATGTTATTCCACAGCTCCAGTCAGACTTGTTGCCCCAGAACCTTAGCAAAGAATAATAGAAGAACCTGACCAAGGCCAGAAATGCCATCCCTTTCTGATTCAGCCACTCTCCACAACCAAATCTCCTTTCATTTGTAAACTGAATTTCCAGTTTACAAATTAGAATTTCATTTGTAAATAATGTTTCACTTTATTTAAACTTCATGGGCTTTTCCAGATGCAGATGAATTGGAAAAAGATGCAAAGTATAAAAGCTAAGGTGTCTTAAATCCTCTTTTAGGATCCCTGCTTGGAAGGGAAGTTTGTTCAGATGCATGATGTGCACGTGTTTTGATATGCACAAAATTCAATCCTTGAAACCATAATCCAGACAAACTGCATTTTTAAGTTTGACTGGGAAAAAAGCCATGAAAATGTGTGTAAGGGCAGAGAACACCACCACTAACAAGGCTGACATGCTGGCTTGTCTTTGAATAAGCAGGGAGAAAGGCAGACAAAATTAATGATTACTAAACTGTGGCCAAGGACACGTATAACCAGGCAAACTGGGAGACATGGACCATGCCAGGACAGCAACTGACTCAAAGGGAGCAGGGAAACAGGTGGGGTTGGGATGGGTTTGAAGTAACAGCGGGTTCCCACCATGACATAAAACCCCAAGTGGAATATAAAAAGAAAAGAAGAACAGGCACCACCATCGACATGCAAGAGAAGAAACATGCTGTGGCTTTCCTTCTTGCAGCTAACAGCTAGAACAGCCATAGCTTCTTGTCCAGCAATAGTTTTTAGTTGCTGGGAAAAAGGTTAGGATACACATGCCCCTTAAAATCACCAAGCAAATCAGAAGAACCTCAGCATTTCTGGCAGAGGACAAAAGATTTCCATCTGCTCAGAAGAGGTTACAGCCTAAACAGAAATGGCAGTCAAGAGGAAAAAGCATTTATAGCGGGAGGGAGTGGAGAGATTAAGTGATTTGCCAAAAGTTACAGAAGCTGCCCGTGACAAGTAGTCTGTTTTGCATTAAGTCCCAGGGTTTTGACCCTATGTAGCTTCAGAGCATTTGAAAGCATACAGCGTCGAGTTAGGAACTGAGTCATAACTGCTCCACGATCTAATGCAATGTGCTTTCAGTAACTTGAGACAAACCTGGTCTACAGTGCATGTCATCTTATTTTAAACACATCAGCAATTACAAGTAATGAGTTAGATTTACCTATGGGAAGTCCAGCAAAAACTTTGACTGTGAAAACTTCCATTACTCCTGGAAACTTCATCAGGCGCAGTATTTCTCTGATGCTAAACACACTGCCAGACTGTGATGTGCCTATAGAAGATGACATATTGATTAATAATCTATTTATATAGGTTGGAGGAAGAAAGCAAGAAACTCTGTGACTGTCTGCTCAGGTTCATCACCGCCTTTCTGAAAAGGCATGTCTCTGCAGCACCAGCTTTGTGCCAATGGCAGGAGGTTGGGAGCTGGTACTCGGTCTGCATGCAGAGGACTGCTGTGAGGCAGCAGGACTGCCTCCTATGCCAGGCCAAACTAGCCCCAAGCAAGAGGCTCACATTCACCTTTTCTGAGATGCACAGCAAGCACTGGGCTGGAAGCCTGCAAATCTGCATGGCAGAACGGTTAACAGGTAGAGAATAATACTCTTTAAAGTATTAAAGTATCAGCATTTCAAGGTTGGCACCTTTTTGCCTTAAATGAAACACCCAAGTCCTTTAGCAGTCCCTACAGCATGTCAATCCCCTGTCAGTATTCATGTGCTGTTTATCAGAAACACTAAGTACTTACTGTGCTCTGTCAAATGATGGCTGGACTTTGGTTTAGCCTGCAAAGGGATCCAAAACACTGCTATCATGGTATTTATGAGATTTCCCACCAGCCCGACATACATAGGAGCAAAAAAGCTGCAAACAGAAAAAACAAAAGTAAGTGGATAAATATCAACAAGACATTTTTACCTCCATTCTGCAAAAGGGTTGGGCATTTGGATGATGAATAATCCTCTTGAAGTCATAGTACACAAGGCTATAAAAGAGCACACATTCTGTCATGGAGGTTTTGGGTATGACCACAGTTTGAAATTTCACCAAAAGATGACTATTGGCATCAAGATCATTTATTGTCTGTATGAATAATAGGGTATAATACATTGCCTTAAAATTTGTGTCATGCAAAAAGAGCCCTTCTTGGTTTAACGAAGCTTACAAATCTTTCCATTGAAAGCACAGCATCTGCTTGTTAGGATCCATCTAATCCACCATCTAATCCCCAATTTTATTCATCTAAGTATCATCTCACTCCTTGAAATTTCTCACTGAAATCCACTGAATTTAAGGAAAGTGAAGAGAGTACTCAAAATTATTAAGGATGGTAGAATACAGCCCAGCCTACAACCAGAACTGAAAACACCACTTGAAAAGGAGCTGCTAAAAATAACAATCATGATTTACAAAACCTTCTGAGGGGGTGAGTAAACAGCACTTTGATTGACACACCTACTTTTCTCCAGAGATGCCCAAAATCAACACTGCTTCAACTGTCCTTCACAGCCCCAAAAGCAGGATCTTTAACAGAAGTAGAGTTACATCCTTAGATGCAGACATAGTGAACAGCCATTATTAACAGCAGTTAAACAATGATAAAAAGGAACAATTTCAACTTAACTAAAAAAACCAAACACAAACCACATAAAAGGCATTAGAGTCAATAATAAATCCTCAATTACCACTGTCCTTTTAAAAGAGAAGATTAGGAAATGATTCCTCCTAGTATTTAAGACCATGTGGGAAAATTTCAGATTCTGAAGGGCTTTAGCTCTGTCAAAGACAGGTGGAGCAAAGTCTAGGGCTGTAAGACTGAAACTCAAGAGAGTCAAGCTGAAAACAAAGGGAGAAGCTTGTTTTGTTTTCAACAGTGAGAGCAATTATCCATTAAACCAGTTAACCAAAAGACTCCCCTATCATGAGAACCCTGTTAGTTGAAGGATTTCATAAAGCATTTGCTTAAAACCTACTGCAGGACATAGGTTTGGGATGGGAATGCCCAGCAGAAACACCAAATGTTGGTGTCACAGCGGGCAAAAGACTAAGTGACCATCATGGTGTTTTAAGGGCGTCGAAATTTAAGCACCCTGACTTCAGCAAACTAATGCATGTGTTTCAACAGGGAAAGCTTTGTAGCCATGTGGGTCTATGCAGATTCAGAGGCGACCACGCCATCCCCAGCAACCTGTGTTGTAAAAACAAGACGCAAAAGTGAGCTTTGAGCAGCCAACCAATGCTCTCTGTGAGCCTGCTGATAAAGAGCAGCTTATTGCCTGACCTTTTATTGCTGTTTTCCTTGTCAGACCATTGTATATGTTTTTCATGAATAACCAGCAGCAGTAATTGTAGAAGCCTCAAGTTTCCTCTGTGCTAGACAAAGGTACGGTCTGAATAATTTATAGAGTATTATTAAAGTCCCAGAGCAAGATAGTCAAGGATTGAGAGGCAAACAACTGAGAAAAGCATCAAAGAGCAAATACATATATATACACACTTATTCTCACTAATAATAACAGCAGAAATCCCAGCTGAATATTTTAATTCTCATTAATTATTCTTAATAACAACAAAGCCAGATAATATCTTCCTGCAAATGGACTTTGTGCGGTAATTTAGGCCTGCTGCCTTCCATCGCCAAGCTGTTCTGCTAATTACCCCAGACCACAAAATTAGTCATTTACTAGATCGTTAGTTTTTATTTTCAGTGCAGCAGATTGCTACTTTCTGATTCAAAATTATCTATCAAGCAGTTCCCAAACTACTGAAATTAACTTTGCGGACCCAAATTTTTATCCAAGAAATCTGGAATTTCTACTTTGCATTGCAACATAGAGTAAATTTACTAACAAAAAAAGAAGGGATGAAATAATCAAAATAAGTAGCTGCAGCTGGTTTAGTGGTTTTTAGGGTTTCTATATTTCAAGCTTTCATTCTGATACAGGAAAAACGCATCACAAAAATCTTCATTGGACAGAAAAGCTTTCTTCAGAGTCCTGTTTTTTCCTGAGGTTTTTCAGAATTCCACATGCCAACATAAGTATGTTCTTCAGATCCAAGAAGAATTACAGCAAACAACGAGAAAAGGATCCCCCTATAGAATTAGCAAGCAAAAAATGCACTGCTTCACTATAAGCATACCACTGATAATTCATTGCTGTGAAGTGAGAGAAGAACCTTGACATTTTATCTATTTGGGAAAACCTGGTCTTACTGTAATGGATGTGTGGCATTTTGTATGGCTGGACTCTGAAGTCAGAGAAATCCAGTAAAATATCAAGCCCAAAACTGTGTTTCCCAGACAAGCCTGAAGTGTTCAAAATAATTTTCTTAACCACAGCTTTCTGTAAGCACTTCATCTTTTTCCGCATATTAAACAGTAGCATTCCTAGAGGGAAAGGTGATGAAGTTGCATACTCAGATTACCTTCTCCACTATCTCATCCTTTGGCAGGGAAGAAGTCTGGAATTGGAGAGGACACATCTGTGCCCAGGAACCCACCCCTTGCAGTTCTTTGCTCATTTCAGAAAGATGAAGTGAAACCAAGGGTTATAAAAAATGTCTTATTAACACAGCAGGTCATCAATTTTTCTCCTGATGGACCTTAATTTCTTTTTTTCTGATGTTTCCATTACAACCAATGAGCTACTTATGATGACACCTCCTGTGCCAGCCCTCTGGTACATAATCAGCGGGACACATCCTCCCACTTCTACAGTGAAGAGCAACTGTTCTACAAAGAAGTAGCGCAGGGCAGCTTTCTTGACACATCATCACTTGTGAATCCCCGGTAGGATTGCTTTGGGACTTGGGTAGGTGAGGGACTGCACATCTTGTCTTTTCCTGCTACCCAAAGGCACATAAATATTTACACTGTCATCTAAAGGGACACAAACGCTAAGACCAGTGTGCATGTGCTGAATCATTATTTCTGGCAGCAGGGAAGACAAATGCCAGTGGGTTGAGCTAACAATACTCTTGCAACAATGCTGACAGGAGACTGGAGGCCAATGCATTTGCTGGGGAAACTGGTGAAGTTGCAATGATGCTGCTGAATCCTCAGCTAGAGCTTCTCCATGTCACTGCCACTGACAGGGAAAACTCTACCCACACCTTTGGATGCCATTGGGAGGGGAGCTGCAGCCCTGCAGAGGTGGGTGGAACGGAGGTGGTAGTGGTTTGGAGAGGTCCAGCAAGCAGGAGGGCGGGGGAACAGCAGCCCCAAGGAACAGTGCTTTGGCAAGGGGAACAGCGATGCTACTGCCACCAGCAGAGAAAACAGCTGGAGGTTAGCACTGATAATCCCTCTGCTTTGCTTGCTGGACCATTTTCTACATTCTAAGCAAGTGCAGGACCTGGGGCTAAACTGTTGCTCTTATTTCTTACTAGTCTAATGAGGAACAGGTGGTACAAAATGGAACAGCAAAGCTAAAGGTGAGACACCCCAACCCCTCAGCGGAGCCAAAGGCTGGGGCAAGAATGATCGCTGGGTTGACAACTCCTGCTGTGCAAGACCTGGCCTGTGGGCACACTTGTTTTTTTCTTCTTTTTTTTAAAGATTTAAACATGAAATATCATCTCTGCTGATACCAGTGTGAGTCCTTCTGCATTCAATTTTATCTGTCTGGCTGATCATGAGGAAGTTTTGCCAGGAAGGGACGTAGTGTCATTATGAAATGAAATGAGGACATTAAGCAGGTTGCTCCCATAGGACCTTTTCCCATCTTCTTTCCCTTCCTGCCCTCCCTCTTGTCCCTCCTGGCTGCCCGCAAACCAGCCATGTGAAGCCAGAGTGAGCCTTGCCAAAACCAGCAGCAGATTTCCTGAGCGGAGCAGAAGAACAAAGGATGCGGGCAGGACTAATACAATTAAATTAAAGGGAGCAAAAGGGCGCAGCAGCTTCGGCAGCTGAAATTATTGTGCGGCCTCTTGCAGCTTCTTACTGATTAATAGAGGTTAAGAGCCTTTACTGTCCTGGGCTTTATGGTCAAAATAACTTGAATAACTTTATCTGCATACTTCAGCACATTACTTATATTTCCTTTGTTTCTCTTGCATCTAGAGAGAGAGTCCCTTGCTGACTTTTTGTTAGCAGCCTTCCTTGCTCTCCCTTGGGGTTTTCTGCTAGCAAAGCTTCCAAAGGTTGTCAGCTAAGACCACAGCTGCCTGCTGTTTGCGTGTTTTCAGCCTTGCCATGAAAGGGAGGAACAAAATGCATTGTCCTGTCCTACATGGGACTGACATGCCCTAAGGTCCTGCTGCCAGGGGGGTGTAAAGCAATCAGCTGCAGGGAGCAAACACTTGAACTCAGGGGAGGACTAGTTTTTGCTAGTTTTTGCCAACAGGAGCAGCTGCAGCTTGCCCCAACCTAAAGCTTTTTAGAAAAATAGGAAGAAAACATGAGCAGAGGGACCTAGAGGCCAGGAGCATGTAACATCAGCTAAACACTGCTTTATGACATAACGAAAGCTTCTCCTTTTCATTTTCCTGAGGCCATTAGGCAAGTGTGGTGGATGCATTAAAAGCATCCTTTAGAAGAGCTTTAAAGGGTTTCACAAAGTGGGATGTCCAGCCCAGGGCATGCTTGCCACAGGACCAAGTAAAAGGCTCACATGGTAGCCTGTGGCCGTGGATAAGGGACAAGTGGCTGATAGCTAGGATTGCCCATCTGGAAACTCCATCTTTAATGCTGGTGGGAAAGAAGAACTGATGATAAAACCGTTAATAGTAACGTCATGGTAAACCAATTAAATCCAAATAAAACATTAGCATTCAAAGCAAGCTGGAGAATGGTTGCATTTCTTCCAGCCAGCCTCTATGTTTACTTGTAGGTAACTGTAAATCCCAATGCACACCATGCTTTTCAGGTAAGAGGAAGCAAAGACACATTCTGTTACGCTGCAACCCGCTCCCATCAGGGTCAAACAGTATGAGGCAAACAGGTGCAGTCAGGGTTCAGTTTCTGAATCAAGACATAACACAGTAACACAGGTGAGGGGCTCCCAAAGGCTCCGCAACTCCTGGAAATGACTTTTCTGTGGCTCTGCTCTAAGTGTCACATGCCCCTGAAGTCAGAGGCGGCACATGTGAAGCATCAGAAAAATCTGGCAAAGTTTACAGCAAATGCAGCCCTTGGAAAGCAGGGCCCGGCCAAACAAGCATGTGTGGGTGCACATACATACAGATGTATGTACAAACATATGTGCAAAGCACTTCCCAGTAGCTTTGAAGTAATGCTTTCTGCAAAACCTCCATGAAGATTTTAATCCCACAGAGGTGTGGGATTGCACCATGCAGAGATCAGGCAGTGGTGCAGGAGCATGAGCAAGCCCACTGACCAGGCATTTTCAGGCAGTAATATTTTCAGCTCACAGATGAAGGCGTCTGAACATAGTACCTGCTGGCACCTGCCAGCTACAGCCTCCAGGCAGTGCCAAGGAGGTATGGGTACCAGAGCCTTCCAATTCCACCAAGGAAGGCTACAACAAACCAACACGGGATACAGCATTGGGCTCCAGCCCAGATTTCAGTTCTTGCTCTGACCTTGCTGGGCTGTAATTCCCATCTTTGGTTTCCTGCCTGAAAAGGCTGGGACAGACCCTCAAAGGTACCTTGGGGGGGCTGCATTTGGGCTGCATGTACCACAAGATGGTATCAATTGCTTTCTGATTAGCATTCCAGCCATAGAATGCTGCTCTGCAAAGCCCAGGAAAAAAACACACATGTGTAATTGCACAGTTAAATGTTGCATCAATACAGCAATTCTTTTGAGGAGGAAGCAGTTCCAAATGATTCCCTGAGGATTAAAGGATCAATGTGTATTCCAGCAGTGAATGGGACTGTGTTTGTTTTCTTTCTCTTTTTCTTAATAAAGTCAAAGTTGAACATGGAGAGAGCACAAATTGTTTTTTAGTGACTCACTCCTACTTCAAAACAGTGCTGCATAAAGCCGGCATTCATAGCCGGCCCAGATTCCTGAAAGAGCTCTGAAAGGACTCTCAAAATATTTCTTTGATTGAAGCCCAGCCACACTATCCACTCATCTACTCACACACTTAGAAGGGTGGCTATGGGTGAAAAATAGCTTGTATGTTAAAAAGGAAAGAAAGGCAAAAAACTGAGGTGGAAAAATTAAAGTTCAAGTGAAACCATGACACCAAAACACGCTCTCCAGTAAACAGCTTTAGGTCCCTAAGGAGGTGAGCAGCGGTCACTGTGTTGTTCCTAATAACTAACATAAACTTTGTGCATAGCTTATTGTAAATTAGTGATGGTTTCATTCAAGGAACTCTGTTTTACTGCTACAATGCTTGCTGAAAACATTTCATCTTTGACCCACTGTGGTCTGGGCTATGTTGTTGAGATTCCTCCTAAAGACTAAAGAAGCAAGCACAAAATTTCCCCAAAGCTTCTTAAAGAAACAAAGCCACAAAAACCTCAATCAAAAATGGTTTGAGCCTCAAAAAAATCCACATTTCCTAGAACATTCATGCAAATATACAGAGACAGTCCAGCTTCCACAGCCCAGGGTGACAAACTGTGCAGTAACACAAACCCAGATAGCCCGGTGCTCAAAGCAGCCCTACCAGTGAAGGGCAGCCAGTATCACACATCACACTACCCGTGTCTTTGGGAGGAAAACAAAAACAGCCTCAAACTTTCTTCTCCACTGTTCCTATTCCCTGTCCTCATGGAAAAAACATCACAAAGGCATAATAAGTGTGGCGTGAATCTTTTCCCCTGTCTCTCCTGTCCAAGCAAATGCTCATGTGAAAACGTGAAAACAAGTGAAGCAAAGAGTGCAGGTTAATGCCAGCTGAAGGAGTGTTAAATTCCAGGTGGGAACAAATGCCACATCCAAGTGACATGTGCCAGGGAAAGGTACCTTTCTTCCTTGCTTCCTCATGGTCAAGTAGAAGGTACTTCACAAGGCAGGAAAAATCGCCTAAGATAAATCACCCATATTTCACTGTAGCCCTCAGTGGGACTCCTTTGGTTGCAGTTTTCCCATTATTTCACTGTGAGCCTGGGATTTCTCTAGAGACAGAACATAAAACCTGAGCAGATACCCAACACCACCCATATGTTAGCAGGAAAAGGAAGGAGTTCGCTGCTGTGATGCAAGTGGAAACCATGACCAGGGTGCCCTTTTTGTCACATGTGTTTTAGATGAGGAGCTGCAGAAGTTGGCTGCTGCTGCTTTGGGGAGAGCAGAAGGCTGTTATTCACTCCAGTGAACTTGACACCGAGGAGATGGTGAGACTTCATGTCCACACCCTCCACAGAGCCCCTCAAAGGGTGAGAATGAGTCACCCACAGAGAAGTGCTCATTCAACTGCTTATTTGTAGTGGCAGCAAATTGGGTGGTGGGAAAAGGAAAAAAGATGAAGAGGAAGGTACAAGCATCTTACATCACCCATTTCTGTCAGAACTGGGTGAGGAAGGGATGCTAATGACTGGAACTGGTGCATTAGCAGTGCAAAAAGCCAGGAGTGCAACGGAAGAGGCATGCCAGAGCTGTTCTGTGCTGGCAACGCCAGATGCGGAACAGGGCCAGGAGTTTACAGGCATCCCCAAAGTTATTTGAGTTACCTGTGGCTTAACTTTCTCTAAGGGATATTCACTCCTGCGTGCATCACTGACCCAGCACAAGGAGGGTTGCTGGTGCGACTTGACACCCAACCTTGCAGAAAAAACACTTTAAGTCAGTGCTGGGCACTGTAAAAAAACACTTGGACTTCTTCCATAGGGAAAATCCTCCTTTGGCAGAGTTCCCTGTGTAAGCAGTGCTTTGTGTGAATAGATAAGGCTGGTTGTCCATCATGGACTCTGCAGCAACAAAGCTGTCTGACCCCATGAGTGCCTGCCACAGAGAAAATCTCAGCAATGAAAAGCAGCTCAAACTAACTGGCCCCTGCTGCAGCCTCAGCTCAATCACAGCAGATCCTGCTGCTGGGGTGAGAAGGGAATGGTTGTGGCAGGATGATAATTCCCAGGCAGCTGGAGCAGGCTGCCTACGCCAGCCCGTCTTGCTGCCTGATCCAACACAGTGCTCTTCCAAGGAACAAGGCTAATTGCCGGAAGAGGCATATCAGTTATGCCTCAATTAGATGTGGGCGGATTTGCATGCTTTGCCCATAATCCACCACTAATTTCAAGTATCATTTATTCTCGTATGCTCTTTTCCGACAAAACACCCCATTTCAATAATACTGCACTTTGCTAATTCAAAGCTTGCACTTATTTGTGTGATTGTCACTTTTCCCTATTGCATGGTGTAGACAGCCCCACTGGCATCAAACACCTGCACATTTAATGCATTTATAACAAATGGGGCAATAAGCTGCACTCCCCAAAAGATTTTAGCCAGCTGGCTTGCTAAGGTGTTGCTTGCCTCATGCTCCATGGTTTCACCCTGTATGTCTAGAAATGGAGAAGTCGGACAAGGACCAGGTATGAGCTGCACTCCCTGAATAGGGGCTTGCAACATTTGGCTTTGATCCCAGCAGCACTAATACTGGATGAGCTGTGGCAGGTCAAGATGGGTATCAGAAAGTAGGTGTAAGTGGTCAGTTCTCACAACAGAGGCATCCCAACGGTGAGGCTGGGACATATGCTGTTCAATCTATCTGTGAACAATCTGAAGCAGCAGTGCGGTAAGAAATTTTGCTGAGGATATGCAACTAAAAAGAGTACTGGGGAAAAGAACAGTCACTGGGGAATTGCATATGGCCCTTATAGGGCTGAAGGATTAGGCAATAATGTGGCAGCTGAAAGCCAGTGGAAATTAAATTTGAAGTGATGCCTGAAGGGAAAACAAGTCTTAAATTCATGTATGAAATGATGGTTTATTTTTTTTGATGAACTGCTTACCATTACTGAGGAGTAAGACCTTTGAAATATCATAGACAATTCCACAAAATCCAAAATCATTGCCTCAGTCCTCAGCTAACTAAACATTAGGGATTACTATGAAAGAAACAGCAAGTGAACAGAGAACCTCATTAGACTACTGTATAAACTCCTGGTTCAGCAGTACTTTGAAAAGTGCATGCAGTCCTGGTCCCCTCTCCACGAAAAGGTATCTAAGAAATGGGACAGGCTAAGAGGACAGCAATAAGGACAATTCATGGTGTCTGGTTTTATGCCTGAGAAGGCTGACAGCCAAGTGACATCTAATAAAGGTTCATGTTTGTGAAGGAGTTGGAGCAGGAGGCTGGGAAGTGACTGACATGGTCATTTCCACCACAAGAACTGGAAAGCATCAAACAAAGCTGGCAGACACTGCTTCAAATGAAGAGAAAGGCCTAATTATTCCCAAAGCATGTAGAAAGTCAGTGGAGTTTGTAGCTACTGGTGTTGTGGAAGCAAAAGGTTTAGACAGGAACAAGGAGAGGCTGGACAAGCACTTGGAAGAATGATCCACTGAAGGTTATTAAGGAGTCAGGAACCACATTCATTCATGTCAGGAAATCCCCTGAGCTGAGAACAGCTGGAGGCTAGAAAAGTAATTGGTGAAGGATTGTGCAAGTTTGTCGCACTCTTTCTTTTCCCTAGGCTCCTTACTGTGAAGGATACCAGATCATGTTGGAGATGCAAGCACTATTTCTTTTTTTGCAGCCTGAACCAAAACCATGTCTCTCACTACCATTTCACAAACCAGACAGACCCTTTTTTGTTCATTCCCTGGAAAATGATAGGCTTTTTTCCACAATCCTTAAACATTTCAGGTAACAAGATGTCATGGTTTAAGCCACTATAACTCACCCAGTTCACTCACTCACTTCCCCCTCTTTCTTCCCCCCAGCTCCTGGGCAGATGGCGAGGAGAATCGAAAGAATGCAATTCCCACAGGTTGAGATAAGAACAGTTTAGTAACTAAGGTATAACACAAATCACTACAGCTACCACCAATAATAATAATGGCAATGGAAATACAAGAAAAGAGAATATAACTGCTCACCACCTGATACCAAGCCCGACCCAGCAGCAAACCTCCCCTTCCAGGTCTCTGCCCTCCTTTTTTACATCCTGGGCATGACGTGCTCTGGTATGGAATACCTCTTTGGTCAGTTCAGGTCAGGTGTCCTGTCTCTGCTTCCTCCCGGCTTCCTCTCCTCCCTGGCAGAGCATGAGGCTCAGAAAGTCCTTGGCCAGACCAAAACATTCTAAGCAGTAACTGAAAACATCGGTGTTATCAGCACTGTTCCCAGGCCGAAAGACAAAACCACAGTGCTGCACCAGCTACCAAGAAGGAGAAAAATGACTGCTGCTGCTGAACCCATGATGCAAGAATAACTGCAACTCTCACTTTGTGCTGGGATACTCAGTTAGGAAAGGGTAGTGCTAGGTTTTGGGTCAAGAAATGCTCATCTATCTTATCAATTGACTGTTTAATGCAACACAAAGGTGCAATCTCCCATCACTTAAACATGGATTTTCCCAGTCATTCTCAGACACTCAAGCCACACAAAGTAATAATAGTTTCCTGGGTCTCCCCCTTCTTCTTGATGGAGGTTTGTTCCCTAACAGAGGCAAAGCCTTTAAGTAATTTTTTTTTTAATTAAGCAACAAAAACTGCTCTTCTAAGCTCAGAATGTGGTAAATTATTAAAACGCTCAGTTTGGGTGTGCTGCTGGGTAAGGACTCCCACACACAGACTGGTTAGAAGGTGAGCAGTGCTTGCTAGACTACCTGGTGACTCACCACCAAACGCATCGTTAATCATATGTTACAGCATGTCTGACTTCATAGAGTACTGTAGGTGGTGTGAAATAATCTTTGAATGAGTTCAAGCTTTTTCTAGCTTTTATGAGGTTACAATGTCACAGACTCCAAAAGACTCAGCTGGGCAGGAAACTCTTGAGGATTTACTGTAGTAATCTGGGCTGCGCTCCCAGCAGGCCAGGTCTCGGCCCACGGCGGTGGTTTTAGAGTATCCACAAGTTTGGCATCGTCTGGAATTGTCTCACCAATCGTGATGCACTCACTCATCCAGAGCTGGCTCAAAACAACGCGGGGGCAGAGCTGAAATTTTGCTGCCCAAGGATGAGGGGTGGGGTCTGGGTAGTTCCTGCAGGGGAAAGAGGTAGGATTTGGCTGGGAAAGAAAGCACGAAGAGAGCTCTGGCAAGCCAGGACCACTGCCTTTGCTGATGCTAGGTAGACAGGCGGTGACTGCTACTTCCAAGAGGACCTCTTGTGCCTCCCAAAAACAAGACACTGATGCCAGATTCTCTGGCTTTCCTTAATGAGCATGTCATCTTGCCACTTTGGTACAGGCAAGTAGACAATGCAACTATGGGCAGACAGTCCAATACCGCAGGCAACCACCTATTTTGCCAGTGCTTGGAGGTGTCCCAGCATCAGTCCACAAAAGGACTCAAGCTGCCAGTCCCTTTTGCAAGCAGGGCACCAGCGAGGCTACAGCAATGATCCAATAGTGCAACCCCTGTGTCATGCAAAAGGAAAGGGTCCCTCCACAGCCCACACCCAAAGGCTGACAAGCTAGATAGCAAAGTCATTGACTAGCCAAGTTTGACACTTAAATTTCATCTCTTACCAGGACCACATTCATGTTAATAACATTTTTAAGCTACATAATCCCTGGCAAAACAAGTTACTTCTTTACCTTGAGGTAAGTAACTGTACCAGCATCCTACCAGAGGTACGGCATGGACTGATCTTGCCTTGGAACATGTAGTGGCAGCCAATACCTCCTACCTTGAGGTGTGAAAAATCTTGCCATGCTGCATCAAGGGCTCCAGCACCTTTTGTCTAGTAAGACCTTCTAATGAAACAGGACACATTAGGGCTAATTTTGTAGGGGAAGCAATGTTGAAATGCTAATACCCAAAAGTCACAAATAAAACATTTCACGCGTCAGGGGGAACACTTTCCAGCATCCCACTCCAACCTCTTTGGTTGCACAACAGGCCTCTTGAAAACAACCCTTTCTCCAGCAAAGACAGAGCCCGAGGGCTGTGGTGCAGCTGATTTGACTTCATGAAGAGTTTGACCCCAGAAGGAGGCATCTGCACAAGAAGAGTGAGTCATCCCATTCCGATAATTAAAGGTGCACAGTTCGCTTGCTTGGACAGGCTTCATATGCTCAAACCTGGAGCGGTCTCACTTACTGTATTTACTGAAGTCCTCCAATTAAATATTTTGTTTCCTTCATCCCATAATGACAATGGTTTCTGCATGTTAAATATATTCAGAAAAGAGGTTGTTCTGTGTTGCGTATTTGCAAACTGTAGTAGTTTTCTCCTCTATACCATTTCGTAGGACAAACACTAGCCAAGGAACAGCTAAGAAACTTCGCACTGGAAGATGTATTTTCAACTACGTTGTTAAGTACAGTAGAATATAATTTATTTGGGTTAAACAGCATATTTGATGTTAACTGAAGTTGCTTGCACTTTTTGGAGCAATGAATTGAAAACAGATATAATACACTTCATACCGATTAAAAGTAATTGCAGCGTCTTCTGTTCTCACCTTGCATATCTCAGTGGATTCCAGCATTGCCAAAGCCCTGAATGAGAACATCCAGACTTAGTGAAATGGTTGCATTTTGAGCTCTGCCTAACACACCTTTGCTCTCAGTTGGAGGCACTCCCCTTAGGGAGAAACAGGGCTTGCTTCGCTCCTTGTTCTCACCGCATTTCATCTTGGCCCCAATACTGGGACCACCCACAGGGATGCCAGTTAGTATCAGCTGCATTATGCTGAACTGGTATTTACAGGAGCGCTTGGTGGGAACCACATCTTAGGCAGCCTCATGGGCAGCCTCTCCACCCAGCCACACGGTTACAGCAGAAGCCTGCTACATTCACCACCAATGGAGCACAGCAACTGCAAGCTACCTGACAGAGTTGCATGGAAAATTGAGAGCAGAGTGTTTACTCTATTTTCAGTTGTGTTTAATTGCAAATTAGCAGCTGGAAACAAATTGGGGTGAGCAGTGTGTGAGCCACCAGCTGTCTGCAGATCAGGAGCTGTATCCAAACCAAGAATTTGGAAACCTCAATTATACATTTCTGTAACTCCAGTGAGCAAAGCGCTGGCCCACTGCACGCTTGGGGTTTGCTGTACCTAGTAGATTTACATTTCAAGCCATCTGGTACTGCAAGAGCCAGAGGCCACACACTTTGGCAGGGATCTTAGGGAATACCTGTATTTTAGATGCTACAACCAGCTAACTCAAGGCAGCAATGGCCATGTTCCTTACTGTCTGACAGTGACAATGGTTTTAGACTAGCACTTGTGATATCCTGGATCCTTGCAGAAGCTGGCTGCTTTCAGCACACCAAAGAGGTCCACATCAACAGACAAACTGGCTGATGAGGAAATTATTTACCTTTTGAAGTTATTAGCAGGTGGTTGGTTTTTTCTCTTTTCAGTGCACCAGTGAAGACGTGAAATGAAAACACACAATTCTTTACCTTCAAGAGGGCAAAACTATGAAAACATGGACTTAAAATTCTGCCAAGCCTACTGGAGATACATCTGTACAGCACCAGGGAAATGTTGGGGTGTCCAAAGTACAAGGATCTCCAGACCTGTGTCCACATCAGTCTTCATGATAGTCTTTATATAAAGTTTTCCTTTCTTACATACAGAGACAGACCTAATGCAGTAGTAGCTGAAAGACTCACACTTTAAATCTCATGATTTATAACATACCTGTGGCTGGGGGTGGTACAAATGCCCCATATGTACTCACACAGAAATGAAGCACAGAACCATAAGTGCCCCAGTAAGTTTCCATAAAGATCATGGTAGAAGAAGAGCCTTGAAAATCAGGTGCCTCACATGCCACGTTTAGTGTTCATACCAGCGAGCCACACTTTTCCTCTCCTCTTCCTTTTCCCTGGATCTCCCAGAAGTCTTTTCTGTTGCCCCAGCCACACCACCAATGCAATGAGAACCCAAAACTTGCTGTGTCTTGCAACATCCTGCCAACGCAACACCAGCAATGCATATTACAGCACTGACGAGGAGAGAAGCACACATATGTAGGTTTTGGGAGTGTGTGACATCCCTATTACCATTTCAAGAATTCCTCCCAAGGAGCCTTGCCATTGCATGCCAGTGTTGCCTGGCCCAGCTCCGTAGGAACTAGCCTCCCCAGAAACAGACTTCGCCCCAGGGGCGTATATTGGAGTCCTGACTCAATTAAAGCATGAATTTGAGTCAGTGGAAACTTGTTTGAGGAAGGACTGAGCAAAACCCACAGGGTCAAAGTAAAACAAGCCACTCAGATCCTGAGGAATTATTGAGAAATGCTGCAATCCTGGCTGCACCAGAGGCATCATGGAAAAGGGGTTGCAAAAGATCAACTGGAGACACCATGGAAAAGATACAAAGTCAGTAAAAGCTAAAAATGCTTTACAGAATCAGGCCCAATATCAGCAATGTACATATGATGGCTGCCAATCCCCATCAAAATAGCATCACCCAGTACAAAGAACCCCACCACAGAGCAGAGATACGGATTAGCAGCAGGAAAGGATTTAAAATTCATTGCTCTTCAGTAAATGATCAGATACCAGATAGCAGTTAAACTGAGCTTAAAGACATTTTTTATTATTAAATGACACAAACTAAGCACAACTTATTGTATTGACAGATACAGCCAACAAACTCTGTATTTCAACTACACTGATAATGAGATAACCTAAAAGCAAAACACCATGAGATTTTAAGGATTTAGGGATGCTCTTCTGGAGGTTTTTTAAGTCTGCTTAACATTTGCTTTTAATTTCTTCCACAGACCTACTTCTTGTAAAATCCGGACATGACTGAGAGAAGAGAGTACCGGAAGATCACTAAACATGTGGAAAAAATTATCCCAGAGGGAATATGAAAAGCCATCTGCCTAAGACTCCACCAGAACTCATCCCATAGACATAAACAGTGAGAGACTGATGCTTTGGTGGTAAACACAAAATGGCAAATGCTGGTCTTGGCTGGCATCTGAAGAAATCACATATCCAACGGTCCAGAGAGCTTGTTTAGCTAAGAGCATATTAGCCCCTCGACTAGCCAAGGCTTTATCAGTTGGAAAATCCCAATCATGAGCACTAGCTGCAAAGAGGTGGGAGAAAAGAAACAGGGAAAGATCAGGCAGGACAAGCCTGAACATGTTCAGTTTGTCCTTCCTACATTACAATTATATCCTCATTCCTCAGAGTGAAAGGCAGTTCAGAGACAATAAACCCCTTTTTAGTCTTATGCTTTGCAGGAACGTCACTGAAACGGAACTGAAGTGGTTCCCAGAGATAAGGTGACAAAAGAAATTAAACCCTTCCCTACAGTTACCCTTTGGTAAAATATCAGCAGAGAGAGGAAGGCACAGCTTCAGACATAACTACGGCATTCATCTGAGGAAATAGGACTTACCTTAGTGGTTTCAAACAGACTAATTTAGTATATTGCTCCTCAACTCTGCAGTTGTTTCCTTCAATTGCATTGCAGGAATACTAGCCGCTGAGGCTCACACTAACTTCATTTTATGGGATGGATACTATTTTATTGTCAGGAAATGTGATTCCCTTCTGGGGTACAACTTTTACATATATATAAATGTTTCAGTTTAGGTCCCAAGAAATATGGGCTGAAGACCGCAAACATGGCTTTGGAGCAGGAAAATCGTGAGGGACCAGTTAAAGCAGCCACCAAACGGGTTTCCACATCTTTCCTTTAACCCCCTCACTCTGGCACAAAAGACACAGGCCAACAGAGGGTCAGTTTGGTGTGGCGAAAATAAAAAAGAAACATTGCTGAAAGGCAGGGCAGGGAGAACGCTTGGGGTGGACCTGAGAGGTCTCTAAGGGATTACCCACCCCATCCTGTCTCCTTCCCAAACAAAATGAAGCATACCCAAAAGCACGGGGCATAACAATGCCATGGGGAACAGTAAAGTGGCAAGGGAAGAATAATTGGATTCGCAACTAAAACCATAAGACACTAAACAGCCCTAGACAGTGAAATATTTGACAGCTGCAATCCTAGACATAGATGGGACAGGAAGAAATAAAATGGCTCATCATGTATTACCAAACCACCCAGAAACAACCAGTGCTTATATTGAAAGGTTACTATAAAGTGAAATAACGGCTTTTTTAAGAGTTTAATTTTAATATACTTCACCAAGACTTCTACAGTATGGAAATTGCCCTGCTCATCACTCCAGCTCTGGGACTTCATTGCTGATGTGCATTTATGTAACAGTAAGAAACTTCAACCTGGCAAAGGACAGACACCGTTTCTAACCATAACCAGGCTGCATGACAACTTTACCAAACTGGAAAGCCATAAATACTTCAGAGTGACTCAGTTCGGGTACACTGGATTTTTTCCTGCCTTTCACTGCGTCAGGGAATTTCTTTCCACCCTACAGTCCTTAGGAAAGTGGCACATGGCTGAAGGAGTCAGCGGTAATGAATAATCAGGCAGGGACTTATCCAGAACAAGGCAGTAATGTTAAAAAGTCTTTCTTCTGGGGCGACATTCGCATGACCAAGGGATGACATAATAAAACTGCAAACAAAAAAGGCTTTATACCCCCATGCAGCTTTCAAAACTTCTCTGCACTGGCTTGGCCCTTCCCTTCCGTGCAGAAGCATCACATTTTGGGGGCAGGAATTTAAGCCCCCTCTGCACCAGGTCAACTGCCGTCTTTGCAGCCATGGCTTTATCTCATTCTTTCTGGCTAACGCAATCCTATGACCCATGTTAACAATGCTGTTTCACAGGGCACAGTGTTTCACTGTAGGACTGAAAGGATTTATTTCTGCTCTGGCATGAAGGTATAAAAGCCTAGCAGAGCTCAGGGTGACAAACACGTTTGCATATATGATCCATCAACATATAGCTGGAACCCCCCCCCAAGAGGCAAGGCCAGCGTTTGGACCCTACCAGCTTGTACTAAAGCAGCAGAAAGAAAAGGTAGAAATCGTATTGCCAGAGAGTCAAAAAGCAGGAACATGTCAAGATATTCACCCACCCCAAAAAAAATTTATCAAGCCCCTCTTAGACACTTGGGAGCTGCTGAAACAGCCAAATTGAAAGGAGCCAGGACACATCCTTGCAAAAGCAGTCCAAGCACTGCAGGTACCACTGAGGCACTGAACTGGTGCTGAAAACCCAGCCAGGGTGTAAAAACACAGCACTGATGATCAGAATAAGGCAGAACTAATGTTTCACTTCCAGCATGGGCTACTTGCCAGATGTGGATCTCTGCTGGGAGGTAACCAAAATGCATTTGAAACTCTGAACAAACCCCTTTATTTTGCAGGTCATTTGTTTCTAAGGAGAGGGCTGAACAGTGATCTAAGGAGTCAAAAACCAGGTTAATTCAGACCCCTGCAGAATAGTGTCCCAGGACTTTCAGAGCAGTGAAGCAGGAGCTACAGGAATGATGGACGCTGGACCAAGCCCAGCCTCCCAAGCCTAAGGGGATTTGCTCACACTGCCAGGAGCGAGGAAACTGTTTCTCACCAGTGTAGGAAGTCAAGCGCTTGGCAACAAGGGAGGCAGCTCTCCCACAACTCCGGTTACGCAAACAGCTGCCTTCTGCTGGGTTTCAACATGCTTTGCTGCTCCAAAAATAATTTCCTGCTTGATTTGATACTATTAGCAGGAGCACAGAGCGCAGCATGAACGGTCATGCCACTTCACGCTGGATCTAGCTAGTCACTGGTTTCTAGCAAAAGCCCTGCTTTCTGATTTTCGGAAGAGAGGCATGATTACGCAGGAGGTAAAGGTAATTGGAGTGATAGTGTAAGCCCTCTCCTATTCCTGCACAGACGGTTTTGATGCAAGCCTGGACAAAAGTACCTGCCACCTTCATTCTTCTGGGCCTCTTTCCAGAGCTGAGATTTCCCAGCCCTTACAGCTTGTAACGCTTATGGCATATAACCAACACTCAGCAGCCAAGCAGGAATCAACGCCAACATAAAGTTCAACAACAAAGTCATTGCTTGCTGGGTGATTAGGAGCTGTGCCGGTCCCAGACAGAGTTGCTGGAGCTCCCTACGGCATGAGCACCCAAAAGCTATTTCATGCTTCCTTTCATTCCCCACCAGATGACTTTGTGTCCCCTTTAGGGGCTTGTTGGAGTAACCCCAGTCCAGCTCAGTGCTTCAGGAACAGCAGCACTTTCCATTCCTACCTGGACTGGAATTTGGATAGCAAATTTAGCCCTAAGGTGAATCTGATTTCCTGTTTCTTATTCCCAGCCCAGGCATCTGCATGCCCCTTCCCAAGGGCCTACCCAGGGGGGACTCTTCCAGGGGCCTTCCAACAGTGCTTCAGAAACCTCAAGAAGCACAGAAAGTTTAAGATACTAAGGCCCAGCATATCAGCATCACATCCCATATCCTGTGAGCAACCAACAGCACAGTACAACCAGCCCTCCCAACTCATGCCCTTACAAAGGTTAGCTGGTATCTTCCAGATGAAGTTAAGTAATGGTCAGCAAAGAAATGAAGCAGCAAAGTAAAACTTAATTTCACCCCAGTAAGATAACAGCTGCAAAGTGGGATTCGGAAGCTGATAACATGTCCACAAGATCAGTGTATTTTAAGGCAGTAGAGTGCACACTGGTGTGAAGGGTGACTCCTCAGCAGGGTCTGAAGATCTGTTTTATCATCTGAGGAAGCTCTATAGGGCTTTCCAATACTACCTGGCTCAACAGCAGAAATAGTTGAACTGTCAGCCAAGTAATTTGCTGTTGCCTTTCTCCTCCTCTTATACCTTGAAATCAAAGTTGTGTGATGGCACTTGTTTATGCTTATACATTTTAAGCCCAAAGAGGTCCACACCAGGCAAGCATCACCAATTTTTATTTCCACAATCATTCTTTGAGCCACACAACGGCATACGAAAGATCTTCCTCAGCCACGTCTAGAAGAGTACAGGGAGTGATGAACCCACCACTGCTTTTGGAGAGCTTGGACAGAAAATAACCTTAGAAGGCAAAGCCATGAGAAGAGAGGAAAGGTCCCATCAGCAGTCTTGCACAGAACATAGCTCAAAAATGACACACTCAGCTCTCGTACATGAGGCAAAATATACATCTGAGCTGACCCAAATGCCATGTGGGTTCCCTCCTGTCACCATTACAGTGAAAAGGAATAACCTTGCGAAGAATGTGGCTCCTCAGCTGCTGGAGGACCTGAGCTGGGTGGGAGAACAGGACTGGTGGGAAGAGTGCGCAAGCTGGTTTCCATGTTCAACTGACCCATGTCTGCAGCTGCTGCTCCCGCAGCCCGAGGGAGTACAGATAAGAAGCAGTTCAGCTTTTCCAGACATAGCACAATTCCTGTTTACAGCCTCTGGGCTAGACTTTTCAAAAGAAGGAGCTAGGTGTCTATTCTTGCAGGAAACCAGGTGTGTAAACAGTTCAATTAATATACCCAGCAAACTGTGCTCTAGTGCAGCAAAGAGGGCTAGTGGAGACAAGCCAAGAGAACAGGAGCCGAGGAAGGAAAACATTTTTAAAGAACATGCCTAATTAGAGATGGGCCTGGTCCAAGAGTTTGTGCTTGAACACCTGGAATAGCCCTGGGGAGCAGAATTGTAACCTGAACCCAAATCCACAGTTTGTAACTCACTCCTCTCTCAAAAGACCTAAAATCCAGCCGGAGACCCAACCATCACACAGTCTGAGATGCGGATCTCCACCACCTAAAACCTGGACATCTGGCTTTCTAAATCAAGTGCGTTTTGGCCAAGCCATTGTGCTTGGCTGCTGGTGCCCACTGTCCCTCTTGTCCCACACTGACCAGTGGACAGCCATGGGCCCACTCTGCGCCACTCAAGAACTTGCTGCTGCTCCCTGGCAGCATGCCCCTGGATCACCGACTCATGCTGGAGATGCCCATTAGGTGTCAGACAGGATGCCCCCATGAACTCCAGGGGCCAAGGCATCCCCAGCACTGTGGCCAAGCGCTACTTGATACTGCACTGCCTTCTCCCTGCCTTCGCAGGCTGTATCTGCAGCTCCTAGCCAAAGCAAGAAGCTTGCCCAACACAAAGCCAAGTGGATCCATTCATGCTTATGAGCCAAATACTGATAGCAACCCCCAGTTTTGTGCCAAAGCCACAGAATCAGGGCTTTTTTCAAAGGGCACAATGTTCATGGCAGGGAAGCCCTCACACCATGCTCTTTGTGAGCCCTTGCTGAAGTGGCAGATTCCCTTTTCTCCCTTACAACTCATTTCTCTAGGACAGAAAACCAAACTTCACCCACACCTTACTCTCTTGAATGTAGATTTTCGTTACGGCAGAATCACGTTTGGCAAAGAAAGGTCAGCCCCATCCATACAAATCTGCCCTGTCACAGGCACGTCACGCATTTCAGACAGCTTGCAAGGCTGACTAAACATTTACTTTTGGATGGCTCAATTCCAGAGTCCAGAAATAGATCCTCTTTCACAATAAAGAGTGCCTGGGTGTGGCATCAGATGGCTTCTGTGCCCATGCCATTTGCATTCCTGCACTTTCCTCCTCAGAGGGTGCTGCTGCTGCTGTCCAGCACCAAGCTCGCTGCTGTATCCCACTCTCAGGGTAGACCTGCAGATAGGTGAGGCCTTACCTCCTAGCTGGATTATACTTGGTAGGTATTTGGCAGTTATTTTTGCATCATCTGATCTCAGGTCCTAATAGGCTGAGGTAGGTGACTAATGCACATGGTGCTCGATTGCTTTACTGGTGGGCACCTGGCCTGTCACCAGTACAGAATGGGATGAATTGGCACAGCTGGAGAAGGGCAAATGACATTTGCTTACACCGGATGCTGTAATAATCAAGGGAGAATTTGTGTTTTGGAGCCCTTTAGAACAATTTAGCTCTACTGCTAGTCAGAGGGGCTTTGCGAAACAGATGCACTTTTCTATCTATTGCAAATTCTTCCCCACCACGGCTGAACTTCCATCCCTAAGAAACAAAACAATTAAAAAAATAATAATCAGGCTTTATGCAAAAGCACAGGAAAAACTTTATGATTCCTTCAAGGGCAAGAGGCTCCATCTGAAAAGTGCCTGCCACACAGCACCCAGGCAAAATTGAAGTGATGCAACTTTTGGTAGGGTGGACAGATTACAATCAGGCAATTACACATCCCAGACCCTGTAATCGCATGCAAAGAGAACATGTGTGGGTGTAGTATGAGGTGTGAGCCTGGTGTCACCAACCCCTCCTCTGGCTCCTCCGGTTACCCTGAAGGAGTTCTTCAGCAAAAGGTTTCAAAATTTCTTTTCTCAAAATCAGTAGGTCCATCTAGAAGTAGGCCTCTTTCTGCCACGAGAAGCAATTCCTGGAGGACTGGGAAACATCCAGGACTACATTGGAAAATGTTAGCCAAAAGAATTGATCTGTCATCTCTCTCATATCCAACTGTGTCTGGACAGTCAGAAAGGGGAGGGAAAGAAACCCCATCACACACAATAACAGATAATCTGTTATGCAGCTTTATATCAGGAAAGAGCCTGATATAGCTTCTGTAGGAAGTAAGCTTAAACATCTGACAATGAACATCCTCAGCTTTAATAACCATTACTGTCTTTTATCCTCCCATTTTTTAAAGTCTGAGAACAGCATTTAAGACTCTGGCCTCCTTTAAACATTGCTCAGATGCTCCCCAGATGGCTTTTCCAAGGGGATTTCAAATTATTTGGGTTTATTAAAAGAAATATCCTGCAGGAATCTTTTGGGTTTCTGGAGGTCTCCTTCCTTCCTCTACAGATTTCTTCACCCATCTCTTGATTTAAAACCTAACTCAAAGGAAACATTTCCAATGATTTCAATATCACATACCTTGGGGTAAAAAAGAAACGAACCAAATCCTGTAAAAATAAAAATGGTGCAGATTTCAAAAGGATTCCCAGTGAAGTTCTGTGAAAAAGTAACTAGTCCAAAAGTTTCAGCCTAGAATGTCATGGAATAAAGGAACATTTAGTGAGACTGAGAAAGTTTATACTGCATACAGACCACAAAGGAATATGATTTCCTCTCTAGCAATAAAAACAAATGAAAACTGAAGCAACAGTTGCTGTAATAACAAGTAAACAAGAAAACCTCAGGTGCTCAAAAATATTCAGTTTTCAGATCCCGAACTACCTTAAACAGACCAGATCTCCAGAAGTGCTAAATTCCCATCCTCTGAAAACCCACATTAGACATCCCCAAGTGGGAGACTGAAAGAAAACCACAGTCATTTCTGGAAAGCCTGATTGCTGCACTTCTGCTTTAGAGGGCAGTTGGAGATAAGAGCAGAGCCCCTTATGCATTTGTAAATGAAACAAATTATTCTAATGAACAAATAGGCTCTATGTTTCTCTCAGGCCATCCAAGCCACCTCCCAAGCAATAGTAAAATACAATGAGATGTGCTACTCGTAGAAAGCTGCTGCTCTGTATCACCCAAAATAGGGCATAACCCTATAGGGCATGTTGCCCTGCCTCCTGCAAATACCGGCTGAGCAAACAGAGACTGCTTCTGCTTGTGCTTTAGTGCAGACCCATTGCTGGTTCAACACATAGTGCTATTCTCTGATGCACACTGATGGACCCACACCAGGGTGTCCAGCATCTCAGATCACACCAGTATCATTGCCCTCCTCTTGAATTAGCATCTCTGCTCACCAGTGGTGCTCAAGGGCAGTTGGTGTACCACTTAGCTCAGCTCAGGGCTCAGCCTGAGGGGTCAGCTGCTTGCAATCTCAATGCTATAGAGAATGTTTCTGATGCTGGGAATACCTTCTCCTGTGGCTGTGATAACCCATCATTTGTCAGGTTAAAGAGATGAGCCCCAGTAAGTGCTGGGGTTAGCCTGGAGATAGCCATTTAGAAACTCCCCTTTGCCATCCAGCTGCTTTCACCGCCTGAGTGCTTCATGTATCTTTAGCACTGGAAGACTAGTAGACTGGTTGTGAATGGGGTTTTATAAAGAGTCTTCAAGGAAACAAAACCTCATGTGGGGCCTCAGAAGCTGATGTAGTTCACGCAAAGGTCACCTGTTTTTTACTTCCCTCTGAGCACCCCATCCAAGCAGCCTGGCCTTCACCCAGGCTATGGTTAACCAGCATGGACAACTGGGTGTTGCACCTTCTCCCATTCACCTGCCAGCCTCCTGCTTATCCATCAGTCTGGCAGTAACAGCCAAGAGAAACACCAGGAAGGGTTTAATACGCATCCCCAAACTCCTCCAAAAGAGCTGCTTTTCCACCCATCCTTTCCAGCAGCAGGAATATTTCAGGCAGGAGGAAAACAGGGAAGCAGCAGTGGATATACTGTCCACTTTTTTCCGCCATGGCAAATCAAAGTCCATTTTGGAAACACTACTTCCTTCCAGCCCAAGCCTGCTGATACCCCAACCTTAAAGCCCCAGCTAACCCAATACATCTAAAGCACTAAGCCTTTCTCATGCACAACTTCACTCAACTCCCCAAGTTGTAGCTCCTCCCAGACCACCCTTTGCGTGCCAAATCCACACATTTCCGTTCATCCTAACCTTCCCTCTCTCCCTTGTCTGATAGTCCTTCCCACACAAGCACCACATCCTTCCTGCCCCAACCTCACCACAAGGCTGCTTTTGTTCACCAAAGCAGATCAGAACGAAAAGTAAACACAACCTTTTGAATCTAAATGATTAGGAGATGTAAAGGAGAGAACTGTCCATACTAACAAGCACAAACAGAGGAAGATTGTGACACCCCACACTGCTCTCCAGCTCCCTCTGCAAGCTCTTGTTGGGCTCAGCTCTGCAGCCTTCCACTTCAGCCCCCCACCTCTGGGACTCCCCAGTACTGCGCTCTATGGCGGGCTGAGCTTGTTTTTTAATGCCACTTTTCTGAAACAGCAAAAGTGTAGCACTTGTGCTTGAGAAACAGTTTAAAAAAGAAACAAGTTCAAAAAATGGCAGGGTAGCTGGGGTCACAAAGGCTCTGCCTGCCCAGGTCACCAAGGGATAAAGAAGAGGATACATCCTGGAAAATCGGATGTTTTTCCCCCAGTGTAGTAGATATTTGCATGAGCAGTGATAGAGAGTCTGTGTCAGAAAGGCTGTAGAATCATAGAATAGAATCACAAAATGGTTTTGGTTGGAAGGGGACTTGAAGATCATCTAGTTCCAAACCCCTTGCCATGGGCAGGGACACCTTCCATTAGACCAGGCTGCTCAAAGCCCCATCCAACCTGGCCTTGAAAACTTCCAGGGATGGGGCAGCCACAACTTCTCTGGGCAACCTCTTCCAGTGTCTCACCACCCTCACAGCAAAGAACTTCTTCCTAATGTCTAACCTAAATCTACCCTCTTTCAGTTTAATGCCATTGTCCTGTCATTTCAAACCATGCTCTCATAAAAAATCCCTCTCCAGATTTCTTGTAGGTTCTCTTTATGTACTGGAAGGCTGATCTAAGGTGTCCCTGGAGCCTTTTCTTTTCCAGGCTCAGAATGCCCCAACTCTCTCAGCCTGTCTTCATAGGTGAGGTGCTTCAGCCCTCTGATCATCTTCATGGTCCTCCTCTGGACTTGCCCTAACAGGCCCACATCCTTCTTATGTGGGGAGTCCCAGAGCTGAATGTAGTACTCCAGGTGGGGTCTCATTAGGGCAGAGGGGGAGATTCACCTTCCCTGACCTGCTGGTCATACTTCTTTTGATGTAGCCCAGGATACATTTGGCTTTCTGGCCTGCAAGCACACACTACTGAGTCACATTGAGCTTCTCATCAACCAGCACTCCCAAGTTGTTCTTCTCAGTGCTGCTCTCAATTGCTGCTCTCTGGCCAGCCTGTAATTGTGCTTGAGATTGCTCCAACCCAGGTGTAGGACCTTGCACTTAGCTTTGCTGAACTTCATTAGATTGGTATTGGCTCACCTCTCAAGCCAGCCAAGGTCCCTCTGGATGGCACTCCTTCCCTCCAGTGTATCAACTGAACCACATAACTTAGCGTCATCAGCAAACTTACTGAGGGCGCACTCAGCCCCACTGTCCATGTTGAACAGTATTGGTCCAAATACTGACCCCTGAGGAATACCACTCATCACTGGTCTCCACTTGGACATCAAGCCACTGACTTTAACTCTTTGAATGTGACCATCCAGCCAATTCATTATCCACCGAGCGGCCCATCCATCAAACCCATGCCTCTCCAGTTTCAGAGATAAGGATGTTGGGCTGGACCATATCAAATGCTTTTTACAAGTCCAGGTAGATGACATCAGCTGGTCTTCCCTTACCCACCAATGCTGTAACTGCATTGTAGAAGGCCACCAAATTTGTCAGGCATGGTTTTCCCTTAGTGAAGCCGTGTTGGCTGCCACCAATCACCTGTTTTCCATTACTTTAGCATAATTTCCAGGAAGAACTGCCCCATGATCTTGCCTGGCACAGAAGTGAGACTGATCAACTTGCAGTTCCCCAGGTCTTCATTTTTTCCCTTTTAATCTAAATAGCAACATTGTAAATGCATTGGGAGAGGGAAGGAAAAAAAAATCTTATTGCCCCAAATTATGCATGAGGAACACCAGTGCAGAGGGATGGGAAGACTTACTTGCCTCATAGGAAAATCACGACAGAGCCAAGCCTCAAACCCCAATTCAGGAATTAACCACAGCCTCTTCTGAGTTTTCTATTTTCTTTTAACAAAGAAAACACTATTTCCATAGATTTCAATCCTCAGTGATACTGCTGGCTTTGCTGCCCAGTCATGAAATATTCCAGGATTCAGAAGAGCAGATGAAGCTCCAGTGAGTCATGAACAGACACTGCCTTATTGTGCAACCTGTGCAGTGATGGTCATGTTCAGCTCTCTGACACTGCCTCTGCTAGCAGGGCCAGACCCAAAATACCTTGTGCCTTTCCAAAAAATTCCACATTTTGGATTCTTTTCTTTTTCTTCATGTTTTACACTTTTTACTTGGTACTGTTAAGCCAGGCTTGACAAGAAAAATCGGCCACCAGCTCAATGCAACCTTCACAGAATCACAGCTAACAACCCACCAGACAGGGCACAGCGCTGCACAGAAACCCATGGCTTTCCAAGCACCGGCTGAGGGGAGCGGCATTCAAACATCCGCAACTGTTTAGCAGAGCTCACTTCACAAACACACACGCTTTTGATTGTGATCTAGCTACCATGTGCACAAAGCAGGGTTTCGCTCACCCGCCACCCCCACACTTTCTGACTCCAGGCATGAGGCGGTGAGGCAGGGTAGCCTCCCTTGCACACAGGAACAATGGAAGATGGAGAAGGCAGTAGGAAAATTTCCTTGGCTCTCCCATACATATTCCCCTCCTCCCTCCCTTCACCTCCTAACTGTCCATCTGCTGGGGTAACCATTGTCAGCCAATGCCAGAAATCCCTCTTTCTTCCCATGCTTCTGGTGCAAGCCCCCACACCTCAGCCCTCTGTCTAAGCACCACAAACCAGCCGCATGAGGAAGTTCTCCTTTTCTCCTTCTTTATTATTTCTTTTTCTTTAAATGCCTTTTCATCATGGTTTCCTTGGGAAGATGAAGCATCTAACCCAAAAGGGCAGAGATGCCTAGGAGGAAGGAGGGTGCTGTGGGGGGAAGGGCAGGTGGACATTCAAGGTCAGGTGGGACAGCGCTATGAGCAACCTGCTCTAGTTGAAGATGTCCCTGCTTATTGCAGGGAGGTTGGACTAGATGACTTTCAAAGGTCCCTTCCAGCTTAAACTATTCTATGACTCCATGACAAGCCCTGTGAGCTGGCACAGCCACACTCACAACCTTCCCACCAAATACTTGAAGAAAGCTAAGTGGGTTTTGAAAGAAAATGGGGAGCTCCTGAAAAGACTGAGGAATGGGCTGCCAAGCAACACACAATTAGCTCAACCCAAGCTCAGCCCTCCTAGGCCATACCCCCTACCCTTAAATGCAGCCACAAGGCATGGGCTCTCCCACCCAAGAGCTGCTGGCTCCTACCCTGAACCCCTCTTCCTCCCTTGGGAAAGGGCCCCACCTATAGGTGAAGAACAAAAGAGGAGCTCTTAAGCCCCATTATCATGCCACTGAAGTTCAGACCAGGGGTTATAGGGAGAACAGGGCAGAACCAGGTTTCCTGAAGGTCTGCAAAGAAGGAATGAGGTCACCTTTGCAGTGTCACTGTGATCTTCCAATGGGTAAACAGAGAAAGCTAGTGGACCCAAATCTAAAACTGGTGCCCTAGAAGTGGTAAATGGTGTACAGGTTTGCAGGAAGGAAGGGCTGGGGATGAGCCTCATGTAGTTCTTTCTGTTGCATGAAGGCAGCACAGGGGATACTGTTCAGGACCTGTATCCTGGTGACTTCTGGTTTGCTTACGAACCAGTATCAAACTCCAGGACTGTGAACACGGGCACAATGTGCTGATGGCCAGAACTAGTGTTTTGGGACTCAGGTATTAAGCAGGTAGAAATTTTGTGAAGCAGACTGCTTCCCTGGGTTGTTTCAGGCTTGCTTCACAAGGAGGTAAATGGTGCTGTAGAAGTGCCTGTGTCTTTCCATCAACCACATGGAGTCTGAACAGTAAATTTAGGTATAACTGTCTCCACTGTAGATGTCTAAGATGAGGTGAACTCCACCCAAAGGCCTTTATGCAGTGAGGCGTATCTCAGGTTCAAGAATAGATTAAATAAGTCATCAGAACTAGAAAGCTCTGGTACTGGGAATAGAGGAGAAAGAGAAGCCTTAGGCCTGAACCCTCAACCAACAAGATGTGGCAGGACAATGTGCATGATTCTCTATCTAGACCTAGCTAACATAGACCATACAGATGATTTTTGGGACCATGGATTCCAAAACTAAAATTGTTGTTATGCAGGGTAAAGGAAAAAAAGAATCTCTGGATCCGGAAGGGCACAACTGTGGTCCTCTGTGTCTTCTGCAAACCACCAGCTCCTTGACAAACAGCCCATTTGCTATTCTCTCCCAAGGCACCACACAGCTCTACCAACAGTAACAGACCATACAGCAGCCTGTGGATGACAGACACCACCTCCCTTTCTCCAATGTCCCTTGATACAAAGGACAAAGCAATGACTGTACAAGCGTCACTGATCCATGCTGCTTGGCCAATCAACATCATCCCAGGCAGAGACATACCACAGCTTCTACTGGAAGGGAGCAGGAGCAGCTCCCAGCAGCAGAATGCCCTGCTTTGTCCCGAAATGGATTGCAGTCCTCTCACCCTTTGCCATATTCCCACCCGCCTTCCCGGCTCCCAGCCTTCAGCCCTTTAACACCCACAGTTTTTTCCACTGTTCTGCAAAGCGATGAGAAATCCCCTGCCAGAGGACATTGTTCAAGTAGGTTATTGAAAAGAAATGCAATTCCCTACTCCAGGCAAACAAGCTCCTTCTTTTCCCCTTGAGGAAGAAGGATAATAGCACAGCCAAGGAAAAAAGCCTAAAAAGCCTGCTATAATAATATTAAATAAGAAACTGAAAGGGTTTGACCAGGAAAATCCCAAGTTCAAAAGAATAATTGCTCCAAGAGATTTAAGCCTACAGCTGAGTCACTAAAATGAAGAAACCTCTCCTTGTCCATAGAAAGCAAACAAATCTTGGGTCATGCAGCAAAGCTTCCGTATGTCCTTGTTAGAAAGAAAGAAGAAAGAAGCCAAATGCAATTAATCATAGTCTCAGAAGAAAGGATGAAGTCTCCGTAATTAGCTACCTCGGCTCATCTTTCCACTCTTAAAGACTAATGAAGCCGCCTTCTTTTACCTTTCATCCACAGCACTGCCTTGAAAGTCTACTACAAATACTAGATCAGTTCTCTCCAGGGGTACACACTTACCTGCACCCTGGGGTCCCCTAACAGCTTTGTAATAAATGCACAGGGAGGGGGGAACATTTGCAGGGAGCAAACAACTCCTTTTCTTAGTCACCTTTTGTGCATGAGCTGTCACGGTGTTTGCAGACTATCCAAGAACCTGGGGACCTTGGCTGATCTACAGGCATTATTTTCAAGCTAGGTATTTTATATTTGCAATCCAATCCAGTGACCAGAACACATTAATTTTTTATTATTTTTTTTTAAGCAAACAAGAAACCCAAAACAAAAAACCCAACACAGAAACAAGAAAACACTTTCCAAACTGTTAACATTGCAACTGCTTGTGTTAATAAGTTGGTTTATACCTCATCCTTATGCGGTGTAAATTTGCCTGACCATCACCCTACCCATAGAAAGTATGTTCTTCACAACTGTATGTACTGTCTATACAGTGGTGAGTGCACAGGGCTATATATTAAGAGCAAGGTCTTCAGCAGTTAAATTTAGTAGGTTGAAGCCAGCTGGCAAGCAGCTCCTTTAATTGCAAAAGGAAAAGCCACACTCTACAAATGAAACATATCCAGGTCTAAAAATCACAATTCCTTTGCTACAGCTTCATTCCAAGTTTTGGAAAACATGGGGGAAAAAGTATAGTACTTCAGAGAGAGGAAAAGCAAGGGCTGGAGACAGTGGCTACAGCTTAGGAGTGGAGGTCAGGATCCAACATACAAAAAAATCCTATGCAAATCAAAACAAGCCATTCAACTTCCCTGGGGCTCCCTTAATAAATAACGGTTGACAAATATTATTTCAACAATAAAATCAACAACAGACTGGCTCGTTAGGTCAAATACATCAATGGTAAATACAATAGAGTGGAATAATACCAAAATTACATCAGCTGAGGAACTGAGACTGGTTTCTGCCCTCTTTTATACAAACCACTGCTAATGTATGAATAATGTTGTCAACAGACGGGGAACGCTGGCCAGCTTTGTGGTAAGGGAAAGCGAAGAACACAGACTGGACAGAAATCTCCAGCTTTGCTCTTCCATGACATAGCAGAAACGCTTATTTTTCAGAGGAAGGAGAATGGGTCATTCTTCTGTGAAAAAGATGGAAGTAATTATGCAGCTCCAAATACAGCTGGAGTCTTGTACAAATGTGGCAAACAGAGAGGGATGATTAACAGCCGATCTGTGGCATATGGCAACAAGGCCAAGGAGCCTCGAGTAAGACCATAATTCAACACCCCCTGCTTTCCCTCCAGGTTAGTGCTTCTGACACAGTCAGAGGTGCTGGGGATGCTCTGGAGGCTGTTAGGTGGCATGGCGCTGTCTTCATCTGCCTACTCACCAACAGCCAAAAGGCTAAAATATCAGTAGATTGCTCCTCTTTTTCTTTGCACAGATATCTGGCAGAGGAGCTAAGCACAGTGTCAAAGGGAAGGTGGGATTTGATTGCAGCAAAGGTCGCTACCAAACACCCAGAGTGATCTTCTCAGCCTCGAGCTGCTGTTTATAAAATCCAATCAGCCCTCTGCATGTTAGGGTGGTCCAGAAGGATCCTGCCAGTGCGCTGGACTTTGTCCCTTTTTAATGGGAATTCCTACCATCCTTCCACGAGGATGCACAGATCCTCATGCAGAAAAAGAAATGCTGCCGGCAGACACGCTGCGTTCCCTAGTACTGCTACAGGACAGAAGAGCCAGCCCCAAAGTCACGGCGATGCTATGGATGCTCCGGCAGTCAGGCATGAACTGTGAGCCGAAGCTGCCCTCCGCCGGATGCAAGAGAAACAACCCCCTATGACGGGAAAGTCAAAAGGTATGTAGTTTCCCAAGCGCAGGTCCTTTACTTTTCTGTAATTACCACCAACATTCACTTTTCCCAGTGTTATGTTGCAGGCACTAATGTAAAGGCCAGAATCTTTCAAAGTAAGGGGAGTCTGGAAGCATTCTGTTGCCTAACAGCATCAAGTCCCAACATCCAAATGCTGGAATGCATTCAAGTATCCCTAAATAGTGAATTGAAACAGGGGATTCTCTACCACTGCTGACTTTTCCATAAACCAGCAACTGATGCACACGCTGGAAAGTGAAACCCCATAATTTTTTGCTGGATAACAATTCTTAAATATGGGCATATAATCAAAGATTAAGTTGGGAACTGAGGTAACCTTTATTTTCAGACAGTTGACATGCAGAAGGGATACAATCACTGTATTTGATTAAAAATAATACAAATTAAAACCCCATTCAAGCATCAACAGCTATAAAAACTTTAAAATTCTGAAATACTTGTTATGTACATCCCCAATTTTCATTTTGTGCACTATATTCGACTAGGAAATGAATCCTCCTAGCCAGCCTTGTGTCAATTCGCGGACACAGAACAGGCACCAACCACAAAATAATTAAAGAAAACCTTTCAGGTTACAAGTGAGATGAAGAAAACTCCTGAGATTGGCTGCAGCAATTAATTTGACCCAATGCTCCCAAGTTACAGCAGCAAAGAGTTTTCAGGGTCTACTCCCTAAAGCAGCAAGGTTAAAATATTCTAATCATTAACGTTTGCAAAGATTTGAGACACAAAGTAGCATTGCTGCAGCACCCGAATGCATGTGGACACACAACAGGGTTCAGAGAGCAATGCGCGATGCCTAACAACACCATAATGCAGCATGCCCAAAGCACGTATCACCTCACACAGTCCATGGTGCTTGCGGCACTAGGACAAGGATCATGAGAAAAAATAAATAAAATCAGTGATATTTAACCTCACAGCCTCGAGTTCATGAAATTGATTTTTAACAAGATAGCATTGCAGTACAAAGGAAGGGAGGTGGGACATAGGCTGGTAAGGTGGCCCTGCATCACCACGGTGGTGAGAGGCAGCAGCAGGAACACTGGTGGGCGAGTCCGCAGTGATATCTAGTGGACACTGAGCCCTGCCAGGGACACTGACCGACCCTTGCCAGAGACAAGCCAGATTCACTAAAACCAGAGCTTCTCCTAGTGATTTTCAACCCCTATTCTACACTGTAGCACAGCTCTAACGGTCACAAAGTCCAAAAAAAGTTATTTCCATGCTCACCTGAATCTGCAGAAGCAAGTATCCACAATAAAAGAAGCAGAGCAAAATAAATGCTCAAAAATTCACAAGGGCTTTTGTTTGGTCTTTTTTGTTCCCCACTAGAGAGATGCTGGGAAATCTTCCAGGAAGGTTACAGCCATGTGTACTACCCTGCCTGCAAAGTTCTCTGACACACCACCCCTTTTGTGCTTCCTCTACTAATAATAAACAGATACCAGTAAATTCAGTAAAATCAGGCACTTCTTTCCTGTTGCAGTGTATAAGAGAAGGTGTCAGCCTGCTATGATGCGCCAGACTGTGCAAAGCAAACAGGGAAATGGCGGGCATGGGCTTCCTCTTGCTGTGACAGGGCTAGACCTCCTCACTCTTCTCCCCCACTGTCCCAGGCTTGTTTTCCCATTTCCCAAGCATCCTCCAAGTGCACCAATTTCCCCACAAGTTTCACACTGCTCCTTATTTCCATTTCTCAGTTGTACAACACTGTTTCTTAAAAGCAGGCTATGCAGTACGTGCTGCTTTTCAGCACAGCCAGCCCCAAAGAGAACAGCCAGGAAACAGACAGAGTCCATTTCCCAATTCAACTTGTTTTTAAATCAATTTAAGTAGACAGAAGATGAGATTTTCAACAAGGTCTCCTTAAAAACCATGGAAGTAGTTCTTTGTAGCAGTACCGAAAACAAAATTCAGAGTTCTGGTACGATCCTCTACTGCCACCAGCAGTAAGATATCATCAAAAGCTGAGGAAGAAGCAAAATACCCCTTTGCAGCTCCTTCAATGGTTGCAACAAGGCCAACACTGAAAAAGTGGGGCACTCACCCAAATTTGGTGGAGAGGACACCTCCTAGGACAGAGCCGGTGATGATGCCTATTCCAAAGCAAAGACCCAGCTTCCCCAAAGCATCAGTACGTTGGGAAGGAGTAGTCATGTCTGTAATAACCTTCTGAGCACCTGCAGAGAAAAACAAATCCCTAGGAGAAGCTTGCCACAGGATCTGAGCATCAAACACACACATTTTTAGGCCACAGAAACAGCACCTGCCCCAGAACAGTCCTTGCACACTGTTGGTGTAAAATTGGTTCAGCTTGTCAGTCACAGGAAACAAAATCACTCAAACCACTTCACAAGAGGCGAGAAGAGTTTTAACACACTATCAACCTTAGTCCTCTTGCGTGAGTTCAGAGACTTCTAGTAGCTGAAGGTTTGTGGTTTTTACTAGAAACATCTAGGAAAGGTCAACAAAATCAGAACAGCTTAGTGGGTAATTGAAGGTATTTTCACAATCGATGTTTCATTTTGAACAACACACTCACTTTACCACAAGAAAGGGAAAAGCTCTCCTATAAAATATCATGGTTGCAAGAAGGCAGCTGAGAAGTTCAGGATAGCACTACTGCCAGCAAGTAATTGTCACCTGTGTCTGAATGGTGAAGTCCAAGGAATTTTCACAAGATCATACAGGAGGATGGACCAGGCACTACAGGCTAATTGCCCTGCTTTCCATAAGCCAATAAACCTGCTCCTTCATTTTCTTGCCATTTCATCCCTGATGACTATCAAATGTTCCTCCTGCCTTCCTTCATGCTGTTGAGCCTGTTGACTTGAGCAATGTGAGCAAGGAGAGAGGACTCTGTCAATAAAAGCAATTTGGAAAGCCCCTCAGCCCTCACCTACATTACCTGGTACCCCATGCATGAACACTGCTGGCAGCCTGGAGAGGAAGAGGACAGGGATGCTGGTGGAGATGGACATAAGCAGGAAGAAGGCACTTCCAGATGCACAGGAAAGAATTAAGGCTGCTCGGGCACCAAATTTATCTGCAAACCTGGTACAGAAATGATACAAGGTTGTCAGAAATGGGACTGTGCAGGCCATTGCAAGAGTGATGCACCCAGATAGATGGAGTTGCATGGCCACCTCACTCTCATTCACCATGGGAAGTGCTGGTCAGATTCTCAGAAGTGCTCAGTTCCCAGAAGAGGACTAGATATTCAGAGATGATACCACAAAACAAGCAAAAACCCCCAGCAAACAAAAAACCAAAACAAGACCCCTGCCCTCCCCAGTGTAAGTCTTGCCTGGAGTAGGAGTGCAAGGACCAGTGCTGAAGAACCAGCTGCCCACCCAGGAATACAGAGACAGACGCTTTGGCATAACAGGGGAATACACCAGCAACTGCCATCTATCAGCCCATTTCCAAACCCCTCATAAGCACAAGATAATATGTGCTTGCTTAAGTCTCCTGCTCTGGCATTCCAGTGAATACATGTGGCTGCTAAACACCAGCTACAGGCAGAGGCAGTTACAACAGCTCAGCAACTCATTCAATATTATCTCTTCAGAGCACATGGTGCCCTCAAATTTTACTTTGTGACTCTTAGAATTGGTTCAGACCAGGGAATCAGGCTAGCTAATTTTTTTTGGTTCAGGTACAGTGGCAATTGAAGTTATTTCAATTTCTTTCCAGACGATGTTCAGAGCAACATTTCCCTTTCAGCATCACATAAAAAAAAAAAAAAAAAAAGCAAGCAAAGAGAAAGTTTTCTATTCAGGTTTAATGAAGACTTCACAATAGTGACTCAAATTTGTTTCTATTTGAGAAAAAAAAAAAAACCAAAACAACAAAACAGCTGAATCAGGTTTTGGTTCAGGTTTTATTCAACTCCAAGATACTTTAAAAAGCTAAGTCAAAGTCTGAGAGTACCACAGAAAGGATTCTGAGCAACTGGGGCTAAAACAGGCCCTAGATAGCTTTTTTCCACTACAATTCCTTCTTTCTTCATTTTGTTGGAGTTGTATATTACAGTTTGCTATGCAAGGTAACGTTCATCTGCTATTAGTTGTGATTACACTAAAAGAAACGACTCCCCAAAATGCCAAGCCTGGTCTACAAACAAAGTTAAGCATAAGTAATTGAAGGGCTTCACATTGAGAAAGAGGTACAGGTCAAAACTTTGCTGTTTACATGAATGCCAGGGAAATTTATATTAGCTGTTTGTAACCTAAAGACCTCAGCTCACTACATTGTCCAGGGTTTTTTTGTTTTGTTACTGAAGAGTAAATTCAGTGCTTCATCTTCTCATGGCTGTTTAGGAGCATCAAGCAAGAAGGACAAGAAAAACAGACCTAAGCTGCACATTTTTCTGTCTCATATGCCCCTCCTTCCCATTTTCTCTTTATCTACCTTTATACTGAGGTCAAAGCAGCCTCACATTTAGGAAAATCCTTTTTATCTCAAACCCACACTGCAAATTTTGGCTTCAATCTGGAAGTATACACCTTCAGTCCCACCTCCACCAGTGGGAACCTAGGTCTGGACGGATTCTGGTTTGCCTTTTTCTTCCCTTCAGCATCTCCTCTAGACATTATTGAATGACACATGCAGAGGAAAATCAGATTTCAGATGGCACCAGATCCAGACCAGAAATATTACTCTAGATTTGTATATTACTTGAAAAAGCATTCAAATTGGCCCCTTGCACCATCTCCTTTCTTAGGAATGCATTTTCTTCCAAACTGCACTGGAGAATTCGATGCTATTGTTATTAATTTTAAAATGTGCATTATGTTAGTGTTGAAGGGCTTTAAGAGATCAGATCCTTGAAGTGCTATACACCATCTACTAGAGGATCTTGTAGAACACTGAAGCACACAACAGCTCCATATCCATTTATTACTTTGTTGACCAGTAGCAAGACTGCGAAGAAAAGGTAGATTTTCTCATCCTCACTTTAGTTTTCTGTCTCTAGATTACACTGCTCTTTCAAATTTTTTCTGCTTTTTGGGAATGCATTTCCCTACCACACAATTTTTTTGGGCTGCTTGCATTTTATTAGGTACAGAAGCATGTGTCCCATGGGGTAGAGAGGCAGAAACTCTGAGTCCCTCCACTCCTCTTATTTTTATAGATGAGCTTACAGATACATCCATTCTTAAAAATTCATGCAGGTCTAGCTTTGTATTAAAAGCTGATGTAGATACAGTGAGATTCAGCTGTAGAAATAACATGACCCTCAATTATTTTCGTAGATGGGTCTACTTAACATCAATAAATACCCTCCTTTTTTTTTTTTAGGTTTCCCTGTCACAAGACATTTCTTAGATTATACATGGCTATAAAATATTCGCAGGATTAAGCTGCTAGGAGCTGGCCTCTGAAGACGCTGATAGTTTAAGCCTGCTCCCAGTGTATTGTTACACTTAAATATGTCTTTAAAACATAGCTAATTTAATAAAAAGGCTGCTTCTATGTTGTAGTATTTCTAACTATAGTATTTATTCTCCTCTTACCCATTTATAAAATCTTCAAACATTTCAACAGGACCATGAACCAGAGCAAAATGATTTTTTATTATAGTAAGAAATGTCTGGCCTTTTCAGCTATGTAAAAGGTCATGAGAATTGTTCTCTCTTACCTTCCAAAAATGGAACTTCCCACAAGCTGCAGGACACCAAAGGTTGTCTGGAGGTAGCCAAACCCCACTGAATCCAAACCTATGCTCTTGGCCAAGTACTAAAAAAGAAAAAACAAACAACAAAACCAATAGATCAGAGGAAATGAGGTACGCTATATTTCTGAATAAAGACCTTACTGTTTTAGTTGAGAGGACTACGGCTCCAAACAAGCATTTCCTGCAGTTCCCCACACCTACAGATGAAATCTTCACTGGGTCAGACTCAGGCTGCTGAGTAAGGACTGAAGTCTCCATCCCACACCACCAGCTAATGAAAATCAGGGGGATATGATCAAAACCATAAATTTTGCACCAGGTAACAAATCTGAATCACCCTTCACCTTTATAGTGCAACATAGCTGAACATATTCAACTACTGCCAAGGGGAACGAGGTAGATTTTAGACAGCCTTCCTGCCTCCAGACTCTGCACCTGGAGCAGCCCAAGCACCTCATGATGACTGTGGTAAGGTCTTAGAACTGTTGTTTAATCAAGCAAGCTGTAATCATTGCAAGCATAACAAGGGCAAAATATTGCCTTTACTTGTAACCTGGACAGTACATCCACAACCTGGTCTTGCAAAAAAAAAAAAAAAAAACAAACCATAGATGCACACCTTGAAAAGCCACAAACCTTTGGGGATTCTAATTTAAAAATGGGATGCTCAAGAGACAGCTACTTCTGATTCATGGTTTTGTTTTGTACCATTTGCTGAGAGTTGTTTAAAACTCTCAGCCAAGTTCAGCTCTCAGAATTTGTGCAGGTGCCCCAATCTAGCCTGTTTCCACAGTACATGCTCTGCACCCAAGTCCCCAAAACTCCCCTGAAAGATCGGTTATCAACTACACTGACCTCCCGTAAACAAACTCTCAGCCTACAGGCTGAGGGCACCATGGGCTTATTTAGTCGAGGAAGAAGGGAGCAGTTTGTCTCTGGAGGCAAAAAACCAGCAGAGGTTTCTCCCAGAAAGCATGGGCTCGCCAGAGACAGGTGAATAGGCATATCATATATTGCATAGGCACATCCAGGAGCTCACAAGAACAGGAAAGTTTCCAGGAAGCAGGTAAAAGGATTCAACCAGCTGAATATGAGCCAGCAGTGTGCCCAGGTAGCCACTAACATCCTGGCTTGTGTCAGAAATAGTGTGGCCAGCAGGGCCGGGGAAGGGGTTGTCCCTTTGTACTTGGCACTGGTGCAGCCACACCTTGAATACTGTGTTTAGTTCTGGGCCTCTCACTTCAAGAAAGACATTTGAGGCACTGGAGCACATCCAAAGAAGAGCAACAAACATAGTGAAGGGTGTAGAGCATAAGTTGCATGAGGAGCAGCTGAGGGAACCGAGGTTGTTCAGCCTGGAGGATAGGAGGCTGAGCAGAGACCCTATTTCTCTCTACAACTACCAAAAAGGAAGATGAAGCAAGGCGGGCGTCAGTCTCTTCTGCCAAGTAACAAGCAATAGAACAGGTAACAGCCTCAAGTTGTGCCAGGGGAGGCTTAGATTGGGTATTAGGAACAATCTCTTCACCAAAACTGTTGTCAAGCACTGGAACAGGCTGTCTAGGGAAGTGTTGAGTCACCATCTGTGGAGGTATTTATAAGATGTGTAGATGTGGCACTTAGGAACATGGCTTGGTGGTGGACTTGGCAGCATGTGGTTTATGGTTAAACTCAATGATCTCCAGGATCTTTTCCAATCTAAATGATTTTATGATTCTACAAATCGAGGCAGAAAAGTCCAGTGAAAAGAAATGAATCCCACCCATGGCTGGTTTATTACACCCTCAAAAAAAAACGCACCTCTGCTCTGAAACCTCTGATTTCTGCTGCCCACTTGTTGGGTCACCCTCCTACTACAAGAAAGAAGATACAAACCACATTAGCTCCACCCAGGCCAGGAAAGGTCTCTAGGTGATACTGCAGTACAATAAACCCGCTTTTACTGCCTGGCCATACCCTGAACACAGTCACAGCTCACCTACTAGGTAGGAACACACTTTCCTCTCTCCTGTTAGAAAATCTCAAGGTAGTTTTCCTGGAAAACTACACAGCCTAGCATTGAAGGCAAGGCGTGTTGTGAAACAAGATAACCCATACTCACAGGCATGACTCCCATTTGCATGAAGATGAAGGTCAGCTCTATGGTTACAATCACATAGGCAGCAAGGATCACTTGTCGCTTCTTGATGTCTCCTGAGCGGCTGCTCTCCCCCATGGTCTCACTTCTCATTCCCAAGGCTTCTGCCTCACCTCCAGAACTGACTTTAACATTCATAGTGCTCATGGAACAACTTATTGCAGGCTGATGGGTTGAGAAAAGACACAAAGGTGCTTTCTAGCTGGGAACATGAAGCATGGGTAAGGTGCAGAAACCTTTTGCATTCAGTTCAAAGCTTACAGTGCAAAAGGTGGTGAGTCAGCATGCCAGGGATTTATTCTTTCTTTCTTTGTTTCTTCCCTCCCCTTTGCTTTCTTGCCAGGCAGGATTAAAGGTAACCATGCATCAAACCACAGATCTCCTTCTTCAGCCTTGTCCCAGGTGGGCTAATTGCTTCAAGTACCACCACAACGAAGACCAGCTTCAGAGTCCCAACAGAGTGAAAGCGGACATTGCCCCAGACAGGAACACGTGACAAAATCTTCAACTCTTTAACTGTTTAACTTCTTTCGCTTTTATTTCCTCTGGTGGCTCAGAAGAGATGACTGTTGTAGTTCTTCACAAAAGGCACTTTGGTTTTATTTTTGGAGGTTGCAAATGAAGCTTACAACAGAACAGCTATTTCCAAGTCCTTTCACTTCTTGCAATAGATTTATACAGATCCTAGAACAAACATAGATCTTACATGCAGTTAGAGGTGCTCTCATCAACATCTCTACTTGAGCCATTTTCCCTCCTTCACCAGGTACTGCAAATTTATTATAGAGAGACTGAGCTAGCAAATGTTCACATGTGGCTTCACTCTGAATACAAATTACGAGCCAATGCCAGAAAAATAAAAAGAGAATAAAGCATTAAATCCACACAAATCATGAGGCTGACTGCAAAGTGGGGAATTAAATAAACACGACTCATTTGTTGTTTGGGGGTTTTATGTGCTTGCTTGTTTACTTAGGGTTTTGTTTGTCTGCTTGCTTGTTTAGTTGCTTAGGGGTTTCTTTGTTTTCTTACTTCTGAATCCTGGTTTCTTGTTGAATTCTGGTTGAGCATTATCTTCATTTTAAAGAGAAAAAGAAAGCAGAGGTCTCAGTGCTCTGATTTTGTAGAACCACAGGACTTTTGGTAGTAAGGGATCTCAGGAGATCTCATCTGCTCTCCTGCTTGAACACATCAGCTGAGCTGTGCCTTTTTCCAGATAAGCTTTGAAAATCTCCACGAAAAGAGATTTGCCCCTCCACCGAGTATGCGGAAAGAAGGCTCTCCTAATGTGCAAACTGAATTTTTCAAGCTGTGGCTTGTGGCCATTGTCTCTCATGGTATCAGCTGCCACTACCAAGAGGAGTCTGCCTGCATAATCTCTGGAACTGTCCTTCAAGTAGTTGCAGCTGGCTGTTAGGTCACCGCAAACTCCTTTGCTAGATTGAACAAGCCAAATTCCCTCCACCTGTTTCAAAGACTACATACTCTAGATCCCTGACCTTCCTGGTAGCCCTCCAATGGGTCCAATCCAGTTTGTCCAAAACCCTCTTGACCCAGGAGGCCCAACACTGGGTCAGCCTCAACAGCACCAAGCAAAGGCAGACTAACAACTTCCCTGGATGTTCTGGCCATGCTCTTCCTCAAATGGCTTATTACATACTTTGCCTTATTCCTGATGAGCGTGCACTATTGGTTAACACAGCATCACCATCAACCATGGTTCTCATGCTAGGGCTGCTACATCCATTTGGTCCCCACCTGTCATTGATGCAGGTGGATATTCTGCTCCAGGCTTCGGGCAAATTGTCCCAAATTTCAACTTGCTGAAAACCTTGAGGTTTTGGTTGTTTCAGCTGTGATGGTCCAAGCAGACTCTCCTCTACTGACCGTATCAGCCAGTCCCTCCAATTTAATAAAACCTCAGTTCAGAAACGGAGGGCCGACTCACTCTGAAGGCTGACACAGGCACATCAATACAGGGACACATGCAGATGTTTGCTGGCTTGGATCCAGCATGGTTGCCAGGGCCCCCAGGCTTCCGACCAAACCCTGGGAGAGGGAACTATAAGATCTCTGGGCACACCTTGTTATTCAACACATGTCACCACAGGGACCCAGGATTCAGTGAGGGCTGCCAGGCCCTCATGGCAAAGGAGGGAGGTGACCAAAGGTTTAATGTTTCACCAGGGGTGGGTACCATATCTCTGGAGGCTGAACAGAAACCACCTTTTGCAATCTCAGCCAGTGCATTAATGAAAAAGCACCTTTAAAGAATTACTTTCCCACGGGGATACCAGCACTCAAACAGACCCAACACACAATGCCCTAGAAGTTGCACTTGTTTCTGAAGAAGGAAGATTACCCTGTGTATATCCCAACTTAGCAAAGGATCAGTGCTCAACACTTGGTTCATCTCAGTGTGAAACAATGGATTTGCCTGCACTTGAATGTCCTGCAGCACAGCACCAACATCATCACTCCCTGGTTTGTGCTGGACAGGCATGATTTACAAATTACCGGCATTGAATAGAAGAGCAAAATTAATGAAAGAACTCTGTTTAGGAGGGTTTTGAGACAAACAAAAAAGAAACTCATGCAAATGCAATGTAAAACACTGCTTACGGGAAACATTTCTGACTTGGACTTGAAAAGCATCAATGTTTTGACTGGTGAGTTTGTCTCAGCAGCAACTGAAAACAGATCCCAGCAAGGCGACAGCAGGAAACAATGACTTGCAGATGCAGCTACTTGCCACCAGACTGAGCCTCATCCCGCTCAGGGCATGAAGTGCAGACAGCTAACCACTCAGATTTAGCTGGTTTTTACTGGCATTGACAAGCAAAAGAGAGTAAAAAAAACCCTGGAGTTAAATTTTCAGCCTCTGGGGTAAAAGATACAGTTTTGAGAGACACGGACCTAAGCTCAATGCCTGCTGTGGAGGTGACCATGGAGAATGAGCTACGATCACCAGACTTAGGGTATGCACCCATACCTGTGGCAAGTGTGACAGCTGGCTGGAAACACCAGAGAAAGAATCACTGACTCTTGGGCATAGCAGAGCCCTCATTTCACTTTGCAAAGAGAAACTGCATTTCTATGGGCTGTGTTCTGGGAGTGTGCCAGGAGGGACAGAAGTTGCAAGATGAGTACTTACAAGTATACCTCATCACCCTGCCCAAGAAGGAGCAATGATAACCCTTTCCTTCCTTGCAAGAGGACCCCAAGGCCACTCCACCATAACCAGTAAGGTGTGCAGATACTCAAAGAGAGACATGTAAAGGCTTCATGGATACACAACCCTTCAGGAGCTATGGTTCTGGTGATGTTTCTTAAGATTTGCAATACAAGAGAGGAAATGGAAGAACTATCTCAAAGCAGTTCCCCAACAGTGGGAATGCTGAACTGCCACAATGAGGGAAACTGCTTAACACCAGCCATGGCTGGTGGGAGCCATCAAATCCACAGGATCTAGCCCTAATGCTTCTCTTCCCTTGACCCTGACACTGAGGGAACCAGCCTCATTTGTAGTCTGGTGAAAGATTTATACAGTTAAGCAAATAAGAGCATAGACAGCCTGGTAATACCAAAATTATTTCCCATGTTTGTTGACTGATTTATTCCTTTGTCTAATTGTGAAAGCAGCTCACTAATGAATGGAAAAAGACTCCACATGGCCAGCAAGAAAGAGCCATGTTTAGTTTACAAAATAGCACAGTCTTTGGGGGATTTTCATAAAAACCAACGGAGACAGTCCAAATCGGCAATGAAATCAGATTCCGGTGGCTGCTGAACTCTTGGCTTTTTCTATGTGTGTATTAAATTACAAAAAGCAATTATTTATAATTTGTTTTTATAAAAATACTGGTGCACGTATTCTGCCTGGCAAATTATTTTGTGAAATGGAAAAGGCTATTGTTCATTCTTTTGGTAAAGTCTTTGTTATTTAGCATATTAAACTGAAAAATCACATTTTATCTGAAATATGGCCGGTTGTTATTAGCTTTTCAATGGTAAATTCCCAGAGCTCCAGCTAATATCTAGGCCCCTTTTCATGCTCTGCAAACAAAAAAAAGGTTGAGACTCAGATTAGGGAAAAGAATTAGATCCTCTTTGTCTTACTGATGGGACCCTAACAGAGGGGTTCAATGACCTCCCTGAAATCACAGAGGAAGTCTGTGGAAGAGGTTGGAGTCAGACTGGATCATCCCTTGGACGCCAGTCGCATTGTTTAACCACAGGGCAGTTTCTCCTCTCTAATATTCTGGAAAAATTAACCAAAAGAGAACATTTCTGAATGCTGGAATTTGACAACAAAATATGCAGATGGGGCAGAGACTGTGTCGATTGTAAAAGAGTTTTGGAAAAAACCTGTGGCCTGAATTCAGGAGAGTTACACCAAAACCAACATGCCCAAATAGGAAGAGAAAGCTTAGTCCTTTGTGCCCATCCAGTCTCATTGGCTCCAGCAGGATCTTGTCAGGGCAGGAGCCTCTCGTGCCTGCTCACACTGGGTAGCACCTTGCTTAGGATGAGCTCACCTCAGCCAGAGGACACACCTCTGGAGTTATAGCCCAGGTGCTGCTATAGCTGTGGCCTACCTTTACCCCAAAATCTCTCCTGAGCAAACAGAAGCCCCTCAAGCTTCAGTGAGCTGCTGCCATGCATTGGAGAAGGGCTGCTAGGCTGGCCCTGACCTTCTCTTTCAAGCCGACATCAAATGCCACCAGCCTCTACTGGTCCACTATGCTAGGACATTAAAGAATCAGCAAGAAAAAATGTCTCTTCCCTTAGTGAAAGCCCAGGTCTGCTGTGTAAACTCTCTCCTGGGCAAGGGATGATCTCCCCCAGACTTGCCATTCTTCCTAATGCTCAAGCCACACTTGTAAGCAAGCATGATACAGCCATCTGCGTAGGAAACTGATGAAAGGAGTGGTTATATCATTGGCTTCTGCGCAGGGTCCATGCAAAACTGCACAGGGTAATAAGCAATGGTGACAGCCCAGAAGCAATGGATACTTCTGCTGCCTCTGTGGTTGTGTCTTCAGCTTACTGGCATGTTGGTGTGATTGAACTCCAGACGACTCACTGTTGGATAATGGAGGAAGCCCTGGTCTCCAAGATACACACAGCGCACTGGAAGTCCAAGGTTTATAGCCAAAGAATATGCTAGATGTGACAAAACTGGATACACACACACAAATAAAGCCTCTTACTTAGCCTGCAATATGCAGTATTTCATTCAGCTGGTATTATACAGCCACCTTCTGGAATCACAGCAATGTCTGGAATGTAAAAGCTGTTTATCATTTAAATAACATTTAAGCCATTATAATTTATATGAGAATTGTAACTGCTGGGGCTGTATGGAGCTTCTTGTTGTGGTTTGCCATAGGAATGCTGCAGATTTCCTCTGCACACATTACATTCTGCACACAATGAGAGCCCCAGATATTTTCAGCCAGTCTTGAGCCTCCTGCATTTACCAAAACATTTTCCTGTGTCACAATCAAACAATTGCCTGATTTGTAACTCTCAAGCAGTCAAGAAACCACAGCAACAGAATGTTACAAGAATCTGTTGTTTAGCCTTCCAACAAAGCTATACACAGCACAAACAAAATATGGATGTTAATTCAGTGTTTCTGCTAATGCATGTTTCTGCATAAAGCAATTACAGAAGGGCAAAGCACGCATCTGTAAACCCCTGCACATCCCAGACACAGCCTCCCCACACAGAGGAGGGTCTGGGTTACATCCTCAGACAAAAGCTTACCTGCTCAGGGCCAGGGGGAACATGCCCCCTCCCAGCCTTGCTCCCACTTGGCTGGCCAGTTTCTCCATGTGGACTTGTGACCTGCGTGGAGCCCAAAAGGGATGTGGAAGAAAGGAGACAGCTGCCCCTGCGCCCAGCTGGCTCCATCCACTACTTGGGTAAAGGACAACCCTATACTGCAGATAATCACTTCCTGTGGATGGAAGAGGTGGGATGAAGGCATCCATAGTCACAGAGGGCTGCGTTTATCAACAGCTCAGAAGTGGCGAAATGCACAGATATGGCTAGACCCCCCCTTCATGTATCTGGAACTTTAAATGCCTTCCAAAGCCTCACACCAGATCTTTACTTTTCTCCCTCCAAGCAAACACCCAATTTCAGCTGAAGGCTTGACTGAGACATGTAAAGCCAGAGCAAACCCCCAAATCTGCACTGTTAAAAGTTCGAGCAGAGCACACACTGCTGCCTGTCATTCAGCTCACCTAGGAAAAACAAAGCTTTTAAAGCTCTAGAAGACACCAGCCAGTAGAGGCTGCCAGCCTCTAGAAGACACAACTCTGCCAGCCAGGTCTGCATCCCCTGCATCAGCAATAAAAGCTATAGCCAGGTCTACCTGGGGGGAACAATTACAGTCTTGATTTTAGCTACAAATACAAGGGGGAACAAAGAAAAATCCAAGACTGATGTTTTTTTGTTCAAATCACCAGGCGGCTTTGCAGACCTTTCAATGCTTTGTCCTGTCTTTTGTATCTGCCCTCCTCTTGAATTCATCTGAGACAGAAAGAAATCAAACCTCCTTTGCTGGAGGTGGAACTTCCTTAGGGGATCCTTAGCACTGAGGTTGCAAGGGGAGCCCACTAATGGTTCTCAAGTGGGATATCAGGAATCTTCACAGCAAGTTTGCGGGCAATTTTCAAGATAATTAAGTTGAACCAACACTAACTACAGCTCTAGCACAGACAGATAGCCAAGAGGTGGACAAACAGAAATTTTCCTAAGAGCAAATTACTAAGAGCTACTTTTTATATATATATATTTTTTAAATAATTTTTAAAGCTTGTCCCCACAATGATGACAGAATCGCAGCCCCATGACTCTTTGTCACTGAGCAAAGATATTAGCACTTGCCATGGACTTGACACCAGAAAAGGAGAGAGACTCCCTTCCGAAAGGGGTAGCAAAACCATCTATGCCCTGGAAAGAGCACAGAAAGGGATTAGTGGTTCCAAACATGCCAGAGAACAAGTATTTGCCAGCCCCAACCAGAAGTGGCTGCTGCTCATTGGACAGCTGGATGATGGCCAGAAATTTTCTGTTACAATACTTATTTTTGAGGCTTTTCTTCTTTGATACTTCTAATTCTAAGCCATTCCTAAGGCCAAATGCAAGGCTTGCATAAACCAGCAATGCCTGCATAGTCTTGGGCTGGACTTGTCACTGTCAGTCTTTGGCACTAAATCTTTTCACACTCTAAAGAGGGTAGATATGAAGAAAGAAGAACTCATTTTGAGCACTACTACCCAGTTCATGTGTTCTATTTTTGGAACACATGACTCCATACATCAAAGTCTTTATGCATTAAAGCCAGGAACCATCATCTGGCTTTTCAAGAAATCCTGCAAATTTTCAGTCCAAACCGCTGAGAACCAGCCCTGCCAAGGCAACAATGGGACTTGAGCACTTTGCAAATACCTAGGATACCTGAAACAAAGAAAAAGCGCTGCTAGAAAAAGGGGGTCTATGCCAACTAATTTTCCTAATGCCCTATCAGACAGCAACACAATTACCTCTGTAAAGCTGCCCCAAGGAGGGCACTGATTTCCTATGGTAGCTGGATCCTGGAGATTCCTACTAAAACTGACACCAACCTACTCAGCAGCTCTGCCCAGACTCCCTCCTTGTTACCTTCAAGCTGAAGCCCATGACAGCCTGAGGAGCGGTGGGTTATATTCGTCCTGAGCCTCAGCAATTAAATAATTTGCCAAATTCAGCTGGGTCTGCACAGGTGACACAACAACCACCTTCAATCCCACTGGAGGCACCCTTGGAAACTGCAGGGGACTCAGGACCTTGTTGGTCAATGGAAAAATTGTTGTGGTGCTTGAAAAGGAAAGGTTCTAGATTAAATTTGTGGGCTGTCACCTAAAGAAAAAAAAAGCCATTCTCCCATCTACAAAGCAAGTGCATTTGATCTAGAGAGCAACGAGACTCCATAAACATAGCACCTCCAGATACACTTTTTTCCTTCCAGAACAAACTCACTACTACTTGGCCACTATCAGCTTCAATGATTTCACCTGGTTTATATTTTTCCTTTGAATATTAATGATGACCAGCTGACTCATTTTTACTTAGAGAGGAGCTGCAAGATCTGGATTAGTTGGCTTGAGGTTGAAACCTTGACCCCAATTCACTGGGAATTTTGCCTCCGATTTCCATACTGCCACAATTTAACCTCCAGGTCTTTCATCCAATGCTTTTACTGTTAAGAAAACACTTGTTTCAGACTCCTTTGGTCACAACTATGTTTGAAATTGTGGCCTCATGATTCACACTAGAAGACTTTGTACTGTGTCATTTTGAAATGCCTTCATGTGTGACTACATGCTTGCCAGGGGACAGTGAGATATCCACTATCCTGCATAGCATCAGGGTTTGGCTTTAATTGCACTGTCATAAAATTCAAAGTTAATCAAGAGTCAGGTACAAGTGCCTCTATTTGTGCCCAGTCCTCTCCTCAGTCCAAAACTCAGCCTACTTGAAACTGAATCGTGCTACCATACAAACTTATTTTAGCAATAGCACCTACAAGAAGTGGTAGAGCAGTGGCTAAGGGTAACTTCTAAGGCTACAGAATGACCTGATTGTTTTTCAACCCAGCCACAGCACAGGAAAAAATGTAGCTTTCACCTGGCCTCCACTATCTAGCAAAGGACATTACGATCACATGAAATTTATTTAGCAACATTCCTGACCATGACCCAAGGTAGCAGGTTCAGCTTCAAAACTTGAGAACTGGCTCATTAAGAAACAGCTATGTCAGTGGATATAATACAAACCATTAAAAAACCCTTTAAGCCAGTATTACCTATGGTCTTCCACCTCCTTTGCTCAATTAGGGGATATGGCATTTGGTTTCTCTTTGGATCAGAGCGACGCTGAATACTAGTGGGATTTGTGCCAACTGCTGTTGCAGAAAACACATACAAATGCTTAAATGCTACCCCATACAAAACATAGGCTGAGCTCCCAGCAATGACTCACAGCACTTACTGTTCTACATGGCATAAATGTGTTTATAGTGTGCTGCTGGATCCAGGTACAATTAACTCCCCACTCTGTAGGAATACATACCACATTGTGGGCAAGGCAGCCTTACTATAGTTAAGCTACTGTAAAATGAATGTGATGGACACCCAAGGAGCTCATTGAACCTCTCCCTTTGTATGTTCACCACTGGCTGGGTTATGTTTGGTCCACATTCAAAACTCACAGCAAAATTAATGCTATGAATTTAGCAGGGAGATTATAAAATGACTGCTTTTCATGATTAAGAGCAAATAAAATTTTACTGCTGTGTCTTCAGCAAGTTACTATGCTAAAAGAGAATTTAAAGCTGTAGGCAAGAAGATAAATTAATTAAAGAATACAAACAACAAGCCAAGGGGTGAGGAGAGGGAGAAATTATCTCATCATGCTGCGTCATCGCATGGTATCTAAACACCCCATCACAGGGAAAGGAGGGAACAAGCCCTGCGGGAGGCAAATAAGAAAAGACAATACAACCTGGGGAGCGAGAGAAGGAACAGCCAGATCCCACACCACCATATTACTTTGCTACCTGCTTCTAGGGAGGGAACCAGCCACAGAAAGATGTAGAGAAGACAGAGCTCCTGGGGCTCCCCAGGACATGCCAGTCCTGCATGAAAACAGGTATGTATCTTGAGGTCTGAATCCCCTACAACTGCATTTCCTTCTCTTGGATTTCCAGAATTTGAGCTACCATTGAGCTAAGCCACTATCCATCATATTTGAGAAGGTGAGGCAGACAGGTGAAGGTCCCTGTGACTAGAAAAGGGGAAACAAAATGCTAACTTTTTAAAAGCACAAAAAAGAAGATACAGGCCAGTGAGTCTCACCTCTGTGCCTGGCAAGATCATGGAGCAGTTTGTCCTGGAAACTATGCTAAGGCATACGGAAAAAAGAGAGGTGATGGGTGGCAGCCGACATAGCTTCACTGAGGGCAAATTGTGCCTGACAAATTTGATGGTCTTCTACAAAGAGGTTACAACATTGATGGATAAGGGAAGAGTGACTGAAATCATCTACTTTGACTTGTGCAAAAGATTTGATACTGTCCTGAACAACATCTGCCTCTAAAAGGGAGAGACATGGATTAGATGGATGGATGACACACTTGATAAGAAATTGGCAGGGTGGTCAAACTCAAGAGTTGCAGTCAATATTTCTATGTCCAGGTGGAGACCAGTAAGGAGTGGTGTCCCTCAGGGGACCAGTACTATTCAACATCTTTGTCAGGGATCTGGACAGTGGGACTGAGTATACCCTCAGCAGGTTTACAGATGATAACAAGCTCAGCAGTGCGGTTGACAAGCTGGAAAGAAGGAATGCCATCAAGAGGGACAGGCTTGAGAGGTGGGTCTGTGTAAACCTCACGGAGCTCACCAAGGCCAAGTACAAATTCCCACACTTGGGTTGGGGCAATCCCAAATGTGAACACAGGATGCGTGATGAGTGGATTTGGGGGTACTGGTGGATGAAAAACTGAATATGACCTGGCAGTGTACACTTGCAGCCCAGAAAACCAACTGTATCCTGGGCTGCATCAAAAAGAGCATGGCCAGCAGGTTGAGTGAGGTGATTCTCTCCCTCTACTTTGCTCTTTTGAGACCTCACCTGGAGTTCAGGTTCAGTTGAGACCCCATTGTGTTCAGCTCTGGGGCCCACAATAAAAGAAAAACATGGACCTGTTAGAATGAGTCCAGAGGAGAGCCATGATGATGATCATAGGGCTGGATCTCCTCTTCTATAAAGACAGGCTAAGAGAGTTGGGGCTGTTCAGCCTGAGAAGAAAAGGCTCCAGGGAGACCTTAGAACAGCCTTCCAGTACCTAAAGATGGGGAAGGACTATTTATCAGGGAGTGTAGTGATAGGACAAGTGGTAAGTTTTAAACTGAAAGATTTACATTAGATAGTAGGAAGAAATTCTTTGGTGTGAGAGTGGTAAGACACTGGGACAGGTTGCCCAGAGAAGTTGTGGATAGCCCATCCCCGGAAATGTTCAAGGCCAGGCTGGACTTGGTTGGGCTTTGAGCAACCTGGTCTAGTGGAAGGTGTCCCTGCCCATGGCAGGAGGGGTGGAACAACATGATCTCTTAGGTCCCTTGCAGCCCAAACCATTCTATGATTCTGTGATTGCCAAGATCCCACTTAACAGAATTTTCACAGAATAAATTGAATGCATTATCTTATTCATAAAGCTTGTCAAAGAATCATATGGACAGCAAAGGGCTGCCTGCAAGCTGGTGGCATGGAGAGCAGTGTCCTCTCTGGCAAACCTTACCCAGAGGTCTTTTGGCAAGTTGCAGGAAAGTGGGAGCATGTTGTTAGGTACATCCCAGCCAAGAGCTCCTGTGATGCCACCCCAGGGAGCTGGATCACGGGAGAATACACCAACAAGTCATGGGGGCTCCGAGATGCGGGAGGACAACAGGCCGCGGTGGGGAAGGGGGAAGACGACACGAATCGCGCTGGGAACCCACCTTGCGAGGCCGCGCTCCCAGCGTCGAGCCGGAGGAGCGAGGCGAGCCCCCGCGTCTCCCGGCGCAGCCAACATTAGAGGGCACCATTGCCCCGTACACCGGGGACGGCCGCGGGCAGCGCCGCCACCGCCCGGGCCCGGGGCCAGCGCCGCGCCGATTGTGTATTTACTAGGTGTGAGCTGGGATCCACTTGAAGGTACTGCTGATGCACTTACCGCTGCTCTTGGGCTTGTTACTGGAGGAGGCACCTCCCCTCTGCAACAGCCCAGGCCATGACAACCTCCTTCAGGACTCGTGCAAAAATATCGGCATTAAAAAACCCCTACTTACTTAAGAAATAGGAAACCGAAAATAAGACCTGTGTAATGGCCTCTTTACCACCACCCCCTACAGAAAGCAGAAGTAACCTATGAAAAGCTACTCCAAAAATAATACTACTATGGGTCAAAAGGAAAGGCAAGAGGAATGTCAAAACAAGCAAAATGCAAACCTCTCATTTAATACAAAGATTGGCAACAAACAGTAGGTATGAGCACAGAGCATGACTTTCACAGAAACAATACTAACAGAAAAGCAGGGAATATAAATTAGTGGAGTATTTAACTGCTGCTCAAATATAACTACACAGACAGCAAAAAAGAGCCACCCTCCATGGGTACCTACTGAGAGCTCAGAATGCTGTTTGGTACCTGCAATTCCCAGCCTGGTTTCCAAGTTAACAGCATGGTGTCGGTAAGGCTCTCTGCACTGCCGTTCATGGAGAGCATCCCACAAACAAGACAGGCTTCCAGTCAGTCACGAGGGGCCAGATGGTGAGTGGACTTCATCTAGTAAAACAACATGCTGGAAAGAGCAAAAGAAGAGTGTGAAAAGAGAATGCGATCGCCCCGGGTGCACTGGCAGGTCCATCAATAGATTAGGATAAATTCACTGCTACCTTTGTGCTACCCTAATGATGCGCAGCAGCTGGGCTGCAAGGCTAGCTCTTCTTTTAACAACCAAAGACAGAAAGTATAATAATTTTTAAAAATAAGAAAATAGATGAAATAAAGCATTTTCCTGAGATGCTAGCTTTTGCATATTTTTGAGAACTCATCAAAACCCAATTTCAATTGAATTTAAACTACCATTTTAACCCCTGAGTTAGTGTGGCTTTGCCTAGCTATCACATCTGATAATTTGATTTTTTTTTAATGACCATGTCAGGAAATGGAAAATTCTGAATCCACACAGGCTTGAATAATTCAAAGCATCACTCTGCTGGTGAAAAAAACCTCAATGAGAAGTTTGGACAGTCTGTGCTAACATGAACTTTAATTGCAGTCAATTTATTTAAGCAGGACTCCAAAGTACCAAGCAAAATTGCCACTGGTATAAATGCAAAACTGCAAATTGCTTGTGATCACATGCATAGTAAAAGAGAAGTACAGTACATGGGAGATAAAGTACTGATGTTTATTGGTTTGTATCTCACATAAAGCAATTATGGAATATAGCATGTTCTGAAATGAAGCAATCACATGCATTTGAAGAATCCTGAGTTAAACATTGTTGAGTGTATAAATGGTAATGATGTATCAAAGGAAATAAGAAGGAAGCAAAGCACAAACCTTCAAGCTTCACAGGCCCAACAATAGTTTGCTTGCCTGGCAACATGCTGAGGACAATTCCCTTAGGAGATGTTCACCCACAGATTCTCCAGAAGATGGAGGAGGGCTCCTCCGTGGTGCCATGTCATGGGAGCCCTGCAACAACCAGCCCCATCAGAATGACAGTGTCAAGGCTTTCTCTTTCGTTACCTTCATGTGTTCTTATCAAATTTCCTTGGTTACTTCTTGCTCAGTTTACAGTGAAAGGACCTTTCTTCCACTATCTGCCAAGCCATCAGGCTCAACACTGGCTCTGAGGGTGAACCTGGACTGTTTCCAAGCAAGAATAGTCAAATGCAATAAACCTCCTGCAATCACAATCCCTTCGCAATGGTGCACAAGCCATAAAGGAGTATTCTTTCCCTCCCCTCCCCCTTTTGAAACAGAGCAGCCAGCAAAAATACACACTAGTTAAAGTCATTGTTTTTTCTGACATAAGCAGATATGACTTGGATATTATGAGCAAAAATGTTTCATTCTTATGGGGCATTGTTCTAACCCTAGTGGTAATTACTCTCCTCAGTATTCTGAAGCAGGAATTTCTAAAGAAGATAATGGGCTTGGTGGTGGGAGTTCTTGGGTAAGATTTTGTGGCTTATGTTAGGCAAATTGCTGGTTTAGAGGATCATAACATACCCCTCTGGCCTTAGAGTTCATGGATTCACTAAATTAAAAACATCTCTCTGTGCAGACAGTATTTCCTCCTCAAATGGGCTGGAGATGCTCTCTGTTTCCACACAGAAGAAAGGCACAGACACTGCTAGAACTGGCAACTGTGAGCTGAAAGTCCCCAAGTCTATGACTACGAGCTTAAAACATAAGTGTATAATGGGACAAAAAAAGAAGTCTAAGAGATGGGGAACATTGGCAGTGAGGAAGATGAAAAAATAAAACCTCAAACATGAGCTGCTTTAATTCCCAGGTGAGCTGGAAGGTGAAGCAGCCTCGAACACAAGGCAATCCCTGAAAATAACTTCCCTGTTCAAACCATAGTTCCTAGCACCCCTCAAGTACTGCATAAATATTGGCTAACCTCTGAAAGCGGTTTGGGAGGACCACGATGTGGATTTTGCAGAGGGCACGCCCACATCTTGTAAATAGCAGGGAAGTTTGCTCACTCGGCCTGCGGCTCAGGAATGTATAAAACCGAGGAGGCAGAAAACAGGAAAGGCAGCCGCTGGCCTCTCCCAGCACTGGGGGAGGATGGCAGCAGGTTCACAGGGACTCCTCACAAAGAGCCCCTGTCTGCGGGGACCCAGCATTGCCATTTGGCTAGTGTATTGAATAGAGGGCACTTCTTCAGCAGGTTTCTCGGGGAACTCGAGGCGTTTTCTGTGCATAGCATATCTATTTCTAAAACCACCCCATCCTACATCCCAAGAGGTTCATCTGATGGCTGCTGAGAATCAAATCCCAGCTGAACACTGTGCCATGCTCAACATGTTCCCCTCCCATCCCAGCTTGGCTCAGGACCCACTTATTCTCTCCCTGGCCAAACCCTTGTTAACTGATGCTCACCTCCTGCTTTTTAAGATAATGAGTTTTCGGTGATGAGAAACCATGAGGGCAGTCTTGTGACCTGCTTGCTCCCTGAATGACACCCTTTGGGCCAGGAGACCTGTTCATGGCTACCCTCAAGAGCCATTTTGGGAATATTTATCGAAACTTCCTGTGCTACCACTATTTGTGAAATGAGAGTAGTCTGTCTGTACCATCCGTCAGCAGTCTTCTGTCAGGCGTGACTCTACACCTACCCAGGAAGCAAGCAGCATCTGCACCCTGAAGACATTTGCTGCCTCTTATCTTGACTGCAAAGCTACAGACCTTTCCAACTGAACAGCCCACCTTCACCCACAGATGTCATAAAATGATTTCAGGAGATCAAACCTGCCACATCATTTCACTGCTCATGAGTCTGAGCATGAAAAGACCCTGTGCAGTGAGCCAGGCTGCAACCCCCTCTCTGACCAATCCCAGGTCCATGGGTCCAAACCTACAGGTGCTGCTGGTTTTTCCTCTCATGGCCAATCTTTGGGGGTACCGCTGAAAGTGCAGATGACCAGAGGGCTTTAGCACCTCTCCTATGATGAAGGGCTTAGAGAGCTGGGGTTGATGAGCCTGGGGAAGAAAAGGCTCCAGGGAGACCTTAGAGCAGCTGCCAGTACCTAAAGGGGGCCTACAAGAAAGCTGGAGAGGGAGTTTTCATGAGGAGAGTAGGGATAGGACAAGGAGCTTTAAACTGAAAAAGGGTAGATTTAGACTAGACATTAGGACGAAGTTCTTTACCTGGAGGGAGGCAAAACACTGGAATAGGTTGTCCAGAGAAGCTGTGGATGCCTCATCCCTGGCAGTGCTCAAGTTCAGGATGGACGAGGCTTTGAGCAACCTGGTCTAGCAGAAGGTGTCCCAGCCCACAGCAAGAAGGTTGAAACGAGATGATCTTTAAGGTCCCTTCAACCTAAAGCATTCTGTGACTCTATGAAAATATCGTACCTTGGAGCCTACAGCAGCTATCCTGGCTGCCCTGCACTCCTCACCAGTACAGCAAGTGAAGGAGCCAGTGCCCACAGCAGTGCTGGGGGGCTGCTCTGTCACAGACATGAGTTGACTGTGGAAACAGCATGGAGGAAGATTACTTATTTTGCCCCAACTGGGGGATCAGAAAGGGCTTTCCGTGAGTCCAAGGACCATAACCCCTCTGCTTGAAGCTGACACCTGCCTGCAGTCACCATTGCCCCAAGTGGCCTAAAGCTGTGACCTTTCCAGCCCTGCAGTAAGCCGGCACCAGGGCAGACTCTGCACAGCCACCATCACCCTAGGGATTAAAATGAATTTTATTCCCTCTATCAAATGAAACCATCCATGTTGTCTTTGCTCAAGGGCTCAAGTTTCCCAGCAGCAAGAGCTGTACATACACAGAGAGTTAGAGTGTCCCCAAAATGCTCAAAGAGTGACACAGGTCTGCCTTTTCCCTTTTTGTTTGCAGATGAAAAGCTCACTGTGGTAACAAGCCTCTGAGGCACGCATCAAAATTACAATGATGTTCTGGACCCAATTTTAGCACCATGTCAACTATGTCCCCCCCCCCCCTTCAAACTCCTCCATCCCGAAACAACAAAAGGGAATGATTGCAGTGACCTGCAGAAAATGTAAAGCACAAGCCAGCTGATCCCTGGCAACACAATAGCAAGATTAGTTCATCTGCAGTGAACAAACACATAATATGTGGGTTTTAAAGTTAGGAGAGGAAAATGCTGTGGTTTTTCTGTATTTCTATTCAGTAAGGCTGCAACTTATTACTTCCATGCAGCTGAGCAGCCCTGTTTTTAAAAATAGCCTTCAGCTTGTTTTGAAATCTGCAAACATCTCGCTTTGTTTTGCAGCAGTGTAATAAAAAAACACCCGAGCAAGAAACGATCCCGTCTTCCTCCACACGCATCACCTCCCCCGCCCCAAGCCCGTGTCCCGCGGAGGCTGAAAAACCTCCCGGCGACATCCCTCGAGAAAAATAATAACAATAATGAAAATTATAACAGACACACGCACACCCCCTACACCCTGAAACGGCAACATGGAGGGGGGGGGAAACACCAGCCCCGAAAGACGCCGGAGAAGAAGCTCCAGCAGATCCTCGGCCGCCAGCAAACAAAGGGAGCGGAACCGACGGCGGGAGGGGAGCGCCACAGCCGCCCCCCGGGGCCGGGCCAGCGCTGGGGAACGTCCTCCCAGTCCGCGGTGGGGCCGGGCCGGGCCAATGCGACCGGCGGCGGCGCGGCGGCGCTGCCCGCCGCAGCCAATGGAGGGCGCGAGCAGGAGGGCTGCCGCCGGGGGCCGGGGAGTGGCGGGGGGGGACCCGCCAATCGCGGCGGGCCGATGATAGGGAAATACTATTATGCTAATAGTTGTTTTGCTCGCACTCGCTGGGAGCGGCGTTTAAAAGCCAGGCGGACGGGGGTAGGGGCTCAGAGGAGAGAGGCAGGGCCGGGAGGGCTGCGTGCGGGACGTAGGGCGAGGAACGACGGGGGGGGCACCCACCCCGGGTCCTCGCCAGCGGCGATGTCCAACGTGCACCTCTCGGCTGCCGCCGCCGCTCTGGAGCGTCTGTCCGTCCGGCGGGCCCTAGTCGGGCACGGCCGCAGCCCCGTCTGCAGGAGCCTCTTCGGGCCGGTGGACCACGAGGAGCTGGGCCGGGAGCTGCGGAGCCGCCTGCGGGAGATCGGGGAGGATGACCAGCGTCGTTGGGACTACAACTTCCACACCGACACACCGCTGCCAGGGCCCGGCCGCCTGCGCTGGGAGGAGGTGGAAGGCAGCGCTGTGCCCGCTTTCTACCGGGAGACGCTGCAGGTGGGGCGGTGCCGCGTCCCGCTCTTACGGGCGCCCCCTTCCCCGCCGGCTTCACCGCCGCCCCCCGCAGCCGCCGCCGCCAACAAGGGACCCGGAGGGCGCCTGAGCCGGGCGAACCGCGCCGCTCCCCTCTGCCGCGGCATGCGGCTCTGCCGCAGGGGCCCGACGGCCCGTATCACAGGTGCGTGGGGGCGCTGGTGGGGTTTGGGGGGGGTGGACGGCCCGCCGCAGCGGCTGACGGATCCCCCCCTTCCTCTCCGTCTCCCATCCAGATTTCTTCGCGAGGAGGAAAAGGCCGGCGGAGCCCACGGCGGCGGCAGAGCGCCCCGCCGCCTGTCCGCAGCCCACCGCCGCCGCCACGGCTGAGCAGGCCCCCCGCAAGCGGCTCCGGTGAGCCAGGTGAGGAGAGCCCCGGGGACGGCCGGGCGCCTTCTGCGTCGCTGTTCTATTGCCCTCCTCTTTCTTTCCTTCCCCCCTGATTATTTTTTCTCCTCCTTTCTTGTTCCTCCCCAGACTTTTGCACTACGGCGCCCATGGGAGTGGCGCACCGCCCCCCGTAGGCGCGGGGGGCCGGGGCTGGCGGTGCGGCGAGCAGGGACCCCCCTGCTCCCGCGCTCACCGGGAGTGGGACCGGGAGACGGAGCCGGAGCGAAGCCGGAGCGCCTGCCCGCCGGCCGCGGCCGGAGCAGTGTTAACGTACAACTGTGCAATGTATTACGTTTTGTATAGAAATGTATTATGCCTAATGTGAGTACACTGGCCAGAAGTGTAAAGCTTTAAAAGTCATTTATATGAAATGCTTAATCTCTGCTGAGCTCTCAGTGAAAAAAAAAAAAAAAAAGAAAAAAGAAAAATGTAAAAAAAAAAAGTGAGTGTATATTTGTAAAAACTTTTTTTAAGAGTTATACTAACTTATATTTTCTATTTATGTCAGAAATGTGGATAACTTTGACATCCAATAGCCTTTCGGTTTTTTTCCCTTTGGTTAAGCCAAAGGGCACTATATTTGCTTTTGTTATTTACAAAATGTAAATTTATTTTTATAGTGGGAATATTTTTTTCTTTTTTTTTTTTTTTTTTTGCATTCACAAGATGTAGCTATGAATCAAAATATTTTTTAGACTTGAAGACAAATCCGTTTCAGTGGTTCCTGAGCCGGTCTGTATCACTGCCATTGCAAATAATGCCACAACTTCAGAAATACTAAATAAAAGAAGCCAGGAAACCCCTGCAAGGCTACTTGGTGTGTGCTGTGCCGGCGTCGTCGGGTGAAGAGGGGGGAAATTTCGGGGGCGGGGAGGGTGGTGGAAGCTGGGCCTGGGGAGGCAAGCCCCAACTCTATGCATTTGAGGCGGGGAAGAGGGGAGGGATGCGGGGACGGCGCGTCCACCTCTGCGCCCTGCGGTGTGGAGCTGTTGTGCAATTCAGGGGGGGACGGGTTTGTTTCCCCCCCTCCCCAGTCCTAAAAACAAGTGGTTTTGAGTACTGGCGGAGTTCGGCAGCACACGCCCTTCTTCACGCCCCAAATTCGTCCTTTCAGCGCGTTTTATAAGGTTTTATTTAATTGTTTCTTTCTTACCAAAGCTGTATTTGGCCCCCTTTGAGGACCTGACTGTGCTGAGTGCAGCAGCACCCTATCAGGGCTATGGCTGCTGCTGCCTTTGCTTAGGGACTGCCTGTGGTGGTGGCAACAGCTGCACAGTATCCTTGGGCTCAGCATTGGATGGACACCCGTGCCTTGGGGATGAGGGGGAGATTGTCCTTGGTATCCTCCAGCCTTCAGACACTGACCTGGAGCTCTGAGCAGTGGCTATTTCCAGGAAACACTTCCTAGTACCTCTTGCCCAAGCTCAGCAATGATTTACAGGGCAAACACACAACAGTGCTGGGAAAGGCAGCAATTTCAGCTCCCATAAAAGGGGTGAGGGGAAAGGGGGGAAACAACAGGCAAAATACCCAGCATTTTGGCATCAATGCTTGGGGGTGGCAGTGCTGTCAGAACCATGCACCCAAGGCAGTTTGTGGGTCACCCGGTCCCCTTGGTCCAGGTGCGGGTTAAAGCAATGGGATCTGCACGCAGCCTCATGGAGTTGGGGCACACGGCCCTCCCAGGGTCCCAAACCCTGTGCTGCCTAAAGAGTGGGGAACAGACCAAGTCTGGTCCTTGATGAAAGTGGTGAAAGGACTGGGAAATGAGTGTACAGATGGGGAGCAGGGATGTGGGAGGGGGATGGGGGTCCTAGAGACATCAGGACCAGCTGGTCAGATGTCCTTTTCAGACCCCATTCCCCACTGTATCACCTCTTTGGAGTTTTGCACTGCCATGCAGGACCCAGCAGGTGGGGAGGGACAAGGGCATCACTCCCCAGCCCAATGAGCTCTGCAATGATGATGTTTCATGAAGAAGGGAAGGAGCCAGGAGAATAAGGCTCAGGGTTTATATGCGTCCTCTTCCCCTGAACCCTGCAACGCTCCTCTCTGCCCCCTTGTCACGGCCACCGAATGCTCCTGGCTGTAAAAGTAACATTGATTACCTCCAGCTCCATGATCGCTTAATCAGAACAGGATTATTTTACACGCCCGCATCAGTGGCTGCTGTCTCAATACGATTTCCCCCCCCCCTTTGAAAAGAAAAATAGCTTTTCCCTTTCCTTATGAAAGCCAACAATACCCGGAGTGAGGCAGCTGGATCCTCCAGGATTTATGGGCTTTTCTCTTGCTTTCATGAAGCAGGTGCCTTTGGGACCTCCATTGTCCCAGCCCCCAACTAATAATAGGACTTTCTGCAATGAAAGATCCCTGATCCGAGCTCCCAAATACCTTGGCCGGAGGAGCCGCCGCCTGCCCGGAGGTGTGCCCAGCCGGCTCCGGAGGAAAGCCCTAACCCCGGGGGAGAGTTTAGGCATGGGATTCTATTAAAGCAAATAATTCCCGCTCTTGGGCATCTCCCAGGAGGAGCCGGCAGGTTTCCATGCCATTGTAGGGAGGACTGTGTTCCACTCGCCCTGGGCTTCACTCTCCCAGAGGGCCCTGGGGTGCGGGAAGGTGTGCGGCCGCATGCACCCTGCCCCACCCAGCCCGGCCAGCCCTCCTCACCCCGGCACAAAGCACACTGCCCCTATTCTTTCAGCCTTTGTAGCCATATGGCAAATCCATGTAGACACAGCCAACATCCATTTATTCAGGCACATAATGTCCCGCAACAGGGAACAATTGGAACTTTGTTTGCTTCTATTATTGATGCGAATGGGCAACAGAGAGAGAGAGAGAGAAAAAAAAATCATTTAACTATAAGAGATATCCAGCTAATTATGAACCATATGTGCCTATAGTTTCAAAGCAATCCACTGAAGTTCATTTTAAATCTAGACTACTTTATTAGTGAGGAAGACAGATGTCTCAACAGTACATGCATCAGAGGAAACCATGTAAAGAAGTTCTTGAAATATTTAACTAGGACTCATTCATTGTCAGAGGGGCTTTAAAGTGCCCTTTATCATGAGAATGCATAGGCAGAAGCAGAGGGAGGCTGCTGGTTGTTACCACTAACCCACTTACCCCTTAGCGGTAAATCCCAAATTCCACTTTAGATTTGAGGACAGGAATATTTTTGGAAAGGATTCAAATATCAGGGATCTTGAGGGACTGAGCTTGCTGCTCATTACAGCTACAAAAAGTCAGGTCATTATTTGAGCCACCTTAATCCCAGTCTAAAGCCAGCTATGCAATTAGAGGAATAATCTACGCCAAATCACCACCGCTCCCTCTCCTGAGAAGCAAGAGCTGCAAGTTTGGGGGACGGCTACTGCAGTTCCTCTCCTGGCCTGAGAGTGACAGAGACAGGAGCATTAACATTGCCAAACCTACAAAGATTTGTTTCAAACAAGCATCTTTCGAATCCTGCAGTGGGTTCCTAAAAGGAAAGGGTGCTGCAGGAAGACTGAAAGGGAAGCTTGGCGGGAGGAAGTTTTCCAGATTTTTTCTTTTTTTAATCCCCCTTTTTTTTTTAGGAAATGCAATTATCAGCAAACAATCTTGGCACAACGGTTAGCGCTATCTTTATGAGCGCGGCAACATCTACCAGTAATTAAGCCACTTCAGTTAGGTGAATGCAACATATGGTTGACACTGGGAATCATTCTCCTTCTCAGCCTCAACTTTTCTTTCCAGGCCAAAACTTGTCCTGTTGTAGCTTAAAATAAACAGAAAGCTGCTTTCCACTTCTTGAGCAAATATTTGTCGCTAATGAGCAGGAGGTGTAGGTAACAGGATGGGGAAAACCCCCATCATTTTAGAGAATAATTTCCTACATTTGAGTACAGATATAAAATACATTCACTACATGCCCAATTCATTTGCAAAGAGTTGTGATTGCTTGATAGGATGGCTACACCCGAAGATCCATGCAAGGGATGCATGCAGGGAGACAGAAATTGAATTGACCATGTTTAAGCAAAGAAACAGATGTGAATAGGAAGAATGCATCCATATACATAAACCCAGACACATATATGCATGAAATAACTAATCAGGGAGTATGAAATAATTAATCAGGGAGCTAGGGTTTTTTTTTAGCCACTTCATCACCTATTGCTACAGAATAAACAGTTTTCCAATGCTTTCCCCTGCACTAGCATGTAGCCTCTAAGAAATGTTCTTGAGAAGCCTTTTTGGAACAAAGCAGGCCAAAACACTAACAAAAAGTATTTCTGTAAGATGAAAGGGTCAGATTATATCTGTTATTCTGATTTACAGAGAAAGGAAGAGAACCAAGTATGTCCTCTTATGTCATGCAGCATCTAGAGTGCTAAAGATGATGCAATCTTTTTTGGTGGCAGTGGTGAAATTCTTGATGAAAAGAACTTGATGGTTTTGTTTGTTTGTTTTAATCAAGGGGTATTTTTAGCCCTATATCTCCAAGAAACTTTTGCTTAGACAGATTTTGGGGGGAAAAGGGGGAAGAAAGATGCTAAACCATTAGATAAGCTGCACAAAATGTAAAAACCCAGAAGCAGGCCCTGCTATAAGAGAAAAAAGACAAACACTTAATTTTTTTTCTTTTTTTATACATAGGACAAACTAAATTTTGGAACCACTTTCCCCAGTCTGCACAGACAAGCCTCTGCTCTGGGAAAACCAATGGCCAGTGGTGGTTGTGCAGCCTCACAACCTCACAACAGTCTGCATCTGTGGTGTCACTGGGTCCCAATCTATACAATGGAGACAGCGATGCAGGGAAAGGGAACAGGAGGCAGGAATTGGGGGGCAGCACTGCAAAACCACTGATGATGGGGCTAACAGGGTACAGGTGGAATAGAAGCACATTTGAAGCTGGGGTACACTGAAAGAGACCAGGCACAGAGCATCACACTGTGTGCAAGGGAAGGGACAGAAGGGAACAGGCCATGACGTTTATATTCGGCATTATATATTTATTTATGTTCTGCACATTCCTTCAGAGGCTGCCTAGCCCCAACACACCTCTCCTGCCATCAAACACCCATGAAACTCATCTGATAATGTCCCATCCCTCCCTTGACTTGCCTATATATGTGTAATAACAATAATCTGTTATGTATTATCACTGTGGCCCAGGTCAATGTGGGATCTGAAATGCCCCAGCCTTGATGAGGAGTTACTAGGCTCCACGTCACCCCAGGATTACTCATTCTCACCTTCCAGATTTGCATTACATACTCGATGCTCTCTCTTGCTCGGACCACTGCACTTGTATTACATGCAGAATGAGGATTGGGAAGGAAACACTCAAGTTTCAGAGGTGCCTGAGCTGTCTGCACTATTTCAGCCCAGATGCTTTGCTCACAGCACATTTTCACAGGCACACTCACAATTTCTTGCCCCAGGGCACACTCTACCCACTTCACACAGCACTTTCACTTGCAGAATGAATCTGAGCTGTGTGGCAAAGGGGAAATTGCTGAGGAAGCTCTGGCCAGAAAAGCTGAGAAAGTAAAGCAAGGGCCTGCAAGCTGCTTTTGTGCTTAATCCAATGCCAACTGCTGGATGCAGGTTTTTATTCTTTGGAGGTCAACTTACTCCTCCTGACCTGATCCTGCAACAGAGGCTTTGTGCAGTCTTGGGCAAGGTGCTTGAAGTTTTTATGAGCAGCCACTAATTGTGTTCATCTTTGTTGGGTATCTAATAGGAGATGCTTGGGTCTAACTTGCAAAGAAGGTACTGAGCATCCACAGCTGCAGTCGGGGTCACTGAGCACCAGGCTCTGCATGTGGTTTCAGCCAGACAAAGCCCAGGGCTTGTAAGGAGATGGCATGGGGTACCTTGGACAAGCACTGAGAATTAATTATTTGCTCTCATTGCTTTTTATGTTGGCCACCATCATTAAACAGGGATAATAACACTCATCATTTATATTTTAATCCATTAATGTTTGGAAAGCTCTCAGATACTACCGTGAGCAGCACTGTATAAACCCAGTGGGAAAATTAATAATGTCTTTGAGCAGGGTTTGAATAGTGCGCAGTTAATAAGACATAGCACCGTCTATTGAGAAGTGAGAAAAACAAAATTGAGCAACTGCTCATTAAGTGAGCACCGTTCACTCTGTGCACTCAATGCAATCATTTAATTAAAAGATCTTATCATCGTGCACAGACACAAGGGGGCAGAGTCAAGGCCCTGACTTCTCTCATCCTCACCTGCTCCTCATGAAACACGCTAAACTATTTGTTGGATATAACCTACAACAGGAACCTAAAAAACATTCAAAATCAGGTTTTTTTTTCAAACCCCTACACTAACAGAATGCTCACTACTTGAGCTTTGACAAATCTTTTCACCTTACCACATCTTTTTCCCCTGCCTGTCACACATCAGTCCCACCCTCACACTGCCCACTCTCCATGACCGGGGAGACAGAATGACCTCCCAAACTCCTGCAGGCACAGCACCTTGACTCCAGACCATGGTTTCCACTGCTTTTGCCATCACAAGCCTAGGAAGTCACCCCTGTGCCTGGCTACGTGGTGGGGGAAAGGAGAAGAGTTTTTCAGAACTGGAAGATGCTTTGATCAGGGCTGTTTCTGAGTGATGCTGGATTAGAAGGACAGGAGCATACAGCTCTGCTTGCACGCCACTCTCTGTAAAGGCTGCTGCCAGTGCATGTGCAAACCAGCCACCTAAAAAACAAACAAACCCACACCACCCTCCCCAAGAATGCACCATCACTATTGCATTAGTTTATACACCAAAACAGAGGAAAAGTCCCTGTTTGGGTCACATTGAGAAGCTTGAGACATACTGGGACCCAAGATCTCCATCAATTTAATCCAGAAAACAATGGGCATGAATTAAGTTGTTTTCATACATGCAAGCATAATTGGTTCAGCAAAGCTTGCTTTTCCTAAGATCTTCATTCAAGGCATTTTCTAATGTGGCTCTAGTTTGCATAACTTCAATTTTGCTGGTGCTGTACAACATCTCATCTGCTGGCTGGTGGTGCCCAAAGCTTTGGTTCTTTCTTTTTTTTCAGGTTTTGCCCTCACCCAGGTGTGTAAGCAGGACCAGAAATACCAGTGCCTGGTTCTCCATTTTCTTCTGCACCACATTATGCCAAACCCGTTTCTTCATCCCACTAACCAAGGGAGTCAGTAAGCATATCCCTCCAAAGGAAGAAGCCCGCCTTTTCTGCCAAGACCAAACCTTTGCAGCTGCTATGACCAGGCTTTTCTGCTTGGAGAGGATGTGATGGTGCCTGAAACCCACTTCAGCACTCCCAGACTCTCATCCCTCCTCTCCTCTGGCTGCCAGGCAGGACTGCTGTCCCATGCTGCACCAATGAGGAGCCCAGGGAGTGCAGCAGGTTACTGGATGTTACAGGGATTGGGAAGTGCTGGGGGAATGTGTGTTTAATTTGTGCTGGGATGGCAAAAGGCACCAATGAGTACAAGCAGGGCAGCAGGACATGGCCAAGAACAGTGAGGAGGCTCCACAGCTGCTAGCAGGAACCCCTTTTTCCTGTCAGTACAACTCCTGTGCTGGGGTGCTCCTCTGGCCAGGCACAGCTGTTCTATAGCATAAATAAAAGCAGCAGTTTGCATTTGCCAGCGTGCGTGCAGCACAGGGCAGCACAGCTCCAAGCAGCAGCAGGGGCATACAGGAGGAGATTCAGGGATAATTTCCATAATAATCACTGTTACCAAACATCCATAAACCACAGCCTGCAAAGACACCTTATCAGAGGGAATTGCTGCGAATTAAAAAATGTGCTCATTGGTTTGGGGTTTGTGCCTGCCTGCAGGATTTCAAGGAGGTGGTGCAAAAAATCTCTTTAACCATATTAAATAAGAACAATTTTAAAAGCTTAATTTAATTTGAGAGCTATTAAGAAGCAGAGAGAAAATACTGAATTTGTATTTGTAGCTTCCTCTGTGTTCACTGAACTGTTCTGTCAGAGGAAGGACGACGGGGGAGGAAAAAAAAAAGGGAAGAATAAAGCTTTCCTATTTACCATATTTCCCTGAAATTCAGCTATACAGAACCAGGATAATTACAGACTGAGGAGAAATATTGCAAAACATCAGCTTGGAAGGGGTTTTTTTTCTTGACCCTGTGGACTATAATGGGAGATAAAGAGATTGACCATTTTGGGAGGAGGATGCCTTCATTTCTCGACGTGACTGTAGATTATTTCGGCTTCAGGAGACAAGAATGTCCCTTTAACATCTGACCTGGCCTTTATTTAAGAGCAGCACTTCACGGTTCAGGAAAGACAGACAATTTTCTAATTCCCAGCTCTGCTGGAGGCTGAGGCAGCAACTTCCAGACAGGACACCTGCTAACACTAGAGAAATGGCATTATTATGTCTACAAGTTTACAAATCTGAGGATCAAAAAGCCTTTGCTTCTGCTGCTACTCCACAGGCCAAGGACGATGACTTCTTCAAAACAGAGTTTCACAGAGGTTTTTCTTCCCCCCTCCAAGAAATGGTTTCTTTTCACTTTCAGCAGATCAGTTTCCACGTGAAAAAGTCAATAGTCAAAGAGTTTCTTAAGTTTCATTGGTGTGTAGCAGAAAGGGATTAGACCTGGGGCCTTTTCATTGGCAAGCCTTTAAGCAAATAAATGTTCTTAAATTCTTACAGAAACAAACGTAACTTAAACAAAAATCCCAAATATCTGGGATGTGCTCTTCCCCAAATTATAAAAGAAAAAAGAGCAAGTGAGAGAAACAGTTACTGAGGTTTTAAGGCACAGTAGGGTTAAATCTTTGTCTACTGTAGTTTTGCTTTTATTTTTGCTAGTTATCCCAAAGGGAATGGCTATTTCTACATTAGACTTTATTCAGAATGAGTTATTAAACCCTAACACTCAGTGTAATGCAGTGGTTCTTTTTTTAGTAGATCAGTTCAGTCCAGAACCCTGATTCCCCAAGAAGGAGAGGCAAAAAGCAGACTGCATTCACATACATGTACCCCAGTTCAGAGTCCTACCTGGTAGGCAAAGGCATCACTTGATTCCTTCTCACTCCTAAGTCCCAAAGCTGAAGCTTGCTATTTCTCTGTTAAGGCACAATCAGATCACAATGCATGATGATTTTTTTTCATGGTGGTGTTCTTATGCTCCAAAAAATCACAACATACAAATAATTCAAAAGCAAAGGTTTAGAATTTATATGTATACACATACATATATATATATAAATTTTTGTACTACCTGACAACCAACTCTTGCTCTGGAACAGCTACCCCAGCTTGCAGACAGGGATCCAGGTGTCTGTGCCAGCAATTTGCCAGCATGCATAACACCTGGGTCACTGTTTGCAAGCTGGTTTTAATTAAGCCAGAAAATTAAGGAGAATTCAGGTAAAGCAGTTGGCTGATATGCTCTAAAATCAGCAAGAAACCATCAGCAGCTTTCTTTAGCATAAGCCATACAGGAAAAAGAAAGTGTTGATTTGTAACTGGACAGAAATTGATACCCTCTCTGATAAGTTTATCTCTCACTGTTAAATAGTTTTAAAGGTTTTCTTAACACTAATATACTCTTTCCACTCCCCCATAATAAGAACAGGATTTTAGCATTTTTTTAAGAGGCTCTGTGTACCCTTGTGAGCCCAGATTGCAACTCTTCTCTACCACTGCTTTGTAAAATTGCCGCCTCTGATTTCACAAGAAGCCACCTTACAGCTCTGCCTTGTCACCCACACCAGAGCCCCCAGGCTTAGCCCAGCTGAAGAGCTTGGTGGTAGCTAATCCATGTCCAGCCCCACTGGCAACTGGGGCAGATACCTGGGCCTTTCCTACTGCTGAGGGAGTTGCTCTAGAGAGCACTTCTGAACCCAGTGCCAACCAAAATGCAGAAGTGCCTTAAAAATATGGCTGAAAGGAAAGGAATTAAGGGGTTTGCCTGCTGCATTAGCAGCACAGCACTTGGGATGCTTACCGGGCTGACCTGCCTTGAATGACCTCTTTCTAGCTGAAAACCCATGAGCCAAACCCACACCTCCTACCCCAGGGTCAAAATCATCCTGCCATTGGGTGAAGAAGAGGAGCACAGCCTCCTCTCCTCCCCTCAAATCACAAGGCTTTGAGTGGGGTGCTTCAGCACCCAGGAGAAGGGGCAGCCTGAGCCAACGGCTTTGTCCCAAGGTTACCCCTGCAGAGCTGAGCTGCAGCAGTAGGTTGCCAGCATGCAGTGAGACATGTTAACTTGTGCCCCAATAAAAAGGAGGTGGAAGAAGTCTGGGTTTCATCCCATACAATTGCTGCAGGCACTGCCTAAGCTGTCCTTAAAGAAGAAAAAAAAAACCCACAATTTTTGCTCTTTTGGCACTTTTTTCCTTGTTGAGACCAAGTATTTAAGCATGATCACCTTTAAGCATTTCAAAAACCACAGACCCCATTTCAGGACAAGCTCATCCTACTAAAACTGAGTGAAACCTTGGAGACACTGAGGAGAGCACACCTCAGCATCTTTTCCAAACCCGTTTTGGTGGCTTTCCCTCCGTGCCACACATTTGGAGGTGGCTGGATCCCCCTGGGGGTTTTGCACTCTGAAGCTACCCACAGGTGACCTTCTGTACAATCTGGTGCTCCTTCCTAACCTCAGATACCCAGACCTATGGTGGCACCCACTCCCTTCTTCCCATCAACACCAACACTTGCCTTTTCAAAAAAGACGTTTTAAAAGCAGAGAAATCTCTTATTTTCATGCCAAATCCAGCTTTATGACCCTAGTGATAGCAAGATGCTCGCTAAGGGAAGCTTATTTTCCCACTGCCCCAAGAAGATGAGTTTTCCGTGGAATCCTGTGTGATTCAGGCAAAATCAGCCCTGCCTCCCATCCTAAATCGCTAGCGCCAGCTCAGGAAAGGGAAAGATTAGCCTCTTTCCTGGGAGGAAAGCAGCAGGCAAGGCAGGGAAGGAGGAGAGCTTTAAAGGGAGGGAGCGAGGAGGCCGAGCTCATGCACGGATTTTAATCTGATCACTTCCCTGTCAAACTAATCCCTGCCTAACTCAGATCGGACTTTTAGAAACGTGCCTAGAAACCAAAAAGCAAACCTCATTTGAATGAAGCACACACTCCGCAGCCCCCATCTGCAAAGGGCCGCAATTAAATGCGAGAAAAAAAAAGGTGGCGGTGGGGGGAAGGCGGGGTAGGAGTAGGGGAGAGTGAGAGAGAATTAGCATTTTCCGCGGCCATCTGGCATGAGGAGCAGGCGATGGGGAACAAAAGGAGATTTAGGCAAAGGGGAGAGGCGAGTGTGCCATGGCATTGACCTGCAAATGAGCCTTTGTGAGCGAATTAAAGCTTCCCGGACCCCCCGGGACACCCCAAAACAGGCACCATTACAAACCATCCGGACAAAAACCCACTCATCAAAATTGTCTGCGTTTGAAGGGGGGGACGACGACGCACCATTTAAAGCTGCACCTTCCCTGCCCCCACCCCCTGTAATAGGCGGTTAATAGGGGCTTGGCGGGGGGGCGGCCTCGGTGCACCCCTGGCCCCGCACCCCACTCTGGCAGTATAAGGGGGGTGGACGGGCCGGGGAGACACCGTAGAAACGTGTCTCGGCCATGAAACCCAACCGAAACGTTATTTATAGCCCTAGCCCTAAAAAATAGGGAAGGAAAAGAAATAAAAGGAGGGGGGTATTTGGTGATATATTAGCTTCCAGATGCTGTTTGTTTAATTCCGGGGTGGGGGGTAGGTTTGTTTGAAATTATATTTCTAAAGCAAATATTAATGACTTTTTTCCCTGGGGATGGTAGAGAGGAAAATAACAATCAGGGGTGCTATGGCCCAAAAAGAGATGGAAAACAGTGAGTGTTAGAGCTTTTGTCTCCTGCCCCCTTCCCCCATGACTCTTGCCTTTAAACTGGGATTTTGAAGTGAAAGCGAAGATTTTGGCCTGGGGTACATACATGGCGGGGGGGGTGGGGGTTTGGGGAAGAAGCCATCACTCTCCATCTCCTCTCAAGAAAGGGAATAAGGACTAAAGTCGGGGGCCGGCTGGGGAAACTTGTAAATGAAACGTGTTTCTTTTATGGTCCTCCCCCCCGGGGGACAGCCCCATTACAACCCACCAGCTATATAGACTCAGCTGCCGCCTCCCCGGCCTGCGGCAGGTACGCGGGGGGGGGGGGGAGGAGGAGAACCAGGGGGGCTGTAGGCAGCCGGACATCTCCCCTCAGCCTTGGCTGGGCCGGGCTTTGCAAAGCCGAGGGAGAACCTGGCTCGGGGCGGGGGCAATGAGTGAGCGGGTGCGCGTACTCGGGTGCGGTCCCCCGCGGGTGTGGGCTAGGGGCGTCCGGCGCTAGCAGCCCCCCAGGTGCCGCTCCCCCGGGGTTTGTTTGCAGTCAATATTCATGTGTTTCTGTCACCGGGGCGGCTCTTTTCACAGTGATCAGCCGGGCAGAAGGCTGAATGACAGGAGACTCGTGGCTCGGCTGCTTTGGGGAACTGGGGAGGGATGGATTCAAGCCGCCCAATCCGCTGCCGTTGCTTCTTTTTTTGGGGGGACGACGACGACCCGGGGTGGGGACGTGGCTGTGGTGCTGGACACAGGGTACCATGAGCCTCCCTCTGCAAGCAAACAGGACCCCCACCCCAAATACACATACACAGCCTTTGGGCTGCAAAGGTGCTGGGCGTGATCCATCACCTCCCATGCTGTGTAGCGTGGGTGACCCAGGGATGGGGTCCTCTAGTGGCTACTGTAGGGTGGCTGGAGGCAGCCCACGGTGCAGAGGGGAGCCCCAGGATGACCATGCTACAGGCTGGCTGGAGCAGATGGGGTGGCACCAGGGCTGGAGGGGGGAGCTACAAAAACATGTTTGGTTTTCTGCACACTGAGCAGCAGCCTGCAGCTTGCATCCCTGTTTCTCAGGGCGCTGCAGCGCCGTAGGGAGGCAACGGTGTTGTGGGGTGCACAGCTCTCCTTGCCCCAGGAGGTTATTTCCCTGGCTGGTAGGGGAAAAAGTCGGCTGCCAGCTGGGCATGGTGGGGCTGCGCTCTGCAGCAGCGGCGTGTGTGAGCCCGGCGATAGAGGAGCGGGTTTTGTTCCTTCCCCTCGCCTCGCAGAGCTGCTCTGTGTGTACGCGTTTTGTTTGGTTTTGTTGGGTGTTTTTTTTTGAAGTCCGCAAACTTGTGATTGTCTATGGGACTTGCGGGGGGCGAATCAGTCCGAGAGAGCGCCCTTCCCATTGAAACTGGAGGTGAATAAATTATGAACAGACAAAAATTGGAACAATGTCTCCGAGCGAGTGTTTTCTAGAGAGTTACTATTCCAGGCTTTGAAATCAATTGATACATAATTAGATTCCTCAAGAGAGGACAAACAAGGGCTGCCATTCACCCCCTCCTTCTCCCACATGCATCCCAAAGAGAACGGAGGCTTTAGCAGAAACCAGACAGCCAGCATTCTCCAGCACTAAAAACATATTCTGGCTTTGGGTGTTCATTTAACAAACAGATCCTTGAACCTTGCTTCTGTTTTCAGTTTATTTCGACCATGTTTCTTTGTGTTCAGTTCATTAAAACATGTCTCTTTTGAGATCTATTTTTACATTTCAAGAATCCAGTATTGTACTTCTGCGGTGGCAGATGGCCCTAGACATCCAAGCATAAGCTCTTTCCTGCTTTTTTCCCCTCTTTCTTAGGTCCTTTCGTGCTGCACTTGAAGCTGTTAGCAACAGCCATCCGTCGTTGCAATGTCTGGGGCTGGCACGCTGTTCAGCACCGGGGTACAAATGTGTTGCAGTCCCTGCTGTACCCTCAAGGTGTATTTTAAAGCAGAGCAGATGCTACTTTCTGTAAAATAAGAATGCTCCACAGCTGGATAGGTCCTTGTCACAGGGGTGGCATGCAAACTAATTTTGCATCTTTGCCTTATAGTTACCTTGTGTTAATGTTCTCTAGTCCCTCAAATGATTTTATTAGCTGCTAAGGTTGAGTTTGATTCTTGAGGGAGAGAAAAGTTAGGTGCAGGAGCAAGAGTGCACAACAGGATGCCTGAAAATAAAGATTTTGTTTCGTGAAAGAGCTCTGAAGGAATAGGGGAAAATATAGTGATTAGAAAACAACACTGTAAAGGTTATTGAACAGAACAGCAGCACCTCTGGCCAAGTGGGCCATCTGATTGAAGGCAGCGGCTTCACTCCTCTGGCTGCCCTAGCAACAAGCACTTCAGAACCTGCTATCAAACATGGATCAGAATGCTGCAGCCATTAGCATAATTTATGTCAGATATGAATAGGATTAAAAAGCCTGTACCAGCAACAAGAAAAAATAAAACAAACCACCACCAAACAAACAAACCAACCAAAACCAGCTGCCTCAGATGCCATAGACCAGCCATAGACTCATCTTTCAGGTAAGGTGCCAGTTCTATAGCCTACAAGTTGGTTGTATTGAAGACAGTAAAAACAAAATGACAAATTTCTATGCCTTACTAAATAGTGGCATCTTTAGGAGGGAGCAAGGTAAATCTGACATATGCATTGTTTGGAAACTTAGGCACAGGTAAATCTGTGACCTCTGCAGTAAAAAGGAAAAAAAAAAGCTGAAAAGTCCACCACCAAAGATGCTTGGTTGGATAATAACCAAAGTAGAAGTGCTCAAAATTTACGAGAGGAGGCTATTTTGTTTATGTTTGGTGCATAGATGATGTATGTTTATATCTGCGTGTGTGTACATGTATATTTCTGTGTATGATTTTGTGTGGTTCATTGTTCTACCTGGGTTAAGCAACAGGCTAAAGGCAGAACCAGATGGAATATCTTGGTCAGTGCAGGCAAGACTTGATTTTGCTGCTCCACAGGTGGTGCACAAACCTGGCGACACGTGATGGGAAGCAGGACAAGCTCAGAAGATGCAGTGCCATCTCTGCAAGGCGATGTTCTTCCTTGATGCCTACTCCTGTATCCCAGCCTTGACCATGGTGCTCTGGCATAAACAAAACAGGCTGCAGGCCAGTTTGCTCTCTTGAGCAGTCCATTGCTTTAAGTGATTGCCCACCTTGTGTCCTGAGGCAGCCCTGTCTACTGCAGACTCTAAAGGAGAAGAATATGGATTGGAATCAGCCTCAAAGGTTTTTGTTTGTTTCTCCTTCAGACTTAGCACAGGCTAGAAGACTCAGCACACATCTTTCTGCCTTTCTGATGAATTACAACAGGATATTACTATACAAAGCTTGGTGGAATAAATTTCTACTGCTACTGCAATGCCTCTTGTGTTGCTGGCCCCAGCCACAGCACAGAGTGCAGTTGGGACCACTAGCAACTCCTGGCTGGGTGTATGGAATGCTTCAGCTGCAGCCGAAGAATATTACCCAGGATGGCATAGCAGCAGGACCTGTGCTGGCAATCACAGACTCCTCTGAGACAAGCCTGTTTCAGGTTTGCCTTGTGTCAGCCTTCAAAGTGTCCCAGGAAGGGGAAGCAGCAATGAAAGCTCCCTCCTTTCCTCTCCACATGGATTCCCTTAACTTTTTTCCTGACAGGACCACACTTAGAAAGGAGCAGCAGTTGAAGAAATCCCTGTGTTAGAAGCTTTTTCCACCTCACAAAACACCTTGGACTTCTGCAATTCAGAAACCATTCTTTTAACCCCCTTTGCATTGCCTCCTACCTTCAAATTCGGAAGGTACAGGTGGAGACCATTTGGGAATGTAACAACCCACAAACTTACGGCTTGGATAGAGGAGGACTTTGACAGCTGCAAGCAAAGTCTTAAAGAGGTCAGAAAAAGACCATAAGAACACAGAAGTAGTGGGGAGGAAGCATTCATGGGCCTGGGAGTGATTTGGGCTTGTCAGGAGGTGTAGGGAAGCAGTAAGCTCTGCAGATCCAGACTTGATTGCTTGTAATCCTCAAAAATATCCAGACTCTTCCAACATTTGCACTTTGTTCCTTCTTCATCATCCTTGTTATTGTTTGTCTTGGTGATTTACTTGAATGCGTGTTAGACAGCTCTGGACCTTTCATTGGTAGAAGCATCAAAATAGGTAAGTAGTATACAGCTCCAATTGTAAATCCCACAGTTAGCAGAGTCCTCTAGAGAGACCTGTATGTTAATGGCTTTTGAGCAGAGCTTAGAGGCATCTGGAATAGCCATTTTCCCCTCATTGTACGTAGAAAATAAAGATCAACTAGAGCATGAGGATGTGCTTAGAATGTAATCAAGGGCAATGGACAAACTAATGTCGCATCACTCATCTTTGCTGTCCAGTTCAGGTCTATTCCTGCAAAACGACTTGTGCAGATTCCCCTGAAGCCAGTGGGTTCCTGTTTAGATGGAGGAGTTTCCCACCCAGCATTGGTTTGTGAGTCTAGGGTCTTCAGAGCACAGGCTCTTTGGGGTGGATTCTCTCTAAAAAGCAGCTGGTCGTTTCCGAGTGGCAGATGCAGAAATCAGTTTTTTCAATGCACAAGTCTTGTCAAGATATTTTTTTTCTTTGTATGACCTTTTTCTCCTAAAATTTGGATAATTTTCATGCTCAGGACTTATTCAAACCACTCTGGCATCAAGGGCCACTAGAGTTCATGACTGAGAACAGTTATTAGCACTCTCTGGGCCCTGTACCCCATCTGAGCATGACAGCTTCAGCACTTGCAGGCACAGATGTTAGCAGTGACTGCAGAGGTGATGGTCACTCCTTCAAGCATCAACGCTGTACTAGAGAAGGCATTCACGAAACAGTGTCTGCTTAAAAAGGAAGGTGGCTCTCCATGGATATTGTACTATGGTTAAAGAAGAGATGATCTGAAGGACCAAGCAAAGCCTTACAGTTCTTAGCGTGAGGGCTCATCCCTGCTTCAGGATCTGCCCAAATCACATCGCAAGGTAAAATGATGGAAACCCACACGCGCACAGGCTGCAGACGGGATGGGGAAAGGGCAAAACGGGCGGTTTCGGAAATACCTCCGTTTTCCCCACACACACCCAGCTCCCGCCGGGAGCGGGGCCGGGGCCCCGCAACAGCACCGCGTCGCTTGCGCTCCCTCTGCTGGCCCCGCCGCGGCACCGCGACCTTCCGCGCCCCTCCGCGCCCGCGGGGGCGGGAAGAAGAGGTATTGCCGTCCCAACGGGATCCCGGCCTCCCTGCGCGGAGGCGGCGCGGCTGACGGCAAACGCCGCCATAAAACCACCACACAAAAGCAAACAAGTTGCCCCACCACGCACATCCACCACCCCCACCACCCCCCCCCCCCAGCAAACTTATTCTAGGGAAGGATTAACATCACCAGTGCTGCTGTGTGCGGGAGCATGGCACACAACAGCATGAGAGGATGGGAGTCTGGGTGTGTGTCCCTCCCCCCCGCGTAGGCATTCTTGAGAAAATGCAGTTAGAGCCTTTTTCCAAAATCTACACTGCAATCACTTCATACAAACGCATTCCCTCGAAGACTGGGGAGCATCCATCTGAGAAAGGAGAAGAGAGGAAAAAAGCATGGCAAGGTCCCACCATGTCCACCATGTCTCACTACAATCTCACCTCCTGCTTTGGGTGGGTCAGGAGAAGACAAGCAGAAGCATCAGAGTGCATTTTCCCAGGTGCTGCTATGTTTCTGGGTGGGGAGGGGTGTGTGAAGTCCCACTTCCACTCCTGTTGAATAGCCCTTAATGTCGTGCAAGAAATGAAGCTGTGACTCCAGACTAGCTAAGCTAGGCTGCAGAGACAACCCATGCTGTCTCTAAGCTATGAGGGTAACAGGTGAAAAAGAAAAGCAAAGCAAGTCTGTTCTGGGACTGAGACACCCATCCAAAGTCACACACCAGGAGTTAGAGTCACTTGTTCAACCCCAGTAAGATGCAACTCCAGTGTCAGTGCTGAGCCTGAGGCAGCATATTTTAATAAGAGCTACAAGATGCTAAGGGAAGAGCTAGCACACAGGAGAGGGAAAGTGTAAATATTTGTTCTGCTCCTGTTCCCACAACAGTTGGATTTTTCAACTGAGATGTGTGGCACTGGAACAGTTGATATCTAATGTTACCTTTTTAATGCAGCACTTTACAATTACCGTGTCTCTGAGATAAAGGGATCCCATTGCATCAGTTTTAACACTACCAGTTGAGATCCTCAGGTTCACTTTCAAAACCTTGACAGTTTTGTCTGTCTTCTCAGACCAATGACGGCAATAACAAAGATGTTCCAACTCATTTGATATTTAAGATGTTTACCCATGTGGTCGGGCTAGAAGCTTCAGTTTCTTAAGGTTTTATTTGTGTTTCACTGAAATGCATTCTTGTACTTATGTGGGAATAAACGTAAACTTTTGCCCTTGCTGCCATCCCACTTCCCATCTGCTCCTCTCATCCTAAACCCAGACTCCAATCCAACTGCTGCAATTAGAGTAGAAATCAGAGCAGTGAGTTTTAATTGGCCACAGAATACATGGCACACTTAAATCTCTAGTGATAATACAGAGAACATAATGACTAACCTTGATGATTTTCTGCTTTAAGATGAGTTTAATTCTATTGCACAAAGAAAACACCTGAAGTGATTTTAAAATTAGGATAATGCTGTTTTGCAATAGCTAGGTGAGTGATGGCAAAATGAAAGCATTTAAACGTTGATTTTTGGATAGATGCTGAATACTACAAGTGTCGTGTTAGATAATGTTTCATTAATAAGAACTGATGTACATGCAGTTTGGCCAAAGAAAGGTGGCAGAGTTGTTCCAGGAGCAAAATCTACCATTATACAAAATCAAATGCGGTATTTTTAAGAGGAATATTTAGAAAAAGAAAGAGGTAACAAAACGTACGGAATTCCAGACTGGCAAATGGAGAAAAGGGAGGTGAGAGGAATATTCAAACAGGGAAGATAAAGCAAAAATCGTAACAAAAGCTGTTTGAATAAATGTACTAGGGATCTAAAAAAAATGTAAGAGAACTAGTGAGGCCAGCACTAGGAGTGTAAAGAAAAAAGAGGTTTAATCAGAGTGATGAAGAACTAAAGGGCAGGACTGTGACTGTGTTTGGAAAATCTGGGTGCTGCATGGAGGGGATATCAACCAGTCCTGATTTTCAGCTGGCTAGTGCTTTGTTCTGTCCAAAATCCATCTTCAAGAGGGTTCAGAATTGGTTCGCCGAGACACAGGGACTTAACATTGACGATTACGTATGCAAAACTTGCCTTAACTTGGTTTTGTGCTGTTGAATATGGAAAGGGAGGAAAAATAAGCAAATGGAATTGTGGCTGAGGGAGAGGCAGCAGCCCCAGGGTATGTGGGGAGCCTTGATCTGAAGGAGCATGTAGGTTATAAGCAGATGAATTTGGGATCAAGACATTGCACTGTGAAGAAAAACTGACCCAATCTGATCTGCAACATCAGAGATACTGGAGATTTTTTTAACAGCTCAGTGCATGTTTTTTGCTGTTGATCTCTGCTTGATAAACACCATGGAATAGGTTTCTCAACTAGGGGCAAAACTACTTAGCTAATGACTCCAAAATACGTGACAAGGAAAATACTATCCTAAACTTTCCTTACTTGTGTTTAACAGAAAAAGAAACTGATGAGGTGTTTTGTAGACTCTAGATAAGTAAATACAAAAAATTAAAGCAATAAAACCACCCCCTAGATAGGTATCCCTTCACCCTCCTTAGGAACAGCTCAGTGGTGCTACTCACCTAGAACATGGCCTCTTCCAAGGCTCCCTGCAGAGGGAATTAGGTAGGCAGTGTCAGCAAAGGATCAGAAGGGAGAAATGGAGCGTTATTCCTGGAGCTATTCCTGCTTCTCAAGTTGCTGACCACCCCACATCTGTGAGCATCCTGGATCTAACAAAGGGCACAGCAGTGCTCAGAGGCTGCAAGCTGAAGTCAATTATGTGCCAGGTGCATACAAATCAGGTTTTGCTGGGCTTCAGAATGCTTTTCAATCTGATCACACTTCCTAGCCTTCCCTCCAACCCCAATATAGAGCTTAAGCAGCTCCTTTTTGTGACAAAATAACTAAGAGTTTCATGTACTCCTATGAGTTCAGAAGCTGTGACTCTCAGAAAACAAATCACCAGATGATCATTGGTCACAAGTAAGGGCAATGCTGCCATTTTAAGTAGCTAGGTCTTTCCTGTTTATAGGCTAAGTACCATTCATTTCAAGCTGTAGCATGATATCTAGCATTGAATTGGTGTGGCAGGCTGCTTTCCTGGGAGGCATCAACCTTCACCCTATGATTTGTGTAACTGGAAGAATGCTAAGCCTGGCTCAGCTCTGACTGCATCCCCTTACAGTATTTTCACCAGTTCCAGCAGCATGTACATCAGGCCTGGAGGAACAGTGCACTTACACAATCTCAATGAATCCTCATTGCCATGACAGTAGAAAACTCCTTTATATTTTCCCTGTGAGTAGTGAATGTCTCAGAGGAGGCACAAGGCAGCTGGAGGAGAAATGGTCCTTTTTTGTTTTGTACACAGCATGTTTTGCAGAAAGCTCATTATCTGACATGTACTACCGATGTGTTGGTAGTGATCTGTCCTAACCTTTATGGCAGGGTAACTCTGAAAGTGACAACAATTCTCTCAGAATAAGTCCAGAGGAAACTAACATCTGGATAGCATGTTGTATCTGGCTTTTTCTCAGCATGTTTAGTAAAAGACAACATATTTCGCTGTAGGTAGGACCCAGAGTTCAAGGTAAGCATGTGACAGAAAAGTCATCCTTTATATTTGGATTTATAAAATCTATTAAGAAAACACTTTTCAGTGAAAAAAGTGACAGAAGCTGCTGAGAGAAGGCATCAGCATCACCCTCACCCTGTGCAGAGGACAGGAACTAGCCCTGGCTAACCCATTGCATCATGTTTTGAAGAAATACAAATCATTCTCCTGATAAATCTGCGTGTTCTCATGTACAACTGGCTTTGAAAGAATCCTACCGCTATCAGTTGGTTACTCAGCGGCTTTTCAAGAACCCAAAATAGTCCACAGAACACTTTCTTGTGCTCTTTTTCTGATGACAAGAAGAAGAAGAGGAGGAACTGGACACTGTTATTTTAAGTTGCAGTTCAGTAGGCAGATAATTCTTCTACACATGTGAAAGGACATTAACCAACACAGAAGAAACAAAGTCTTACAGTAACCTTATTCTCCAGTCAGAAACTTTAGGGGTTTGTAGGACTTTTTTTCCTAAATATAAGCCATTGTCTCCTGCAGAGATGATGGACAACAGTTTGACTCCTCCTGGTGATTACTGTTTTTCTATAGAGAGGTTTTACATTCTGGAGACTGATCCACTCACCATTGGCTGCTGGATTTTACACTGTATTAAATGTTCTCTTTTTCAGAGCTGTTACTTGCGCAAGCTTCACTGGCACAGTGAAACAGTTGCCCTAAAATTCAGACTAAAAACAGTTTCCAGGAATCATCCCTTCAAGTCATTTTGCTGCTAGAACGATCTTGTATAACACTCTTCCCTTGTGCTCTCCTACAAAATACACAGCCAAACTCATGTCAATGTCAGCCATCCCAATCCATGTTGTATTTCAGATCTGTCCAGTGAGTTTATCTCTAAATGCACATGATGCACATCCGCTCACTTCATAAAACTCCTTTCCATTCCTGGAATTTGAAACAAACTCCATTGTTTCCTGGAATACCTGTATTGGTAGGCTTATCCAACAATTTAAATAAATGCCTTCATTTGGGTTACTAGGCAACTTACTCCTCCACAACAGAGCAAATCCCATTCCTTTTTCAGTTGTTTTTCTTCTTTAAATGTATGAGTTACCTTGTTGTAACTTGTTGGTTATGACAACTAGCCACAACCAGAAAAAACCTGTCATTCTCAGTTTTTGGATATATTAATTAAAGGCAGGTTTTTGACCAGTATTTTAGACAGAACAAGCACTTTAAGTCCAGGCAACTGAGCAGGGACTGCTGGGGCATGTGGAGAAGCTCAGGGCTCGAGTCACAAGTGTGCCAGTTGCGTAAACTTGGCATTATGATTGGCCTCAGAATTGTTAACGTTGGTATTATCATGCATTCACACTACCACTGGGAGATGCCACATATGAGCACACAGACTGGTATGATGTGGAGACCACTCAGTGCCTAATGAGGAAAATTCAAACCCAAAGGATGCACCAGGCTGTTTATAAATGACATAACCTGAGGTCCTGGCTTTTTCCCTCTAGTTTATAAGGCTGTGTTATACAATGTCAACATCAATGACACCATAGTCTGACAGCAGCAGTACACGTAGTCATAAAGAGTTAGTTACTAGTTATCAAACGCTTCCTCCCCCTGACTCTCCCTTCCTCCCATTTGCTGCTCATTTTCTCATCCAGCCTGGAGAATAAGTGTCTTGCAAATGGAATCTCATTTGGTAGGACACCCACTTGGAGGAATCCAGACACTTTCACTCAGTCAAGCAGATGTCGGACTTTACAAGAGCAACCATAGTGATACAATAATATAATAATTAAATATAATAATGACTACAAGCCCAACCCAAAACTCCCTTGATATGAGGGGAGCTGCATGAAGTCCAACAACACTTGTCAATGCCAACAATCTGCGTGAGATGATGTGTAATTAAAGAGTAAGAGGATGCTGGTTGCAGCTGTGGAGGTGACAAGGCTGATGCAGTTCAAACTGTTGGTTTGCTTTCCACAAACCTAGAAACGGTACTTTGGAGAAACTTTCAAGTTTTGCATCAATTTCTGATGGTTCTGCAGAAACATCCTTCATTAACTGACACAAAAATGTCACCTACAGTTCCCCTCTTACAGATTAGTGTTGCACACAGTTTCTGGTAACACCTATGTGAGCTTTAAAGGATGTGAGTGTGTTGCTACTGGAGTTGGCCGGAGTGTGACAAAAGACTGGAGATCAGAACCCAGCTTGGAGCGCAGCTGGAAACTGGCACCAGTGGCATTTCTGTGCAGTTTTACAGACTATAGATGCTGTTATTCTACAGACATTGAATGCAGTAAACCACACTCAAATTGCATATTACAAATGTTGCTGGATTTAAAATTTTCCTGGAGAAGTAATGCAAGTTTGTAAATCCAGAAAGAATATTGTTGGGACTTGTTGCAGTGCTCAATATAAACTGTAATGTGCAAGCTGTTAAAATGAAGATATTTGGCATTCACAGTCACACATATGGGCCTCTCAAAACCATTCTTCTGGTTTGGCAGCTCCTATGGTCCTTGAATGATGTGCAACCTCTTTTTATATGTTCCTGTGAGATGCTTCTGCAAAGCCGGCATTTTGAAAACACTTGTGGAGAAGAAATCTGAGTAAGAAATGCAGATCTGCTCTAAGGGAAACTTTGGAAACCCACTTAATTTACATGATTACTTTTGCAAATCCTAGTTGCTATCCATGCTTTGCGTTCAGTTTTTTCTGTTTGGCTGCTTTTAGATACACAAATGTGGAACCAGACTCGTTCGAAGCAGCCCCAAGCCAGGCTTTGCGAAGGAAATGTCAGCGCTGCCTGAGGCCAGGGACACTTTCTGTGCTGATAAGCAGCTCTGAGTGGCCAAACTGATCCATCTCCCGCTTTGACAGTGCCATTGTCTAACCCGACTGTTGAGTGAGGCTTTAAGGCTAAGCAAATGATAAAACCCTACAATTGACCATGTCCAATGACTGCCTCCATCATGTGACATTTCCTCCACGTACATAAAGGCATAACTGACACTTTGGACCTTCCAGATGTTTTGCAATTCATTTGGTTCCCACAAAGATACCAGAAAGTAAGACTCGTGAACTGGCAATACTGTTTTCTTCTGGCCACGTTCTTTTCTCAAAAACATATTTAGATGCAATTCACACCATGTCTCAGTGGTCCCACTTATTTTGTTTTTGCTTTTCCCTCTAAATAGACCCTGCCATTATTTTTCTTAAGTATAAAAATATTCAGACGTTCCTGAAAAAACTGAGTACATTTGACTTCCTAGTCAATGACCTACTTCACATGTGAATAGCCGTATATTCTTCTACCCTCTGTTCATGGCACTTTGCTTTATGCTTCCTAATTTAATTTGCCGTTCTGACTCTTCAGTAATCCTTTCAGACAGGAGCCTCTCTGCTAAGAAGTCATTTGCTATGCTCTCAAAAGAAGCAGATGTTGTGAACATCATGGTTGGCTTCATCTGGGTCTCAGAGATCAGGACAAACGCATAAAAGTGTGGTCAAGTGTGGCCCTCATACAGTACAGACATGTCTTAGTATAAACCTAGCAAAATGGTTGCCTCATCATGAAACTGAGCACAGCTTCATCCTCTGTGGCTTGTCCTTCCTCTCTGTAAAATGAGAAAGATGGTCATTCCCTCCTGATTCACTTTTTTCCTATAAACAGCCTTTGCTTTCACAGATGGAGACCTACAATCATGGCTCTTTTCAGCCCCATTTGCTCCTAATTAGCTGCCCTGAAGCTGACAGGGCAGTAAAGGTAGGGATATTGCTAGATGCAGTGTCTGCCTGATTTACCTTTTCACTTTGGATTTATCATAGGCAAGAAAATGGTAGCTCCTTTTTTTCCACAAGAGGAATAAAAACACCTCCTTTGGACTATAAATAGTTCCGTCTTGTTTTTCTGCAAAAAGCTGTAGGGATAGCCACCCTCACGCAGTCCAGCTCTATGTCTTACTGCCCTGAATAGCTTCTTTTCCTAAGTATTCTGAAAATAATTTCAAACACACTTGGTGCTGTTGTAAGTACAGGCTTACAGCCATCGTAACTGAGGTCCTCTAGTCGCTGCCTGCAGATACCCAGGGCAGCTGGCATGTCCAAAGATACTGCAATATCTTATCCCCTACCTGTCCCTCCCTTTCCCCTGCACCCACAGTGCACGACAAGAATATTTAAGGATCCTAAATCCTTACCACTGGAATGTTCAAACACCACAGTCACCAAGGCAAAATCAGGTGATTCTGCTGCAACAAGGCACCAAGGCAAATTTATCACTTTCCAACAAGCTTCTAAAATGCCGAGGTATAACATCAGAAGGATGTCTAAACATGGAAAGTACAGCATAGAAGATATGGCTAAACCCTTCAACTTTTCTGGATCAGTTAGTGTTATTTACCCTAGTGCTCACTCACAGACCAGGCTTATTGTAATCTCTGCCATGGCAGGATCATTTCCAGTGCTAGATGGCTTTTTGGTTTCCCTGTGAAAAGTCTCATAAGAATCATAGATACTGGTGAACAAATTCAGACCAAACCAAGAAAATACGTCCATTTTAATAGCGGGGACATTAAGGCTATGACAAACCTCAGGGAAGGAAGTGAGTCTTGCTGTCTTCATGTTAAGACAGAATGACTTCTTGTAAAAGAACTCTTAAGTCAGACAAATTTCTGGGCTCAGCAAAGATCAACTGGTCAAGATCTATGGCTTGTGTCATATGGAAGTTCAAACCAGATGGTCTAATGGACTCTTCTGCCTTTAAAACCTGTGAAATACTGGAGCAGCAGGGATGTCCTGAGTCACTTGGACCAGTTTCCTGTTTCTGCAGCCAATATACAGCCTATGATCTCTTTCACAAATTAATCAAGCTCCGTCTTAAAGCTAGGTGTTTTGACGCCCCCATATTTACACTGGAGTGCTGTTGTAGAAAGTTCCTTCTCCGATATTTAGAAACCCACAGGAATGTATCTGTGGACAACTTCAACTTACGCATTTGCTTTTGCGATAACACCGTCCTTTGGGTGAAACAGCAATTCTCCTTCCTGTATGTATTTATGGAGAGCAACCTTAGCCTTTTGCTTTGCTAGGTTAGACAGAGAAACTCCCAATACAGGCTCTCAATTCCTCTGTCCCTTCTTCTGCTCCATGCCACTTTTCAGAAAAGACTCATCCAGCTCAAGTAACCAGACTACTACACAGCACTCCAGCTGAGGGCTCAGCACTGCACACAGCTTCTACAATTTCCAAAGAAATATCTCACCTAATACTATTCTGAGACCAAGAGTACATTTTTCAGGGGGAGACTGCCTGCTCTGGTTTAGTTTCAGTTGTTCTCACGCTCTGAAGCTGGAGAGATGCTGAGAGACCTCAGGGCTGCAGCCCCCCATCTCTAAGGTTAGAAGAGGGGAGGCAGGGAGGGCTGCGAGACAGGGTGAAGGACTGCATGACTGAGACCCAGTTTCCAGTCTATGATATATCAATGTATGGACCTTTCTTGTGCTCTCACAAATACCACAAGCTCAGGTGTTTTACCTGTACCTTCCCAGCTGGCCCCACTCTGTTGGCCAGGATGGAGGGCTTCACACCTACACAGACAACACAGAGGCTCTGGTGAAGCACATTGCTGACAATTTTCAATAGTTAAACAGAAAAATAGGAACTCTGTCCAAATCTGTAACAAAGCGAGGATACTTCCAGCCCCTCCTCCTTGCTATTGGAAGCTGCCAAGCAAAACACAGCTAAGCAAGCCTTGCCCATGATCAGCTCTATCTCCTTTTGCATATGCATTCTACAGTGGTCTCTACTTTTATAATCACATGCCATCTCAAGCATGTGATGAAATAAATACACTTACTACCATGGCACACCTAATGAACAGGTCTGGGCAAAACATGCTACAAGTCAAAACTGAATTTAATTAGAATATTTAAAACCAGTCTTCTCGCTCAGGGATACACCTCATTGTCATTTTCTGCCACCAGCTCTGAGCTCTAAAAATCAAAGGTTGTTTCATGCTGGGAGAACCCTAAAAGTTTTTTCCTCTTTTCCTCATAGCAGATCTGAAGCATTCTAGGAAAATCTTTTTTAAGATTGCCTTTAAATCATGTATCTGTATTTTAAAAGTGTTACTTTGAAAGTAAAACCTTCAGAAAGTTATAAATGATTGAAAATAACGAATCAGACTTGACATAACAGCAAATGTATCACAATATCAATACAAGTATGTTATTATTATTTGATACATAGATACAGAACCTTTCTTAACTGTTATTGCCGGTTCTCTAATACCTGACCTTAGCCTGAGACATGATGCAGTATTTTAAAGTTACTTACACCTTCTCTGAGGCTTGCAGTGCAGCACATTTGTGCTTAGACATCACTGGTATTTCCTTAGTTGTGTTTTTAATTCTTATTTAAACCTCATGCTTTTGGGGGGATTTTGGCTGTCTGTGACAATTACACATATGTGAGGAAGGTTGACACTGCTAATATAATTGTTTGGAAACAGAGTAAAGGATTCAATGGGACGTATATCTTTTTTTGGTGGAGAAAACACCTATCTACTACTTTCGTTTGCTGATCAAACCTTCTGACTTAGATTGTTAAAACTGAAATTCATTAGAATATTTAAAACAGTCTTGTGCTTGATCATGTTTATAGCCCAGGCCTTGGCTCTTTAAGCAAGTAGAGAATGTCAGCACACAAAATAACAAAGTCACTTTAGGAGAAACCCCTTAGAAAGCCAAAAGGAAGGCAAAACCCTCTTTTTTTTTCTTCAAATAGTTCCCAGCAAGTTAAAATTCAGAGACCTCCAGTCAATGAGCAGACCTACTTCCTCAAGAGCTGACTTATCTATGGAGGCTTTAGATTTTTTTGGGTCTGGATTAAAAGATGCAAGCACCTAAAAAGACTGAAGTAGACAAATAAACAAAGTCACCTCAGTGCTTCATAGATACCCTGGCTTTTGCAAAGGTTTGTCCAGCCACAATCTAAATAATTCAAACCATCGTTGTCAGGCAGCAGCCCAGTCCTCCTCAATAGGCACTTGCCTTATCACTCTATAGCAGATGCTTCAGCCAGCCATTGGATATTGAAAACATAAATAATGAAACAAAATTTGGAGACAATGGTTTCTGGGCCAGGGACAAAATACTGATGGATATTATCAGTCTCGGTGTAACCAAGCAGCAAAAGCTCAAGTGACAACAATAGGGAGGAGAAGAATAGGGACAAGTGAGGAGCCCTGAATCTCAATAAGGCCTGGAGCTGCACATGCTGCTGTTACCCTAGAAACTAACCTCTCCCCTGAAGAGGTTTGCTGGGGCATTGTCCGGGGGACACAAGATGTGTCATACACCAGATGGTCGTGTGCTGTATAACTCAGTTATCTGAGTGGCAGAGTGGAGGAATGCACGCTGCAGAGCGCTCCGGAGGGCTGCCCAGGGCACCATCTGTTCTTTCAGACCCAAGGCACTGCTTTGGCTTTGGCAGTTTTTTTTTCTCCTTCCAAGAAAGGAGGGGAAAACAAAATTAAAATGATTCACCATTCAGCAGGGAAAAAAAAAAAGCTTAATACAGTTGCCATATCGAGCTTTCATTTAGCTAATTTTATCCCTGGGTTTTATGTCAGGTGAATTGCTTTTTTACGCCTGGGAGAGCAGCAATTATTTCTCTCTCAGGAGTCTATCATTTATAAATAAAACCCCTTTGAGACCTCATCGGTCATTTACCATCTGAAAACCCCAAACACTTTTAGCCATATGTTCTCCAAAGTCTCCCCTCCTCTCACCAAAGCTCTCAGCAAAGGTTTCAGCAATGTGGGGGAAAGAGCATTTTTGTTTTCCAGGAATTGTTCTTCCCTTCGATGGGGAAGGGGAAAGGAGGAAAACAAAAAGTCAGAGTCAAAGCGGCGGTCTGAAGGGCTGGCGTAGTAAGGAAATGTTAATCACAGGCTGTGCGATACCAAGGAGCAGTGACTAATGTGAATGCGAGGTGCAGGCACAGGAAACATCCCAGGAGCCGGTCAGAAGCACCACTAGAGCCAACTGAAAGCCTTGCTGACTTCTGCCAGCTTTGGATCGAGCCCAGATAAACTGTGGGAGTGGCAGAACTGGATGGAAATTAAGGTTTGGGACACTTCAGAGTGTTTTAAAGGTATATTTAGACTTAGCACTTGGGTGCAAGAAGATCAAGACAGGATAGTAAAAGCAATGTTTTTGGTTGCAAGAAACAGGGACTGAAATGTGTGTGCCTGGGGCAGTACTTTTTGCTTAATGACAGGACCTGTCTTCTGGTGCACCTTTCTGCTTCCTGCTTCTGATTTCCGTCCCATGGCTGCTGAGAATCCCCCCACCTCACAGCACAGGACAGAAAACAAATGGGAAATAAAATACTTACTTCATTGGCGACTGAAGGAGAAACATTTGCAACCATTTAAGCAAATGCATTATTTAAAATTCACTCTATAGTGGCTGCAAGCAAGCACACATTGCACTGGCTGTGAGACCACAGCTCCTGCAACATGAGCAGGGCAGGGTTTCAGCAGTGTAAGCACATCTTCTGTCATTCAGATTTTGAAAGACAAACTATGATTAAAAAGACGTGCCTTGCAGAGAACTGCCTAGCGCAGTTGTGATCAGTCCACGTGTGGGTAACTCTTACCTGGTGGGTCCCAAACATGATCTGAAGGGCATGCTCACCAAATCTGCATCCAGTGTTTCAGTTAACACTTAGAAGGAAATCCCTAGGGAAATCAAGGAAAAGGGACAGAATCAAAACAGAAGATACACATGCAGAATAAGGGCCAAGGATGTGAAAGAAGTAAAATCCGAATCACATTTACATTTAGGTTCCATTTATAGACAGCTCAGTTTAGAACCCCATCAGGCAATTATTAGAACTAACAAATTGTTAGGGAATGCTTAAACAGCAGTTGCAGATGATAGCATCTTATGAGCTGCTTGTAATCCTAATACTTCATATGTGCTTATCATCCTTACAGCGCTAGAAGTGCTTGTAACGACTCTGTGTAACATGTTAATCTTTACAAATTAATGATCAATATACTCTAAAGAATATAACACGCAGCAGAACTGAAAACTGATTTTAGTTTCTTCTTTGGCTTCCTTTTTTTTTTCACATTTCCCTTTAAGACTGCCAGCACAGAAAGCAGCAGTGACACACTCCAGCACAGCTGGCTTTAAAGGTTGTGTGAAATGCACGGGCACCGGGGCTCAGCGCCTGACACTCCCAGACTTGGGAAATTATGGCAAGAAAATCTCTAAAGATTCATCTGCTCACCCCCACCAAGGATTTGCGCCTCTCTGATCTGAGAGAGCTCGCTGAAGGCTGCCTAGCTCGCTCGCTGCACCTGGCTGAGTGATTGACCAGCAACTCAACGGGGTCGTGGAAGCTTTATTTCCTTTGTTCCATGGGTGTCTGCCATGGAGAACCAAGCTTGGATTAACCGAGCCTAAATCCCTGGGCAGCTTGCCAGAGCAATGCTAGCTCTGAAGCAAACACAGCTCCAAGATGGTTTCAAGAATGGCTTTATAGATCAGTTCTTCTTAGGTGCAAATCCACAGGCAGAGAGCATAATGCCTCATGTCAGGCCCCCGGGAAGCCTCTCCCCACAGGCAGCAGTTGCCAGCCCATGCAGGAGCAATGTGAATTTGGACAATGCCGTTTCTTTCGGGCCAGCCCTTCCCCAGCAGCGGTCCCTCACCAGTGACATAGACATCTTTTCACTAGGCACCATGCTGTATTACAATAGCGTGCATGGATGTGTTTCAAAATATGCCTATCTGGCACCTGCGTTTTCTTTGTTGCAGTGCCAAGCATTTTGTCATGTTAGCTTTTAGGTGACTGTCATTGGAAGCAATATAAGAAAAATTCTATTTTATAGCTTCTTTCAATAGCTGATCCAAAGGCAAGGTGCATCAAGCCTTGCAGGAGCCATCAACTCCCAAGAATATGCCTTCTGCAAGTCTCCTCTTCACTGCAGGAGTTAGAGGCTGTTTTCTGCTCCCAGGTGAGGTGTTACATGTCTTCCAGACCTCTGGGCCTGGGGAGGGGAAGAAAGTGAGGACTTTCAACAAAGTTCCTGTAGAAACAAGGTTAGTGCACTCACTCTGTGTTTGTTTTGACACCTCCTAGTAACTTTTGAACCTGTTTGCCTTGTTCAACTTGACAGAAGGATAGACGTCTACAAAATAATTCAGTTCTTATAAGTTCTGTGAAAATAGGCACTGAGGTAGAAGAGAAAGGGGCCTGGTATCAACATCCTCACCAAGGAAAGGCTGAGTGCTCATGCTTATCTCAGTGGGCACAAGGGGAATAACAAAGAAAACAAACTTGCTCTACATCACAGCCACAAAAAATCCCAAAAAGCTTCAACTGAAACTTGCATTTCTTAGAAATCAAAGTCAGCCCATGGACAAGACAGAAAAAAAGCCAGCATTCACAGAATTACTTGCTATTTTCCATTTGAACTCAATCACTTTTGGTTATTGCACCCTTCTGAGGACACAGCTAAGTGTCACCTCCACATGGCACCGGTGTAACAGCTCACTGCCTTTCATGCACCTTCATCAGAGCTGCTGCTACTCAGGGAGCCCAGGCTGCAAAGTAATACACAGGCTATTTTAAATTAAATTGGAAGGCATTTAAAAAGACTTTGCTCAGTGTGAAGAAACATTGTATTGCATGTGTTCAAGTGTGGTAGGTAAGGAAATTCGTATTGCTGAAGTGGAAAGAAATACCTCTGATTGTTGCGGCTTGAAAATGCGACGGGCATGCAAGAGTATTATAAACCAATGATTAGAAAGCAAAAATGGGAAACAGAAACTTGTGAATTCACACGGTTCTCTGACCATGAGGAAATCAACGCTGCATACACAACTGAGCCCAGCTTTCACTGAACGACCATGGAACGGTGTCTTTACTATACATTTTGAACTTGCAAAGCCTTACACTGACTCACATGCACAGACCAGTCCCACTGCAAGCAATAGCCCAACTCCTGTGCATAAATAAGCACACAAACACATTTTCACAGGAGTACAACATAAATGGGACTTGCATCAGACTTTTAATCTGTTTCCTTTACTTCTCAATGCCCCTCTTCTTCCCAAACCACCACCCCATCAGTAAAATGAGAACAGTAATATCCATCTCAGCAGGGTACACAAGGATTAGCTTAAAACTGTTTTTACCTTTTCTCCTTTAAACTCCCAGAACAGAAAATCTTCCTGTATTATCCTTTTTTATATTTCAAAAGGCAATTTGTTTCTTGCCCAGACATTTTCAGCTCAGCCCCCTGGCCTATGTCACCTTCCTCAGAACTGATGGGTGATAAATCAGTCCAGAAGTGTCTGCTAGTAACAACAGCCCTTAACTTGCTGCAGTAAAATGGCTATTTAATCCACTGATATCCAAAGATTTCTGCCTCGGCTAGTATTTAAGCATAGCACTGGCCCATTGCATTATTTGAAATCAATCTGCTTTAATATACAATGGTGAAAATGAGTGATGGCCAGATTTCTGGTGTTCTGTAACACACTCTGTCAAAGGGGATCTAAACCTCAGCATCCTCTAATTGTCAGCTCGACAACAGGCACTTCCAACTCTGAAACTCCTTGGGCTCAGAATAGTAAAAGTTTTGAATATAGTAGGGGTCCAGGGTGGCTTTTACCTCCTGAGTAATTATTTATATGAGAGTGGTACCTCAAGTCCCAGACTGAAGGTCCCTTTGTGCTAGGTACTGAGCTAACATACAGAAAGGGGCCTTCCCTGTCCCAGGGAATTTGCAGTCTAAGGCTGAGTGGAAGAGAGGGGGCAGCAGATGTGGCCAAACAGGTGAAATGACCCTCCCTGAGGTCAAACTGTAGCTTAATGCTGATGCCAGGCACTGTACTTCTGTCTCCTGAATCCCAGCACAGCCGCCTACCCAGGAGCCCACACTTTTGCTCATCTCCTAAACCTCCTCCCTTGCACACATCTCCCCCTGTTCCCCCATTAATCTTTTTTTTTTGCAAACTTTCATGGTTGTCTGCCTCTGCTGCGGACTGAGATGGAGTGAGCTTTTATTACCACCTTCAGCTGGGCAGCCTGTGTTTCTCCTCCTCTCCTATTTACTGGCTTCCTACCTTTCATATCTGGCTTAGCACCCAGAGGCTGGGGAAGCTGAGCCTGCTCACAATTTTTAGGTCACTTTTTTTTAGCTGACCTTCATTGTTTTTAGGCAGGGATGGGGATCCAGGCCCAGCTCACACCATTCTTGAAATGCAAACTGCTATTCAGCTGCTCTAAGAGTCTTGTTTCTGCAGTGTCAGATGCCTTAACAGTTTACAAAAACACGATAGAAAATGATGAAGTCAAGGCTTTGCCTATCTTAAAGTTTCTTTGCTCCCCTTCAAGCTATTTAAAAACATTTCCTACCCACTTGAAGAAACCCTGTCTGGACTGTTTGGATGAACAGCAGACACTAGCAGATAAGGTTTCAGCAGAAACACATACTCATTGCACGCTGTTTACTTCAGGCTGGTCCAGTGTTAAACTGTTCAGCTCATCTTCCTGATGCTGCTGTTCCACAATGCTTTGTGAAAGAAAGGTGCTGAGGTACTTACTTCCAGGAGAAGTCGCTGAGGTATGAAACCTCAGCAGGGAAGATAGATCCAGTCCAGCCCTCTGGGCAAAGAGGTCAGACCTATCTCTGGTGAGCACTTGGGGATGGATGGCTAGCTCCAGTCAGCTGCATGGTAAAATTGGGTGGCTCATTTTATGACATTCCTCTTCAGATGGGAAAATGCATCTTTTTCTTAGGGTGAGGTGAATTGTCAGAGTTGACGTAGCAGATCTCAGAGCTAGTGCTCTTTCTGAAAGGATCACCTAGTGGGCCCAGGTGAGGATCACTGATTTTGTGACAAGACTTCCAGCCTTGAGAATCTGTAAGATCTGGTTATACCTGGATATACCAGGATGCTGGCAAGAGTGCTTTCCGGATGGGTATAGACCAAGTGGCACATCAAGAAAGGGAGATTACTTTTTGCACGAAGCATTTACTCAGCCTGTCTGTTATTACCAAGATTAGCTGCCAAACAGAAAATGTAGGTATTGTCTTGAGAAGAAGCAGATAGGAATGGATGCATTTCCTGGTTAACATAGCACCCCTAGAAATGCAAAGACATCAGCTTTTCTGTGTGTATCAAGTGTCTGGATTTTAGAATAATCAAAAGACATGGCACTCTTGTCCTGTATTTTATTAGGAAATTAAGAGGCTGATTGAAAACCTGAAATTACAGTGAATCTCATTCAAAAAATTTTCAAAATCATCACAATAATTTTGATTTTTATAAAACATAATGCCCAGATACAATTCCTGTTTATGCCTGTAAATTTCTACACCCTTAACATTTACCTGTTGTACAGCAGTGAGGCTGGATAATTATAACATAATCTGTAAAGTTAAATACAGTATACTTTTCTCTGCAGTCCCAGAGAAAGAGATGAAATGTTGAGAAGAAAGCCCAGAATATGAGCAGCAGAACATGAGAAGGTTCCCTGCTGTCCCAGTTCATTACACATCAGTTTTTTGGACTGCCCAAAGATGCTACAGACAGGTGATGTTAACTGCTGTGCAAAATTATGAGGCTTTAGGGTGTCAGTTTTCCAGGAGAGGGAGAAAGACTGCTGTGGGGTGCAAGCTCTGCAGTGAGGGGAATAGGGTGCACTGGATGTATATAATGCTCAAAGTGCAGGAGCTGATAAATCTGTCTACACCTCCCTCTTTCACCAGCAGTATGGGCTACCACCACCACCACATTAGACTAAACATCTTTTCCTGATACCCTGACAGCTTTAAGGATGTTCCACATTCAAAGCAGGGCTGATAGGGTACTAGTGCTGACTATTTGCAAGGGCTGGATTTCAACCTTAGTAATAAAATCTCAAATCCTGCACATTATGTATGTGAAATATCACACTGACCCAAACACTGCTGGCTTTATTTTAACTATCATGTGGGGTAATGTGGTTCAGCCCTGTGGGTTGTAGCTGGGGCCCTTGGTCCTCTAAGTTAGAGCTGGCACTTTTCAATACCAAATGGCTCTTGTAGGGAGTTGAATTTTTCAAGACATTATTCAGGAAACTGTTCAAATTGTCATAGATGCTGCCTGGGTGAGAGATGCTTTCCTGAACTGGGGCCTCGATTCCTGAAAGCATTATGGATGTTCAGTAAGTGGCCAGCTCAAGCACTTGACCCACAAAGTACAGTCACTTCAGCCTCTTGTACTATTCTTTGTGACTGTAAGCTAAAACCCAGTAGATTTAAGAAGTAGTAGCCTTCTTTTTAAGAAGCTATTTCAGGATGAGTACATTCAGACCACTGTGTTTTCTATTTATATATAAATTCTTTGGCAACAATTTTATAGAGAGCAGAAAGATTTTTTCTATGTTATACTTTATTGTCTCCCCATGAAAAACTGATATCTTAAAAAATCTATAGTTCTTTCCACTATAAATAGTATTGTTCCAGATTAAGGATTAGTTCCTCCCTGAAGAAAAACAGATTTAAAAAATCTGGTCATTATCTGATAACTGTTTATGTAGCAATGTTAAAATAGAAAATCATTCAGTATGTGGTTTCTCATTCTCTAGAATGTTAGTGTACGTTTATACAATAAAAACAACATAAGTTATCCTAGTTTAAAAAACCTTTGTAGTAGAAATATATTGGTATTTGCAGATTCATAAACAGAATGCACTTTGTCCATCTAAGTTCAAGTATTACTAGAATATTATTATCACTATTATTATTATTAAAGGAACTCTAAATCCTTGTCATTTTGCCTGGGTTTGTTTTTTTTTTCCTTTCTCTTTTGGTCTTTCTAAGAAATAATGAGTTGTGATCATCTGTTCATGAACAAAATCAACGTGGAGTTTCAGTAAGTTTTGCCTGGTAGAAGACAGCCTGGCAATCCTTTCTCTATTATGAGTGGCTTTAGAAGAGGGTATTTGAGACTAGTGGTATAGATACAGTAGTTGTGTGTTTTCTCAAATGGCTGATAAACCTAATTCCTTCCAGGTTCTTAACATTCAGTCCCATTTAAAGGAGAAAGGTGGGAAGAACCCAACCCGGACTAATACTGCATCAGGATATATCATCTTCATTTCTCCTTGGTACTGTCAGTTGCTCGTAGGTTGGCAGGGTATTATTAGGGAGGAAAAGATCCGAATTGACATTGTTGCCTCTCTGAGATGTTCTGTTGTTCCCTTGATCCCCTTGCCGACAGGAAACCAGACGATGCAGCATATCTGTAATGAGGTTCAGTTTCTGGTCCATTTGTGTAACCTAGGAAAGCAAAGGAAAGATTTGTTTAGCAGTAGCAAGTGAGAAAATTGCAACAAACCATGAGATACAAATACAATATTAAAATGTCAGTTTTCTTAATGAGGATCAGAACAACCTCTATGAAGACACCACAGATTCACAGTTCATCAAACAGCGTCAGAAATTTAATGCAACAGGTCAGAGTTGGTTGAGAACAGGCCTGTTAATACTCACCTCTGGTATGTGCTTTGACACTCATTTTATACCTGGATGAACACATGACAAATGAGCTTTTAAAGAGATGTTCTGGGATAGAGAACCAAGTCCCAGAAAAGAGTTTCTGTGGGGTTTTTTGTTATTATTCTGGCCATATCTTTTTTTTTTTGTTTGAACATGATAAACTTCTAACATGCTTATATGCCTTAATAATATCAATATGTTCTAGCATCTGCTCTAGTTGCAGCGATCTAATCAACTCTAAGCTAGGACTGACTGACGCTCTTTGTTACATTTGGGTCCAATTACCAGCTCAGGTCACAAAATGACCACAGATATTTTTGCTACTGTGAGTGTATAGCAGCTGGGGTCTGTGGCAAGGCCTGGAAGTGGGGCATGGTTCAGTTTTATGCTCTCAGCTCACCAGTGACAGCGTTTACTAGGACTGCCATTTGAATGACATGACTCACAGCAAGACAGAAACTCTTCTAAGATGGGTCAAAGCTAATTTTCCAACTGGGGTGCTGCAGGGGAAGGTTCAGCCTGAATCTGTAGTGCTCATTTTCTTCTGCCTTGAGACAGAAGCTCCTTAAATTATTTAATTCCTCCTTTTTTCCTTTTCCTGCTCTTTTTGTAATCTTTACAAGAAAATATAATGAAAAATCAGGATATCTAACAGAGGCTAGGTTATGGATTTGTCGAAAATTTACATTCTATTTGGTGTACATTTATGGTATTCAGAAGAAAAACAAGAATGAATTATTTCTAGGAGCACCACAGATTCAGTCTCTGGCTTCTTGCAGTTTCCACTCAAGAAGTAATCTGTACCACCCCTCTTATCTGGCATGGGAAGCCTCCTTTCTCTGCTGACTCCAATATACTGGGAGAGCTGTCTTGAAGGGAAGATGGGTACTTCCAGCTTTGAAGTCCTGCCCACTCTCTGCCCCTTGCCATGGCACATATTGAAATTGCACAGTAGGAGTCTGCCCTATGGTCTTCTGCTCCCTTCTACAAATATGAGAAAGCCTCAATTTTGCTGTTGTAGTCTATGACCCGTCAACCCACAGGGATCCCAAAACACTAAGCAAATTCTAGGCAAAAAGATGTAATATGTTTTAAAAAGGGAAAAAAAGTAAGATGGCAAAAAAATGTGATAGGAATAAATTGCTGCCTAAAATATTTGCTAGAAAGTAGTGAAAGGTACATAAAACCGCCAGAGAGAGCATGAGCGGGAGCGATTTATATGTGCCTGGCTATCATCCAAGTATCACACAGGATAGTAAAAGACAGTAAGGCTGAGCAGAACATCAACAAACCTGGAGGATTTCAGCAGAGACTAAAATGTTTTTCCACCACAGAGAAAATGCTGAGGTTTTTTTCACCCTTTATACAACGGGCAGGGAAGCAGATACAGTGATTTAAAAATATGAGGTGCCAGAGATTTATACTTTGCAGCTGGTTTTGAAAACATGAGGCAAAGCACCTTAGATGGTACATGAAACGCTAGTAATTCTGGGTGGAAATGGCTGTTGAAAGATGAGATTCTTCAAATGAGGAAGCTGAAGAACATGTAAGTTCAAGATTTCTAGAAGGAAATACAAATGGAAAATTGAGCATATCATCAGGTTTTCTTTTCATCACTATTTGTTCACTCCTTTAAAAAAAGGCAGGCTTTGCCCAAATAGTGCCCATCACAGATGGCTAACTCATGATCATCCACAAGTAAGAGTACAAATCAGTGCTAGTGAAGACTGCAAAAATATCTTGTTTCTCCATCCCCCACTGTGCAGGTATCACTTGTTTTCTGAGACAGCTGTGCTGGAAGGACTGTATTGGAAGACTGCAGACAAACAGCTCCCTTCAGAGTCCAAAGGGCAACTTTTCCTTAACAAGAAATGTCTTTTTGCTAATTATTCTAAACTAACTGGGGGATTTATATATACATACTTCTGAATTTGTGATTCCAGGCAGGGATTACCAGAGGAAACACAGACGGAAGATATATCTGGAAAATGTGTATTTATGAATCTTTTGGAGTGACAAACTATTGAACATGACAGTAGATTGGACTGAGATCTGGACAGTCCTTCAACAGCTGCGCATCTTGGTGATGAAGTACTGGAGAGAAGTGAGATATGAATATTCTTGCTGGGAAATATATTCCCAGGGATAATTGTCTAATTTTTTCAAGGGAACCAGGTTTGGCTGCTGCAGCTGTGGAGTGCAAGAGGCCCACAGAAGCAGAGGCAGAAGCTGAAGCTGACTGCTATTTCGCTGGGCCATATGAGATAAAAAGTAAAGACCTTTGTCTTCCATGCTCTTTCCATGTTAGGGTAGGGCTCTAAAGCCACAAAGCTTTTGTGGAGGGAGGTCCAGATAGCTGGTTGTGTTTGACTGTTGTTTAATCAGTTTTCATTTCCAATAAAGCAAGCCATTTCCCAGGAAGTTCTCTGCCCATGAAGGGCTTGCTTCAAGACACGCTGAAGTCAGCGGTAGTTTTGGCAATCACAGACTTCCAGTGACTTCAGCAGGCTCTGGATCAATATTTGACTGATTTGTCTATCCCAAATAGTAACATATTCTTTGGATATTACAAAAGAAGGAGCAGTCTGGATTTCTGTAAGTTGCTCTGCTCATGCTAATTGGGGATGGGATCAGAAAAGATGACATTTGCAAACGAGACGGCAATGGAACAATGGGTCCCCATCCTTGGTTCTGCCAAAGGGGTGTCTGCTTAAAGTATGAGACATTTTAAAGAGAGAAGTAAAAGCCACAAGAAGGCAACTTCTACTGTCATTACAGGCCTCTGATGTACAAGAAGGAAGGCGTCACACTCAAGCGGTACTTAAACTGTTCTGCAAGTGAAGGTGTGATTATAAATCACATTATTCTTTGGTGGGACCTTTTCTTTTAAATCTTGAGAACATTTGAGGCAGCTTCAGAGGCAGCTTCCATGGCTTTTCTTCTTTCTAAGTCCCTACACAATTTGGTATCTCAATATTTCTAATAGTTAATGCCTTAGTTTTGAGGGCTCTGTAGACAGGAACAAATATGATGTTGGAAGTGGCTTTCTAGAGAAGCTCAGGGATAGGTGTAGGAATTTTCTTAGGGGATTTAATTTAAACATTTCTCTATAATAGTGGCGGGGGGGGACGGGACAGGACCAACAATCTCAGTATTATTAAGGAAAATTTCTTTCTTCAGGTACATGATTCTTCAAAAATCATGAAAAAGGTCTTCCTTCCATTTACAGTACCCAAGATCTCAGATTCTTGCAAATCCCCTTATCAGAGCTTCTGGCTTGGATTTGTTTATTTTGTTGCCAAAGATTAGGCAGCAGTCTTGCTGGAGGTCATACACCAGTTGCTGAGCTGTTTATAGGCAAATGTAATCTTCATGAAGGAAGATTTGGTCTCCAGACTGTCTGCACTTTCTCTTGAGAGTTGGTCAAAGAAGTGAGTATGTGTGTGGTGTCTGGGGGAAAGAGAGAGGAAGGGGAGCCAGTGAGAAAACACTGTCCTCTACTATATGATTACTCATTAGAAAAATAAAAAGGCTGAGTTCCTGAGGAACTTAATGGGCTTTGAAGGTTGCATGTGACAAGTCACTTTCTAGTAAATGAAAATACATGAACACTGTAACCGCTGTCTCAACTGACAAATAAAATGGATAACACTGAGACAAAAAGCATCTTTGGAAAGAAAGGCACTTGCTACTCACTGTGTCCTAAAATCAGCTCTCTTGCATAAAGCTATCAGTGCCAAACCCTTCTTCACTTCGAGATACTAAAAATGGTTCTGTTTTTTCAGTAAACTGAGACTGTTGCTTGTGTCATCTTATTCGGTATTTTTATAGTAAATATTTATTCTACAGTTCTCAGAAGTGTAAAAAAACTTCTTTATTTTTTTGGGGTAGTAACCCTTAAATGGCTGCTGATAATTCACCATTAATCAGGGTGCGATGCTCGTGCTTTCAACAGAGGGTGATGACCTGGGACTGACAAGAAAATTCTCAGTTGTTGAGTCAGGGTCAGATTTCAGAAAAAAGCCATGATTTTTAAGCTAGTCACTGGCTGAGTTTCTCCAAAAGTTACATTCATATCAGTGAACTGCTATTAAAGAGGGCTCGACTTGGCATAGTAAATTCCTAATGCACCATATAGAAACTCAGTTTTGTTACACATTTTTCTTAATTATTTTTGGGAAGCAAAACAAACTGATAACTGATAGCACCAGCATGTGGCCATTTGATTACTGTCTATAACAGCTGTGGCACTTTAAAGTAATTTTTGTTTGTCTGAAGAATTTTGTCCTGATTGTGCAGTACAAGATCTAGGGTACCAGGTGCTCAAACTATAGGAAATGGAAGAAATGGCAGGGTTGATTTAGGAATTCTTTCTTCTCTCAAGAATTGGGAGAGAAATTCAGATAAGCAAGTGACTATACCACAGGGAATTGTAGTTTTTTGCTGTGCATAGAAAGGAACATTTCCTTTCCAAATGTCCCTTTCCCCAAAGAAAAACATCTTAAATAAAACATTTTAAAAATCTTTCTCAAAGTTTCTGGAAATACGACGTCTCTGGCTAACTATCCACACAGCTCCGCTTCTTTCACGTGGATTTCCATGATTCTTAGTTGTGTATAGATTACAATCATAATGCCATTTTCAGATTAGACATCTCCCTTGGATTCTATTTGAAAACAACAATAGTAAGAGACATGTTCTGACAGGTCAAAACATGAAAAACTGATATGAAAAAGTCACTTCAGTAATATGTGATTAAACAAATAATATGAAATACAGCATATATGTTACCAAACACAGAATATTGGCAGCTTGTTTTTATAACTGTCAATTTTAGGATACTGCCATTTTTTTCCCTGAATGAAAATGAAGATACAGCCTTCAGGAACAGCAGTAGCTGAAGAAGATGCTACACAATAAAACAGAAAACTTCACAGCTACCTTTGACTATTTCCAGCCACTTACTTACAACCTATAAACACAATCCTTATGTGAGTAAATGCTGCAGATCAGCAGCCATCAAAACTTTAGTTACAAAAGGAACTATTAAATGAGACCTACAAAGAAATAAGTGGCAACAACAGATGCTGTGTTTATGTAAGAGAGGAGTTCCTTAAGATCTTAAAAATTAAGAGATATAAATAGAAAAGTTACAAGTACACAAGTTGATTCAGTTTTTACACGCCATCTTCATAAATTCATCTGGCTGCAACTTGCTGCTTGACTAAAGAAAGCAAGATAAGATGAATATATACCTCTCCTTCTAGCAAGAAGGTCATCAGGATGCTGGCAGATGGAAGAATTAAGTTATGGGAGAGTGAAATACACTTAGCTATGGATTATTAAAGAGTACAAGACCTCGAAAGGTAGAAAGTTTTTGGGGCAGTGCTTACTTTGGAAGTGGGGACGTTTCAGAAAGGCCTGAGGGTAAAAAAAAGGTTGGAAAGGGATGATCTAAAATATTGCTAGCCAAGACAGAAATGAGGACCATGATGGACGTGGCTGGAGGAAATGGTAAGAAGCAGAGACTGGATATGGCTGCTAGTTCTGAAGAGAGAGCTGAGAATGGTGGCCTCAGTTCAGTGCTTTTGTTGCTGCTATTAACAACTTCATGGAAAAATATTTGGCTTATATAAAACACATAAGAAATTGGAAATCTCTTCCCGAGAATCTTTCTTTAGCTGTAGGTGTAGATTTGGGCCATGAAGCCCCTCTGCTAGCTCACTGCTCCCTAAGCTCCTAGGCCTGTCCTGTTGGCCTCACAGTATGGAACGCATGCCCAGATGTGTGCAACACTCACAGATCTATCTGGCATCCAGAGGGCTATAGCCAAGCAATTAAAATTTGTGGTTGACTCTTGTAGATAAATGAGACAAGACTTAAAACACATGGAAATTTTTAAGTTAGGACAGTGTCCAAAATCTACAGTCTTTGGCCCAGCAGTGCCTCAGGATACAGCTTTTTTTTTTTTTAAGCATTACAAAGGTCAGATCTTTTTTTTTTAACCCTTTCCTCTAAACTAACAGAGCATCAGTAGATGAACAAGGGAGCTTGGAATGTTTTTCTCTCCTTGCATGAGGCCAGGAAAAGTGAAGTTTAGGGTCTTGTCTCTAAATATAATTTCAATCAGAAGCCACTAAAGAAGATAAAATCCTCCTATCCTATTAACTGAATACTCTGGATTTTTCAAGAATTTGCTTATCTTCATTTACTATAGCCCCCCCTTCAGGAAATAATATCTTTGACCAGACACAGCTGTATTCCACCTCCATTTTAAAATAAGACATAAATTGGCAAGAAGAGAGGGATTCTTTCCTTACAAGTGAATCAATGATACTAAAAGTATGAGAAGTTTATGTATCCACAAGTATCACTGGACAACTATCTAGCACCATCATCATAAACAGTATCCCAAATTATGCTTAAATTGAAATCCAGCCTTATGGAAGATGTCAAACAGGCTTGAGATAACAAGAAATATAAGGGAATTATTCACAAAACCCAGGAAAAAAAGCTCTCCCCTTATTTTAATGCAATAGCTTGCTTATGGTTATAGAATAAATAGCAGTCATCAGTGCATCTTATAGCCAAAGCACTGTGTGAATCTTTGTGTACCTATACAGTAGAACACTGCAGTAGATATCTACCGTCATTACTAGCACAAAGTGGGGAAAACTGAGGCAGTAACGTTAATGGCCTACCTTCAGATACGCTAAACAGCTTCAACTTGAAGAGATCTAACAAAACCTTAAAAATCTTTTCCCTGTCCTGAGCAGATCCTCAGATCTCAAAAAAAACTTCAAAGCACTTTTCTGTTTTTTAGTGAGGCAGAAAGTTGGAAAACTGATTGCTTTCTCATTCTCAATCACATTCTTGTTCAGCAAAACATTCCCGTGTTGGGTCTTTCTGGTTGAGCACACTGATACCTATCTGCAGAGGAAAGAAAGACTCTCTGTATAGCTAACAGGCACTTATATTTCAGATGCTGCAGTTCTACAGATGTGAAGAAAACTCCCCATGGTACTTTCCTCTGGAGGACTCTTTCTGCTGGTTTAATCACAGCACAGCCTCTGAATATCACTCCATATTTTTGTTGTCAGAAGTTTGGCTATCAGACAACAGCTTTGTCCTAGCTGTAGATTCTCATTTCCAGCGTGGAACAGTGGCATATTTACAACACTTTTAGGGTTAATAAAAACAGTAAAAGACCCAACTAGCATAAAACCATGGCCCAAACTCTCCTTCATAATAAAATGAACCACAGGCCCTCCCTACCACCCTCACCAATTAAAGAAAACAAAGGTGACTAATCTTGACCTCTCTCCAAAGGGGAATGTTTGGCTTCTTGAATCCTTGGCTCTGGCTCTTGTATGATACTGGGACTATGACTAATAACCTCTTGCCAGAGTACTGCTGATAATTTCACCATTGAGTAGCTGTTCTTGTCCTGGATCATCATAGTATGCACTTAAGTTGCCAAGATTTTATTTTTAAAAAAACAAAGAATAAGATATACACTCATAATCCCCAGTGTTAGAAATACATTTTTCAGCTTTAACTGTTAGGTTTTGCCTGACAATTTTCCCTCCTTCCTCCAAACTGTTATTTTTCAGATGCCTGCTATGAAACGGTTCCCTTTTCCCTCTCTTTCTCTCAAACTCTTTTCCTAATTCAAAACAGATTTGAGGCCGCTGCTCTTTCTAAAGCAAATATGCCATGTATCACATCGAGTTAGGTTAGCATTGCTTATGTTGTGTTTCACACTTCACTCAACTGAGGCATCCATACTGCTTTTCAAAGGGAGTAAAGCCAGACTACGTGTACCAGGTTTTCTGGTTGGAATAGAAAGTGAGACACATCCACAAGTTATGGATCTGATTTTATGGCATGGCATGAGTAGGGAAGGGCAACACTATCTGCTTTTTGCTTAAAATGTTAAAACTAAGATGACTTCATGTTTGGTTTTTTTTTTAATAAATAGTTTTGGTCTTTTCCTTTTTTATCATTTATAATCTACTCATTAATTATGATTTGATAGTTATTATATGTGCAAAAAAGGACATAAACTCCTTTTTACCTTAAATGAGGTTAAAAACTAATAACCATATGAATGACTTCTGCAGCAATCAAACATGGAAGGGGAAAAAGAGCAGGGAAGAGAGAGAGAAGCAATTACAAGAACAGTGAGTTTTGAGATCCCCTGAGGGCTTCTGGTAATTAAACCAATGGCAACATGAATCTCTGTTTGATGTGGTCTTGAATTTGTTTTCAAAAGAAAAATCTTTAAAAAGATTCTTTCAAGAGAAATTTTTAGACAACAAGCTCAGCATGAATAATTAGACCAGAAACACTTTGATAAATATTATTATGGAGAAGTCATTTATGGGCCATGGCATTAAGGTTAGAAATCCTGGTGATAAATAAGGTGGCAAGTTTGCACCCATTCTGAACACACAAAACCAGGGCTGTATTCTTGTATGCTTGAGTCTGCTCCTCAGAAAGGAGGCGACCTCTTGTTTTGCCATTGCATTAAGCTTTACAGAGACACAGATGCAAGACAGAAAATTTCAGTGGGAAAGCTCAGTGGAACGAAAGAAAACCACACACAGTTCCAAAGGCACTTTTCATTCCCAGGGGCTACACAGAGATCAGAGGTGAAATTTATTGGTGATAAAAAGTCTGTGAGCCCACTCTACTCCCCTAGACTTTCCAACCGCCATTTGATTTTGTGGAAATCATATCCTCGAAACACCTCCTTCAGAATGCTCTAAAAATGAAAATGCTTTATAAATAAGCTAAAAGAACCCCACAGAAATTGAGAGAAGATGCAGGTGCTCTGCATCCTCTAAAATCAAGCTGCCTTAGACACACCAAAAATACATTTCATTTGTTTACTGACTGCTTCAAAAAGTGGAGGCAGATACAATCAATCACAAGCCAGCAAATAACCAATGAGTGAACTAGTACATAATATATTTACCACTGGAAACCCATGTTGAAAAGGAAAAGAAACTGCTTGTTGGCTGTCATGGTATTATTCATAAAGGCAAACTAGTGGATCTTATGGATACCAGGAGCAAAACTACAACAAAGGCAACCAACTGCTAATGAAGAAGGGTTTTCAGTCAAATTTCATGGGTCATACAAAGTCATTACCATGCCTGCAGGAGTTCAACAGCTTTGCCAGTGGAATTCAGGGGAAATGAAGTGATTATTTTGCAATGCATTTTGTAGTTTTAGACATTTTTCTTTAAATTCCAAGCCCTGATGCCAACCAGCTATGCAAGAACACCAGCTTCAATTTCCAGAGTTAGTCTATGAGCAACATCACTGCAGAGGCAACCTTGAAAAGAGGTCTTCTGTGTACAACAAGGTCTCAGAAACTAGATTTTATAGACTCTGATTATCTGATTCTTTTTGCTTAAATACAACCTCATGGCTTTAAGCAAATTTCCTCACACTTTGGGGACTTATTTTGAAAACTGAGGGACAGATCATTTAGCTGCTGCTGGTAACAAGTTCTGCATGGGTTAACTTTCCAAGTTAGTTCCATTGCAGCTTTCTCTTTGGTTTTGAGTCAGTTAAAATATCAAGGCTTTTCTCTATAACATTTTAAGCTATAATGATTCAAAAGTAAACAAATGTTTCAGATAAAATAATGTGCTCGAAAAATCTAATGGATGACAAAGATAATAAAAAATCCTTAATGTTTTTCTTTGTCAATAATTTCTTCTAGGAATATAGCCAAGCTGGGCATTTATTTGGGCTGGTAAACTGTGATTCAGAAAGTGGATCTATTGGCAGTGTAAGGAAATGCTCAGTGGTGGAAGCAAAAGGCTCACAGTCTTTCCTAGTTGATTAATCATGATAGGCTTGAAAACTAAATGATCTGCCCAGCTCCAGATGTTAAGTGTGTATCCACCTCTTGTTATTCTGGTTCCTAAGTAGTAGCCTGGCTTGTTCATTCTTAAGATAATGATGAACATTACTGTTCAAAACAAAAAAGGATTTGGGCTTTGTAATTTTATCCTGCGATAAAGGAGGCTTCTAAACAAGATAACACAGTACATATAGTCTAGACATGATGAAATACCGGAAGGTCCTTCAGTCAGAGGTGGTGACAGTCTTGCACATAAAGTTTTGTGACGTTTCCCTTCTCCGCTCCT